>CM065589.1:269163734-270363734 GCA_033119425.1 Bufotes viridis
GGATTCGGGATGAAGTTCGGGTCGAGTTCGGATCACGAACCGGAACATTTTTCGAAAGTTCGGCCGAACTCGTCGAACCCGAACATCCAGGTGTTCGCTCAACTCTAATTATTTTCTGGGGTGAAATTCAGTTGCCAAAATTGCAATAACTTTAATCAGTAGTTTCAGCTGTGGCAGGACAAGTTTTATAGTGTCCGTCAAAGGATAGCTTTTGTTCTGGAGTGAAATTCAATTACCGAAATAGCAATTCCGTAAATCTGGTGTTCCAGCTGTGAATGGACAAGTTTCATAATGTCCGTCAAAGGATATATTTTGTTCTGGGATGAAGTTCAATTGCCAAAATAGCAATACTGTAAATCAGTGGTTTCAGCTATGGCTGGCCAAGTTCAATAGTGTCCGGCAAAGGATATATATTTTTCTGGGGTGAAATTAAGTTGCCAAAATAGCAATTACCTAAATCTGGTATCCCAGCAGTGGCTGGCCAAGTTTAATAGTGTCCGACAAATGATAGAAAATTTTCTGGGAAATTTAATTGCCAAAAAGCAACCCCCTAAGTCTGGTGTCCCAGCAGTGGCTGGCCAAGTTTAATAGTGTCCGTCAAAGGATAGATTTTGTTCTGGGGTGAAATTCAATTCTCAAAATAGCAATACCATAAATCAGTGGTTTCAGCTGTGGCTGGCCAAGTTTAACAGTGTTTGGCAAAGATAGATTTTTTCTGGGGTAAAATTCAGTTGCAAAAACAGAAATACCATAAATATGGTGTTAGAGCTGTGAATGGAAAAGTTTCATAGTGTCCGTTAAAGGATATACTACTTTCTGGGGTGAAATTCTGTTGCAAAAATAGAAATACCGTAAATCAGTGGTTTCATCTGTAGCTGGCCAAGTTTACTAGTGTCCGGAAAAGAACATATTTTGTTCTGGGGTGAAATTTAATAGCCAAAATAGCAATCCCCTAAATCTGGTGTCCCAGCAGTGGCTGGCCAAATTTAATAGTGTCCGGCAAAGGATAGATTTTGTTCTGGGGTTAAATTCAATTCCCAAAATAGCAATACCATAAATCAGTGGTTTCAGCTGAGGCCTGCCAAGTTTAATAATGTTCGGCAAAAGATAGATTTTTTCTGGGGTAAAAATCAGTTGCAAAAACAGAAATACAGTAAATCTGGTTGTTACAGCTGTGAATGGATACGTTTCATAGTGTCCGTCAAAGGATATACTATATTCTAGGGTGAAATTCAGTTTCAAAAATAGAAATACCATAAATATGGTGTTGCAGCAGTGGCTGGCAAATTTTAATAGTATCAGTAAAAGGATATATTTTGTTCTGGTGTGAAATTCAATTGGCAGAATAGCAATACCGTAAATCAGTGGTTTAAGCTGTGGCTGGCCAAGTTTAATAGTGTCCGGCACAGGATATATTTTGTTCTGGGGTGAAATTCAATTGCCAAAATAGCAATCCCCTAAATCTGGTGTCCCAGCAGTGGCTGCCCAAGTTAAATAGTGTCTGGCAAAGGATAGATAATTTTCTGGGGTGAAATTCAATTGCCAAAATAGCAACCCCCCTAAATCTGGTGTCCCAGCAGTGGCTGGCCAAGTTTAATAGTGTCCTGCAAAGGATATATTTTGTTCTGGGGTGAAATTCAAGTGCCATAATAGCAATACCGCAATCAGTGGTTTCAGCTGTGGCTGGCCAAGTTTAATAGTGTCCGGCAAAGGATAGATTTTGTTCTGGGGTGAAATTCAATTGCCAAAATAGCAATACTGTAAATCAGTGGTTTCAGCTGTGGCTGGCCAAATTTAATAGTGTCCGGCAAAGTATATGTTTGTTCTGGGGTGAAATTCAATAGCCAAATAGCAATCCCCTAAATCTGGTGTCCCAGCAGTGATTGGTCAAGTTTAATAGTGTCCGGCAAAGGATAGATAATTTTATGGGGTGAAATTCAATTGCCAAAATTGCAACACCCCTAAATCTGGTGTCCCAGCAATGGCTGGCCAAGTTTAATAGTGTTTGGCAAAGGATAGATTTTGCTCTGGGGTTAAATTCAATTGCCAAAATAGCAATACCGTAAATCAGTGGTTTCAGCTGTGGCTTGCCAAGTTTAATAGTATCAAGCAAAGGATAGATTTTATTCTGTGGTGAAATTCAATAGCCAAAATAGCAATCCCCTAAATCTGGTGTCCCAGCAGTGGCTGCTAAAGTTTAATAGTGTCAGGCTAAGGATAGATAATTTTCTAGGGTGAAATTCAATTGCCAAAATAGCAACGCCCTAAATCTGGTGTCCCAGCAGTGGCTGACCAAGTTTAATAGTGTCCGACAAAGGATAGATTTTGTTCTGGGGTGAAATTCAATTGCCAATATAGCAATACCGTAAATCATTGGTTTCAGCTGTGGCTGGCCAAGTTTAATAGTATCCAGCAAAGAATATATTTTGTTCTGGGGTGAAATTCAATTGCCAAAATAGCAGTACCGTAAATCAGTGGTTTCAGCTGTGGCTGGCCAAGTTTAATCGTGTCCGGCAAAGTATATGTTTGTTCTGGGGATAAATTCAATAGCCAAAATAGCAATCCCCTAAATCTGGTATCTCAGCAGTGGTTGGTCAAGTTTAATAGTGTCCGGCAAAGGATAGATAATTTTCTGGGGTGAAATTCAATTGCCAAAATAGCAACCCCCCTAAATCTGGAGTCCCAGCAGTTGCTGTCCACGTTTAATAGTGTCCTGCAAAGAATATATTTTGTTCTTGACTGAAATTCAAGTGCCATAATAGCAATACCACAAATCAGTGGTTTCAGCTGTGGCTGGCCAAGTTTTATATTGTCCGGCAAAGTATATGTTTGTTCTGGGGTGAAATTCAATGGCCAAAATAGCAATCCCTTAAATCTGGTGTCCCAGCAGTGGCTGGCCAAGTTTAATAGTGTCCGGCAAAGGATAGATTTTGTTCTGGGGTGAAATTCAATTGCCAAAATAGCAATACCGTAAATCAGTGGTTTCAGCTGTGGCTGGCCAAGTATAATAGTATCCAGCAAAGGATATATTTTGTTCTGGGGTGAAATTCAATTGCCAAAATAGCAATTCTGCCAATCAGTGGTGTCAGCTGTGGCTGGTCAAGTTTAATAGTGTCGGGCAAAGGATATATTTTTTCTAGGGTGAAATTCAATAGCAAAAATAGCAATCCCCTAAATCTGGTGTCCCAGCAGTGGCTGCCCAAGTTTGATAGTGTCTGGCAAAGGATAGATAAATTTCTGGGGTGAAATTCAATTGCCAAAATAGCAACCCCCCTAAATCTGGTGTATCAGCAGTGGCTGGCCAAGTTTAATAGCGTCCTGCAAAGGATATATTTTGTTCTGGGGTGAAATAACAAGTGCCATAATAGCAATACCGCATTCATTGGTTTCAGCTGTGGCTGGCCAAGTTTAATAATGTCCGGCAAAGGATAGATTTTGTTCTGGGGTGAAATTCAATTGCCAAAATAGCAATACTGTAAATCAGTGGTTTCAGCTGTGGCTGGCCAAATTTAATAGTGTCCGGCAAAGGATATATATTTTTCTGGGGTGAAATTCAGTTGCCAAAATAGCAATTACCTAAATCTGGTATCCCAGCAGTGGCTGGCCAAGTTTAATAGTGTCCGGCAAAGGATAGAAAATTTTCTGGGGGGAAATTTAATTGCCAAAAAAGCAACCCCCTAAGTCTGGTGTCCCAGCAGTGGCTGGCCAAGTTTAATAGTGTCCGGCAAAGGATAGATTTTGTTCTGGGGTGAAATTCAATTGCCAAAATAGCAATACCATAAATCAATGGTTTCAGCTGTGGCTGGCCAAGTTTAACAGTGTTCGGCAAAAGATAGATTTTTTTCTGGGGTAAAATTCATTTGCAAAAACAGAAATACCAAAAATATGGTGTTAGAGCTGTGAATGGAAAAGTTTCATAGTGTCCATTAAAGGATATACTACTTTCTGGGGGGAAATTCAGTTGCAAAAATAGAAAAACCGTAAATCAGTGGTTTCAGCTGTGGCTGGCCAAGTTTAATAGTGTCCGGAAAAGAACATATTTTGTTCTGGGGTGAAATTTAATAGCCAAAATAGCAATCCCCTAAATCTGGTGTCCCAGCAGTGGCTGCTCAAGTTTAATAGTGTCCGGCAAAGGATAGATAATTTTCTGGGGTGAAATTCAATTGCCAAATAGCAACGCCCTAAATCTGGTGTCCCAGCAGTGGCTGGCCAAGTTTAATAGTGTCGGGCAAAGGATATATTTTGTTCTGGTGGGAAATTTAATTGCCAAAAAAGCAACCCCCTAAAACTGGTTTCCCAACAGTGGCTGGCCAAGTTTAATGGTGTCCGGCAAAGGATAGATTTTGTTCTGGGGTGAAAATCAATTGCCAAAATAGCAATACCGTAAATCAGTGGTTTCAGCTGTGGCTGGCCAAGTTTAATAGTGTCCAGCAAAGGATATATTTTTTCTGGGGTGAAATTCAATAGCCAAAATAGCAATCCCCTAAATCTGGTGTCCCAGCAGTGGCTGGCCAAGTTTTATAGTGTCCGGCAAAGTATATGTTTATTCTGGGGAGAAATTCAATAGCCAAAATAGCAATCCCCTAAATCTGGTGTCCCAGCAGTGGTTGGTCAAGTTTAATAGTGTCCGGCAAAGGATAGATAATTTTCTGTGGTGAAATTCAATTACCAAAATAGCAACCCCCCTAAATCTGGTGTCCCAGCAGTGGCTGGCCAAGTTTAATAGTGTCCGGCAAAGGATAGATTTCGTTCTGTGGTGAAATTCAATTGCCAAAATAGCAATACCGTAAATCAGTGGTTTCAGCTGTGGCTGGTCAAGTTTAATAGTGTCGGGCAAAGGATATATTTTTTATAGGGTGAAATTCAATAGCAAAAATAGCAATACCCTAAATCTGGTGTCCCAGCAGTGGCTGCCCAAGTTTAATAGTGTCTGGCAAATGATAGATAATTTTCTGTGGTGAAATTCAATTGCCAAAATAGCAACCCCCCTAAATCTGGTGTCCCAGCAGTGGCTGGCCAAGTTTAATAGTGTCCTGTAAAGGATATATTTTGTTCTGGGGTGAAATTCAAGTGCCATAATAGCAATACCACAATCAGTGGTTTCAGCTGTGGCTGGCCAAGTTTAATAGTGTCCGGCAAAGGATAGATTTTGTTCTGGGGTGAAATTCAATTACCAAAATAGCAATACTGTAAATCAGTGGTTTCAGCTGTGGCTGGCAAAATTAAATAGTGTCCGGCAAAGTATATGTTTGTTCTGGGGTGAAATTCAATAGCCAAAATAGCAATCCCCTAAATCTGGTGTCCCAGCACTGGTTGGTCAAGTTTAATAGTGTCCGGCAAAGGATAGATAATTTTATGGGGTGAAATTCAATTGCCAAAATAGCAACACCCCTAAATCTGGTGTCCCAGCAAAGGCTGGCCAAGTTTAATAGTGTCCGGCAAAGGATAGATTTTGTTCTGGGGTTAAATTCAATTGCCAAAATAGCAATACCGTAAATCAGTGGTTTCAGCTGTGACTTGCCAAGGTTAATAGTATCCAGCAAAGGATAGATTTTATTCTGGGGTGAAATTCAATAGCCAAAATAGCAATCCCCTAAATCTGGTGTCCCAGCAGTGGCTTTTAAAGTTTAATAGTGTCAGGCTAAGGATAGATAATATTCTGGGGTGAAATTCAATTGCCAAAATAGCAACTCCCTAAATATGGTGTCCCAGCAGTGGCTGGCCAAGTTTAATATTGTCCGGCAAAGGATAGATTTTGTTCTGGGGTGAAATTCAATTGCCAATATAGCAATACCGTAAATCATTGGTTTCAGCTGTGGCTGGCCAAGTTTAATAGTATCCAGCAAAGAATATATTTTGTTCTGGGGTGAAATTCAATTGCCAAAATAGCAGTACCGTAAATCAGTGGTTTCAGCTGTGGCTGGCCAAGTTTAATCGTGTCCGGCAAATTATATGTTTGTTCTGGGGTTAAATTCAATAGCCAAAATAGCAATCCCCTAAATCTGGTATCTCAGCAGTGGTTGGTCAAGTTTAATAGTGTCCGGCAAAGGATAGATATTTGTTCTGGGGTGAAATTCAATTGCCAAAATAGCAACCCCCCCTAAATCTGGAGTCCCAGCAGTAGCTGGCCAAGTTTAATAGTGTCCTGCAAAGAATATATTTTGTTCTTGAGTGAAATTCAAGTGCCAAAATAGCAATACTGTAAATCAGTGGTTTCAGCTGTGGCTGGCCAAATTTAATAGTGTCCGGCAAAGGATATATATTTTTCTGGGGTGAAATTCAGTTGCCAAAATAGCAATTACCTAAATCTGGTGTCCCAGCAGTGGCTGGCCAAGTTTAATAGTGTCCGGCAAAGGATAGAAAATTTTCTGGGGGGAAATTCAATTGCCAAAAAAGCAAACCCCTAAATCTGGTGTTCCAGCAGTGGCTGGCCAAGTTTAATAGTGTACGGCAAAGGATAGATTTTGTTCAGGGGTGAAATTCAATTGCCAAAATAGCAATACCGTAAATCAGTGGTTTCAGCTGTGGCTAACCAAGTTTAATAGCATCCGGCAAAGGATAAATTTTGTTCTGGGGTGAAATTCAATTGCCAAAATAGCAATACTGTAAATCAGTGGTTTCAGCTGTGGCTGGCCAAGTTTAATAGTGTCCGGCAAAGGATAGATTTTTTTCTGGGGTGAAATTCAATTGCCAAAATAGCATTTTCCTAAATCTGGTGTCCCTGCAGTGGCTGGCCAAGTTTAATAGTGTATGGAAAAGGATAGAAAATTTTCTGGGGGGAAAATCAATTGCCAAATAAGCAATACCGTAAATCAGTGGTTTCAGCTGTGGCTGGCCAAGTTTAATAATATCCGGTAAAGGATATATTTTGTTCTGTGTTGAAATTCAATTGCCAAATTATCAATACCGTAAATCAATGGTTTCAGCTGTGGCTAGCCAAGTTTAATAGTGTCCTGCAAAGGATATATTTTGTTCTGGGGTAAAATACAATAGCCAAAATAGCAATCCCCTAAATCTGGCGTCCCAGCAGTGGCTGGCCAAGTTTAATAGTGTCCAGCAAAGGATAGATAATTTTCTGGGGTGAAATTCAATTGCCAAAATAGCAACTCACCTAAATCTGGTGTCCCAGCAGTGGCTGGCCAAGTTTAATAGTGTCCGGCAAAGGATATATTTTGTTCTGGGGTGAAATTCAATTGCCAAAATAGCAATTCCCTAAATCCGGTGTCCCAGCACTGGACGGCCAAGTTTAATAGTGTCCGGCAAAGGATAGATTTTGTTCTGGGGTGAAATACAATTGCCAACATAGCAATACAATAAATCAGTGGTTTGAGCTGTGGCTGGCTAAGTTTAATAGTGTTCGGCAAAAGATAGATTTTTTTTTCTGGGGTAAAATTCAGTTGCAAAAAGATAAATAAAGTAAATCTGGTGTTACAGCTGTGAATAGAAAAGTTTAAAAGTGTCCCTTAAAGGATATACTATTTTTCTGGGGTGAAATTCAGTTGCAAAAATAGAAATACCTTGAATCTGGTGTTCGAGCTGGGGCTGGCCAAGTTTAATAGTATCCGGCAAAGGATATATTTTGTTTTGGTGTGAAATTCATTAGCAAAATAGCAGTACCTAAATCAGTGGTTTCAGCTGTGGCTGGCCAAGT
The DNA here is from genome assembly GCA_033119425.1 of Bufotes viridis. Taxonomy (NCBI): domain Eukaryota; kingdom Metazoa; phylum Chordata; class Amphibia; order Anura; family Bufonidae; genus Bufotes; species Bufotes viridis. The sequence goes on from CM065589.1 coordinate 269,171,386, forward strand.
TTAATAGTATCCAGCAAAGGATATATTTTGTTCTGGGGTGAAATTCAATTGCCAACATAGCAATACCATAAATCAGAGGTTTCAGCTCTGGCTGGCCAAGTTTAACAGTGTTCATCAAAAGATAGATTTTTTTCTGGGGTAAAATTCAGTTGCAAAAACAGAAATAAAGTAAATCTGTTGTTATAGCTGATAATGGAGTAGTTTCATAGTGTCCGTTAAAGGATATACTATTTTCACGGAGAAATTCAGTTTCAAAAATAGAAATTTTGTTCTGGGGTGAAATTCAATAGCCAAAATAGCTATCCCTTAAATCTGGTGTCCCAGCAGTGGCTGGCCAAGTTTAATAGTGTCCGGCAAAGGATAGACAATTTTCTAGGGTGAAATTCAATTGCCAAAATAGCAATTCCCTAAATCTGGTGTCCCAGCAGTGGCTGGCCAAGTGTAACCTCTTAAGGACACAGGGCGTACAGGTACGCCCTAATGTCCGAGTCCTTAAGTACACAGGGCGTACCTGTACGCCCTGTGTTTAAACTGCTACTGCACCCGATGTGGGCGCGGTAGCAACATGGTTCCTGCTGATGTAGATCAGCAGGAACCATGTTCTAATGCCGAGGGGGGTCATGTGGCCCCCCCCCGTATCGGCGATCGCTGCAAACCGCAGGTCAATTCAGACCTGCGGTTTGCAGCGGTTTTAGCTATCTCTGATCAGAGAGTTAATTGCGGCAAAAATCTTTATTTTAACCCCCCCTGGTGTGGTTGCGGAGGCGGGAGGCGGTGCGGGAGGCGGTGCGGGAGGCGGTGCGGGAGGTGGGCGGTGCGGCAGGCGGGATCGCAATAGCGATCCCCGCCCGCCTCCCTTGTAATAATTCCCTGGTGTCTAGTGGTTCTATCAGAGTGCCAGCACATTGCTGGCACTCTGATAGAAGCGGCTGGCATCTGTGCTGCAGATGCCAGCCGTTTAACCTTCCTTACCGCGATCCGGATGGACCGCGGTATGAAAGGTGTTAACAGGAGGGAGCTCCCTCCCTCTCCCATCAGGGGGCTGCTGTGCCTATGCAGCCCCCAGGATGGGATCGCAGAGGGAGGAGCTCCCTCCTTCCCATCCATCACCCACTGCTCTCTAATGGCAGTGGGTGATGGTTACCATGGCAGCAGGGCGCTTTCAGAGCGTCCTGCTTGCCATGTATAGTAACTCTGGTCAGACTTCTGCAAAGGCAGAAGTCTGACCAGACTATGAAAAGTAAAAAATACAGTGCAGTACACTATATAGTGTACTGTACTGTATTATATAGACACCAGATCCACTGGATCTACAAGAACCAAGTGGGTCTGGGTCCAAAAAATGTAAAAAGTGAAAAAAGTGAAATAAAAGTAAAACACAAATCACTGAATAAAAAGTAAAAAAAATAAAATACACTACACATATTAGGTATCGCCGCGTCCGTAAAAAACAGCCCTATAAAAATATCACATGACTGAACCCCTCAGGTGAACGCCATAAAAAAAAAAACCCAAAAATGGTGTAAATAAGCCATTTTTGGGCACCTTACATCACTAAAAGTGTAATACAAAGCGATCAAAAAGGCATATGCCTCCCAAAATAGTACCAATCTAACCGCCATCTCATCCCACAAAAAATGAGCCCCTTCATAAAACAATTGTCCAAAAATAAAAAAACTATGCCTCTCAGACTAAAACATGATTTTTTTGTTTCAAAAATGCTTTTAGTGTTAAATGTAAAAACATTTAAAAAAGTAGACATATTAGGTATCTCCACGTCCGTAAGAATCTGCTCTATAAAAATATCACATGACCTAACCCCTCAAGTAAACACTGTAAAAAAAAAAAAAACTTTGTCAAAAAGCCATTTTTTGTCACCTTACATCACAAAAAGTGTAATAGCAAGCGATCAAAAAGTCATATGACCCCCAAATAGTGCCAATCTAACCGCCACCTCATCCCGCAAAAATTATACCCAACCTGAGACGATCGCCTAAAAACTGAAAAAAATATGGCTCTCAGACTATGGAGACACTAAAACATGTTTTTTTGTTTCAAAAAGGATATTATTGTGTAAAACCAAAGTAAATAAAAAAAGTTTACATATTGGGTATCGTCGCGTTCAGTAACGACCTGCTCTATAAAAATATAACATGATCTAACCCCTCAGGTGAACGCTGTAAACATAAAAAATAAAAACGTTGTAAAAAAGTAATTTTTTGTCACCTTACATCACAAAAAGTGTAATAGCAAGTGATCAAAAAGTCATATGCACCCCAAGATAGTACCATTCAAACCGCCATCTCATCCCGCAAAAAATGAGCCCCTACATAGGACAATCGCAAAAAAAACAAAAAAAAAAACTATGGCTTTCAGAATGTGGAGACACTAAAAATCATTTTTTCAAAAATGCTTTATTATGTAAAACTGAAACAAAAAACCCCAAAAAGTAGTCATATTTGGTATTGTCGCGTCAGTAACAACCTGCTCTATAGAAATAGCACACAATCTAACCTGTCAGTTCAACGATGTAAATAACAAAAAATACAAAACTGTCCCAAAACAGCTATTTTTTGCAAATTATCCATTTTAATCCATTTTTCCAGTAACAAAGCAAGGGTTAACAGCCAAACAAAACTCAATATTTATTGCCCTGATTCTGTAGTTTGCAGAAACACCCCATATGTGGTTGTAAACTGCTGTATGGCCAAACGGCAGGGCACAGAAGGAAGGAACGCCATATGGTTTTTGGAAGGTGGATTTTGCTGGACTGGTTTTTGAGACTATGTCCCATTTGAAGCCCCCGATGCACCCCTACAGTAGAAACTCCAAAAAATTACCCCATTTTGGAAACTACGGGATAAGGTGTCAGTTTTGTTGGTACTATTTTAGGGTAAATATGATTTTTGGTTGCTCTATATTACACTTTTTTGAGGCAAGGTAACAAAAATTGAAATTCAGAAATTTCATCTCCATTTGCCAATAACTCTTGTGGAACACCTAAAGGGTTAACAAAGTTTGTAAAACTGGTTTTGAATACCTTGAGGGGTGTAGTTTCTTAGATAGAGTCACTTTTATGGAGTTTCTATTCTAGGGGTGCATCGGGGGGCTTCAAATGGGACATGGTGTCAAAAATCCAGTCCAGCAAAATCCGCCTTCCAAAAACCATATGGCGTTTCTTTCCTTCTGTGCCCTGCCGTTTGGCCATACAGCAGTTTATGACCACATATGGGGTGTTTCTGCAAACTACAGAATCGGGGCAATAAATATTGAGTTTTGTTTGGCTGTTAACCCTTGCTTTGTTACTGGAAAAAATGGATTAAAATGGAAAATTTTCCAAAAAATCGAAATTCAGAAATTTTATCTTTATTTGCCATTAAGGGTACGTTCAGACGACGACAATCGTCGCGCGACAAAAAGTCGCACTATTGTCGCGCGACAATTTTTAGATGCGACTTTGCGGCGACACGCAGTTGCATGAGTGTCGTGCGACTTTTTTGGCTTGTTTTGTCGCGCGACAAACATTTCTTCTGAGATGGAAGCTTCCTCCACAAAAGAAAAAGGCCATGTGAAATTACAAGGGACCATGACTCCTTTTTATAAACTTGTGTCTGGGTCACAAACCAGACAAACAAACAACATTCTGTCGCATGACTGTCGCATATAAGTCGCAGTCGCACGTGATTCCTATTGAATTCAATGGGCGAAATATCGCATGCGTCATGCGGCTTGCGACAGAAAATCCGACAAGAACTCACGTCATGCGACTGTCGCGTCGCAGTCGCAGCATGTCGCATGTCGCAGTGCGACACCATAGACTCCCATTATAAAAATTGTCGCGCGACAATAGTGCGACTTTTTGTCGTGCGACAATTGTCGTCGTCTGAACGTACCCTAACTCTTGTGGAAAACCTAAAGGGTTAATGACGTTTGTAAAATCAGTTTTGAGTACATTCAGGGGTGTAGTTTCTAGAATGGGGTCATTTTTGGGTGGTTTCTATTATGTAAGCCTCACAAAGTGACTTCAGACCTGAACTGGTCCCTAAAAAGTGGGTTTTTGAAAATTTCTGAAAAATGTCAAGATTTGCTTCTAAACTTCTAAGCCTTGTAACGTCCCCAAAAAATGAAATGGCATTCCCAAAATGATCGATACATGAAGTAGACATATGGGGAATGTAAATCAATAACTTTTTTGGCAGTATTACTATGTATTCTAGAAGTAGAGAAATTGAAACTTGGAAAATTGCAAATTTTTCAAAATTTTTGGTAAATTTGGTATTTTTTTATAAATAAAAATGAAATTTTTCGACTTTATTTTGCCACTGTCATTAAATACAATATGTGACGAAAAAACAATCTCACAATGGCTTGGATAAGTAAAAGCGTTTTAAAGTTATCACCACATAAAGTGGCACTAGTCAGATTTTGAAAAAATTGGCCTGGTCCTTAAGGTGAAATAGGGCCGTGTCTTTAAGGGGTTAATAGTGTCTGGCAAAGGATAGGAAATTTTCTGGGGGGAAAATCAAATGCCAAAATAGTAATACCGTAAATCAGTGGTTTCAGCTGTGGCTAGCCAAGTTTAATAGTGTCCGGCAAAGGATTTATTTTGTTCTGGGGTTAAATTCAATAGCCAAAATAGCAATACCATAAATCAGTGGTTTCAGCTGTGGCTATCGAAGGTTAATAGTGTCGGGCAAAGGATTTTTTTTGTTCTGGGGTGAAATTCAATAGCCAAAATAGCAACACCGTAAATCAGTGGTTTCAGCTGTGGCTAGCCAAGTTTAATAGTGTCCGGCAAAGGATTTATATTGTTCTGGGGTGAAATTCAATAGCCAAAATAGCAATACCGTAAATCAGTGGTTTCAGCTGTGACTAGCCAAGTTTAATAGTGTCCAGCAAAGGATAGATCATTTTCTGGGGTTAAATTAAATTACAAAAAAAGCAACCCCCCTAAATCTGGTGTCCCAACAGTGGCAGGCCAAGTTTAATTGTGTCCGGCAAAGGACAGATTTTGTTCTGGGGTGAAATTCAATTGCCAACATAGCAATAACATAAATCAGTGGTTTCAACTGTGGCTGGCCAAGTTTAATAGTGTTCGGCAAAAGATAGATTTTTTTCTGGGGTGAAATTCAGTTGCAAAAAGAGAAATAAAGTAAATCTGGTGTTATAGCTGTGAATGGAAAAGTGTCATAGTGTCCGTTAAAGGATTTACTATTTTCTGGGGTGAAATTCAATTGCAAAAATAGAAATACCGAAAAGATGGTGTTCCTGCAGGGGCTGGCCAAGTTTATTAGTGTCCAGCAAAGGATATATTTTGTTCTGGGGTGAAATTCAATTGCCAGAATAGCAATACCGTAAATCATTGCTTTCAGATGTTGCTGGCCAAGTTTAATAGTGTCCGTCACAGGATATATTTTGTTCTGGGGTTAAATTCAATAGCCAAAATAGCAATCCCTTAAATCTAGTGTCCCAGCAGTGGCTGCCCAAGTTTAATAGTGTCCGGCAAAGGATATATTTTGTTCTGGGGTGAAATTCAATTGCCAAAATAGCAATACCGTAAATCGGTGGTTTCAGCTGTGGCAGGCCAAGTTTAATATTGTCTGGCAATGGATATATTTTGTTCTGGGCTGAAATTCAATTGCCAAAATAGCAATACCGTAAATCAGTGGTTTCAACTGTGGCTGCCCAAGTTTAATAGTGTCTGCCAAAGGATAGATAATTTTCTGGGGTGAAATTCAATTGCCAAATTAGCAACGCCCTAAATCTGGTGTCCCAGCAGTGGCTGGCTAAGTTTAATAGTGTCCAGCAAAGGATATATTTTGTTCTGGGGTGAAATTCAATAGCCAAAATAGCAATCCCCAAAATCTGGTGTCCCAGCAATGGCTGGCCAAGTTTAATTGTATCCAGCAAAGGATATATTTTGTTCTGGGGTGAAATTCAGTTGACAAAATAGCAATACCGTAAATCAGTGGTTTCAGCTGTGGCTGGTCAAGTTTAATAGTGTCCGGCAAAGGATATATTTTTTCTGGGGTGAAATTCAATTGCCAAAATGACAAAACCGTAAATCAGTGGTTTCAGCAGTGGCTGGCCAAGTTTAATATTGTCCTGCAAAGGATATATTTTGTTCTTGGGTGAAATTCAGTTGACAAAATAGCAATACCGTAAATCAGTGGTTTCAGCTGTGGCTGGTCAAGTTTAATAGTGTCCGGCAAAGGATATATTTTGTTCTGGGGTGAAATTCAATTGCCAAAATAGCAATACCCTAAATCAGTGGTTTCCCAGCAGTGGCTGGCCAAGTTTAATAGTGTCTGGCAAAGGATAGATATTTGTTCTGGGGTGAAATTCAATTGCCAAAATAGCAATACCGTAAATCGGTGGTTTCAGCTGTGGCTGGCCAAGTTTAATAGTGTCGGGCAAAGGATAGATTTTGTTCTGTGGTGAAATTCAATAGCCAAAATAGCAATCCTCAAAATCTGGTGTCCCAGAAGTGGCTGGCCAAGTTTAATAGTGTCCGGCAAAGGATATATTTTTTCTGGGGTGAAATTCAATTGCCAATATAGCAATACCGTAAATCAGTGGTTTCAGCTTTGACTGGCCAAGTTTAATAGTATCTGGCAAAGGATATATTTTGTTCCGGGGTGAAATTCAATTGCCAAAATAGCAATACCTTAAATCAGTGGTTTCAGCTGTGGCTCGCCAAGTTTAATAGTGTCCGGCACAGGATATGTTTGTTCTGGGGTTAAATTCAATAGCCAAAATAGCAATCCCCTAAATCTGATGTCCCAGCAGTGGCTGGTCAAGTTTAATAGTGTCCGGCAAAGGATAGATCATTTTCTGGGGTGAAATTCAATTGCCAAAAAAGCAACCCCCCAAATCTGGTGTCCCAGCAATGGCTGGCCAAGTTTAACAGTGTTCAGCAAAGGATATATTTTGTTCTGGGGTGAAATTCAATTGCCAATATAGCAATACCGTAAATCAGTGGTTTCAGCTTTGACTGGCCAAGTTTAATAGTATCTGGCAAAGGATATATTTTGTTCCGGGGTGAAATTCAATTGCCAAAATAGCAATACCTTAAATCAGTGGTTTCAGCTGTGGCTCGCCAAGTTTAATAGTGTCCGGCACAGGATATGTTTGTTCTGGGGTTAAATTCAATAGCCAAAATAGCAATCCCCTAAATCTGATGTCCCAGCAGTGGCTGGTCAAGTTTAATAGTGTCCGGCAAAGGATAGATCATTTTCTGGGATGAAATTCAATTGCCAAAAAAGCAACCCCCCAAATCTGGTGTCCCAGCAATGGCTGTCCAAGTTTAACAGTGTCCGGCAAAGGATATATTTTGTTCTGGGGAGAAATTCAATTGCCAATATAGCAATAACGTAAATCAGTGGTTTCAGCTGTGACTGGCCAATTTTAATAGTATCCGGCAATGGATATATTTTGTTCTGGGGTGAAATTCAATTGCCAAAAGAGAAATACCGTAAATTAGTGGTTTCAGCTATGGCTGGCCAACTTTAATAGTTTCCGGCAAAGGATATATTTTCTTTGGAGTGAAATTCAATAGCCAAAATAGCAATCCCCTAAATCTGGTGTCCCAGCAGTGGCTGCCCAAGTTTAATAGTGTCCAGCAAAGGATAGATAATTTTCTGTGGTGAAATTTAATTGCCAAAATAGCAATACCGTAAATCAATGGTTTCAGCTGTGGCTCGCCAAGTTTAATAGTGTCCGGCAAAGGACAGATTTTTTTCTGGGGTGAAATTCAATAGCCAAAATAGCAATCCCCTAAATCTGGTGTCCCAGCAGTGGCTGGCCAAGTTTAATAGTGTCCAACAAAGGATAGATAATTTTCTGGGGTGAAATTCAATTGCCGAAATAGCAACCCCCCTAAATCTAGTGTGCCAGCAGTGGTTGGCCAAGTTTAATAGTGTCCTGCAAAGGATAGATTTTGTTCTGGGGTGAAATTCAATTGCCAAAATAGCAATTCCTTAAATATGGTGTCCCAGCAGTGGCTGGCCAAGTTTAATAGTGTCTGGCAAAGGATGGAAAATTTTCTGGGGGGAAATTCAATTGCCAAAGAACCAACCCTCTAAATCTCGTGTCTCAGCAGTGGCTGGCCAAGTTTAATAGTCTCCGTCAAAGGATAGATTTTGTTCTGGGATGAAATTCAATTGCCAAAATAGCAATACCGTAAATCAGTGGTTTCAGCTATGGCTGGCCAAGTTTAATAGTGTCCGGCAAAGGATATATTTTGTTCTGGGGTGAAATTCAATAGCTAAAATAGCAATCCCCTAAATCTGGTGTCCCAGCAGTGGCTGGCCAAGTTTAATAGTGTCCGACAAAGGATAGATAATTTTCTGGGGTTAAATTCAATTGCCAAAATAGCAACCCCTCTTAATCTGGTGTCCCAGCAGTGGCTGGCCAAGTTTATTATTGTACGACAAAGGATAGATTTTGTTCTGGGGTTAAATTCAATAGCCAAAATAGCAATTCCCTAAATCTGGTGTTCCAGCAATGGCTGGCCGAGTTTAATATTGTCCGGCAAAGGATATATTTTTTTCTGGGGTGAAATTCAGTTGCAAAAATAGAAATACCTTAAATCTCGTGTTCCAACTGTGACTGGACAAGTTTCATAGTGTCCGTCAAAGGATATCTTTTTTTCTGGGGTGAAATTCAATTGCAGAAATAGAAATACCATAAATCTGGTGTTCCAGCTGTGACTCTACAAGTTTCAAAGTGTCCGTCAAAGGATATATTATTTTCTGGGGTGAAATTCAGTTGCCAAAATTGCAATACCCTTAATCAGTGGTTTCAGCTATGGCACGACAAGTTTGATAGTGTCCTTCAAAGGATAGCTTTTGTTCTGGGGTGAAATTCAATTACCAAAATAGCAATACTATAAATCTGGTGTTCCAGCTGTGACTGGACAAGTTTCATATCGTCCGTCAAAGGATATATTATTTTCTGGGGTTAAATTCAGTTGCAATAATAGAAATACCGTAAATCTGGTTTGCCAGCTGTGACTGGACAAGTTTCATAGTGTCCGTCAAAGGATATATTATTTTCTGGGATGAAATTCAGTTGCCAAAATTGCAATACCCTTAATCAGTGGTTTCAGCGGTGGCAGGACAAGTTTTATAGTGTCCGTCAAAGGATAGCTTTTGTTCTGGGGTGAAATTCAATTGGCAAAATAGCAATACCGTAAATCTGGTGTTCCAGCTGTTACTGGACAAGTTTCATAGTGTCTGTCAAAGGATATATTATTTTCTGGGATGAAATTCAGTTGCCAAAATTGCAATACCCTTAATCAGTGGTTTCAGCTGTGGCAGGACAAGTTTTATAGTTTCTGTCAAAGGATAGCTTTTGTTCTTGGGTGAAATTCAATTGCCAAAATAGCAATACCGTAAATCTGGTGTTCCAGCTGTGACTAAACAAGTTTCATAGTGTCCTTCAAAGGATATATTATTTTCTGGGGTGAAATTCAATTGGCAAAATAGCAATACCGTAAATCAGTGGTCCCATTAGTGGCTGGCCAAGTTTAATAGTGTCCTGCAAATCTTAGATTTTGTTCTGGGGTGAAATTATATTGCCAAAATAACAATACCGTTAATCAGTTGTTCCTGCTGTGTCTGGCCAAGTTTAATAGTGTCCTGCAAATCTTAGATTTTGTTCTGGGGTGAAATTATATTGCCAAAATAACAATACCGTTAATCAGTTGTTCCTGCTGTGTCTGGCCAAGTTTAATACTGTCTGGCAAAGGATAGATTTTGAATTGTTGCGTGAAATATTTCCATTTTTGCCAGGTACAAACCCCTGCACTGAATATCTGACAGGGAACTTACAATTGGCGGTTACATTCTTGCATGAAATAAAGCCTTTTTGGGCTGTGAAGCCAAAGATAGTCGCCAATAACTGTTTTTTTAATTTTAATTTTTTTTTAAATAAATCAGTGTAGACCCCAAAACATTGGGAAAATGTAAAAAATAAAACAAAGTGTAAGTGCACGGTAGTATAACAGTGGTTGGGTGAGGCCGGTATACATGTCTATTCTGCATAAGGTATAAACAAATCCTGTGGGATCCATGCCTGGTTCTTTTTAATAAACGAAAGCTTGCCCACATTGTCTGCGTACAGGCGGCTGCACTTGTCTGTGATAATGCCGCCAGCCATGTTAAACACATGTTCAGACAATACAGTGGCTGTAGGGTAGGCCAGCACCTCCAAGGCTAAAAAGGGCAACCTCAGGACATGTGCCCAAATTGATGACCCAGAAGTTGAATGGGGCAAACCCAGTGCGTAGCTAGAAATGATTGGGCACCACAGCAAATTTTTAAATGGGGCCCCCCTCCCCCATAAATTTTTGCGCAAACCCCTTCCTTTCATGCCGCTATGCCTTTGGCTACTAAAGATCGCTCTCTCAGACCTGGCCCAGCAGCTATTCAATTCGCTTTCTACACTGTCTTTACTGCCACTGTATATAATTTCATTGTATAATACTGTTAGTCCTCCTCCTCCTCCTGGATGGGCCCTTTCTAGGTCACGGCCCCAAAGCAGTTGCTTCCACTGCTTCCCCTATAGCTATTCCCCTAGGCAGATCCATCAGTCAGTACGTATACTGTTCCACCTTGTTGCTGAAATGCTGCCTCCTGCTAAGATGTTCCAGATCTGCTGGTGGTGCAGGTTGTTGTGGCGTGATGACAAAGCTTTTTTACATTTTGCCCATGCTAAGCCTGCCTTCTGGGGTGTTGCTGGTGACCCAGCTGCATTGGCAAATTCTTCCTCCTCCTCCGCCTTCACCTTGTGCTTCCACTGAGTCGCCAGTGTCAGGTGTGAATGCCATCAGCAGTGTGTCTACTAGCGGGCTCATCTTCCTATTACACTCAAGTGAGGGAATTAAGGACCGCACGTTGCCCTTGTAACGGGGATGCAGCAGGGTGGCTGCCCAGTAATCAGCAAAAGTTAGAATGTGGCAGTAACTGGGTGGTCGTTGCGCAGTCACTGCAGCATGTAGTCGCTCATGTCTGCCAGGCTGCCCAGAGGCAAGGACAAGCTATCCTCTTTGAGGTAGGTATATCGTCTGTGTCCTCTGTATCCCCCAGCGTTCCTCCTACTCCTCTTCCTCATCCTCCAGAACTGTGCCCTGTTTGGGCAATTGTGTTCCAGGCCAGGGCCTATGTTGGTGCAGATACCCACCCTCCGAGCCACTTATATTTGGTTGGCTTTTACTTAAGGATAAGGCGTGTATATAGTTTTGTTTCTTTATATTGTTAGTTTAGCTGCCCTATAGTTATTTTAACATGTTTTTAAGTAATTTTGTAAATGGTTTGAGTGAAAGGTGGGGGGGGGGCGGTGTTGAGTGTTGAGGCTGTTTGGGTTTATTTTCCATCTGCTTTCTACACTGTCTATACTGCAACTGTATCTAATTTAATTAATTACTACTGTAATACTGTTAAGGGGGCCCTGACAAAGTCTTTTAGTCCTCCTCCTCCTCCTCCTGGATGGGCCCCGTCTATGTCGGGGACCGAAAACAGTGTGCTTCCCACGCTTCCCTTTAGCTATTCCCCTGGGCAAACCCATCAGTAAGTACGTGTACTCTTCCTCCATGATGCTGAAATGCTGCCTCCTGCTAAGACGTTCCAGATCTGCTGGTGGTGCAGGTTGTTGTGGCGTGATGACAAAGCTTTCCCACATTTCGCCAATGCTAACCCAGCCTTCTGAGGTGCTGATGGTGACCCAGCTGCCCGTGAGCTGGCTTGGGTGCCACCCTGCTGGGAACACGGTTCCTCCTCATCCTCCTTATCCTACTTATCCTCCTCATCCTCCAGAACTGTGGACAATTGTGTTCCAGGCCAGGGACTATGTTGGTGCAGGAACCCACCCTTCGAACCACTTGGATGTCACTGGCCTTAAGTTAAGGATAAGGCGTGTATATAGTTTTGTTTGTTTATATAGCAAGTTTAGCTGCAATATAGTTATTTTAATATGTTTTTAAGAAAATTTGTAAATAGTTTGTTAATGGTTTGAGTAAAAGGGGGTGGGGGTGTTGTGTGTGTTCAATTAACTGAATTGATTTTCACTGTCTGGTGTTTAGGAATTTCTGCTCCCCAAATTCAGCACATGTGGCAGGCAGGGGACGTGTGTCAAACCGGCTAGGCCCAGACCTGCTAGTATATTTCGCCCATTAGCGCACAACACCAGGCCGGGCTGGAGGCTCAGTGGCTCCAACCAATGTTCGGTCTGTTGTTCCATGCCTGTCCACAGCTCCTGCGCGGTGCGGGGTTTGTCCCACAAACACACAAGTTTTAAAACAACATGCTGTCATTTCACCCTGGTTGTGCTGCTGTGGGTGATGAAGATGTTACGCTGAGTGGTTGAGGAGGAGGTAGAGGAGGAGGAAGCCGAGTAGGAGGAGGAGGTAACAGGAAACAAAGAGAAATGCCCAGCAATCCTCGGGGGCGGAAGGACATTCGCAAAAATGCTATCCTTCTTTGGGTCAGCCGCTACATTTACCCACTGTGTTGTTGGTTATGTGGACGTTGCCACAGATAGCATGGCGCAGTGCACACTTGATTTTGTCTGCCACTTGGTTGTACAGGGAAGGGATGGCTCGCCTGCAAAAGTAGTGGCGGCTGGGATACACGTACTGTGGGATAACCACCGCCATAAGGTTTTTAAAACTGTCCACCAGACAGAATGACAGCTTTTCAAAGGACCAGGAAGTTTGAAATAAGGCATTCAGAGCCATGGGTAGGGGGTACTTCCTCTTTCTATTTCTTTTTCTCTCCAGTGTTTGGGGGATGGACAGCTGATAGCTGAACACTTCCATGGAATTTGGTGGAGATGCTTGGTGATAATGACAGATGTGGTGGCGTTGCTGCCACATTCTCTGTTTGCTGAGGGACAGGTGCCACTGTCACTCACTTGGACTCAAGTTTAGAATGTTTATTTATTATTTTTCTTTATTTTATTTCCTTTTAAGCCATTTTTTAAGCCCTATTCACATATGTTTGCAGGGCATTTACCTACATTTTGCTGCCTTTTGCAGCCCTCTATACCTTTCCAGGGCTATTTTACAGCCACTTAAGTGCCCAAAAGTTTGGGTCCCCATTGACTTCAATGAGGTTCGGGTACAGGGTGAAGTTCGGGTCGAGTTCGGATCCCGAACCCGAACATTTTCGTGAGGTTCGGCCGAACTTCTTGAACCCGAACATCCAGGTGTTCGCTCAACTCTAGTCACAGCCATTCATTGTGGAAGTTGACGCATCCGAGGTAGGGGTTGGAGCAGTCTTGTCGTAGGGTCCTTCTCCTAGCAAATGGCGCCCATGTGCTTTTTTCTCTAAAAAAAACTCTACTGCTGAAAGAAAAATTTTGATATAGGTAATAGAGAGTTGTCTGCCATTAAAGTGGCTTTTGAGGGATGGCATCATTGGTTGGAAGGTGCGATTCATCCTATAATGGTAATTACTAATCACACAAAACTGGCTTATCTTGAGTTGGCTAAACGTCTGAACCCAAGGCAGGCCAGATGGTGGTTGTTTTTTACCAGATTTAATTTCGTTGGCACCTGTCGCCCTGGGGTTAAGAACGTCAAAGCAGATGCTTTGTCACAAAGCTTTCCTGGGTGGGGGGGGGGGCGGTGATTTGGAGGATCCTGGAACAATATTTTCTGATGGGGTGGTTGTAGCCACCCTTTATCCTGAACTTGAGGCAGTTGTGTTGGAGGCAAAGGGAGATGCACTTGACTCCTGTCCTCCAGAGAAGTTGTTTGTTCCAGGGAACTACGGAAGGTGTTCCAGGAACATCACAGTACATCCAGATTCTGAAAGTCGTTCTGTACTCAACTGGGGGTCCAATTGTCCTTCTCTTCGGCTTTTCATCCTCAGTCGAACGGACAGACTGAGCGCACTAACCAGAATATGGAGACTTTTTTTAGATGTTTTGTCTCGGAGAATCAGGAGGAGTGGTCTTCATTTTTGTTGTTGGCTGAGTTTGCCATAAATAACCATAGGCAGGAGTCCACTGATAAGTCGCCGGTGTTCGGAGCATATGGGGTCCATCCACAGTTTGGCACATTTTCTGATACCGGAAGAAGAAAGATTTTCCTCTTCATTGTTACCTATTTGGTGGAAAATTCTAAACAATTTAAACAAAATTGGCAAAAAGTATAAACGTATGGCTGACAAGAGACGTATAAGTGGTCCGGACCTGAGAGTGGATGATTCTGTGTGGCTGTCCACAATAAACATTAAGTTGAAGGTACCTTCTAGTAGGTTGGGACCAAGGTTTATTGGGCCATATAAGATCTCTGCCATTATTAATCCAGTTACTTTTCGTCTTGAACTCCCACAGGCTTTAAAAATTCATAATGTTTTTCACAAATCAATACTGAAAAGATATGTCGAACCTGCTGAACCATCCTTCTTACCTCCTGCTCCTGTCTTGGTGGACAGTAATCTTGAATTTCAGATTGCCAGGATAGTGAACTCACAAAAACTCAGTCGGTCTTTTCCAGTATCTCGTGCACGGTCCAGCAGAAAGAATGTGAGTTTATGCAACCGACTTTAATGCCAGTCGCCTTGTGAAGGCCTTTCACAGGGTGCATCGTGATAAAATCGGCGCTGGGTGTCCGGAGGTCATCCATAGAAGGGCGGGGGGGGGGGGGGTACTGTCACGGTCTCTCCCATGACAGAGGTGAGAAGATCAGAGAGACTGGTGGCACATGAGGGTATCTGACAATCTCTCTGTTTTATCCTTGCGGTGTTACTGTTGGTAATGATGACCACACCTCTTGTCAGATGCAGCTTGTAGTCATTACTGAGGCCCTATTTAGTTCTGACTCACTCTGCTTACTATGCGGTTGATATTCCCTGCTGGAGTTGGTTGAGCTGGTGTGTTGTTCCTTTGGATCTCCTGCATTTTGCTTTAACCCCTTTCCGACCAGGGCCGTAATAATACGGCGCAGTGGTACGTGACTTGCCGCCCAGCACCGTAGTATTATGGCGCGCTGATTGCGACATAGAAAGGGATTGAAGAGGCTAATAGTAACTAACTAGTGTTGAGCGAACAGTTCGAGCATAGTTCGGGTTCGTACCGAATTTTGGGGTGTCCGGGACACGGTCCCGAACCCGGACATTTTCAAAAAACTTTGGGTTCGGGTTCGTTGTTCGGCGATTACTTCCTGCTTTCTGAAGGGCTGCACAGCAGCCAATCAGCTAGCATTTTACTTCTTTCCCTAAGAGCCCATTACAGCCATGCCTACTAATGGCATGGCTGTGATTGGCCAAGTGCAGCATGTGACCCAGCCTATATTTAAGCTGGAGTCATGTAGTGCCGCACCTCACACTGCTCTGATTAGTGTAGGTAGAGGACGCAGCTTCTGTGAGGGCGAGATTAGGCAGGGAAAAGTCAGCAAAAGCACCTAATGAACGGATCAATCTACAGCTGTGAATGATTGAACTTCTGCTAGTTACTTGCTTACTGGTTTTTAGGCTGCACAGAGCTTTTTTCTGTCACTTATTTTCTGGGGTGATCGGCGGCCATTTTGTGACTTATGATGCACCAGAACAAGCTGCCACCAAGTCCATCAATCCATCAATACTAGTTTTTTTTTTTGCTATATCCTACATCACGGGCTTGGCTGTGCTAATTGTCAACCCTAGAAACTCAGAATAGCAATTTCTATATTTTATTAAGGGGTTAAATACAATTGCCCAAATACCAATCCCCTAAATCTGGTGTTCCAGCTTTGGCTAGCCAAGTATAATACTGTCTGCTGTCTGGCAAAGGATAGATTATTTTCTGTGGTGAAATTCAATTGCCAAAATAGCAATACCATAAATCAGTGGTTTCAGCTGTGGCTGGCAAAGTATAATAGTGTCCGCAAAAACATATATTTTGTTTTGGGGTGAAATTCAATTGCCAAAATAGCAATACCCTTAATCTGGTGTCCCAGCTGTTGCAGGCCAAGTTTCATAGTGTCCGCAAAAACATATATTTTGTTCTGGGGTGAAATTTAATTGCCAAAATAGCAATTCCCTGAATCTGGTGTCCCAGCTGTTGCAGGCCAAGTTTCATAGTGTCCGCAAAAACATATATTTTGTTCTGGGGTGAAATTCAATTGCCAAAATAGCAATACCATAAATCAGTGGTTTCAGCTGTGGCTGGCCAAGATTCATAGTGTCCGCCGAAACATATATTTTATTCTGGGGTGAAATTCAATTGCCAAAATAGCAATACCCTGAATCTGGTGTCCCAGCTGTTGCAGGACAAGTTTCATAGTGTCCGCAAAAACATATATTTTGTTCTGGGGTGAAATTCAATTGCCAAAATAGCAATACCATAAATCAGTGGTTTCAGCTGTGGCTGGCCAAGATTCATAGTGTACGCAAAAATATATATTTTGTTCCGGGGTGAAATTCAATTGCCAAAATAGCAATACCCTGAATCTGGTGTCCCAATTGTTGCAGGCCAAGTTTCATAGTGTCCGCAAAAACATATATTTTGTTGTGGGGTGAAATTCAATTGCCAAAATTGCAATACCCTGAATCTGGTGTCCCAGCTGTTGCAGGCCAAGAATTATAGTGTCCGCAAAAACATATATTTTGTTCTGGGGTGAAATTCAATTGCCAAAATAGCAATACCATAAATCAGTGGTTTCAGCTGTGGCTGGCCAAGATTCATAGTGTCCGCAAAAACATATATTTTGTTGTGGGGTGAAATTCAATTGGCAAAATAGCAATACCCTGAATCTGGTGTCCCAGCTGTTGCAGGCCAAGTTTCATAGTGTCCTGCAAATTATATATTTTGTTCTGGGGTGAAATTCAATTGCCAAAATAGCAATACCATAAATCAGTGGTTTCAGCTGTGGCTGGCCAAGTTTCATAGTATCTGCAAAAACATATATTTTGTTCTGGGGTGAAATTCAATTGACAAAATAGCAATACCATAAATCTGGTGTCACAGATGTGGATGGCAAAGTATAATAGTGTCTGCCAAAACATATATTTTGTTCTGGGGTTAAATTCAATTGCCAAAATAGCAATACCATAAATCTGGTGTCACAGCTGTGGATGGCAAAGTATAATAGTGTCTGCAAAAACATATATTTTGTTCTGGGGTGAAATTCAATTGCCAAAATAGCAATACCATAAATCAGTGGTTTCAGCTGTGGCTGGCCAAGATTCATAGTGTCCGCAAAAACATATATTTTGTTGTGGGGTGAAATTCAATTGCCAAAATAGCAATACCCTGAATCTGGTGTTCGAGCTGTTGCAGGCCAATTATAAATCTGTCCATAAAAGGATACCTTTCATCCAGGGCCTTAATACTAGCCCTAAAAGAGATATTCCCCTAAATCATTGGTTACTGCTGTGCATGGATTAGTGTAATACGCTACATAAATAAATAGGCAGATAGTGTTAGGTGTCTGTAAAAAAAGGCCTGAATTTGAAATCAATACATTGGGCCAAATATTTTTTCTCTTATTGTTGTGCTTGGTGAACGGTAACAATGAGGATAACATCTAGTAAGGGACGCGGACGCGGTCGTGGTGGTGTTAGTGTACTCTCTTGTGCTGGTAGAGGACTTGGCCATTCTGCCACAGCCACACGTCCTAGTGAACCAACCACCTCAGGTTCCAGTACCCGCCAGAATTTACAGCGATATTAGGTGGGGCCCAATGGCGTTCTAATAATGGTAAGGCCTGAGCAGGTACAGGCGCTAGTCAATTGGGTGGCCGACAGTGGATCCAGCATGTTCACAACATTATCTCCCACCCAGTCTTCTGCAGAAAGCACACAGGTGGCGCCTGAAAACCAAGCCCATCAGTCAGTCACATCACCCTCATGCATATCAGGGAATCTGTCTGAGCCTCAAGTTATGCAGCAGTCTCTTATGCTGTTTGAAGACTCTGCTGGCAGGGTTTCCCAAGGGAATCCACCTAGCCCTTCCCCAGTGGAGGAAGACTTAGAATGCACTGATGCACAAACACTGATGTTTCCTGATGATGAGGACATGGGAATACCACCTCATCGGAGTCCGCAAGTCTCTGATGATGACGAAACACAGGTGCCAACTGCTGCGTCATTCTGCAGTGTGCAGACCGAACAGGAGGTCAGGGAGGAAGAGTGTGTGGAAGACTATGCAGGGGACGATGAGGTCCTAGACCCTACATGGAATGAAGGTCGTGCCACTGACTTTCATAGTTCAGAGGAAGAGGCAGTGGTGAGACCGAGCCAACAGCGTAGCAAAAGAGATAACAGGTGGCAAAAGCAGAACAGCCGCCTCCAAGAGAGTTCGCCTGCTACTGGCCACCGCCACCAGGGACCGAGCACCCAAAAGGAAGCTTCAAGGAGTTCCCTGGCATGGCACTTCTTTAAAAAATGTGCTGACGACAAGACCCGAGTGGTTTGCAGGCTGTGCCATCAGAGCCTGAAGCGAGGCATTAACGTTCTGAACCTTAGCACAACCTGCATGACCAGGCATCTACATGCAAAGCATGAACTGCAGTGGAGTAAACACCTTAAAAGCAAGGAACTCACTCAGGCTCCCTCTGCTCCCTCTTCTGCTGCTGCCTCGGCCTCTTCCCCCGCCTCGGGAGGAATGTTTGCACCTGCCGCCCACCAAACAGAGGATGTGCCACTGACAAAACCACCTGCATCACCAAGCATCTCCACCATGTCACACGGCAGCGTTCAGCTCTCCATCTCACAAACCTTGGAGAGAAAGCATAAATTCCCACCTAGCCACCCTCGAGCCCTGGGCCTGAATGCCAGCATTTCTAAACTACTGGCCTTTGAAATGCTTTCATTCAGGCTGGTGGACACAGACAGCTTCAAACAGCTGATGTCCATGGCTGTCCCACAGTATGTTGTTCCCAGCCGCCACTACTTCTCCAAGACAGCCGTGCCTTCCCTGCACAACCAAGTATCCGATAAAATCAAGTGTGCACTGCACAACGCCATCTGTGGCAAGGTCCACCTAACCAAAGATACGTGGACCAGTAAGCACGGCCAGGGACGCTATATCTCCCTAACTGCACACTGGGTAAATGTAGTGGCGGCTGGGTCCCAGGCGGAGAATTCCTTGGCTCAGGTCCTTCCGCCGCCAAGGATCGCAGAGCATCATTCTTTGCCTCCTGTAGCCTCCTCCTCCTACTCGGCTTCCTCCTTCTCTGCTTCCACCAGCTCATCCAGTCAGCCACACACCTTCACCACCAACTTCAGCACAGCCCGGGGTAAACGTCAGCAGGCCATTCTGAAACTCATATGTTTGGGGGACAGGCCCCACACCGCGCAGGAGTTGTGGCGGGGTATTGAACAACAGACCGACGAGAGGTTTCTGCCGGTGGGCCTCAAGCCTGGCCTGGTGGTGTGCGATAATGGGCGAAATCTCGTCGCAGCTCTGGGACTAGCCGGTTTGACGCACATCCCTTGCCTGGTGCATGTGCTGAATTTGGTGGTGCATAAGTTCATTCACAACTACCCCGACATGTCAGAGCTGCTGCATAAAGTGAGGGCCGTCTGTGCGCGCTTCCGGCGTTCACATCCTGCCGCTGCTCGCCTGTCAGCAGAACTTCGGCCTTCCCGCTCACCGCCTCATATGCGACGTGCCCACCAGGTGGAACTCCACCTTGCACATGCTGGAGAGACTGTGCGATCAGCAGCAGGCCATAGTGGAGTTTCAGCTGCAGCACGCACGCGTCAGTCGCACTGCGGAACAGCACCACTTCACCACCAATGATTGGGCCTCCATGCGAGACCTGTGTGCCCTGTTGCGCTGTTTCGAGTACTCCACCAACATGGCCAGTGGCGATGACACCGTTATCAGCCTTACAATACCACTTCTATGTCTCCTTGAGAAAACGCTTAGGTCGATGATGGAAGAGGAGGTGGCCCAGGAGGAGGAGGAGGAGGATGAGGGGTCATTTTTAGCACTTTCAGGCCAGTCTGTTAGAAGTGGCTCAGAGGGAGGTTTTTTGCAACAGCAGAGGCCAGGTACAAATGTGGCCAGCCAGGGCCCACTACTGGAGGACGAGGAGGATGAGGAGGAGGTGGAGGAGGATGAGGATGAAGCAGGTTCACAGCGGGGTGGCACCCAACACAGCTCAGGCCCATCACTGGTGAGTGGCTGGGGGGATACGGAGGATGATGACGATACGCCTCCCACAGAGTACTGCTTGTCCTTACCTCTGGGGAGCCTGGCACACATGAGCGACAACATTCTGCAGTGCCTATGCAACGACAGCAGAGTTGCCCACATTTTAACGTGTGCGGACTACTGGGTTGCCACCCTGCTGGATCCCCGGTAAAAAGAGAATGTGCCCACCTTACGTCCTGCACTGGAGCGTGATAGGAAGATGAGCGAGTACAAGCGCACGCTGGTAGAGGCACTCCTGAGAGCATTCCCAAATGTCACAGGGGAACAGGTGGAAGCCCAAGGCGAAGTCAGAGGAGGAGTAAGAGGTCGCCAACGCAGCTGTGTCACGGCCAGCTCCTCTGAGGGCAGGGTTAGCATGGCAGAAATGTGGAAAAGTTTTGTCTCCACGCCACAGCTAACTGCACCACCACCTTATACGGAACGTGTTAGCAGGAGGCAGCATTTCACTAACATGGTTGAACAGTACGTCTGCACACCCCTCAATGTACTGACTGATGGTTCCGCCCCATTCAACTTCTGGGTCTCCAAATTGTCCACGTGGCCAGAGTTAGCATTTTATGCCTTGAAGGTTCTGGCCTGCCCGGCAGCCAGCGTTTTGTCTGAACGTGTATTCAGCACGGCAGGGGACGTCATTACTGACAAACGCAGCCGCCTGTCCACAGCCAACGTGGACAAGCTGACGTTCATAAAAATGAACCAGGCATGGATCCCACAGGACCTGTGCCTCCCTTGTGCAGAATAGACATTTATAACTGCCTCCCTCTCAACCATGTATTCTTGTACTCCGGGGCACTTCTTTATTGAATCCTCATTTTTTTAACTTTACCATGATCTTGCGGTGCAACCCAAAGTTGAATGAACCTCTCCTCTGTCTGGGTGGTGGGGCCGAAATAACTGAAAGTGGCCTTCTCCGGTGGTGGGTGATATGACACATGATTCCTTGCTGTGGGACCTCTCTCCTTGGTCTGGGTGCTGGGCCGAAATAACTAAAAGTGGCCTTCTCCAGTGGTTAGTGATATGACGCATGATTCCTTGCTGTGGGACCTCTCTCCTCTGTCTGGATGCTGGGGCCGAAATAACTGAAAGTGGCCTTCTCCAGTGGTGGGTGATATGACACATGATTCCTTGCTGTGGGACCTCTCTCCTCTGTCTGGGTGCTGGACCGAAATAACTGAAAGTGGCCTTCTCCAGTGGTGGGTGATATGACGCATGATTCCTTGCTGTGGGACCTCTCTCCTCTGTCTGGGTGGTGGGGCATAAATAACTGAAAGTGGCCTTTTCCAGTGGTGGGTGATATGACGCATGATTCCTTGCTGTGGGACCTCTCTCCTCTGTCTGGGTGCTGGGACAAAATAACTGAAAGTGGCCTTCTCCAGTGGTGGGTGATATGACGCATGATTCCTTGCTGTGGGACCTCTCTCCTCTGTCTGGGTGCTGGGGCTGAAATAACTGAAAGTGGCCTTCTCCATTGGTAGGTAACATGATGCCTGTTTTGCTGCTATGTGACCTCTCTCCTCTGTCTGGGTGGTAGGGCATAAATAACTGAAAGTGGCCTTTTCCAGTGGTGGGTGATATGACGCATGATTCCATGCTGTGGGACCTCTCTCCTCTGTCTGGGTGCTGGGACAAAATAACTGAAAGTGGCCTTCTCCAGTGGTGGGTGATATGACGCATGATTCCTTGCTGTGGGACCTCTCTCCTCTGTCTGGGTGCTGGGGCCGAAATAACTGAAAGTGGCCTTCTCCAGTGGTGGGTGATATGATGCATGATTCCTTGCTGTGGGACCTGTATCCTCGGTCTGGGTGCTGAGCTGAAATAACTGAAAGTGGCCTTCTCCAGTGGTGGGTGATATGACGCATGATTTCTTGCTGTGGGACCTCTCTCTTCTGTCTAGGTGCTGGGGCCGAAATAACTGAAAGTGGCCTTCTCCAGTGGTGGGTGATATGACGCATGATTCCTTGCTGTGGGACCTGTTTCCTCGTTCTGGGTGCTGGGCCGAAATAACTGAAAGTGGCCTTCTCCAATGGTGGGTGATATGACGCATGATTCCATGCTGTGGGACCTCTCTACTCTGTCTGGGTGCTGGGCCGAAATAACTGAAAGTGGCCTTCTCCAGTGGTGGGTGATATGACGCATGATTCCTTGCTGTGGGACCTGTATCCTCGGTCTGGGTGCTGGGCTGAAATAACTGAAAGTGGCCTTCTCCAGTGGTGGGTGATATGACGCATGATTTCTTGCTGTGGGACCTCTCTCCTCTGTCTGGGTGCTGGGGCCAAAATAACTGAAAGTGGCCTTCTCCAGTGTTGGGTGATATGACGCATGATTCCTTGCAGTGGGACCTCTCTCTAATTGATATTGGTTAAATTTTATTTATTTTATTTTAATTCATTTCCCTATCCACATTTGTTTGCAGGGGATTTATCTACATTTTGCTGCCTTTGGCAGCCCTCTAGCCCGTTCCTGGATTATTTTATAGCCTTTTTAGTGCCTAAAAGTTCGGGTCCCCATTGACTTCAATGGGGTTCGGGATAAAGTTTGGGTTGAGTTCGGATCCCGAACCCGAACATTTTCGGGAAGTTCGGCCGAACTTCCAGAACCCGAACTTCCAGGTGTTCGCTCATCTCTATAACTAACATATTTCTGGGCTATCCCCTTCCTTCCTAAAAAATCTTGTCAGGCTGTGGTATTGCCCAGGGTCATGTTAGTCTCCTTCTTCATCTTCCCTGTCTTCTGGTCTGTAAAAAAGCAGATGCATTTTTAAGCAACTAATGCAGGACAAATCCCAAATTCTTCGCTGGAAACTGAAGTTTTGGGGAAATTCGTTTCAATTTTGTATCATGTAGAGTTCATTAGTTCATCTCTACTTACCTCCTAATAGTAGCCGCCATGATTAATTTGACATGGAAGCCATAGGGCAACCATAGACTTCTATGTGCTCTATTTTTCAGAATGCCTTTGGTTTCAGACAGAGGCATTTTGAGTTTGCCTATTGGATTTTATATTAATCGGACAGAAAAAAAAAGTATTTTCATGCTACATTAGATGCCATATTACAGAAATATTCTTTAATAATGGTGGCTCATTGAGCAGTTGTACAATCTCCTACACATGGCTCTAATATATGCACAATGTCTAATCTCATTGCAATATATTTGCGGCATGGACCTACAAATTACCAATCATTGTAACATATGATAAATAACACATAGTACTTGTTCTCTACATTTCAGTCTAATTTTTCATGAAATATTTTTAATCTTATAGTCATTTATAAATTAATACATACAGCCAGATTTTGAAAGTTTCAGTGTCAATGTTCAATAAATAATACAGGACCATTTAATTAGTTGTGCAGGCAACATAGAAAACTTGTTCTGAGTGTTTTGAGTACATAGAGTTAATTTTACATCTGTGAAAGTCTTTCCACTAGGGACATGTTATGTCATTTTAAACTAAGTGATCCACTGAAGAAGCAACATTCTGATGGCTCACTGAATCTAAGGTTACATTTTGAATAATTTATTTGTATCATGCTGTCACGCAAACAGACTCTGAATTCCTACACTGAATGTCTTTTGAAAAAGGCTTAATTTCTCTCCTTTTTATCTGGAATGATGTTAATTTTGCCTTAAAGCTTCATAAAAATAGAATTCCCAAGCTCATTAATTTCATTTATCTCACAGTGTACTTTATATTACCTGTTAAATTATATCCTTTTCTGCATTAAACTAATTGTATAGACATAGTAATATTCATTATATTTTAGAAAACAAACCATACTTTTCCCTTCCCCCATGACAGCACCAGAGAGAGAGAGAGAGAGGATCTGCCCCCAGGGACAGGAAACCTGCAGAATAAAAAGGTGGAGCCTTTCTCCAACCTCAGTGCTTTCCTGTCCCTGGAGCGGGAGACCTTCAGTTTTCTTTTCAGGTACCGCTAGCCTAGGATGACCCAGAAATGTTTATGTTTTGGAGGGATATGTGGTAATACCTGCCGGGGTCTATCGCACCATAGTTTTGGGCTGACAGGACCCTAGGAATCGGGGGGGGGGGGCAGTGTCCGGGTCCCCCGTTCGATTATTGCAGAGGCTGCGTAGCCCACTCCGGTGGAGTAAGGCCACTCAAGCCCATATCCATGGGTAAGGAAGCAGCCCCAGGGGGGAATTGCATTCCACTGCATGCAGCCCGGATCGATGGAGAGAACATGTATTCCAGTGCATTCTCTGGCATGCGGCTCAGACAAGGAAGATGGAGCCTAGATCATGCAGCTCCCATGGCTGTGAAAGAAGGTACTCCTCACAATAATTGTACTTTGGTTATACAGCAAATATTCGTGTTATGTGGTTGCTGCCTCAAAGCTTTAGGGCCTGTTTGTCTGCCTCATGGCTTTTAGGGGCTGTTTTTTTGCCTCATGGCTTTCAGGACCTGGTTGTCTGCCTCATGGCTTTCAAAGCCTGGTTGTCTGCCTCTTAGCTATAGGGCCGGGTTGTCTGCCTCTTGACTTTAGGGCCTGGTTGTCTGCCTCATGGCTTTAGGGCCTGGTAGTATGCCTGATGGCTTTCAGGGCCTGGTTGTCTGCCTCATGGCTTTAGGGCCTGGTTGTCTGCCTCATGGCTTTCAAGGCCTGGTTGTCTGCCTCATGGCTTTAGGGCCTGGATGTCTGCTTCATGGCTTTAGGGCCTGGTTGTCTGCCTCATGGCTTTAGGGCCTGGTTGACTTCCTTAGGATTTCAGGGCCTGGTTGACTGCTTCATGCTTCAGGGCCTGGTTGACTTAATCATGGCTTCCGGGCTTGGTTGACTGCCTCATGGCTTCAGGGCCTGGTTGACTGCCTCATGGCTTGAGGGCCTGGTTGACTGCCTCATGGCTTCAGGGCCTGGTTGACTGCGCCAGGACTTCAGGGCCTGGTTGACTGCGCCAGGGCTTCAGGGCCTGGTTAACTACCTCAGGCTTCAGGGCCTGGATGATTGCCTCATGGCTTTAAGGCCTGGTTGACTGCCTCATGATTTTCAGGACCTGGTTGCCTGCCTTATGGCTTTAAGGGCCTGTTTGTCTGCCTCAAGGCTTTCAGGACCTGGTAATCTGCCTCATTACTTTCAGGGCCTGGTTGTCTGCCTCATGGCTTTCAAGGCCTGGTTGCATGCCTCAAGGATTTTAGGCCTAGTTGTCTGTCTAAAGGGTTTAAAGCCTGGTTGTCTGCCTCATGGCTTTCAAGGCCTGGTTGTCTCCCTCATGGCTCTATGCCTGGTTGTCTGCCTCATGAATTTTAGGGCCAGGTTGTCTGCCTCATGGCTCAAAGCCTGGTTGTCTGCCTCAGGATTTTAGGGCCTGGTTGACTGCTTCATCCTTCTGGGCCTGGTTGACTTTATCATGGCTTAATGGCTTGGTTGACTGCCTCATGGCTTCAGGGCCTGGTTGACTGCCTCATGGCTTCAAGTCCTGGTTGACTGTCTCATGGCTTCAAGGCCTGGTTGACTACCGCAGGGCTTCAGGGCTTGATTAATTGCCTCATGGCTTCAGGGCCTGGTTGACTGCCTCATGGCTTTCAGGACCAAGTTGTCTGCCTCCTAACTTTCATGAGCTGGTTGTCTGCCTCATGGCTTTCATCACCTGGTAGTCTGCGTCATGGCTTTAAGGACCTGGTAGTCTGCCTCATGGCTTTCATGGCATGGTTGACTACCTCAGGGCTTCAGGGCCT
This sequence comes from Bufotes viridis, assembly GCA_033119425.1. Classification (NCBI taxonomy): domain Eukaryota; kingdom Metazoa; phylum Chordata; class Amphibia; order Anura; family Bufonidae; genus Bufotes; species Bufotes viridis. The sequence goes on from CM065589.1 coordinate 269,197,230, forward strand.
GAATAACTGCCTCATGGCTTCAGGGTTTGGTTGACTGCCTCATGGCTTTCAGGACCTGGTTGTCGGCCTCATGGCTTTCACAACCTGGTTGCCTGCCTCATGACTTTAAGGACTTGGTAGTCTGCCTCATGGCTTTCAGGGCCTGGTTAACTACCTCAGGCTTCAGGGCCTGGATGATTGCCTCATGGCTTTAAGGCCTGGTTGACTGCCTCATGATTTTCAGGACCTGGTTGCCTGCCTTATGGCTTTAAGGGCCTGTTTGTCTGCCTCAAGGCTTTCAGGACCTGGTAATCTGCCTCATTACTTTCAGGGCCTGGTTGTCTGCCTCATGGCTTTCAAGGCCTGGTTGCATGCCTCAAGGATTTTAGGCCTAGTTGTCTGTCTAAAGGGTTTAAAGCCTGGTTGTCTGCCTCATGGCTTTCAAGGCCTGGTTGTCTCCCTCATGGCTCTATGCCTGGTTGTCTGCCTCATGAATTTTAGGGCCAGGTTGTCTGCCTCATGGCTCAAAGCCTGGTTGTCTGCCTCAGGATTTTAGGGCCTGGTTGACTGCTTCATCCTTCTGGGCCTGGTTGACTTTATCATGGCTTAATGGCTTGGTTGACTGCCTCATGGCTTCAGGGCCTGGTTGACTGCCTCATGGCTTCAAGTCCTGGTTGACTGTCTCATGGCTTCAAGGCCTGGTTGACTACCGCAGGGCTTCAGGGCTTGATTAATTGCCTCATGGCTTCAGGGCCTGGTTGACTGCCTCATGGCTTTCAGGACCAAGTTGTCTGCCTCCTAACTTTCATGAGCTGGTTGTCTGCCTCATGGCTTTCATCACCTGGTAGTCTGCGTCATGGCTTTAAGGACCTGGTAGTCTGCCTCATGGCTTTCATGGCATGGTTGACTACCTCAGGGCTTCAGGGCCTGAATAACTGCCTCATGGCTTCAGGGTTTGGTTGACTGCCTCATGGCTTTCAGGACCTGGTTGTCGGCCTCATGGCTTTCACAACCTGGTTGCCTGCCTCATGACTTTAAGGACTTGGTAGTCTGCCTCATGGCTTTCAGGGCCTGGTTGTCTGCTCATGACTTTCAAGGCCTGGTTGTCTGCCTCATGGCTTCAGACCCTGCTGGTTGTCTTCCTTATGGCTTTAGGGCCTGGTTGTCTGCCTCGTGGAGTTAGGGCCTTGTTGACTTTCTCAGGATTTCAGGGCCTGGTTGACTGCTTCATACTTCAGAGCCTGGTTGACTTCCTCATGGCTTCAAGACCTGGTTAACTGCCTCAGGGATTCAGGGCCTGTTTGACTGCCTCAGGGCTTCAGGGCCTGGTTGACTACCTCAGGGCTTCAGGGCCTTATTGACTGCCTCATGGCTTCAGGGCTTGGTTGACTGCCTTATTGCTTTCAGGACCTGGTTGTCTGCCTCATGGCTTTAAGGACCTGGTTGTCTGCCTCATGGCTTTCAGGACCTGGTTGTCTGTCTCATGGCTTTCAGGACCTGGTTGTCTGCCTCATGGCTTTAGGGTCTTGTTTTCTGCCTCATGGCTTTCAGGGCCTGGTTGACTGCCTCATGGCTTTAGGGCCTGGTTGTCTGCCTCATGGCTTTGAAGGCCTGGTTGTCTGCCTCATGGCTTTAGGGACTGGTTGTCTGCCTCATGGCTTTAGGGCCTGGTTCTCTGCCTCATGGCTTTAGCCCCTGGTTGTGTGCCTCATGGCTATAGGGCATGGTTGTTTGCCTCATGGTTTTAGGGCCTGGTTGACTTCCTCAGGGCTTCAGGGTCTGGTTGACTGCTTCATACTTCAGGGCCTGATTGATTTTCTCATGGCTTTAGGACTTGGTTAACTGCCTCATGGCTTCAGGGCCTGCTTTTCTGCCTCATGGCTTTAAGGCCTGGTTGACCTCCTCAGGGTTTCATGGTCTGTTGACTGCTTCATGATTTATGGCGTGGGTGACTTCCTCTTAGCTTCAGTGCCTAGTTTTTTGCTTCTTGGCATCAGGGCCTGGTTGTCTGTCTCTTGGCTTCAGGGCCTGGTTTTCTGCCTCATGGCTTTCAGGGCCTGATTGTCTGCCTCATGACTTTAAGGACCTGGTTGTCTGCCTTATGGCTTTAAGGGCCTTGTTGTCTGCCTCATGGCTTCCGGGGCCTCGTTGTCTGCCTCATGGCTTTAAGGACCTGGTTGTCTGCCTCACGGCTTCAGGGCCTGGTTGACTGGGGCCTAGGTGGTCTACCTGCTGACTTCGGGGCCAAGATGGCCTGCCTCTTGGCTTTAGGGCCTGGATGGCCTGCCTCTTGGCCTTAGGGCCTGGATAGCCTGCCTCTTGGCTAAAGGGCCTAGATAGCCTTCCTCCTGGCTTCAGGGCCTAGGTGGTCTACCTCTTGGTTTTGGGGTTTATATCATCAGCCTCTGAGCTTTAGGGCCTGGTTGACTACCTTTGGAGGACTGGATGACTGTCCTCAGGCTTTCCTGCCTGAACGTCTCTGTTGTTAAGTTGGTTTTTTCTAATTTCTGATGCCTGTATGGCCAAATGTCTTTTCATATATGCCTGCTTTGTTGAATGTCTTGCATTATTCCTGTAGCATCTTTTTGCCTGGTCAGCGGAATACCTTAAACTTCTTTGCCTGGTCTGCTAAAAAACCTGTTACATCTTGCCTGGTGTTTTGTACACCTGTTGTGTTTGTACTTAATTAGCTTGAACCTACAGCATTGGACTGGTGGGCTGAACTCCTTTTGCACCTTGCCTTGTGGGATGAACGCCTGTTGGATTTGTACTTGGTTGGCTTGCACCTACAGCATCTGAATGGTCGGCTGAATAACTGTAGCATTTATGCCTGGTCGTCTAAACGCCTGTAGAGTCTATGCCTGTGAGTCTGTGCCTGTCTGTCTGGCTGCCTGTGAGCCTGTCCCTATCTGTCTGGCTGCCTTTGAGCCTGTGCCTGTCTAGCTGACTGTCTTTGAGCCTGTGCCTGTCTTGCTGGCTGCCTTGAGCATATGCCTGTCTGACTGGCTGCCTTTGAGCCTGTGCCTGTCTTGTTGGCTGCCTTTGAGCCTGTGCCTGTCTTGTTGGCTGCCTTTGAGCCTGTGCCTGTCTATAGGGCTGCCTTTGGGCCTGTGCCTGTATGGCTGGATGCCTTTTAGCCTGTGCCTGTCTGGTTGGCTGCCTTTGAACCTGAGCCTGTCTGGAGTTCAGCCTTTGTGCCTGTGCCTGTATGGCTGGATGCCTTTGAGCCTGTTCCTGTCTGGCTGGTTGTTTTTAAGCATGTGCCTGTCTGTCTGCATGTGAACCTGTGCCAGTCTGGCTGGCTGCTGTTGAGTTTGTGCCTATCTGGCTGGCTACCTTGCGGCCAATGACTGTCTGTGTGGCTGCCTTTGAGCCTGTACCTGTTTGGCTGGTTAACTGCCTTTTTCTTTTTGAGTCTATGCTGTGACTGTCTGGCTGACTGCTTTGGAATCTATGCCTGTCAGGCTGGCTACATTTTAGTATTTGCCCGGTTGACTTTATATACCTAGGGAGCTGATTGCTTTTGTGTTTATGCTTGCCGGGATGATGGCTTTTGCTGCTGATTTTATCTAGTGCGGTTGGTTGATCCGTGGACATCTCCTCATGGCCGACGGTTTCTACGGCTGCGTCTGCATGAGGGATGGCTCTTGGCAGCTGTGTCTGCATGGCTAGTGTTTTCTGTTGCCATGTCTAAATAATTGACCGCTCATGCTGCAGGGTCTGGATGAATGAACTTGGCTCTGCGTGGGTGTCTATGTGACCAGCGGTGCCTAGGGTGCCGCCATGTCTTTGTGGCGGTCTATCTTGGTGGCTTTGCATGCCGGGTGAACTAGTCATATGCCTATGTTTGGTTGTCAATTTGTAGCTTACTAGTCTATAATAGGCATAGCGCTCCAACAAAGCCCTATAATACTCTTGATGAGGAGTGAGAAGATGGGCTGGACCATATTTCTTGAAAAGCCTACCGTATGAATGGAGCATAAACAGAGCCCTATATGGCTCTTGGTGGAGAGTAATAAAAGGAACTGGAACATTTAGTCCGGATGGCTTACAGGAGGTATGGTGCACCAGCAAACTCTATAAATACTTGCAGCCGATCTAGAATTCCAAAACTGAAGGATCCAGTGTACTCTTTGGACCTATTGCGGCAGACTCGTGAGTTCCCTCGGGGGATGGATGCCACGGTAGTTTTCCATCATGAATGCCAGATTGCGAGGAAGGAAATTTGACATCTAAAATTCTTCTGTTAAATGTAACACAAGGCCTCCAGTGCATCTTGGATCAAAGCATCTGTTTCGCAATATATTCTGCACCAAATGAATTGGTGTTCAGCAATCATCTGTAGTTGGTCATTATTTGTCAAGATAAGTACTAAGATGTTTTGTTAAAATCTATTACGATTATTTTGATAAACACTTGATGAGAAACCCATATGAGATTTCTTTTATAATATGTTTATAAGATTAGGTTAGATTTAAGTATAATGTCCGGTATTAACATTTCATTGGATGGCACAATAAGGGTAAGGCGGCCTCGAAGAAAATCCGATTACCGGTAAGTGTAATCATCATTTTTCCCTTCAACCACGACAGCACCACAGAAAGGAATTACAATTATCGGCAAGTCTGGTGCTGTGGTTAAACTGCTTGACAACCAGTCTTATAAATTTGCATATCGGGCATACTGGTCTCAATTTCCTTTCAAACAGTCCTCAACCAGATTGGACTTGGACAGAAGAAAATTAAGGAACAGAAAAGGCTAGCATACAATTTTTCTTATCTTGGACAGACAGACAGTCAGACGGCCCCTGCCGATCCACTGTTTGAAGAGGAAGTGGTGCTCGTGCCACTCTGTATTTTTTACACAATTACTTACTGGGACACTCCCATTAAAAGGCATTTTCATCACATATCATGCAAATATTCTATGCTTTTTTTTTTGTTTTTTGCAAAACACAGGTGGATGTTTTCTGAATATAATTTATTTTAAGTTCCTCCATGTATGTTTTGTTTTTCTTTAATATAGATAGTGACAAGGAAAATTCTAAACACCACCCAAAATATTTAAGAGATTATATATATATATATATATATATATATATACAGTTGTGTTCAAAATTATTCAACCCCCAATGCTGTAAAGGGTTTTAGGGAATTTAGTCTACATTTGTAATTGTGTTCAGAATGAAATCTTACAAGGACTTTTTAAAGAACCAAATGCAACTAAAATGACATCAATTGTTTTTGTAATACAGTATTAAATGTTTTTTTTTTGTGATTTCTTCATTGACACAATTATTCAACCCCTTAAAGACTACCACTCTTAAGAACAGAGGTTCATTCAAGTGTTTTCGATCAGGTATTAAAAAACACCTGTGGATGTCAAGGAGCAGCAATCAAGCATAAAAAGCACCAATTAGGCAGAGTTAATATGACTGTGATACTCAGCTCCTTCTAGACATTTACTGGTGTGTTTACAAACATGGTGAAGTCAAGAGAATGGTCCAGGATGACAAGAGAAGAGGTGATTTCTCTTCACAGGAAGGGCAATGGCTATAAGAAGATTGCAAAGATGTTAAACATACCAAGAGACACCATAGGAAGCATCAATCGCAAATTCGAGGCAAAGGGCACTGTTGAAACGCTACCTGGTCGTGGCAGAAAGAAGATGCTGACTTCGACTGCTGTGTGCTACCTGAAGCGCAAAGTGGAGAAAAGTCCCCGTGTGACTGCTGAGGAACTGAAAAAAGATTTGTCAGATGCGGGTACTGAAGTTTCAGCTCAGACAATAAGGCGCACACTGCGTAATGAAGGCCTCCATGCCAGAACTCCCAGGCGCACCCCCTTGCTGTCTCCAAAGAATAAGAAGAGTCGACTGCAGTATGCTAAAAGTCATGTGGACAAACCACATTTGTGTTCTGTGGACTGATGAAACAAAATTAGAACTGTTTGGGCCCATGGATCAACGCTATGTTTGGAGGAGGAAGAACAAGGCCTATGAAGAAAAGAACACCTTGCCTACTGTGAAGCATGGCGGGGGGAGAATCATGCTTTGGGGCTGTTTTGCTTCTACAGGTACAGGAAAGCTTCAACGTGTGCAAGGTACCATGAATTCTCTTCAGTACCAGGAGATATTGGATGAAAATGTGATGCAGTCCGTCACAAACCTGAGGCTTGGGAGACGTTAGACCTTTCAACAGGACAATGATCCCAAGCATACCTCCAAGTCCACTAGAGCATGGTTGCAGATTAAAGGCTGGAACATTTTGAAGTGGCCATCGCAGTCACCAGACTTAAATTCGGTAAATCTGGTGGGACTTAAAGCAAGCAGTTGCAGCACGCAAGCCTAAGAATGTGACTGAACTGGGGGCTTTTGCCCATGAAGAATGTACACAGATACCCGTAGATTGCTGCAAGACACTTGTGTCAAGCTATGCTTCACGTTTAAAAGCTGTTATAACTGGAAAAGGATGTTGTACTAAGTACTAAGATTGAATGTCACTTGGGGGTTGAATAAAACTGATAATGATGTGAGCACAGAAAAGACATTTGTAGTTATTTCATTATAAATGTTATGTTATATTTGTCTGACTTACAAGTGCCTCTTTCATTTAATTGTAAACAAGATGACTGAAATGATCAAAATCAATGTCAAACTGGCCAAAACACTCAATTTCAGTGGGGGTTGAATAATTTTGAACACAACTGTATATATATATTTATATATATCAGTAATATAATACCTTAGCATTCCCTGTTATTCATTTTCCCGCCAATTATTAAAATGAAGGAATGATGTAATAAACCACGTCCCTTTTACATCTGAAGAAGTGAATAGGGGAGTGGCTATAGCTCTGAATAGAAAAAAACGCTGGACTCATATCAACTACTGGACTCAAATCAGCTCATTAGCATATGGATTAAAAGTACATTTTTTTCCCAATAAAGCAACAGATCACCAAGTGAAAGGTATCATTATATTCAGCAGAGTGAGCCCTACAAGGCACGACACCTGGTTTTTCAGTGAAATTCCCTTTAAACATTTTTTATTTAAAAAAAATATATATAAGAAAAACTTATGCTATTATAAGAAAAACTTATGCCAGTAGATAAATCGACTAATTCAGACCTAGAAATAAGCACATTTTTAGAAATTTCTTTCTGGTCTGATGCTAACAAATTGGTTGGAAGATTCAATTCAAGTATTAAAAGATTCGACTAGAATCAAAAGTATTTAGATTGCCTTGAAAAGCTGTGTATAACATCCTAGGGTCTCCCATTACTTACATTATTCTCTCCTGTGTTTCCCTCTTTTTATTTTTTTAAAATCTCTGTCTCCCATTTCAAGCTCTTTAATGTAAAGGCAGAATTAATATTGTGTGGATTAATGCATGGGTTATAGTGTTTTGACTGTGTGTTTTAACACATTGCCCTGCTGGATTTGTTTTTATTTTAATTAAAAAGAAACTCCAAAATTGTTCCTTATTTGGGGAAGATGCCTGCCCCTGTTTTTACACATGCAGTAATATCGAAAGTTGCAGTGGCTTGTTCTGCACAAGCATCCAATAATTCTGAGTTCTTTTGGGAGCAGCAGGAGGAGATGTGCAGCAGTATAGGTGTAGAACTAGCGGTAGCTGTAACAGCATGGAACAGACAAGATAGGAGATGTATTGCTGTGTTGTGGTAGTAGTGGCAGTAGTAGGTGTGGTGACAGCAGTACACTATGGAACCTGGCAGACAGGAGATGTACGGCTGTGTAGGGGTAGTAGCTGTAGCAGTAGAGGGAGCAGCACCTACACTGGTAGCAATAGAGTATGGCACATGATTGACAGGCAGACAGCAGCAGTAGTATCATTGGCCCAGTGATAAACAGCCAATGCCAGTAATGCAGATCTATTCATTGGCATCAGCCAGAGGTCTGTGGAAATACTCACGGATCTATGTTTGATTCTTTTTCACAAATGTAATGTTTTCTTCATTTGCAGAGGACAATTTTATCTGCTTTGGTAACAACACCCTTTCTGACAGCACTGATAGCAAACTGGGCCACTTTTGGTTCCAAATCTGCCTCCCCATAAGTCCATGGGCCCATTAAATGGAGTATGTATTGGATAAAGGGCACAGTATTGGTACAACTGAACCTGGTTCTTCAGGCAATGCATATCTGTTTGCTGGTGTGTTTCACATTGGTGTGGCACTTGAAAAAAACAGTTCCATTGTGTTTAGTGATGAGAAAGTATTGCTGCTGGTGCGGCTGCTGCTTCCATAACTTGTTGCAGTGGTAGCACTGGCAGAGATGGTGGAAGGTCAGTGAGAGGCCTCCTAGTAACACACACAGGGGGAAGGCCTCTGCTGCAAAAAGTTGGGTGAAAAGCACATCCTAATAGTACACATTTTTTTCCTCCTCATTATCAGAAAACATTCCCTCATTTTGCTTTGATAACAAGGGTCTAAAAGCATGCCAATCCAATAGCCATCACGTTGCTTAATCCTAACAATACACTTAAAGGGAACCTGTCACCATAAAAATGCACTGCTGTCAGCAGCATTTTATAGAGTAGGGATAGCTGAAATAGATTGATATATAGTGTACTGAATTTGAAATGTAAAATGGTTGGGACAGCTTTGTGTAATTCATTCGAATTGAATCTCCAAAACTTCAGCTTGAGTTGGAAGTAGAATTTTTGAGAAAATCTTAATGAATTAAATTTGCTTAGAATCAATTCACTCATCTCTGGTTAGGCCCAATATGCCCTATACACACTTTGGGATTTCCCAATGTAAAAGACAAGTGACAAAATAATATGAAATTTGAAAATAGCCAGTTGCCAAATGCAGAGCTCCAACTGTTAGTACTTGGAATGTTGTGCAGCATATATCAGAAAAGTAGGGCATATAAAATGTCTATTTTTATAAATACAGTCAGCGTCAAGTTTTGTTATACTGTAAGAAGTGCAAGTAAATAATATTTCAAATACTAGACATCAAAAGTATATGTATGCATTGTAAACTTCAGCAGCCTGATCGAGTAGAGGACCAGACTGTCAGATATCAGTGTATCTGGCATAGCCTGATAAGGTCACATACCACCAGATCCCCATTGACTACAATGGTATCTGATGGGGATCCGTCCATTTTCGGTATAAATGCCAGCTTTCAGAAGTACAAAGATGCACTTCAGATGCACAACTTTGTCCAGTAAATTCCTGCAGTCTTTTCCTCAGCCAGATAAGGCTGCCAGAGTTAATATCACAGGGGCATTTATCATGTAGAGAAAGTTAATGCAAGACACTTACTAATGTATTGTTATTATTCATATTGTCTCCTTTGCTGCCTGGATTTTCCGTCACATTATGCACTTCTCATTTCCATGGTTACGACCACAATGCAGTCCATTAGTAGTGGCCGTGCTTGCACACTATAGAAAAAAGCACCAGCCTGTTTGAGCTCCCACGGTCCTTGCCACCAAAGAGGCCAGCACTTTTTCCTACAGTGTGCAAGCACAGCCATTGCTGATGGAATGCAAGGCGGTCATAACCATGGAAACGAGCAGTGTTTAGTGTGATGGAAAAATGAATAAAGCCAGCATAGGAAGCAATATGGACAATCACAATACATTAGGAAGTATATTAACTTCTTCTACAAGATAAATGCTATTTGCTGAAGTGAGACAACCCCTCAAATGCATTTGGTGGCTTAAAAATTTGTAAAAAAAAAATACTTTGATTACCGGTACATTGAAACCATAAAAAGTAGTCAAAAGACTTTAGTAGTGTTCTAGTGTTGCTTCTTTTGATAAAGGACACAGACTTATTTTTCAGCATCGATTCAATATTAAAAAAGCCTTTTTTCAATTCTCAGATAATTAAAACAATAATCAAGTGAAAGGCCAAGACTGTCAGTGTTTTCCAGTTTATGCAAAGTAAGAAGTTTAATAGAGGAAAAATATTCCAAAAGAGAAACAAGTTATTTTATATTAGAATCATTTTTCATGTGGATAGTTAAAATAAATGAAATAATTAAAAAGCTATAAAAGTAAATTAACACACAGAGAAAAAGTCACCAAAAAGGTAATGCAGAGGTATCTGTGATGAATAAATCCATACTTAGTTAAGAGGATCACTGGAAAGTTCATTTTAAAGGGCATTCATTTGACAGTGCAAAAGTGCAGCAACTAAAATACCTAAAGTCCTAAACCTGATAACAGTTTATACAAAAATAAGCTCTAATCCATGCTGTGCTATCACTGAACTGGAATAACATAAGAAGTAAACTTAACAGAACATAACACAAAATTTAAATCAACCTGAAAGCTAAAAGTTTCTTAAAATGTATCCAATATAATTATTTTAGAAAAGTATGCGGAAGATTTATGAAAAATGATTAAAGGAAAACTGACTTAGTTATCCATAGCAACCATCCAGATTCCACGTTTAATTTTCCAAAGTAGCGCTGAAAAATAAAAGTTGGAATCTGATTGGTTGCTATGGGCAGTTTTCCTTGATATCAGTTTAGAATTTCCTCCTGTGTGCATTTGCAGGTTGCTTTAACAGATTATATTTACATCAAATTATACAATTGTTACATTGTACAAGTTTTACATAGATATAAAATCAGATAGCTGTTTAGACTGCATAATCTTCTGCCCAAATACGATCCCACCAAAAATAAAATAGCAGAACGCAGCACAATAAATTGCCCCAGCAGCACAGAATACCTCCCCAGAAGTCACATACCACCAGATCCCCATTGACTACAATGGTATCTGATGGGGATCCGTCCATTTTCGGTATAAATGCCAGCTTTCAGAAGTACAAAGATGCACTTCAGATGCTATGGGCAGTTTTCCTTGATATCAGTTTAGAATTTCCTCCTGTGTGCATTTGCAGGTTGCTTTAACAGATTATATTTACATCAAATTATACAATTGTTACATTGTACAAGTTTTACATAGATATAAAATCAGATAGCTGTTTAGACTGCATAATCTTCTGCCCAAATACGATCCCACCAAAAATAAAATAGCAGAACGCAGCACAATAAATTGCCCCAGCAGCACAGAATACCTCCCCAGAAGTTGCCCCACTGTGGTGACTAGTGCCAGCTGCCATTGCAGCGACCCGGACCGCAGGTGCAATGTGTAAGTGTGGTTGCCTGATGGATGTAGTACTCATGTTTCTGCAGCTCTCTGGGCCAGTGTGCAGTGATGGGAAGGAAGGCACCAGATTTCTTTGGGGAACACTCTGGTGTTGAGGGATCTCCTGCCAGATGTTCATTGAGGTGCTCTTGATGGTACAGGTTTTTAGGTGCAGGGAAGGCAGGGTCCTTGAGGTTTGTGACGCCAGCACCTTTGGGTGCAAAGGAGGTATGGAAATAAAGTGGAGTCTGTTTGTATAAAGTTGCCTTGAGGAACAGGTTCATTGACATGGAAGCGGTAGTTGTATTGTAATCCATACAAAGCACATCAAAGTTAGCTATGGCTGCAATCCTAAAAACAGGCTCTTGGTGAGGTAAAGATTCTGATTAGAGATGAGCATATCGAATCAGACGAAGTGGAATTCGATCCGAATTTCAGGAAAAATTCGATTTGCAACGAATGCGAATTTCCTCGCGCTTCGTGGTAACGAATCACAATTTTTCCTAAAATGGCCAGCCAGCCCTGTGATGTCACAGTCCTATAAATACAGCAGCCATTTTAGATTCTGACATTTTACAGCATTCTGAGTGCAGGGACAGATGTGAGAAGGCGCTAGGGACAGCAATTGGAAAAAGCTAATTGTGAAAAAAAAAATGGAAAAAACGATTTATAAGTGCAGGGAAAGGATAGGGAGGAATCTTTTCACAGCATCTTAGTGCAGGGAAAGACGTCAGAAGGCGCTAGGGACAGTGCTAGAAAAGCGATTTACAAGTGCAGGGAAAGATAATTTGGGGATCCAAATAGCCATTATACAGCTCTGTCATTCTAGCAATTTGTTCTTGGGGTGCAAGTGCTATGTTGAAAAGCCTTTAGTGGCTTATATCTGTGAAAAAAGAAAAATATATACGCAGTTCACTTCTGCAGTTATATGTGGTGAAAGCGTTTAGTGGCGTATTTCAGTACTAAAAGGAAAATATATACACAGTTCACTGTTGCAGTTATTTGGGGTTAAAAGCGTTTAGTGACGTATTTCTGTACTACAAGAAAAATATATATGCAGTTCAATGTTGCCGTTATTTGTGGTAAAAGCTTTTAGTGGCCTATTTCAATACAAAAACAAAAATATATACGCAGTGCACTTCTGCAGCTATATGTGGCGAAAGTGTTTAGTGACGTATTTTTGTACTACAATAAAAATATATACGTAATTCACTGCTGCCGTTATTATTTGCGGTAAAAGCGTAGAGTGGCCTACTTCATTACAAAAATAAAAATATATACGCAATTCACTTATGCAGCTATATGTGCTGAGAGCATTAGTGATGTGTTTCTGTACTACAAGAAAAATACATAGACAGTTCACTGTTGCCGTTATTTGCGATAAAGGCGTTTAGTGGCCTATTTTCGAGATGAGCGAATCGAAGCTGACAAATGGGAATTTGTTTAGCATTTCAGAAAAATTTGATTCGCAATGATTGCTAATTTGCTCGCGCTTCGTGGTAGCAAATCGTAATTTTTCTTAACATGGTGGCTAAAATGGCGGCTATATGTGTGAGGACATGAGCAAGGAACTCTGGGAAGGGGGGAAAATTCCATGCATGCAGCCAATCAGCAGCCAGCCAGCCCAGTGATGTCACAGCCCTATAAATACGGTGGCCATCTTAGATTCTGCCATTCACAATCGTACTTTGTTCAGGGACAGATGTGTATGCAGGCGATAGGGAGAATGAAAGAAAAACTGATTGTTAAAAAAATAAGGAAATAAGTGATTTACTAGGGCAGGGAAAGGATAGTGAGAGGAATCATTTCACAAGCAGGGAGAGATGTGTGCAGATGCTAGGGACAGTCATAGGAAAATCCTCATTGTGATAAAAAGTGATTTTATAAATGCAGGGAAACATTACTTGGGGATCCAGATAGTCTTATAATACAGCTCTGTCATTCCAGCAATTAATTATTGGGGTGCAAATGCTATGTTGAAAAGCCTTTAGTGGCTTTTATCTGTGAAAAAAGATAAATATATACAACGGTCACTTTTGTTGTTGTTTACACTAAAATCATTTGCAGTCATTTCTAGTGAAAGAGTCTAGGGAGGTATTTCAATAATAAACGAAAAATATAAACGTACTGCATGTTTGCAGTCATTTCTGGCGAAAGAGTTTAGGGCAGTATTCCAGTAATACACGAAAAATATAAAGGCTCTGCACGTTTGCAGTCATTTCTGGTGAAAGCATATAGGGTCGTATTTCAGTACGACAAGACAAATTTATTTAATTGTTTTCTAGTTAAAGCGTATAGTGGCCTTTTTCCGTCCAACAAGAAATATATATTCTTGGGTCACAAAAAAAATAAAAATATATATATGCACTGCAGTGTTGCAGGGATTTCTGTTGAAACCGTATAGAGGCACTTCAGTTTTCTGGTTGAAGCATATAGTGGCCTTTTTCCGTCCAACAAGAAATATATATTCTTTGGTCACTTGTGCAGTTATTTAGTTATTTCTGGTGAAAGGGTATAGGGGCCTATTACAGCAAAAAAAGAAAAATATATATACGCACTGCAGTGTTGCAAGGATTTCTGTTGAAACTGTATATGGGCGTAATTCGTTCAAAAAAGTAAAATATATATGCACTTCACTCTTTAATTGTTTTCTGGTTAAAGCGTATAGTGGCCTTTTTCCGTCCAACAAGAAATATATATTCTCGGGTCGCACGTGCATTTATTTCTGGTGAAAATGTATAGGAGCCCATTACAGTAAAAAAAGCAAAATATATATACGGACTGCAGTGTTGCAGTGATTTCTGTTGAAACCGTTTAGGGGCGTATTTCAGTCAAAAATTAAAAATATATACGCACTCCAGTATACGAGTATAGGCTCATATTTTTGTACAACAAGAAAACTATATTCTCAGTGCATTTCCGAAGATAATTATGGTGAAAGCGTTTAGTGGCCTATTTCAGTACAAAAAGAAAAATATATTGGTCGCTTTTAGGGGGGTTTTAATTTCCATTTAATTTGTTTAGTTCAGCTACACGTATGTCAGGCAGAGAAGTGTCAGGCCATGCACAGAGGAGTTTCAGAGGGCTGAATGTTTCTGGCGCAAGCAGAGGTCGCAGCAGAGTAAGGGGTCGTGGCAGCAGTAGTCGCAGCGAGAGAGGCCTGAGCTCCCGATGACATCTACCGGTTGTGTCTTGATCAACAACCCAGCGGTTCTTGATTGGTTAACTTCGTCAATCCACGTCATCCCAAGTGACATCAGACACCCCTAGCCAACAGTTGGTGGGTTCGTCAGACACAACCCTTAGTTGACATGGCCCGGGAGTAGGCCCTGTCCCTCACCTGTCCTCAACCTGCCTCTGGCCTTTTCTGTTTGCTCTCCACGAGAAGTACTACATGCAGTGGGCTCAGTTTTATTTTTAAGTGGGGAAGAGCTACTAGAAGACAGTCAGCAGCTACTTCCCAGCCAAGATGTGGAGGAGACATCCGCCACATCCTCCGCTAGTCAGGCAAGTAGTGATGAGGAGAGTGGCACGGGAGCTTGTGTGTGGTCAGGCTCCTGACCCAGAGGCTGTTGAGAAGGACATTGGTGATGCGCAGACACTACTCGATGATGATAAAGCTGATCGCACTTGGTAGCTAAGTGAAGAAGAGGCTTCGTCATCATCAGGAGAAGAGGGTGGCAGCTTGCCCATCAGGCAGCGGCAGAAAGTGGCTAGCGTGGCCGGGAGTCAGCAGGGTGGCAGCAGTGGGAGGTCAGGAGCCAAACGGGCACAGGGTAGACCACCCGCTTTGCAGCAGCCTACCTGCCTGGAAAGGAGTGGTGCACGGGTTCACGGAAGCAGCGCCGTTAGCAGTCAGCCAGTGAGTAGGGTTGGGGAGAAAATAAGGTAGTCGACTGTGTGGCAGTTTTTTCTGAAGCCGCCGGAGGAGGTCAAGATGGCCATATGTAGAATATGTTGGCAGAAAGTGAAACGTTTTAGAAAAAGCTCAAGGATTGGGTGAGCACTCGACACTTGGATTTAGTGATAAAACAATTTAATTAAACATCATAAAACTATTCACTTATATGACATACAAGATAAGATGAGTTGAAAGATTCTCGTAAAATTATAGGCTTGTAAAATTCTAACAATCGCTGATATATAGTCCTGTTTCCTATATCCAACAAGAAATTCTCCCTTCTTTATTCCAATGTCTGACCTGTCTCCTATATCCAGCAAGAAAGTCCTCCTTCTATATACCAATGGAGTTATACTAACACTTTCATAATTAACTCCAGTTGAGTCATATATATGTATGTTCACATATGGATGCACCTGCAGGTGTAGTCAAATCGCTGGTTAGTCAATTGCTGCAAAAGATGGTTCTCCACTTCATGTGGGATTTAAATATGCAGTTCAGCTCTTTGTGTTGTTATCCGGCAACCATTAGTATCGGTTCACAGTAGGTACATGTTGCGGATTTCTCATGTTGGTATATAATAATTACAGTCTCATGTAGCTATGTCCCGCTTACCGTCCTTTAGTTGGTCGGGCTTTCTTATTCAATTTAGTTAGGGTCGGGCAGCACGGGACAAAGCTGGCGTTTCGCTCCTTACTCCTCTAGCCAACTTACCCGAGATCTTGCGAGGGTTGTGGCGATGTCCCGGGTTTACCTGGATCACGTGTTTGTTTTCGTCCAGAATGGTAGGAAGAGAGGATATCTCCAATAATACTTTTGATTATAGTTGTTTGTGCTTTTGTACAGCATGGCCATGCTCTGTAATGCGAAGATGCTTTTAACCAGGTATGCGATCCAGCCCGTACGCGTTTCGGGAACTTCTCCTTCCCTTCATCAGTGGTTGTGAAACGTGGCCAGGGTGCCAATTTTGGCACCACGGCCCTGCGTCAACATATGGAGCGTCACCATCAAGTGGCCTGGGAGAACCGTGTGGTGGTCCAGCCTGCCCCAACTACCGCTACATCACCCAGTGGCACTCACCCAGTTTCAGGCAGTCAACGATCCGCCACCTCAGCTGAAGGGAGCTGTCTGTCAATCCCATCTTCTGCTGGTCCAGATGCTCTTGCCCCTACTCTTCATCAGTCATTCCGTCAGCGATCGATTACTGACTGAAGCGATTGCCAAGAGACAACAGTAGCATGCACGTATCCAATGGCGCAGAAGCTGAATGTGCTCCTGTGCAAGTTGCTGGTGCTTCAGTCCCTCCATTTCCAAGTGGTGGATTCTGAGTCTTTCAGAGAACTGATCGCTTGTGCCGAGCCGAGGTGGAGAGTCCCAAGCCATCATTTCTTTGCGCAAAAGGCAGTACCAGTCCTGCACACCCGTGTAGAACAGAAGGTGGGCCAGTCCTTGAGCCTGTCTGTGTCTGCGAAAGTGCACGGCGGCGCCGACGTGTGGAGCTAAAACTATTGTCAGGGACAATACATATCCTTTACGGCCCACTGGGTGAATGTAGTTCCTGCACAGCCACACCAGCAACTTGGCCAGGTCATGCCGCTTCCCCCTCCATGTTGTCAAGCCGTTGGTCCTGAGACAATGTCTGCCTCTGTCTTATCATCCTCCACCATGTCCTCAGCCTTCACTTCAGGGGCTAATCACAGTGTCCCTCCAGCATACCACATGCGCAGGGCACAGTGGTGTTAGGCTGTTCTGCACCTCGTTTCCCTGGGCAAATATAGTCAAACTTTTGGAGGAACTTCTCCATGTGATTGATGAACAAATCGAATCCTGGCTTTCTCTGCGACAACTGAAAATCAGAACCATGGTGACTGACAATGGGAAGAACATTGTGTTGGCGCTGCGTCAAGGTAGGCTGAGCCATGGGCCCTGCATGGCATAAGTGTTCAATCTGATTGTCAAGCGGTTCCTGAAGTCTTCCACCCATCTGCAAAACATCCTAAAAATAGCCAGGAAACTTTGCATGCACTTCAGCCACTCATACACCGCAAAGCACACACTCTTTGTGTTGCAGTGCACATAGGCTGATATGCGACGTTTCCACCAATTGGAACTCCACCCTCCATATGTAAGACCGACTATACGAACAGAGAGAGGCCATCAACAATTTCTTGATGATGCAAGCAGACAGGAGTACTCCCCTGTGTAAATTCGATGTCAGCCGGTGGCAGTACATATATGACACCTGCCGTTTGCTCAGGCTCTCTGAGAATGCCACGTTATTTGTAAGGACTATGGGATGAACAACGTCATTCCACTGCTTCATGTCCTGGAACAGAGGGTGGTAACGATGTCTGGTCAGGGGACTGGAGACATGACGCCTAGATCTCATGGCCACATGAGCCCAGTGGGGGCTGAACTGCAAGAGGAGGAGGAGCTGGAGGAGGACATTGGAGCACAGGCAATGTGTAGCCAAATGGATGGTTTTTCTACTCAGCTGACTCTGGGTTGCACCCCAAGATCCTACTTAATTTCAAAAATTGATTTTTCAATGAAGAAGTGGCCAGGAGTACAAGACAACATGGTTTAAGGCAGTTATTAAGGACTACTCTGCACAAGGGAGGGTCAGGTGTTGTGGGATCCATGCCTGGTTCATTTTTATAAACGTCAGCTTGTCCACGTTGGCTGTGGACAGGCGGCTGCGTTTGTCAGTAATGACGCCCCCTGCCGTGCTGAATACACGTTCAGATAAAACGCTGGCCGCCGGGCAGGCCAGCACCTCCAAGGCATAACATGCTAATTCTGGCCACGTGGACAATTTGGAAACCCAGAAGTTGAATGGGGCCGAACTATCCGTCAGTACGTGGAGTTGTGTGCAGATGTACTGTTCAACCATGTTAGTGAAATGTTGCCTCCTGCTAACACGTTCCGTATCAGGTGGTGGGGCAGTTAGCTGTGGCGTGGAGACAAAACTTTTCCACATTTCTGCCATGCTAACCCTGCCCTCAGAGGAGCTGGCCGTGACACTGCTGCGTGAGCGACCTCTAGCTCCTTCTCTGCCTTGGCCTTCCACCTGTTCCCCTGTGACAGTTGGGAATGCTCTCATGAGCGCGTCTAACAGTGTGCGCTTGTACTCGCGCATCTTCCTATCACGCTCCAGTGCAGGAAGTAAAGTGGGCACATTGTCTTTGTACCGTGGATCCAGCAGGGTGGCCACCCAGTAGTCAGCACACGTTAAAATGTGGGCAACTCTGCTGTCATTGCGCAGGCACTGCAGCATGTAATCGCTCATGTGTGCCAGGCTCCCCAGAGGTAAGGACAAGCTGTCCTCTGTGGGAGGCGTATCGTCATCATCCTCTGTATCCCCCCAGCCATGCACCAGTGATGTGCCTGCGCTGTGCTGGGTGCCACCCCGCTGTGAACCTGCTTCATCCTCATCCTCCTGCACCTCATCCTCCTCGTCCTCCAGTAGTGGTCCCTGGCTGGCCACATTTGTACATGCCCTCTGCTGTTGCAAAAAACCTCCCTCTGAGCCACTTCTAACAGACTGGCCTGAAAGTGCTAAAAACGACCCGTCATCCTCCTCCTCCTCCTCCTGGCCCTGGCCCACCTCCTCTTCCATCATCGCCCTAAGCGTTTTTTCTAGGAGACATAGAATTGGTATCGTCACGCTGATAACAGTGGCATCGCCACTGGCTATGTTGGTGGCGTACTCTAAACAGCGCAACAGGGCACACAGGTCTCGCATGGAGGCCCAATCATTGGTGGTGAAGTGGTGCTGTTCCGCAGTGCGACTGACCCGTGCGTGCTGCAGCTGAAACTCCACTATGGCCTGCTGTTGCTCGCACATTCTCTAAAGCATGTGCAAGGTGGTGTTCCACCTGGTGGGCACGTCGCATATTAGGCGGTGAGCGGGAAGGCCGAAGTTCCGCTGTAGCGCTGACAGGCGAGCAGCGGCAGGATGTGAATGCCGTAAGCGCGCACAGACGGCCCGCACTTTATGCAGCAGCTCTGACATGTCTGGGTAGTTGTGAATGAACTTTTGCACCACCAAATTCAGCACATGCGCCAGGCAAGGGATGTGCGTCAAACCGGCTAGTCCCAGAGTTGCCACGAGATTTCGCCCATTATCGCACACCACCAGGCCGGGCTTGAGGCCCACCGGCAGCAACCACTGTTCGGTCTGTTGTTCAATACCCCGCCACAACTCCTGCACGTTGTGGGGCCTGTCCCCCAAACATATGAGTTTCAGAATGGCCTGCTGACGTTTACCCCGGGCTGTGCTGAAGTTGGTGGTGAAGGTGTGTGGCTGACTGGATGAGCTGGTGGAAGCAGAGGAGGAGGAGGAGGAAGCCGAGTAGGAGGAGGAGGCTACAGGAGGCAAAGAATGATGCCCTGTGATCCTTGGCGGCGGAAGGACGTGCGCCAAGGAACTCCCCGCCTGGGGCCCAGCCTCCACTACATTTACCCAGTGTGCAGTTAGGGAGATATAGCGTCCCTGGCCGTGCTTTCTGGTCCACGTATCTGTGGTTAGGTGGACCTTGCCACAAACGGCGTTGCGCAGTGCACACTTGATTTTATCGGACACTTGCATGTGCAGGGAAGGCACGGCTGTCTTGGAGAAGTAGTGGCGGCTGGGAACCACATACTGGGGGACAGCCATGGCCATCAGCTGTTTGAAGCTGTCTGTGTCCACCAGCCGGAATGACAGCATTTCAAAGGCCAGTAGTTTAGAAATGCTGGCATTCAGGCCAAGGGCTCGAGGGTGACTAGGTGGGAATTTGAGCTTCCTCTCAAAGGTTTGAGAGATGGAGAGCTGAACGCTGCTGTGTGAAATAGTGGAGACGGTAGGTGACGGTGGCGGTGGCGGTGGTGGTGTCGGTGGCACATCCTCTGTTTGCTGCTCGGCAGGTGGCAACATTCCTCTCGAGGCGGAAGCCGAGGCAGCAGCGGTAGAGGGAGCAGGGGGAGCCTGAGCGGGTTCCTTGTTTTTAAAGGTGTGTACTCCACTGCAGTTCATGCTTTGCATGTAGATGCCTGATCATGCAGGTGGTGCTCAGGTTAAGAACGTTAATGCCTCGCCTCAGGTTCTGATGGCACAGCGTGCAGACCACTCTGATCTTGTCCTCAGCACATTGTTTGAAGAAGTGCCATGCCAGGGAACTCCTTGAAGATGCCTTTGGGGTGCTGGGTCCCTGTTGGCGCTGGCCAATAGCAGGCGAACTCTCTGGACGGCGGCTGTTCTGCTTTTGCCCCCTGCTCCCTCTTTGGCTTCGCTGTTGTCTCGGTCTCACCACTGCCTCTTCCTCTGAACTATTTAAGTCAGCGGCACGACCTTCAGTCCATGTGGGGTCTAAGACCTCATCGTCCTCTGTATCGTCTTCCACCCAGTCTTCATCCCTGACCTCCTCCTGTTCAGTCTGCACACTGCAATAAGACGCGGCAGTGGGCACCAGTGTTTCGTCATCATCAGAGACTCGGTCTCTCTGCTGTGGTGGTATTCCCATGTCCTCATCATCTGGATACATAAGTGGTTGTGCGTCAGTGCATGGAATGTCTTCCACCGCTGGGGAAGGGCTAGGTGGACGCCCCTGGAAAACCGTGGGAGCAGAGTCTTCAAACAGAATAAGAGACTGCTGCATAACTTGAGGCTCAGACAGTTTCCCTGATATGCATGGGGGTGATGTGACAGACTGATGGGCTTTGTTTTCAGGTGCCACCTGTGCGCTTTTTCGCAGAAGACTGGGCGGAAGACAATGTGGTGAACGTGCTGGAAGCACTGTCGGCCACCCAATCGACTAATGCCTGTACCTGCTCAGGCCTTACCATCCTCATAACGGCATTGGGCCCCACCAAATATCGCTGTAAATTCTGCCGGCAACTTGAGGGAGTTGGTTCACTACTTTGTGCGCCTGAGGCCGAACGGCCACGTCCTCTGCCAGCAACAGAGGCTCCACGGACACCACCACGACCGCGTCCTCGTCCCTTAATAGAATGTTTCCTCATTGTTGCGATTCAACTCGCACCACAATAAAATATATATTTTTTTTTAGCCCCAAAATTCCCACACTGGAAGATATAATTCCTTTTTCCGGTATTAATTACAAGAAGACTGCTGCAAATTGGACACCAGAATTTTTAATATGCTAGTTTTGGTACATAGATTCCCACACGGGGAGATATAATTCCTTTTTACAGGAGTACAAACGTGAGGCCTACTGTTTCTGGTCTAACAAACACCAGATTGATTAAATTGGCCTTTTTTCACCAAAATTACAACACTGGACAATAATGCCTTTTGCGGTATTAATTACAAGAAGACTGCTGCTAATTGGACACCAGAATTTTTAAAATGCTAGTTTTGGTACATAGATTCCCACACGGGGAGATATAATTCCTTTTTACAGGAGTACAAACGTGAGGCCTACTGTTTCTGGTCTAACAAACACCAGATTGATTAAATTGGCCTTTTTTTCACCAAAATTACAACACTGGACAATAATGCCTTTTTGCGGTATTAATTACAAGAAGACTGCTGCTAATTGGACACCAGAATTTTTAAAATGCTAGTTTGTGTACATAAATTCCCACACTGGAATATATAATTCCTTTTTCCGGTATGAATTACAAGAAAACTGCTGCAAATTGGACACCAGAATTTTTAATAAGCTAGTTTTGGTACATAGATTCCCACACGGGGAGATATACTTCCTTTTTACAGGAGTGAAAACGTGAGGCCTACTGTTTCTGGTCTAACAAACACCAGATTGATTAAATTGGCCTTTTTTTCACCAAAATTACAACACTGGACAATAATGCCTTTTTGCGGTATTAATTACAAGAAGACTGCTGCTAATTGGACACCAGAATTTTTAAAATGTTTAAAATTTATGTACACAAACTAGCATTTTAAAAACGGGGAGATATAATTCCTTTTTACAGGAGTACAAACGTGAGGCCTACTGTTTCTGGTCTAACAAACACCAGATTGATTAAATTGGCCTTTTTTTCACCAAAATTACAACACTGGACAATAATGTCTTTTTGCGGTATTAATTACAAGAAGACTGCTGCAAATTGGACACCAGAATTTTTAAAATGCTAGTTTTGGTACATAGATTCCACACGGGGAGATATAATTCCTTTTTACAGGAGTACAAACGTGAGGCCTACTGTTTCTGGTCTAACAATCACCAGATTGATTAAATTGGCCTTTTTTTCACCAAAATTACAACACTGGACAATAATGCCTTTTTGCGGTATTAATTACAAGAAGACTGCTGCAAATTGGACACCAGAATTTTTAAAATGCTAGTTTTGGTACATAGATTCCAACACGGGGAGATATAATTCCTTTTTACAGGAGTAAAAGCGTGAGGCCTACTGTTTCTGGTCTAACAAACACCAGATTGATTAAATTGGCCTTTTTTTCACCAAATTTACAACACTGGACAATGTAATGCCTTTTTGCAGTATTAATTCCTTTTTACAGGAATAAAAATGTGAGGCCTACTGTTTCTGGTGTAACTAACACCAGATTGATTAAATTGGCCTTTTTTTCACCAAAATTACAACACTGGACTATATATTGCTAGTTTTGCTAGATAAATTTCCCACACTGGGAGAAATATTGCCTAAGCCTTTTTACAGTATTAATTACAACAGGAGTGCTTCTTCTGGTCTAACACCAGAATAATTTTATTATTACGGTGAAAGCTTTTTTTAATTTATATTTCTGGCACATAAAAAAAAAATATATTTCTGGCTGGCAGTATTGGACTCGGCTGTAGTGGCACTGGCTAGCCTAGCTGGAACAGCACATTCATGGGATTTGCTATCCAAGTGGGTTACTTTCAATTTCACCACTGATATATTAAATATCTTTGCAGTTAGTATGGGTGACACAAGCACAGCCAAACCCCTGATGTAGTATATCTATGAAAAAATCGACTATTACATGAGATTAATGGACGTTGTGGCAGCTTTTGCTGTAGCACCACAAGTCCCAAAATGGCCGCCGCCTATCAGCCCAGTAACATGTGCCAGAAAACGGTCTGCCCAGCCAGAAAAAAAATAGACTTTGACTGAGCAGCTGAATCGCTGTTGTTCTGATTCACAGGTGTAGATTTTACACTTCTTTGGAGCTTTGGTTTAGACTCTGTGGCAGCTTGTGCTGGCGCACCACAAGTCCCAAAATGGCCACCGCCGGTCAGCCCAGTTGCATGTGCCAGTAAAAATCGCTCTGGCCAGTCTCAACAAAATAGTGACTTTCAGTGAACAGCTCAGCTGAGTTGTTCTGATGCACAGGTGTAGAAAGGTAGATCATTCAATCACTTCTTTATCCCTGCCTATCTCGCCCTCACAGAAGCTGCATCCACTCCCTACACTAGTCAGAGCAGTGTGACGTGCGGCGCTACGTGACTCCAGCTTAAATAGAGGCTGGGTCACATGCTGCACTTGGCCAATCACAGCCATGCCATTAGTAGGCATGGCTGTGATGGGCTCTTAGGGCAAGAAGTAAAATGCTAGCTGATTGGCTGCTATGCAGCCCTTCAGAAAGCGGGAAGTAATCGACGAACAGCGGACCCGAACCCGAACTTTTTTGAAAATGTCCGGGTTCGGGTCCGTGTCACGGACACCCCAAAATTCGGTACGGACCCGAACGATTTTCGAACTTTTCGCTCAACACTACCTCTATCTCCTCTAGACTTTCTCTATATCCATGAATTCACTGTAGTCTACGCTAGGTAGATGTAAGGATGTTCTCCCTACTCCCTTAGCTTGGCCAGAGCCAAGGGACTAAAATTAGCAGCTATATACTGGATTAATCTGGTTCTGCTCCTCACTCCTTCACTAACTTCCTCCCTTCTCCTCAGCTAACTTCCTTACTTCTACTTTTGCCTTAGCACACCCTTCAATACATATATGTGGTGCCAGCACCACCTAGGGGTGAATGGTTGTAATGCACCTACCAGCCTGTTGTAGAGAATTTGCAGCTTAATACATAGAAGATACAATGGCATAAAATGACATACATGAGATTTAAGAGGCCCACTTCCAACACGGAGTTGGACACTGCATTTGCACCCAAATCTGCAGTGTTGGAGTAGCTTCTTGAGGTTTGCCAACAGTCTCAGGTGAGAAGACAGCGATCCTGGTAAGCTAAATGACCCCGAGTTGTCACAATATATATGGTGCCAGTACCACCTAGGGGTGATTGGATATAATGATTTGCAAGATGTAAACAGCCTGTCATGACATAACATACTGCAAATATCCATATATATACAAGGCCCCACTACTGATACGGAGTGGGACACTGCCCCATGTTCTCTACTCCTCATCATGTTTTAGGTGTCTCTAAGACATGAAGGAGGGGGCTGAGGAGGTGAGACGTGGGACACAGTAGCGAGCCAGCTCTACCAAACATACAGGAGAATACAGGACAACTTACCTCTTACATGGAATGATGTCCTCTGATGCAGAAGTTCCCTTTCCTTATCTCCATTTGGCCCAGGGTGTCAAATTCTTTTAGCCACATCTTCTCTCTGCAGAGTTTTCAACATGGACATATTAGATTCCTCATTCTTCTAACATCCTCCCTCTGCTGGTGCCCCAACATTGTCATCATGCTGCCACCCAATGTTCTCAAATACTATATTGCTGATAAATAGAGCCCCAATATTAATAATAATGCATGTATAGTGGTAACAGTTGTAATAATGCTCCTCCAGTATTAATAATGCCCCCAATAGTGCCCTCCAGTAATTATAATGTCTGCTAAAATTTTCCAGTAATAATACCTCCATCCATTATGTTCCCAGTAACAATGCCTATATTGTTCCCCAGAAATACTGTACTGTCCTCTAGGGTGCCACTAGTAATCCAGGGCACTTCTTTGTCCTCGTTTTTTTAATTGTACCATTATTTTTGGGGGCAACACCAAGTTGAATGAACCTCTCCTCTGTCTGGGTGCCAGGGCCCTACATTTCAGATAATCATCTGCTGCTTTGGTCCGTGACATTAACCTCTTTTTGCTGTCAAATGACCTGTCTGTCTGTCAGGGGCCTAAATAACTGAAAGTGGCCTGTTCCATTGGTAGGTAACATGATGCCTGTTTTGCTGCTATGTGACCTCTCTCCTCTGTCTGGGTGCTGTGGCCTAAATAACTGAAAGTGGCCTGTTCCATTGGTGGGTAACATGATGCCTGTTTTGCTGCTATGGGACCTCTCTCCTCTGTCTGGGTGATGGGGCTTAAATTACTGAAAGGTGCCTGTTCCAATGGTGGCTAACATGATGCCTCTTTTGCTGCTATTTTTTTTTTCTCATCTGGCTGAAAGGGGCCTACATTTCAGATAATCTCCTGTTGCTTTGGTGGGTGACATTATCCTCTTTTTGATGTCGATTGACCTCTACTCTGTCTGGGTGTCAGGGGCCTATATTTTGTTTAATTTCTTGCTGTCTTGGTGGGAGACATTTAACTCTTTTACTGTCAAATGACTGCCCCATTGTGTGGGTGCCAGGGGCCTATATGTCGTTTAATCATTTGTTGTCTTGGTGGGAGATATTAAACTCTTTTTACTGTCAAATGACCGCCCCATTGCCGTGAGTGTCAGGGGCCTATATTTCGTTTACTTACTTGCTGTCTTGGTGGGAGACATTTAACTTTGTTTACTGTCAAATGACTGTCCCATTGTGTGGGTGTCAGGGGCCTATTTGCCGTTTAATCATTTGTTGTCTTGGTGTGAGAGATTATACTCTTTTTACTGTCAAATTACCACCCCATTGTGTGGGTGCCAGGGTTCTATATTTTGTTTACTTGCTTGCTGTCTTAGCGGGAGACATTTAACTCTTTTTACTGTCAAATGACTGCCCCATTGTGTGGGTGTCAGGGGCCTATATGTCATTTAATCATTTGTTGTCTTGGTGCGAGATATTTAACTCTTTTTACTGTCAAATGACTGCCCCATTGTGAGGGTGTCAGGGGCCTATATGTCGTTTAATAATTTGTTGCTTTGTTGGGTGACATTTTCCTCTTCACACTGTCAAATGACCTCTACATTTTCTGGTTGTCACGGACCTATTCTTCGTTTCATCGCTTGCTGCATTGGTGGGAGATATTAAACTCTTTATACTGTCAAATGACCTCTACATTGTCTGGTTGTCAGGGGCCTATATTTCATTTAATTTATTGCTGCATTGGTGGGAGACATTAAACTCTTTTTACTGTCTAATGACCTCCCCATTGCCGTGGGTGTCAGGGGCCTATATTTCGTTTACTTACTTGCTGTCTTGGTGCGAGACATTTAACTTTTTTTACTGTCAAATGACTGTCCCATTGTGTGGGTGTCAGGGGCCTATATGTCGTTTAATCATTTGTTGTCTTGGTGGGAGATATTAAACTCTTTTTACTGTCTAATGACCGCCCCATTGCCGTGGGTGTCAGAGGCCTATATTTCATTTACTTACTTGCTGTCTTGGTGGGAGACATTTTACTTTTTTTACTGTCAAATGACTGTCCCATTGTGTGGGTGTCAGGGGCTTATATGTCGTTAAATCATTTGTTGTCTTGGTGGGAGATATTAAACTCTTTTTACTGTCAAATGACCTCTCCTCTGTCTGAGTGTCAGGGGCCTACATAAATGATAATGGCCTGTTCCATTGCAGGTTGACCTAAGGCCTGTGTTGCTGTTACGGGACCGCTCTCCTCTTTGTGGGTGCCATGGTCCTCCTGAATTAGTAAATTAGGCCTGTGGCACTGCTGGGTGAAATCAATACTGATTTGGCATTATTGTAACTCTCCTCTTTGTGGGTGCAATGGGTCTGAATCTGTGAATGAGGCCTGTAGCATTGCTGGGTGAAATCAATACTGTCTTTTGATGTGTTTTTAACTCTACTCTATGTGGGTTCTGTGGGCCTGAATGTTTGAATAAGGCTTGTGCCCCTGCAGGCAGACATGATTCCTTCTTGGCAGTGATGACAACTTCAACTCCCATGTATGGTTGCCATTGGCCTGAGTCTTTGAGTGATGCCTGTGACATTGCTGGCAGACATAAATTCTTCTTGGCTACAATGTGAACCATGGCCCTGAGTCTTTGAATGAGGCCTGTGGCACTGCAGGCAGACATCAATCCTTTTTGGCTGTGATGAGAACGTCAACTCCCATAGCATTCCCACTTGACGCCACCCCAACCTCCTATTCCACCTCCTCCTCCAACTTGGCAATTGATATTGGTTAATTTTTATTTATTTTATTTTATTTTAAGTCATTTCCCTATGCACATTTGTTTTCAGGAGATTACCTACATTTTGCTGCCTTTTGCAGCTCTCTAGCTCTTTCCTGTGCTATTTTACAGTCTTTTTAGTGCACAAAAATGCGGGTCCCCTTTGACTTCAATGAAGTTCGGGGTCAAGTTAAGGTTGAGTTTAGATCCCGAACCCGAACATTTTTGTGAAGTTTGACCGAACTTCTCGAACCCGAACATCCAGGTGTTCGCTCAACTCTAGCCACAGGCTGTACTGATGTCACCCCTTCAAAGACAGCACTAGATTCCACCTGAGGCAAGATTATTATATCGCCTTTTATATTTACCATTATCTGTACTCAGAGATTTATTACTGTGTGATCTGTGATGTTATATAGTACTATAGGAAGCATCTACTACATAATCTGTACTCAGAGAGTTATCACTGTGTTATCTGTGATGTTATATAGGACTATAGGAAGCATCTACTACATTATCTGTACTCAGAGTTATCACTGTGTTATCTGTGATGTTATATAGGACTATAGGAAGCATCCACTACATCAGGGGTGCACAACCTTTTCTGGTTGGGGGCCACATTGTCAGCTTGAACCAATTCCAAGGGCCGAAAATAAAACTTAAAGGGGTATTACCAATTAAAATACTGTTTTTATGGCATATTGAACATACAGTATATACTATAAATTCATCCACTACATTATCTCTACTCAGAGAGTTATCACTGTGTTATCTGTGATGTAACATAGGACTCTAGGTAACATCTACTACATTACCTGTACTCAGAGACTTAACAATAGTCCTATATAACATCACAGATAACACAGTGATAAGTCTCTGAGTACAGGTAATGTAGTAGATGTTACCTAGAGTCCTATGTTACATCACAGATAACACAGTGATAACTCTCTGAGTACAGATAATGTAGTAAATGTTAACAATAGTCCTATATAACATCACAGATAACACAGTGATAACATTTACTACATTATCTGTACTCAGAGAGTTACCACTGTTATCTGTGATGTTACATAGGACTATAGGTGACATCTACTTCATTATCTGTACTCAGAGAGTTATCACTGTGTTATCTGTGATGTTGCATAGGACTATAGGTAATATCTACTACAGTATCTGTACTTAGAGAGTTATCACTGTGTTATCTGTGATGTTATATAGGACTATAAGAAGCATATACTACATTATCTGTACTCAGAGAGTTATCACTGTGTAATCTGTGATGTTACATAGGACTATAGTAAGCATCTACTACATTATTTGTACTCAGAGAGTTATTACTGTGTTATCTGTGATGTTATATAGGACTATAGGAAGCATCTACTACATTATCTGTACTCAGAGTTATCACTGTGTTATCTGTGATGTTATATAGGACTATAGGAAGCATCCACTACATTATCTGTACTCAGAGAGTTATCACTGTGTTATCTGTGATGTTATATAGGACTATAGGAAGCATCCACTACATTTACTACTTTATCTGTACTCAGAGAGTTATCACTGTGTTATCTGTGATGTTATATAGGACTATAGGTAGCATCTAGTACATTATCTGTACTCAGAGAGTTATCACTGTGTTATCTGTGATGTTATATAGGACTATAGGAAGCACATACTACATTATCTGTAGTCAGAGAGTTATCACTGTGTAATCTGTGATGTTACATAGGACTATAGGAAGCTTCTACTACATTATCTGTACTCAGAGAATTATCACTGTGTTATGCGTGATGTTATATAGGACTATAGGAAGCATATGCTACATTATCTGTACTCAGATAGTTATCACTGTGTTATCTGTGATGTTATATAGGACTATAGGAAGCATCCGCTACATCATCTGTACTCAGAGAGTTATAACTGTGTTATCTGTGATGGTATATAGGACTATAGGAAGCATCCGCTACATCATCTATACTCAGAGAGTTATCACTGTGTTATATGTGATGTTATATAGGACTATAGGTAGCATCTACTACACTATCTGTATTCAGAAGAGTTATCATTGTGTTATCTGTGATGTTATATAGGACTATATGAAGCATCTACTACATTATCTGTACTCAGAGAGTTATTACTGTGTTATCTGTGATGTTATATAGGACTATAGGAAGCATCTGCTACATTATCTGTACTCAGAGTTATCACTGTGTTATCTGTGATGTTATATAGGACTATAGGACGCATCCACTACATTATCTGTACTCAGAGAGTTATCACTGTGTTATCTGTGATGTTAATAAGGACTATAGGTAATATCTACTACATTATCTGTACTCAGAGAGTTATTTGTGTTATCTGTGATGTAACATAGGACTATAGGAAGCATCTACTACATTATCTGTACTAAGAGAGTTATCAATATGTTATTTGTGATGTTACATAGGACTATAGGTAATATCTACTACATTATCTGTACTTAGTAAGTTATCACTGTGTTATCTATTATAATCTGTGCTCAGAGAGTTATAGTCCTCCCGGTCTGTATTAACAAGTAGTCTGCCTGTGCCTGCTGCAGTCCGTCTGTTACACCAGTGATCAGTACTTTACTGGCATTACTATGCAGCAGTGAACCATGAGGCCAGTTCTACCCCAGTACTACAACGAAAGTAGCATTGCTGTGATCCCACTGATCATTAGTTAAATGAAGTCCAATGGGAAGTTTAAATTGAGCGGCGGCCACTGACAGCAAGGGATCATGAGGAGAAGAGAGAAGCAGTTTATTACCACAAAAGATGTGAACAGTTTTCCCCAAATAAAGCTAAAAAAGAAAACAAAATAACTAAAAACATTAAAAAACGCATTATGTTACGTATAAAACAATGCAAAAATTATTAAGGGGTTGTCTCATCATGGACAATGGGGGCATATCACTAGGATATGCCCCATTTCCTTATAGGTGCGGGCCCCAACACTGGGACATAACCATAGCAAAGGCAGGTGCACTCTGCGGCAATACTAAACCCTCACACTGATAAAATTGAGAGGTTAGTTCGACATAGCCTACTAGGAGAACTTGTCTTAAGCTCGGACACCACGGCAAGGTCTCTCAAGTAGCCCGAGGCCCTAACACTCAACCTACCTGTGCCGTATGGGCGATACCAGGGGCCGTTGAGCATTACTGGAGCGTAAGGCCTGACTCACAGACAGCTCACCAGTGACCTCCAGCATGTAACCATGCTTGCAATGGGAGGTGCGAGGTGCCTGTGAGCCCCACCTGAGACCGGCTGATATGGCCCAGAGCCTCCCAGGTGCACCTGAATGTAGCCTGTAGATGAAAAGCAGGCACATTTAAATCAGAGTTTATACACCTCCAAACATATTATACAAACCATTAGAAAATGTGGTGTGGTGTTTAACAAGCAGGATATTCTCAACCCATATGCAGTTGTGCATGTATATAGAGGAGCACATCCTGCACTTGTAGTCCATTGCTAGGGGCAATCAACAGCAAAAAATGCATACAATGGAAGATGCCAGCAACGGACTACAAGTACCACAATAACCATCCTACATACAATAACGATAATGTGGATGTGGAGAACAATCAAAAACATAACCATAGCAAAGGCAGGTGCACTCTGCGGCAATACTAAACCCTCACACTGATAAAATTGAGAGGTTAGTTCGACATATCCTACTAGGAGGACATGTCTTAAGCTCGGACACCACGGCAAGGTCTCTCAAGTAGCCCGAGGCCCTACCACTCAACCTACCTGTGCAGTATGGGCAATACCAGGGGCCGTTGGGCATTACGGGAATGGGGACGGGGTCTGCGCATGTGGTCCGCGCGGTATGCTCCCATTCACTTCTATGGGGAGCCGGCTTGGTGGTGGCTGGACCAGAGTCTTCCGGCAACCACCTTGAGGGTTTCTGTTCTCGATATAGGTACGGGTTCCACCACTGGGATACGCCCCCATTGTCTATGATGAGGCAACCCCTTTCACTGTTAAACCACCACGTGAATTAAATCACAAAAAAGTGTCTGGTTATTGAGGCCTTTTCAGACCTAGTCATTTAAGGGTTAACTAATGAGCATTTCCCCCGCTAGTAAGCAAAAGTGGTTACTGGTTATTGCATAGCGTCTGTCACACCAATAACCTATAACTGTGGATAGGAGGTGGTAATAACCAATGAGCGCCGTCCTCTGCAGTGAAGGAGAGTGCTCATTTATGAATAGGAGGAGGAAATGTCACCTCTTAAGCTGCTATTACACTGCATGGTTTTTGGGCCAATTGTTGGGAAAAGTGTTAATAGAAATGCTCATTCTTGATAATTGGCCTGTTTAATTGTGCCTCCAATCAGCCGATAAATGAGCAAAGGCTTCTTTCCTCACCCATTCACTGTGTAACAGGTGATGCAGACGAGCACCTATCAATATTTTAATATTTTTTTGCAGTCCCTTGAAATAGAACATATGTCAGTAAGTCCGTTCTGCAAAAAATAGAACATGTCCTATTCTTGTCCGTTTTGCAGACAAGGACAGGCATTGTTTGTGATCCGCAAAATAAATGGATGTACTGGAACATATCATCTGTACAATTTTATGGAATTCTTTTAGAACACACGTCAGAATAGGGAAGGTATATAGGGACTGCAGCAATGGGTTTATGGACTTAGGGTTAAAGAATAAAGTAATTGTCATGTGTGGTGTATGCTCCTTTAATATCTTGGAGCGTACCAATGTTCCTTTCTACCCCTGCATTTCCATATTTATTTGGGATGAGTGGTCTAAGCCCAGGAAGATTATCCAATAGAGGTACAAGAGCTCCATTACCCCTCCTCTTGTTTGCTAATGTGGGTCTGTTTAGCCCACACTCACCTCCTCCTCTTCCTCTGGAACGCTGCAGGCACATTGTCCATCCCTTTCTCTCTTTGAGAGTACATTCACACTAGCGGCAAAACTATATGTCGTAGTTTTATTCCGGCCGCCTCTCGGCATGTTTGCCGTGCTGCCACTGGAACTCCGGCCCACCCCTATCATAGTCAATGGGGCCGGAGCGGTAATCCGGGGGCACGCATGCACTAGCGGCAGCATAGATCCGCCAGGCTGTTCACCCATCAGAAAAGCATGCTGGAGTTACTTGATGCTGGCGTGAAAGTAGTCATATGCTCATTTCTATTACATTTATTAAGATTTTGAATGCTTTTCTAGTTCCTGTGTTATGCCCAGTTCCTCTCATAAAAGTTACAGCTGGCAGTATTGATATCGTAGTGGTGTATGAAGGAGCAGTGATGACAGACTTGCCTGCCGGGAGCCGTTTGTCAGCCAGATTTCAATGTCACAAAATGAATGGGCCTTGTCTTAAGACTGTTGAAATGTTAACAAATAAAAACTGTGGATCACCACTAGGGATGAGCAAATCGACGTTGGATGGTATGAAATGATTTGAAGTCAATTCTCTAAAAACTTCATTTTAATACTGTACAGAGTTCCTGCAGTTCCAAGGTACCACTAGGAACGAAACCCGAGTTTGGTGCCAAGGTTTTTTACAGTAATAATTAATTCCCATCGGAGCCAATACATTCTAATTCTTACGGAGTGGGAACAGGAGTTACTCCGTACAGTATTACAACAAAGTTTTTAGCAAATCGACTTCGGATGTACCATATGAATCGATTCGCTCATCCCTAATGACCACCCTCCAGCTAAAGAAAGTTTTGTCTGTGCATCATTATTCGAGCACAGGGTTGGGTATGTGACATTTTTACAAGTTTTAGAACCTGCCTGCAGTCTCAAAATAATAAAGACCCTTGTGTTGTGAAGATTTATCAAAAGTGGTGTAAAGGAAAACTGACTTAGTTCCCCATAGCAACCAATCAGATCCCACCTTTCATTTTTCAGAGCTCCTATAAATAATGAAACATGGAATCTTATTAGTTTCTAGGGGCAACTAAGTCAGTTTTCCTTTACACCACTTTAAATAAATCTCTCTCCCTGTTTTCATTTGACCAAAGCAGTGCTGGACCACTTTTTGTCATAAAAATGTAGGCGGGCTAATGTTGGAAGAAGTTATTAAACCATACTATGAGACTGCACTGATTTAACTTCTTGTATCAACACTGAATTTATTTAAGATTATAAACCACTGGATATTAGCTGATGTGACATCATCCACTCCTTTCCTCTTTCTTCACATATGTTTCTCACTGGTCAGGTTGGCCACACAAGGGACTTGCTCATTCTGTCTCTGCTGTTCTCTGACCACTTCTTTCTCTCCTTCTTTTTCGGACATTTAGTCTGTTTCATTTCTATATGGCTATCCCTCTAACGCAGTCAACCCTCTTGTCTGACTGCCGTCTTCCAATTGGCTACTCTACTCTTCAAGAGAAAAAAGCTCATGACATTGTGCATATAGGAAAGCACCTTTACCAGTTCAAGATAGGATCCACATGCCCGGCTTTGGGCTCACCAAATAGACCAAATGGAAAAGGATAATCTTCATAAAATGTAGAACTTTATTGTAGAAACATCAAAAAAATCCATAAAACAAGGTCCAGCTGACCTACGCGTTTTGCATCAATGCTTAATCATGGTATGAATACACGTTACAAAGGCTGGACTTTTAAGAAATAAATGAAATGCAGTGTCATGATTGGATGCAAGCTTTCAGTTGTATACAATTACAAAATATTATCATGATTATAACAAATCAAAAGAATAAAAAAATTATTCAGCTAGGATGCTATTAATAAAGATACATTAGATCATGTCTCCAGTTCATACCTGAGGGATTTATTGTATGTAATGAATGTATCCAAAAAGCCTCCCTGACTAGCTAAAGTTGCTGTTGGTTTCCTCCTCTAGGTGGCTTGTTTACTCTTCCAATGCCAAAAAAGGTGAAATAAGTGAGTTGATTATTGTGAACTTCTGTGAAGTGCTTTGCTGCACTTGATGCACTGCCTTGGCCCTTGTTCACAGAATCAATATGCTCTTATGTGCGCTTTTTCAGTTTACTTGCGGCACAAAGCCTGGCCAACATGTAGAATGTAGAGTTCCACCACATGCTCACGTCGTATATAGTCAGTGAGCTGGAAGCCACAAGCGCTCCTGCAGTGTTGAAAGACCGGCTGAAGCTATGGACAACTTTTGGAAATGAGCTCACAAGCGGCGCGCCTTTACTAGTAACTCCTGAAAATTGGGGTAGGTTTTGATAAACCGCTGAACCACTAAGTTTAAGACGTGGGCTAGGAATGGAATGTGTGTCTGGTTGCCGAGCTCCAAAGCCGCCACCAAGTTACGGCCATTGTCAGACACAGCCATACCAGTTTGTAGGTTGAGTGGCGAGAGCCACAGCTCGGTCTGGTCCCTTATACCCTACCACAGCTCCACTAAGCAGATCAGCTTCAGCACGGCCCGTTAAAGCTTAACCACAGCAGTGCTACACTGCTTCCATCTAGCGACTGATGGCTGACTGCTGTTGGAGGTGGAAGAGGAGGCGGAGGAGGAGAAGTGGGGGTTGGAGCCAGTAACATAGCTGCTGGCGGAGACCCTGAAGGGCCCGCAATTCTGGGCGTGGGTAGCACCTGGGCCATACCAGTGTCCGAATCACTCCTAGCCTCCACAACATGCACCCGATGTGTGGTCAGGGAAATGTAGCGTCCCTGGCCACCAGCACTTGTCCATGTGTCTGTGGTGAGGTGGACCTTCCCAGTAAGTGCATTGGTTTGGGAAACATGCTGGTGTAAGGCAGGCACAACACACCGTGAAAAATAGTGACGGCTGGGGACTGCGTACTGAGGGACGGCTGCCGACATCAGGCTGTGGCAGGCCTCAGTATCCACAAGCCTAGAAAGGCAACATTTCAAGGGCCAGTAATTTTGAAAGTTGTGCATTTAGTGCTATGGCCTGTTGGTGGGTGGGTATTTGCGATTGCGTTCAAATGCCTGTTTTATTGACATTTGGATGCTGCACTGGGACAGGGAAGTGGATGTTGTTGCTGACAGTTCATGCAAAGGTCCAGGTGCAGGGCGAGGGGCATCCGGGCCTGCGCCTTTGACAGGGGATTGCCCAGCAGTGTGTAACACACGGAAAGTGGAGGCAGTGGTGGGACCCGCAGACGCAGAGTGTGGACCCAGGCGTTCGGCCCACTTATTAGGGTGCTTGGATGCCATGTGGCAGATCATGCTGGTGGTGGTGAGGTTTCTAGTGTTCACGCCCGACTCATTTTAGTATGGCACAGGTTCCAAACTACCACTCTTTTGTCGTCTGCGCTTTCACCTAACCATGTTGGGTCAGTGAACTCATCGTCCAACACCTCCTCTTCCACTTCCTCACTCTGCTCATCCTCCTGACTTGACCTAACCACCACCTCAGTGATTGGCAACTGTGTCTAATCATCATCCACCTCGTGAACGAATGATTGCGGTTCACCAACGTCATCTTCTTGAGAATGTGAAGGCTCAAGAGGTTGGGAATCAGGGCACAATATCTCAGGTACCTCTTCAAGCATGCTAGGTGAAAGAGCCAAACCAAGCAATGGCGATGAAAAGAGGTCATTTGATTATCCGAGTGTGGGATCACTTGTTTGGCCAGATGCGACATGGTGTGAGGAAGGAGGATCAGAGTGAGGACTCAGTTGACCAGACTCTTGGCTACAGAGACTGGACTTCGTGGAAGAGAGACTGTTGCTTAACCAACTGGAAGCATTATCTTCTGCAATCTAACCAGCCACCTGTTCGCACTGGTCCAACTTGGACAGTGTTGTCCTGTGCTGCCCAGCTAAGTTGGACATGAAGCTAGGTGAGGTGGATATTTTTGTTTTTTCTCGTGCATTGGAAGCAGGCACAGTTTCATTGCGCCCAGGACCATGGCCTCTGCTTGCAACATCAGCATCACACCCTGGGCCACGGCCTCTGCTTGCACCATCAACATCACTCCCAGGGCCACGGCCTCTGCTTGCACCATCAGCATCACGTCCACTTCCCCCTCCCTTTTGTGCTCCCTTTTTCATATTAATCGTTTTGTCTGTAGATGTGGGGCAGATTGTTTTACTCTCCGCTAAAGACACAGTTTTCTGATGCAGGACCATACTGGATACAGAAAAATACAGATTTTCGACTCTATACTAGCCCAGAGATTATGTAATTTTTAAGTACATACTGTATTGGCTTGCTCTTATGTACTAGAGACAGAGAAATACAAATTTCTGGCACAACAATTGGCCACAGATAATGTAATTTTAACAATACACACTATATTGGCTTCCCGTAAGGTACTGGATAATGAAAAATACAGATTTTTTAAACTACACTAGCCCAGAGATAATGTAATATTTACAATGCACACTGTATTGGCTTCCAGTAAGGTATGGGATACAGAAAAATACAGATTTTTGGCACTACCCTAGCCCATAGATAATGCAATATTGACAATACACACTGTATTCGGATGTAGTTCTATATTGCATACAAATTTGTCCCAAATAAAATGTATTCTCTGCGGGAATACTGTATATATGGTTGCGGCCTAAACACACATACAGATGTGCCCAAAACTAGTTAACTATGGCCAAAATATAAATCACTCTCTGCCGGAGTAATTAATATAATGGTTGCGGATTGAACGCACACACAGATGTGGTACAAGTTAGGTTAATTTCCCCAGAACAAATAATTTCTCTGATGGTGCAGTGTATATCTCGGTAGCAGGAATACTGTAGTGAATAAGCCCCTTTTTATAATGTCTGCCCAACACACTGCTTTATGATTTATGCAGTGTATATCTCAGTACCAATGAACACTGTAGTGAATAAGCCCCTTTTTATAATGTCTGCCCAAAACACTGCTTTATGATGGTGCAATGTATATCTCAGTACCAAAGAACACTGTAGTGATTAAGCCCCTTTTGATAATGTCTGCCCAACACACTGCTTTATGATGGTGCAGTGTACATCTCAGTACCAAGGAACACTGTAGTGAATAAGCCCCTTTTTATAATATCTGCCCAACACACTGCTTAATGATGGCGTATTGTAGATGTCACTAATCAGAAATCTTTCTGTCTTTTAGAAGTTATAAAAGCGATTTTCAATCCCTGCACTATCTGTCCCTTCCTGGTGACGCCTGTCCCTGATAGTGTTGAAGCAAACCCCTTCTTAAAAAAAAAAAGGTGCTGCACTGCTGTCAAACAGACACTATAGTCCTTAAAAGGACTGTTAGGTCTTTCAAAAAGGATTTTGGAGTGAAATCAGTAAGTTTAGAGCAAAACGCCATCTGTCCCTGCCTATTGTCTGCTCTCCCTGACGCTGAATGAGCCGAGCGCCGGACCTCAGCTCCTATATGAAATGGTATCACGTGTTCCAGCCAGCAAATCAGTGTAAGGCTTACAGCTAACATTGCCATGGCCTTACACTGAGGGGAATTTCTTACCTGGACCTTCATTGGCTGGTTAGAAGGCACCAAACGTGCGGGAAGGAGACTCGAGCAATGCAACGAATACACGTAGTGCTCGGCCGAGTAAATGGCAATGCTCAAGCCGAACCGATATTCAGCCGAGCATGCTCACTCATCACTAGCCAGCACCTGTTTGCTATCTTGTAAAAAACACAGAGTTTTTCGCATGAGAGACTGTAAGTGAAAGTCCCCCCATTCACTTAATCTCGCAATGATTGTACGCAATGGTGAAGGAAAAACTTATTTATGTAACGTATGCAGTCCATGGAAAATCGGAGTAAATGGTTGAGAGACATATATGTGTGAATACTTTCATCCAAAACCCCAAGTGCCACTCCTTCTCTGAGCAAATCTTCCAGGGCTGTTTTAAGAGCCTGGGTTGGATCAGAGGTTAATTAAGTGTTCTTGCATGGGAAGACCACTTACTGTTATCTCACAAATATTTTCTTAATATAGCCAAATTTACCACCCTGACTCCTCCCACAGTTTTTACACTGCAAAGACAGTAATACACCGAAATGTGCGGATTATTCCCGATTGGTATGCTATTACTTTGTGGAACTTTCGCTGAATAGTTCACAAAATATTTGCGTTTTTGTGGTGAAATTGGTCCCATAGGAATGAATGGTGGAATGTTCAAAACTAGAGTGGAAGCTGACAAAAGCTAGAGTGTGAGCTGAAAAATCAGGACATGATTTCTAAACTGCCCCCAGTCCCTCATTTTCAGGCCCACCTACACAAATATTATATCAAAATGTTTAGCTATCCCAGCTGGCATTAAAAATGCCCACAGCTATAGTCCTGATAGTTTTCACAATATGACCATTTGCTTGCAACTCACGCCGCCCATTGACATTCATTGAAACTCCACTCCAGCCACCTCAAATTTGACATATTATGCATCAAAATGTAGGTCTGGGTCTTCTGATTCTCACAAAATAAAGCTCTTCACTGTAGGATTTATAATTTTTAAACTACAACCATTTGAAAATGGCAACTGCCAGTGAAGTGAGCAAGTTGGAGCAGTTTGTTTTCAACCGCTCTTCTCTGCCCTTGCTGTAGAGTGAGTTGCCATAGAAACCCAGGTGCGTGAGCAGACAGCAGAGTGAGAAAAGCTAGAGTGTGATCTGAAAAAATCAGGACATGATTTCTAAACTGTCACAATTTCCTCATTTTCAAGCCCACCTACACAAATCTTATATCAAAAAGTTCAGCTATCCCTGCTGGCACTAAAATGTCCACGGCTAAGCCATATTCCTGATAGTTTTCACAATATGACCATTTGTTTGCAGCTCATGCCGTCCATTGACATTTATTGAAACTCCCCTCTAGCACAATCAATTTGTTAGTGTAATGTTTACTATCTTTACTCACTCCAAACTCCAAACACTTCACACAGTCACTCTGCCCACTCCATAAAGTTACTCTGCCCAGTCCAACCTTTCCACAGATACTCCAGCCACTCCAACCACACAACAGTTACTCAAGCCACTCCACCCAGTTACTCCACCCACTCCAGTTGTAGACTACTGGTGGAGGCAAGAACACTTCACACAATTTCCCCAGAAATTATAGCTTTTCTAGTTTGCTCTATTTTCTCTCTCTATTTAAGATACAAAAAACACATAGAAGAATATAACTTAGTATCTAACACTACGACCACTCCACCCTTATCTGCCTCCAGAATCACATGGGAGTTTTTCTTTTTATTCCTTGATTGCATAAGTTTTTTTTTTTTTTGTTTTAATTCTAACGTTTGCGATATGTGGAGGCAGACAAGGTGTCCTGCAAAAACTGAAAATCGTCAAGTGCTGGTACTTTAGATTTTATGGGATAAAACAGGTTACAGGTTGCAAATCTGAATAATGTAGCAATAACTGTTTGTTCTTAGAAAATAAAGTTTCCTGAAAAAATCATGTTATCTGCAACATTATCATCAGAAACATCAGACTCATTTTGGATATCACCATACCAGTATTACCACTAGCAAAATGTATTTTGATTGTTAATAAACGGTCAAATCTATTGACATCCAAAATGGCCTGAAATAAATTAAATTATGTTGATGATACAAAACTAAGACCCTTTGCAAGAACCTGCAATTGTTCAATAGACAATATGATGGGCAACATTATTATGACACTCCTTTATAGAACCGTTGTCATGCAATTTTATTTGGCATGTCATTTGGGATATTTCCAAGGAGTACTCTTGACAAGCTCTCTTGTTTTTTCATCGTTTTTTGAAGAAGAATGTCCCTTGCTATAATTAGATGTATTTCTTTCCTTATGCATATCTCTATCTGAAAGGTCAGAAGAGTTAAAATCAAAAGAAGTGAAACTGACATTCCTGGATTGATTGGATGTTGAAATAGTTTTTTTATTATTATTATTCTTTAGAATAGATTTGGGTTTGCTCAGGAATTGTTGCTTCCAATCATAAACCATATTCTTTTCATAATCCTTAAAGGGAACCTGTCACCAGGATTTAGTGTATAGAGCTGGGGACATGGGCTGCTAGATGGTCGCTAGCACATCCGCAGTACCCAGTCCCCTTAGCTCTATGTGCCTTCATTGCGTCAAAAAAAGGATTTTTGTGATATGTAAATTACCCTGATATGAGTCCTGTGTCCAGAGATGAGTCAAACTTCCTGAGCGCAGCACCGCCCCGCGTCCTCGGAATCTCCTCCTTACTGGCCGACGTCACATAGCTGGAGCGCCGAAATCTCGCGATGCGCGAGCTAGTGCATGCATAGTTTGTTCCCTGTGCTGATGCCAGCACAGGATAGGAACATGATGCCGACACTGCGCATGCGCTAGCTCGCGCATCGCGAGATTTCGGCGCTCCAGCTATGTGACGTCGGCCAGTAAGGAGGAGATTCCGAGGACGCGGGGCGGTGCTGCGCTCAGGAAGTTTGACTCATCTCCGGACACAGGACTCATATCAGGGTAATTTACATATCACAAAAATCCTTTTTTTGACGCAATGAAGGCACATAGAGCTAAGGGGACTGGGTACTGCGGATGTGCTAGCGACCATCTAGCAGCCCATGTCCCCAGCTCTATACACTAAATCCTGGTGACAGGTTCCCTTTAAGATCTCTTTGATATTTAGTTTTCTTGACATTAGCAATAGCAGATTCAAGTTTGGCAATATTTTCTGTCCAATTTAGCTCTAGTGTCCGCAATGTCCTTTTTTATGTACTGCATTTTTAACTCCTTATTCATAACAATCAACTTTATAAGTTCCAATAAGCAATTGGACAGTATATTATTCCATGCTACAGTAAAGTCCTCTGAATAAACTGTGTTTGGATGTTTTTTTAAATGGAGACCACGAGGTGTCATATTGTGGTAAATATACGTTTTAAGTGTATTATGGTCCAACCATATTTTTTGTTCATCACTCAAAAGTTCCTCAAGTTAACATAATAACATAGTATATAAGACCGAAAAAAGACATTTGTCCATTCAGTTCGGCCTGTTTCCTGAATATTGATCCAGAGGAAGGCAAAGAACCCCTGTGAGGCAGAAGCCAATTTTCCCCACTTAAGGGGAGAAAAT
Source organism: Bufotes viridis (assembly GCA_033119425.1). NCBI lineage: Eukaryota > Metazoa > Chordata > Amphibia > Anura > Bufonidae > Bufotes > Bufotes viridis. The sequence continues at coordinate 269,238,485 of CM065589.1, forward strand.
TCCTTCCCGACTCCAATCAAGCAATCAGAATAACTCCCTGGATCAATGAATTCTCTCTAGTAGCTATAACCTGTAATATTATTACACTCCAGAAATACATCCAGTCCTCTCTTGAATTCCCTTATTGTACTCACCATCACCACATCCTCAGGCAGAGAGTTCCATAGTTTCACTGCTCTTACAGTGAAGAATCCTTTTCTATGTTTGTGTACAAACCCTCTTTCCTCCAGACGCAGAGGATGTCCCCTCATCACAGTCACAGTCCTGGGGATAAATAGATGATCGGAGAGATCTCTGTACTGACCCCTGATATATTTATACATAGTTATCAGATCTCCCCTCAGTCGTCTTTTTTCTAAAGTGAATAACCCTAATTTTGATAACCTTTCAGGGTACTGTAGTTGCCCCATTCCAGTTATTACTTTAGTTGCCCTCCTCTGAACCTTCTCCATCTCTGCTATGTCTGCCTTGTTCACAGGAGCCCAGAACTGTACACAGTACTCCATGTGTGGTCTGATTAGTGATTTGTAAAGTAGTAGGACTATGTTCTCATCACAGGCATCTATGCCCCTTTTGATGCAAACCATTATCTTATTGGCCTTGGCAGTAGCTTCCTGACACTGGTTTTTACAGATTAGTTTACTGATTATCAAAATTCCTAGATCCTTTTCCATGTCAGTGTTGCCGAGTGTTTTACCATTTAGCATGTACGGGTGACTTGCATTATTCCTTCCCATGTGCATAACTTTACATTTGTAAGTTTTAAACCTCATCTGTCATTTCTCTGCCCAAGCCTTCAATCTATCCAGATCCCTCTGTAGCAGAAAACTGTCCTCTTCAGTGTTAATTACGTTACACAGTTTAGTGTCACCTGCAAAAATTGATATTTTACTATACAAGCCTTCTACAAGATCAGTAATAAATATATTGAAGAGAATAGGGCTCAATACTGACCCCTGAGGTACCCCACTAGTGACAGTGACCCAATCTGAGTGTGTACCGTTAATAACCACACTCTGTTTTCTGTCACTCAGCCAGTTACTTACCCACTTACAGACATTTTCTCCCAGTCCGAGCATCCTCATTTTATATGCTAACCTTTTATGAGGTACAGTGTCAAATGCTTTGGATAACTCCAGATATACGACATCCATTGATTCGCCACTGTCAAGTCTAGAACTTAACTCCTCTTAGAAACTCATTAAATTCATTTGGCATGATTGATCCCTCATGAAGCCATGCTGATATGGCATTATTTGCTTATTTTCATTGAGATACTCAAGGTAGCATCTCTTAGAAACACTTCAAACTGTTTACCAACAACAGATGTTAAACTTACCGGCCTATAATTTCCAGGCTCTGTTTTTGGACCCTTTTTGAATATTGGCACCACATTTGCTATGCGCTAATCCTATGGAACATTCCCTGTCAGTATAGAGTCTGTAAATATCAGACATAAAGGTCTGGCTATGACATCACTTAATTCCCTTAGGATACGGGGGTGTATGCCATCCAGTCCTGGCGATTTGTCTATTTTAAGCTTTTTAAGTCGCTGTTGTACTTCTTCCTGGGTCAGACAGGGCACTTTTAATGGGGAATTTACTTTTACATTCTGCATTTCATCTGACAGTTTATTTTCCTCAGTGAATATAGTGGAGAAAAAAAATATATAACAGTTTTGCTTTATCCTCGTCACTCTCTGCAACACCCCCCTCATTGCTATATAGAGGGCCGACTCCTTCAGATTTATATTTTTTACCATTTATATAATTGAAGAACATTTTAGGGTTAGTTTTGCTCTCTTTGGCAATTAATCTCACGGTCTCTAGTTTGGCAATTATAATTATTTTTTTACATATCCTATTTTTTTCCTTATATTTAATCAGTGCTCCCCTCCTGTTTTAGTGATTTATATGATTTATTTTTGTCATGTATTGCTTTATTTACGGTTCAATTTATCTACATTGATTTCTTATTGTTTCTTAGCCTTTTATTCCTATAAGGTATGTACCTCTCACAATTAGAAGTTACAATGCTTTTAAAATCTCCCGTTTTTGGTTGTATTTTTATTTTTGAGGACTTAGTCCCAGTTAGTTAGGACTATGGCCTCGCTTAGTTGGCTAAATTTAGCTTTTTTGAAGTTTGGTATCTGTGTTCCCCCCTTTAGAAACTCTTGTTTGAAAAACAAATCTTTGCATTCCATTGTAATATTGGTTTATGTGCTTATTGGCCCAAAAACTTCTGCAAGCTTCCGCATAAAAAGCAATATATCAAATGGAAAGAAAATATCACCAGTCCTATGTGAGACGCTGCGAGTCCGTAATGTGTTGTGGGTATTCAACACTATTAACAGTTTTGAGGACAGGATTCAGACCGCGCGTAGGAATCGAAAGTCCCAAAAAGCAGTTCACTTATCCCTCCAGGAAATGCTGAGGTCTGCAGATATCCTGGATACAGATATCCTGCAACTTGTAAAAGATGTACAATAGTGAAGTTCCGTGAGGTTCCTCACCTCTTAATTGCTCAGTTTATACTCACAAAAGTGGCAGGTTTTACAGGCACATCAAGCTGGAGTTGCAACTTCAACCCTTCACAGGATCCGAGGGCACACTCCCACAGTAGCAGATAAAAGGTGTAGTATATGCTCAGGAACCCACCGACTTCAGATGAGGCTTCCTTTCTTTTCACACACTGCAAACCAGAAGCTCTCCAACCATAGTGAGGATCCGATGGTAACTTCAAAATTTTTTTAATATCAATGTACTTACAAACAATTTCTTTAAAATCACATAAAATCAAGCGTTTTGCAATCCTCTCGCCCAACCCGGGTTTCGCTCCCAGAGCTTCGTCAGGGGCTCGCATTGATTTTATGTGATTTTAAAGAAATTGTTTGTAAGTACATTGATATTAAAAAAATTTTGAAGTTACCATCGGATCCTCACTATGGCTGGAGAGTTTGCGGTGTGTGAAAAGAAAGGAAGCCTCATCTGAAGTCGGTGGGTTCCTGGAGCATATACTACACCTTCTATCTGCTGACTGTGGGAGTGTGGCCCTCGGATCCTGTGAAGGGCTGTGAAGGCAGCTCCAGCTTGATGTGCCTGTAAAACCTGCCACTTTTGTGAGTAGCAATTGAGCAATTAAGAGGTGAGGAACCTCACGGAACTTCACTATTGTACATCTTTACAAGCTGCAGGATATCTGTATCCAGGATATCTGCGGACCTCAGCATTCCTGGGGGATTTATATAATTGAAGAACATTTTAGGTTAGTTTTGCTCTCTTTGGCAATTAATCTCACGGTCTCTAGTTTGGCAATTATAATTATTTTTTACATATCCTATTTTTTTCCTTATATTTAATCAGTGCTCCCCTCCTGTTTTAGTGATTTATATGATTTATTTTTGTCATGTATTGCTTTATTTACGGTTCAATTTATCTACATTGATTTCTTATTGTTTCTTAGCCTTTTATTCCTATAAGGTATGTACCTCTCACAATTAGAAGTTACAATGCTTTTAAAATCTCCCGCTTTTGGTTGTATTTTTATTTTTGAGGACTTAGTCCCAGTTAGTTAGGACTATGGCCTCGCTTAGTTGGCTAAATTTAGCTTTTTTGAAGTTTGGTATCTGTGTTCCCCCCTTTAGAAACTCTTGTTTGAAAAACAAATCTTTGCATTCCATTGTAATATTGGTTTATGTGCTTATTGGCCCAAAAACTTCTGCAAGCTTCCGCATGTGTTCATTGTCCGAACAGGACCTTAATATGTGACTTGGTTCACCGCTGCTCTGTGTGTTACATTCCATATTGTCAGGATTAGATGTTTAAATATAGTTAAAAAATAAAAAAGGGGTAATTTTTTAGTGCAATATAATATCACAAATGTTTGTCCATACACGTGTAGCTCACAGGCCACAAATAACAAACAAGAGAAAAAAAGATCACTACATTGTGCATATAGCACCACACCCTTGCCACTTGAAGATTATCCTTTTCCTTTTGGTCTACTGCACGCTTCATTAACTGTCAGTTTCTCACTTCTCAGTTTTACTGCCCTTCCTCCATATGGTTGCTTCCACACATCCTTACCCATGCTACTGCACCCCTAGTGATTGCTAGGTTGGCTCTTTCTTTTACACATTCTGTAATGAATGGCTAGGGCCCTTCATATCCCATATCCCTTATAACACAAATATTCTCAGCATCAGACTGGGGTTCCTTGGGTCCACCAGAGGAAATTTTTCTATGATTGTGGCCCAGATAATCAATAAAGTCTAATAGGTTTTAAATCAAAGTAGTAGACACTAATGGCAAGTGATTGGATCCAAAGGCAGCCAAATGAGTTTTTGTATCCTTGACCTTTTGGGCCCACTATGATATTAGAGCCTGGGCCCACCAAAGGATACTCTGGTACTCTGGTGGTCCAGTCCGACCCTGAATATACTCTACCCTCTTACAAACATGCAGGGCATATAACCATATAGGATGAAGTGCACACCCGATCAAATGTAGAAAACACAATATAACATGGAAGAAGAAATGCAGTCAAGTTATGTAGCACCCTGGAGCATTCTAGGGATCCAGGTAAATAGAATGTAACACAATGAGAAAAGGCAGCATGTGTGTCTCTTCAGTAATGGGGCAGCACGGTGGCCAAGTGGTTAGCACGGGTGCCTTGCAGGCGCTGGGGTCCTAAGTTCAAATCCGACAAAGGACAACATCTGACTGAAGTTTGAATGTTCTCCCTGTGTTTGCTCCAAAGACATTCTGGTAGGGAACTTAGTTTGTGAGCCCCATTGACAGCTTGATGATAAAAGTCTGAAAAGCACTGCAGAATATAGCAGTGCTAAAGTAAATAAATAACAATGTTCATCAATGATTTAAATAAAGATTAGATAATTATATTCTTAGACATATAAATCTCAAAGATATATGGGCATTTTGGAAATTTAGATTACTCTCTTCTTTAAATACAGAGACAGATAAGATTAACTGTCAACAATAAATACGATTTTCTTGGTGCTTTATATCTGCTTTAAATATAATGTGTATAATTTTATTTGTCTGTGCATATCTCAAGCTGATTCCAATAAGGCCTAAAATGCTTTTGCCTTTCCTATAATTCATAATTCACTACTTTTTGTCAATATTCATCAACAGACATCACTAAAGAGGTCCCCACTTTATCGTGAGGGTAATATTTAGTCAGTTTTGAGTCTACATAGGCATAATTTGTGTAAAATGTATAAACATGGAGTAGTATGCCTTTAAATGCTACTCCAGATTATTTTCCACCACACCACTACTGGAATGAGTCCACAACTTCTTTGTGACTTTTAAAAAAAGTTGCAGTATAAATCTGGAGTGAAACTACAGTACTTACTATAGTTAACCATGCCCACTTTTACACCCACTTTTCAAAGCTGGAGTGAATGGAGTAAAATGCAAAAAATTATAAAGGCGTAAAGCCCTATTTTTCAACTTTTTGAAGCCAGAGTAAAAAGTGTAATTACTGTAACTCCTCCATTTATTCCTTCTTTTTTTCTGAATTCGGCTTACAGTTTTAGAGTGTGAGAAATGAGCAAGAGAGAACCTTGTAATTTTTATGCTCCACTTATAAGACTAGAATGATCTGTACTCTCACATATTGAATGATATTCCATTTAGTAAATGTATTGCCTGATCCTGTGATTGCAGTCAAGATCACCTTTTAGTCAGTTTATCACCTTGATATTGACCAATTATGTTAGATCCTATTTTACGTCACATGTTGTTAGCATAGAATGAGTTTTATGTTAGTGATTGTAGTATAAAAAATGTTAATATGTTTTGATCTCAAGCCCTTTAAAGCTCCTACAACTGTCGGTGGGGAATGGGAATATATAATAGTGGAGAGGCACAATAATGTATTGCATCTCTACAATAGGGAAAACAGCACATGGTCTTATGGTGGTAAAAAAGGAAAGAATGAAGCTCAATCCCTGATAAACCAGAGCTCTTCCTAGCAATAAATCATTGAGGTACATCAGAGTAAGGCTACTTTCACATTAGCGTTTTTTGCGGATCCGTCATGGATCTTCAAAAACACTTTCGTTACCATAATACATCCACATGCATCCGTCATGAACGGATCCGTTGTAATATGTCTTCTATAGCCATGACGGATCCGTTATGAACACCATTGAAAGTCAATGTGGGATGGATCCGTTTTCTATTGTGTCATAGAAAACGGATCCGTCCTCATTGACTTACATTGTGTGTCAGGACGGATCCGTACCACATCAAATGGCGTTATTTTGTCCGTGATGGCAGCGCATTTTGGTGCATTCCATTTCATTCAGTTCAGTTTTGTACCATTGACAATGGATGGGGACAAACTAAAGGGTTTTCTTCTGCTATTGAAATCCTATGACGGATCTCAATAGCGAAATTGAAAACGCTAATGTGAAAGTAGCTTAATTAACCGCCTGCCGACCGCCTAACGCAGGGATGTATCCAGGAGGCGGCAGGTCTGTTCTTCCTTGACGCGGCAGCGCGTCATCTTGCGAGAGGTGAGATTTGCTGTTAACGCGCGTGCGTTCACAGCAGATCGCGTCTCAGCAGTTGTACTGCAGCCTGCCAGCGATGATCAATCGCTGGCAGGATGTAGATGAAAAATAAATTGCATCAAACAAGTATATCAGACGCTGTTTTGTTAACATCGTCTGATATACCTGCTACCTGGTCCTCTGGTGGTCCCATTTGCTGGGATCGACCACCAGATGACCAGGTAGCTATGTAAAGTAGCACCAAGCACCACACTACCCCCCCCCGTCACTTATTAACCCCTTGTTATCCCCTGATTACCCCATATAGACTCCCTGATCACCCCCCTGTCATTGATCACCCCCCTGTAACGCTCCATTCACATGTCCATATGTGTTTTGCGGATCCACAGATCTGTGGATACGCAAAACACAGACACCGGCAATATGCTTTCCGCATTTTGCAGATCCGCACATTGCCAGAACTATATAGAAAATGCCTTTTCTTGTCCGCAATTGCGGAGAAGAATAGAACATGTTCTATATTTTTGAGGAACGGAAGTGCAGACCCGGAAGTGCACATCTGCAATTCCGGATCCGAGCGGGACAAAGTCTGTCCCCATAGAAATGAATGGGTCCGCAATTCCGTTCCGCAAACAGAATTGCGGACGTGTGAATGGGGCATAAGGGTCCCTTATCACCGCCAGTTAGTTGGCTACTTGTTAGGTAGTTAGCGCCCAGCCCACCGCACCGCAGTCACTGATTTTGGCAGAGATTTTTTCATCGACATTGATCGATGCGAATGAAAAAAATCGGTGCCGTTCATTTTTGTTTTTTCAGCCCAGAAGCTGAACGGAAAAAAAAAATCTCATTACCCGTATGCTCAATATAAGGAGAATAGCAGAAACTCCTAATGCTGGCCATACGTGTAATGATTGCGGAGACCCTCAAATGTCAGGGCAGTACAAGCACCTAACATGTGACCCCATTTTAGAAAGAAGACACCCCAAGGTATTCAGTGAGGGGTATGGTGAGTTCATGTAAAATTTTATTTTTTGTCACAAGTTAGTGGAATATGAGACTTTAAAAAAATATATATATCAATTTCCGCTCACTTGTGCCAAAATTTTTTTTTTTCTGTGAACTCGTCATGCCTCTCATGGAATACCTTGGCCTAATTTTGCTGAGAATCACTTACAAATCAGAAGCTGAGCTTGTGGATGTGCGATTCTACCTATTTCTCTTTCTCCGTTTTTTTCATATTTATAAAAAGGTCTGTCCAGGATCAGCACTCCTCCCACACAGTGCAGGTGTTTTTAATTAGCCTGAGCAAGTAGAGTGAAAGGGTTCTACCAGCTCTCAGACTTAGCTCCTGAGAGCATGTGATAGGTGAGCTTTACCAACTGTTCACATGGACAGCAGGGGTGCTGTTTGGTGGCTGGATCCCGCCGCCCGCTGGTGCGGTACTGCGGCGGTCGCCGGGCGGTGCTGCGCCAAATTTAGAGTAGGACCCACTCTGAGAGGCAACCTTGGCTCGTTAAGTGGGCTTATGCCTTTTGATCAAAATGTACACTAATGCCTCTTTCATAGTATAGGGGGCAGTACAGTAAATATTGCGCCGAGAGGCGATAATAATTTTGCTGAGAAGCAGTTACAAATCAGAAGCTGAGTTTGTGGATGTGTGATTCTACCTATTTCTCTTTCTCTGTTTTTTTTCATAGGAATACCTTGGGGTGTCTTCTTTCCAAAATGGGGTCACTTGTGGGGTATTTATACTGCCCTGACATTTTAGGGGTGCTAAAGCGTGAGAATCCAAATGCGTAAAAATGCCCTGTGAAATCCTAAAGGTACTCATGGGAATTTGGGCCCCTTTGCGCATCTTGGCTGCAAAAAAGTGTCACTCATGTGGTATCACCGTACTCAGGAGAAGTAGGGCAATGTGTTTTGGGGTGTATTTTTACTTATACCCATGCTGGGTGAGAGAAATATCTCTGTAAATTGACAACTTTGTATAAATGTTTTTAAAAAGTTGTCATTTATAACACCCCACCTCCTAACCATCTTCAACACCTGTATGGAAGGCGCGCAGTTCCCTCAAGATATGCTACAAGCATTAATTGTCACCTTGCCCAAACCGGGAAAGCCCTCTGATGTCCCACAAAATTTCAGACCAATTTCGCTTCTAAATTCAGATATTAAGCTATACGCAAAAATTATCGCACATAGACTCTCTCCTATCCTTCCCTCCCTGATCAAAGCAGACCAATCAGGCTTTGTCCAAGGCAGACTAGCTTCAGATAACATCCGCAGAGTACTGAATATTATAAACACCATGGAAATTCGCAAATCTCCCTTGCTGGTAGTAGCATTAGACGCAGAAAAGGCGTTCGACCACCTGCATTGGTCGTATGCCTTTTCGGTCTTGCAGGAGATGGGATTCAGTGGCCCCATATTACTAGTGATGTCGCGAACATAAAATTTTCAGTTTGCGAACAGCGAATGCGAACTTCCGCAAATGTTCGCGAACGGGCGAACCGGGCGAACCGCCATAGACTTCAATTGGCAGGCGAATTTTAAAACCCACAGGGACTCTTTCTGGCCACAATAGTGATGGGAAAGTTGTTTCAAGGGGTCTAACACCTGGACTGTGGCATGCTGGAGGGGGATCTATGGCAAAACTCCCATGGAAAATTACGTAGTGGACGCAGAGTCGGGTTTTAATCCATAAAGGGCATAAATCAACTAACATTCCTAAATTGTTTGGAATAACGTGCTTTAAAACATCCAGTGTGCGTATACGATAAGGTATGATGTTGTATCGATCAGGTAGTGTAAGGGTTACGCCCGCTTCACTGACATTGACAGACCAAACTCCCCTTTTAATGCACTGCAAACAGTTCATTTGCACAACCGCAAACTCACCATTTGCACAAGGTTGGATACCAAGCTAGCCACGTCCCGGTGATGTCATTGAAGATTTCTTCCTCCACCCAGCCACGTACAACACCAAGGGTCCCCAAAAGGTGAATTGAATTGATTTTTCGAACGGGGAGATGGTTAAAAAAAACGCTGGCTCCCTCCCCTTTGTTTTTATCCACGGTGACTGCGTCTGCGCCGTGCAATTTACTGTCACACCCGATATGAGTGGTATTTTCTGTAGTACTATTCTCATCAGTTTAATCCCTCTAACATCCCCGACTCCCCAATCTGGGGGCCATTTATTAAATTGATTTTTCGAACGAGGAGATGGTTAAAAAACGCTGGCTCCCTCCACTCTGTTTTAATCCACGGTGACTGCGTCTGCGCCGTGCAATTTACTGTCACACCCGATATGAGTGGTATTTTCTGTAGTACTATTCTCATCAGTTTAATCCCTCTAACATCCCCGACTCCCCAATCTGGGGGCCATTTATTAAATTGATTTTTCGAACGAGGAGATGGTTAAAAAAACGCTGGCTCCCTCCACTCTGTTTTAAACCACGGTGACTGCGTCTGCGCCGTGCAATTTACTGTCACACCCGATATGAGTGGTATTTTCTGTAGTACTATTCTCATCAGTTTAATCCCTCTAACGTCCCCAATCTGGGGGCCATTTATTGAATAGATTTTTCGAACGGGAGATGGTTAAACCTCTAACATCGCCTGACTCCTCACACTCTGGGGCCATTTACTGAATCATTTTCGAACGAGGGTCTTACTGACGTCTGGCTCTCGTGCAATCTCTGTGGTTAAAAACGCGGTCACTCGCCCGCGCCTCGTGCAATTTACTGTCACACCCGATATGAGTGGTATTTTCTGTAGTACTATTCTCATCAGTTTAATCCTCTAACGTCCCCAATCTGGGGGCCATTTATTGAATAGATTTTTCGAACGGGAGATGGTTAAAAACGCTGGCTCCCTCCACTCTGTTTTAAACCACGGTGACTGCGCCTGCGCCGTGCAATTTACTGTCACACCCGATATGAGTGGTATTTTCTGTAGTACTATTCTCATCAGTTTAATCCCTCTAACGTCCCCAATCTGGGGGCCATTTATTGAATAGATTTTTCGAATGGGGAGATGTTTAAAAAAACGCTGGCTCCCTCCACTCTGTTTTAATCCACGGTGACTGCGTCTGCGCTGTGCAATTTACTGTCACACCCGATATGAGTGGTATTTTCTGTAGTACTATTCTCATCAGTTTAATCCCTGTTACGTCCCATATCAGGGATTGCCTTTTGTGAAAAAAAATTTAGGCCGGGTACCTTCGACTGCCTTCACAGTGACAGACCAAACTCTCATACTCCAAACTGAATTGATTTCAGCAACCGGGAGATGGAAAAAGCAGCTTGGTCGGTCCTCTTACTCCCAAATTGGGGTACTGCGCGTGCACAGAGCAATGTGCTGTGACACCCTATATGAGTGGTGTCTTAACTAGTACTATTCCTATCAGTTTAATCCCTGTTACGGACCCTATCCGGTCGAATTGATTAACCATTGTCGAATTAGGGAACCATTACGACATCATGAAATAATTTAGTTATGAGCTCTGTACTTGCTTTGTATTGGAATTGATGGGGATTTTTTTAATTGCCTACATCATTTCTAATAAACTATTAAGAGACTTTATTATGATTTTTTATTTTATGTATTAAAAACCCATACAACATATAAAAAAAAAGGTAAATTTATGTTTTTTCTATGAAATATTATCCAGCCGTCCGATCGCTTTTGGTCTGACCATAATGAAGCAACGGCCTTATCATCTGGGGTGTGGCAACATTGCCAACACACTTATAGAGGTGATGATTGCTTCTTTGTGATACGCAAGCCCCTTCACCACAACAAGGTAACGATCATGAAGGGGAATTGACACTTGTATGTGCCTTTTTTTTTTGGTTTGTTTTTGCAGCCACAGTGCTGCACCATAGGAAAGAAAAATTAGGCATGTACACATGCCTGAAAAATAATGGCACTGTTGCAGCCGCTATTTTAGCAGCGGCCGGAAAAATTTATGTTTTCCAGGCAGAAAAGTGACTAAAACATTGCGGCTTGAACCCTAGTTGGTGGTGGAGAATTCACGAAAGTCCTCCGGTATGCAGACATTAAATACAGCAGCGTGGGGACCATTTTGAGGCCAAGGCATGTAATCAGGCCTTTTGTTAGTCAAACGTATCCCCCACTGTCAGTCCCTTCGGGATCCATGCCTCATTCATCTTTATGAAGGTGAGGTAATCAACACTTTTTTGACCGAGACGACTTCTCTTGTCAGTGACAATGCGTCCTGCTGCACTGAAGGTCCTTTCTGACAGGACACTTGAAGCAGGGCAGGCCAGAAGTTATATCGCGAACTGGGATAGCTCAGGCCACAGGTCAAGCCTGCACACCCAGTAGTGAAGGGGTTCATTGCTCCTCAGAGTGTCGATATCTGCTGTTAAGGCGAGGTAGTCTGCTACCTGTCGGTCGAGTCGTTCTCTAAGGCTGGATCCCGAAGGGCTGTGGCGATGAGTAGGACTGAAAAAGCTCCGCATGTCCTCCATCAACAACACATCTGTAAATCGTCCAGTCCTTGCCGCCGTGGTAGGAGGAGGATTACACTCACCTCTTCCCCTGTTAGATTCCCGCTGTGCTGGGACATCCCCCTTATAAGCTGTGTAAAGCATATTTTTTAGTTTGGTTTTGAACCGCTGCATCCTTTCTGACTTTCGGTAATTTGGTAACATTTCTGCCACTTTCTGCTTATACCGGGGGTCTAGTAGCGTGGCCACCCAGTACAGATCGTTCTCCTTTATCCTTTTTATACGTGGGTCCCTCAACAGACATGAAAGCATGAAAGACCCCATTTGAACAAGGTTGGATGCAGAGCTACTCATTTCCCGTTCCTCGTCCTCACTGATGTCATTGACGGTCTGTTCTTCCCCCCAGCCACGTACAACACCATGGGTCCCAGATAGGTGACAACAACAAGCACCCTGGGGTGCCTGCTGTGGTTGGTCTTCCTCCTCCTCAAAGCCGCCACATTCCTCCTCTGACTCCTCTTCCTCATACTCCTCTTCCAGCGTTGCTGCAGGTCTGGCAAGCGATGATGACAAGGCTGTTTCTGGTGGTGATGGTGACCACAACTCTTCCTCTTCCTCTTCACGCTCATCTACAGCCTGATCCAGAACTCTTCGCAGGGCACGCTCCAGGAAGAAAACAAATGGGATGAGGTCGCTGATGGTGCCTTCGGTGCGACTGACTAGGTTTGTCACCTCCTCAAAAGGACGCATGAGCCTACAGGCATTGCGCATGAGTGTCCAGTAACGTGGCAAAAAGATTCCCAGCTCCGCAGAGGCTGTCCTAGCACCCCGGTCATACAAATACTCGTTGACGGCTTTTTCTTGTTGGAGCAGGCGGTCGAACATTAGGAGTGATGAATTCCAACGTGTCGGGCTGTCTCATATCAAGCGCCTCACTGGCATGTTGTTTCGCCGCTGAATATCGGAAAAGTGCGCCATAGCCGTGTAGGAACGCCTGAAATGGCCACACACCTTCCTGGCCTGCTTGAGGACAACCTGTAAGCCTGGGTACTTAGACACAAAACGTTGTACGATGAGATTCAACACATGTGCCATGCACGGCACATGTGACAACTTGCCCAAATTTAATGCCGCCAACAGATTGCTTCCATTGTCACACACCACTTTGCCGATTTCCAGTTGGTGCGGGGTCAGCCACTGATCCACCTGTGCGTTCAGGGAGGACAGGAGTGCTGGTCCTGTGTGGCTCTCTGCTTTCAGGCAAGTCAACCCCAAGACGGCGTGACACTGTCGTATCCGGGATGTGGAATAGCCCCTGGGGAGCTGGGGGGAATCAGTTGATGTGCAGCCAGACGCCGCAGCAGAAGAGGACTCAGCCGAGGAGGATATCGAAGAGGATGGAGTAGGAGTAGAGGAGGTGGCAGTAGGTCTGCCTGCAAGTCGTGGTGGTGTCACCAACTCCGCTGCGGAGCCACGCATTCCATGCTTGTCAGCCGTCAGCAGGTTGACCCAATGCGCAGTATACGTGATATACCTGCCCTGACCGTGCTTTGCAGACCAGGTATCAGTGGTCAGATGGACCCTTGCCCCAACACTGTATGCCAGAGATGTCATGACTTCCTTTTCAATGACATGGTAGAGGTTTGGGATTGCCTTTTTGAAAAAAAAATTCGTCCGGGTACCTTCCACTGTGGTGTCCCAATAGCGACAAATTTTTTGAAGGCCTCAGACTCTACCAGCTGGTATGGTAAAAGCTGGCGGGCTAAGAGTTCCGTCAAGCCAGCTGTCAGTCGCCGGGCAAGGGGGTGACTTTGTGACATTGGCTTCTTATGCTCAAACATGTCCTTGACAGACACCTGACTGTGGGCAGATGAGCAGGAACTGCTGAAGGTGAGAGATGGAGTGGCGGGTGGTTGAGAGGGGGCAGGGAGGACAGCAGTGGTTGACGTGGCTGAAGATGCTGGACCAGGAGGAGCATGGTGGCTTTGAGTTTGTGTGCTGCTTGTACTCATGTGTTGATCCCATAGGCGTTTGTGATGTGAGATCATGTGCCTTCGCAAAGCAGTTGTACCCAGGTGGGTGTTGAACTTCCCACGACTCAGTTTCTTTTGGCACAGGTTGCAAATGGCATTGCTTTTATCAGACGCAGACACACAAAACAAATGCCACACTGCTGAGCTTTGCAATGACGGCATTCTGGTGGTGGCAACAGCATGCGTTGACTGGCGTGCTGTCTGGCTGACCCCAGGTGCAGATACATGCTGTCTGACTTTGCCACTAACTCCTTGCAACGACCTCCCCCTGCTTCCAACTCGTCTCCTCATTCTCTCTGTCTCCCCTTCAGAACTTTCCCCCTCTTCTTCTCTTCGAGCAGGCACCCACGTGACATCCGTGGACACATCGTCATCATCAACCGCTTCACTTGTATCTGACACCTCAGCAAAGGAAGCAGCAGCGGGTACAGCATCATCATCATCACACTGTACGTCCATGTGTGTAATCCTGCCTGACTGAGACATATCCCTGTAATCTACATCATCTGGCAATAATGGTTGCGCATCACTAATTGCATCCAACTGATGTGTAAATAACTCCTCTGACGGATCAAGTGTAGCGGCTGTGGTGGTGGTGGCGACGGGCGGGAGCGTGGTAACTTGAGAGCAGGTGACCGAAGCTGAGCTGGAGGAGGATGGTGCGTCAAGGTTCTTAGCGGAAGCTGTTGAAGATTGGGCCCCTGCGGGGTGGCCTGCCTCTGCCTGTCATTTTTTTTTTAGATAAGTGGTACTACGCGTGCTAGGTACTGTACCACCCGGTATCAGTGGTGGGCACTGGCAGTGGGCACACTACAGTCTGTGGAAGTGGGCCTGACACACACTGGCAGCAGGCAAGCAACTGAAATTAGACTAATGTGTAAAAATTAAATGCCTTATTTATCGGCAAGCTACTGTGCCACCCGGTATCAGTGGTTGGCACTGGCAGTGGGCACACTACAGTCAGTGGAAGTGGGCCTGACACACACTGGCAGCAGGCAAGCAACTGAATTTAGACTACTGTCTAAAAATTAAATGCCTTATTTATCGGCAAGCTACTGTGCCACCCGGTATGAGTGGTTGGCACTGGCAGTGGGCACACTACAGTCAGTGGAAGAGGGCCTGACACACACTGGCAGCAGGCAAGCAACTGAAATTACACTAAAGTGTAAAAATTAAATGCCTTATTTATCGGCAAGCTACTGTGCCACCCGGTATGAGTGGTTGGCACTGGCAGTGGGCACACTACAGTCAGTGGAAGAGGGCCTGACACACACTGGCAGCAGGCAAGCAACTGAATTTAGACTACTGTCTAAAAATTAAATGCCTTATTTATCGGCAAGCTACTGTGCCACCCGGTATGAGTGATTGGCACTGGCAGTGGGCACACTACAGTCAGTGGAAGAGGGCCTGACACACACTGGCAGCAGGCAAGCAACTGAAATTACAATAAAGTGTAAAAATTAAATGCCTTATTTATCGGCAAGCTACTGTGCCACCTGGTATGAGTGGTTGGCACTGGCAGCGGGCACACTACAGTCAGTGGAAGAGGGCCTGACACACACTGGCAGCAGGCAAGAAACTGAATTTAGACTACTGTCTAAAAATTAAATGACTTATTTATTGGCAAGCTACTGTGCCACCCGGTATGAGTGGTTGGCACTGGCAGTGGGCACACTACAGTCAGTGGAAGAGGGCCTGACACACACTGGCAGCAGGCAAGCAACTGAAATTACACTAAAGTGTAAAAATTAAATGCCTTTTTTTTATGCAAAGTCCTGTGCCACACGGGATGACAGGGGTGGGCACTGGCAGTGGGCACACTACAGTCAGTTGAAGTCGGCCTGACACACACTAGCAGCAGGCAAGCAGCTGAAATTACACTAAAGTGTAAAAATTAAATGCCTTTTTTATGCAAAGTCCTGTGCCAGCCGGTATGAGTGGTGTGCACTGGCAGTGGGCACACTACAGTCAGTGGAAGTCAGCCTGACACACACTGGCCGGCAACTAACCTTAGATTAAAGTGTAAAAATTAAGTGCCTTTTTTTTATGCAAAGTCCTGTGCCACACGGGATGACAGGGGTGGGCACTGGCAGTGGGCACACTACAGTCAGTTGAAGTCGGCCTGACACACACTAGCAGCAGGCAAGCAGCTGAAATTACACTAAAGTGTAAAAATTAAATGCCTTTTTATGCAAAGTCCTGTGCCAGCCGGTATGAGTGGTGGGCACTGGCAGTGGGCACACTACAGTCAGTGGAAGTCAGCCTGACACACACTGGCAGGCAACTAACCTTAGATTAAAGTGTAAAAATTAAGTGCATTTTTTTTATGCAAAGTGCTGTGCCACACGGGATGACAGGGGTGGGCACTCTCAGTGGGCACACTACAGTCAGTTGAAGTCGGCCTGACACACACTAGCAGCAGGCAAGCAGCTGAAATTACACTAAAGTGTAAAAATTAAATGCCTTTTTTATGCAAAGTCCTGTGCCAGCCGGTATGAGTGGTGGGCACTGGCAGTGGGCACACTACAGTCAGTGGAAGTCAGCCTGACACACACTGGCAGGCAACTAACCTTAGATTAAAGTGTAAAAATTAAATGCTTTTTTTTGATGCAAAGTCCTGTGTCACACGGGATGACAGGGGTGGTCACTGGCAGTGGGCACACTACAGTCTGTGGGCCTGCAGCTCCTCACACACAGGCAGGCCAGGCAACTGCAATATGTATATAATGGAAAAAAAAAAAGCAGACTAATGTTGCAGCCCTAAAGAGGGCTTTTTGGGGTGCTGTCAGGACGCTGTCCTTTCAGCAGAGATCAGATGAGTCTTTCAGGACTGGAGTGGACACTGAATTCACTAGCCTAGCTATCGATTTCCCAATTAAATCAGCAGCAACTACACTCTCCCTCCTCTCACTAAGACTGCAGCTTCAGAATGAATCTAAAATGGATGCTGTGCAGGAGGTGGGAGGGTCTGGGAGGGAGGGTATGCTGCTGATTGGCTGGAATGTGTCTGCTGACTGTGAGGTACAGGGTCAAAGTTTGCTCAATGATGATGTATAGGGGGCGGACCGAACATCGCATGTGTTCGCCCGTTGAGGCGAACGCGAACAAGCTATGTTCGCCGGGAACTGTTCGCCGGCGGATAGTTCGGGCCATCTCTACATATTACACGCAATGGAGAGCCTATACTCTACACCTACAGCTAGGGTACTGGCTAATGGGCTATTATCGGATAGTTTCCCAATTAGTAATGGGTCTCGTCAGGGGTGCCCCCTCTCCCCCCTTCTTTTTATATTAGCCTTGGAGCCTCTCGCTCAACACATCAGACAAAATGAAGAGATCACGGGTGTACCGATCGGCTCGACCACCCACACAATTTCACTGTATGCGGATGACATTATATTGACCCTGACGAACCCATCCTCATCCTTAGGCTCGGCTTTAGCTATTATCTCACATTTTGATCTGCTATCTTATTATAAAGTAAACACACTTAAAATGCAAGTGCTGCCCGTGATCATCCCGCTAGCTGAAGTCAGGCGTCTGCAGGCCTTATACCCTCTGGATTGGCAAGAAGTTGGGTTAACATATTTAGGGACTAAACTCACTACCCCGAGCTCCCTCTTATATAAATATAACTACGAGCCCCTCCTGTCTGTCTTGCAAAAAGATCTCAAAAGTTTTGCTTCCCGTGCGATCTCGTGGGTGGGCAAAATAGCCTCCTTCCAAATGATGACCCTCCCAAAGCTTATTTATGTCTTTAGGGCCCTTCCCATCGTGGTACCTGGTACCTTCTTTCAAATAGCACAACTAATACTCGACAAGTATCTCTCGGGATCAGACAGACCTCGGATAGCTAAATCTTTAATGACACGTAGGAAGAAGGTGGGCGGCCTAGGCCTTCCCTCCATTAAGGACTACCACCTAGCTATCTGCCTGTCTTTTCTAGTGGAATGGTGGTCGGACTCTCCTTCTAAACAGTGGGCACAAATTGAAAACGTGGTTGCTGGCCCATACGCATTGAAGGATCTCCTTCTTTATGCAACTTTGACCGCAGACTTCCCAATTAACTCTTTAATTACTGTTCACTCAGCATGTACTTTGTGGCATAAATTTCACGTAGATAGTGGTAGTGTCAGTGAAATCCCTTATAATTGGATTTCTACCTACTTACTGGAGAAATGTACGGAAGGGCTTGACCTTTCCTCTTGGAGGAAAGCTGGTATTCGTAGCCTGGATCAGTTGATTGCATCAGATACTATACTCTCTTTTGAGCAACTAAGGGAGAAATTTGGGATTCCACACATTGATTTTTACAAATATCTGCGGGTGAGACATTGTTATGAGAAGCAGTTGAAGGCTCCGGTCAAATTTCATCATAAACTTGCCGACCTTTTCAGTAGCGCCTTGTCACACAAAAAACGTCTAACTAGATTTATTTATGATTGTGTCCAAGACAAAGCTACCTTTACCAAAACGAACCCGTTCACTTCATGGGAAAAAGTCTTGCGACACACGTACTCAGATGGGGAGTGGTCACAAGCAATCAGCTTTCTCACATCCAACTTCAGGTGCGTAACGCACTATGAAGCTGGAATAAAAACGCTACTGGGCTGGTATTACACTCCTGATCGACTAAATCGCATGTATCCAAACACTTCAGCCTGTTGTTGGAGACAGTGCGGTCAGGTGGGGTCTTTGTTCCATATTTTATGGAGTTGTCCTAAATTGCACTCTCTCTGGTCACAAGTGTTTTCCTTGATTTCACAAATTACTCATTGTACGATCCCACCGGATCCTGCTTTAGCTCTTCTATTCCTAGGGATAGATGCGATTGACTATTCGTACAGGGGCTTGGTAGGCCATGTTCTCCTCAGCACCAAGATAGTTATTACACACCACTGGAAGAAAATAATATCACCTCAGATTAGAGAAGTAATTCTCACCTTGAATACCACATGCAGATACGAGCATCGCCTCCCATACTCCATAGTTAATCCTACAACACGAGACGCTACCTGGGACCCTTGGCTTCGCCATCCTTTATATTCTCCTTAACTCTTAGAATACCCACTATCGATGCTCCCCTTCTACATTGTGACTTATTGTAGATCCGTGTATTGTTTGATTTTTCATTACTGTTTTGTTTATTTCAATTTGTCTATTGATCTCTTTCTGATTAGCTGCGTCAGGTAGGCTTTTTGCCTTTGCAGCTTCACCTATTCATCTTGCATTTTCATTCCACGTTCTTGATTTATCTATTGTGATTTATTGCTTGCTTGACGGTGGCTGTGCCCACCAACTGTTTGCTCACATTATTCTATCTTAAAAACCTCAATAAAAACTATTGACTCTAAAAAGTTGTCATTTACAGAGATATTTCTCACACACAGTATGGGTATATGTAAAAATACACCCCAAAACACATTGCCCTACTTCTCCTGAGTACGGCAATACCACATGAGTGACACTTTTTTGCATCTAAGATGCGCAAAGGGGCCCTAAAACCGGGCATTTTTACGTATTTGGATTCTCACTCTTTATGGGCCCCTAAAATGCCAGGGCAGTATAAATACCCCACAAGTGACCCCATTTTGGAAAGAAGACACCCCAAGGTATTCCGTGAGGGGCATGTCGAGTTCACAGAAAAAAATTTTTGGCACAAGTTAGCGGAAATTGATATTTTATTTTTTATTTTTTGTTTGTTTTTTACAAAGTCTCATATTCCACTAACTTGTGACAAAAAATAACATTTTACATGAACTCACCATACCCCTCACGGAATACCTTGTGGTGTCTTCTTTCTAAAATGGGGTCACTTGTGGGGTATTTATACTGCCCTGGCATTTTAGAGGCCCCTAAAGCGTGAGAAGAAGTCTGGAATCCAAATGCGTAAAAATGCCCTGTGAAATCCTAACGGTACTCATTGGAATTTGGGCCCCTTTGCGCACCCAGGCTGCAAAAAAGTGGCAAACATGTGGTATCACCGTACTCAGGAGAAGTAGGGCAATGTGTTTTGGGGTGTATTTTTACATACAGTATACCCATGCTGGGTGTGAGAAATATCTCTGTAAATGACAACTTTTTTAAAAAAAATTATACAAAGTTGTCAGTTTACAGAGATATTTCTCTCACCCAGCATGGGTATATGTAAAAATACACCCCAAAACACATTGCCCTATTTCTCCTGCCTATGGCGATACCACATGAGTGACACTTTTTTGCACAAATTCCAACGAGTACCTTTAGGTTTTACAGGGATGCTCCCAATTTAGCCCCGCCCAAAATGCCAGAACAGTAAACACACCCCATAAATGACCCCATTTCGGAAAGTAGACACCCTGAGGTATTCACTGAGGGGTGTAGTGAGTCCGTCGGAGATTTTATTTATTTTTGCCAGAAGTTAGCAAAAATGGAAACTTTTTTTTTTTCCTCAGAAAGTGTCATGTTAGGGTGTCTTATTTCTAAAATGGTGTCATTTGGGGGGTATTTATACTATCCTGGCATTCTAGCACCTGAAGAAACATGACAGTTGCTCAGAAAGTCAGAGCTGTTTCAAATTGCGGAAATTCACTTTTTTGCACCATAGTTTGTAAACGCTATAACTTTTACCCAAACCAATAAATATACACTTATTGAATTTTTTCTTATCAAAGACATGTAGAACAATAAATTTATAGAAAAAAGTGAGGGTGAAAAATGTCATTTTTTTGCAAACATTTTGGTCATTTTTGATTAATAGCAAAAAAAGTAAAAATGTCAGCAGCAATGAAATACCACCAAATGATAGCTCTATTAGTGAGAAGAAAAGGAGGTAAAATTCATTTGGGTGGTAAGTTACATGACGGAGCAATAAACGGTGAAAGTAGCGTAGTGCAGAATTGTAAAAAGTGGCCTGGTCATTAAGGGTGTTTAAGCTAGGGGGGCTGAAGTGGTTAAGCACCCTAGAGAGTTGTAAGGTCCTATTCCCAATTTTCTCTTCATTATATAATAGTGACATTGTTGTAGACAAGCAAACAGTAAAAAGGGCTTTTTTAGAAATAAAACTTCCTTAACTCCCCCTGTTTATGGCTTTATTAATAAATATGTGAATGAAAGATTATAATTAATAATATGATTTTCTAGTTTCTACAATCTTTTCAGCATTTTTATTATTGCTAAATAGAGAAAATGCACCTGGAATATATATCTCTTTCTGAAACATAGAAAGATGAAACTTGGTAGTATTACCTGAAAGCAGATCAAAAGAGGAGGATGTGATTGCTGATGTGCAAGAAATAATCAAGTCTCATCACCACTAGTGCATAACCCTCTAAATAATTAGGCTCTTAATATTATTCTTATGTCTTTAACCAGTGGCTTACATAGAGAAGTAAGGGCCCCATAGTAAGGACCAAACCAGGCCCCCCCACACAGGACAGAAGGGTTTCTGCCTAAACCCTTTTCAGTGACCCTTGGGCCATTTTTTCCACTGCTTCATTTGTTAAAGTTGTTCTTTTAGAGGGTGGAGTTCTGACCAAGTTTTCACCTCCAGTAGAAGAGGAGATAATAACCCCAACTAATACTGGTCCCCCTCTTGCCCTGGGCCCCATAGCAGTCACATAATCTGCCACTATGATAGTTACGCCACTGTCTTCAACTATTTCTGCCTTAATTCCAAATTGGTGACATTAAGACATATATACATACATGTTTTTTTTGTTGTTGTTGTTTTTTTACATGTAGACATGTCAATAGTGTTATGGGCAGTGGGTGTGTAACCACTGCGTCAACCAACCTGTTTGACTTTGGGATAATCCTAAAGATATTATTCTGGCAGTCTCCCGGTAGTAAGTAACCCTTTGACTCCTATACAAGGAACTGCACTTTTGTGGCAGGGGAGCCACCAGTCCACTACATTTTGGAGTAATTCTAGTGGGGATGACAGCTAATCCACAGGGGTCAAAGACACTAGTGTGAAGCACAGATGAATCAGGCAAAACTAATAGTCAGTAACAGTCTGAGGTTGGGGCAGGCAGACTTCATGCAAATCTGTGAAACAGTCTAAAGGTCAAGGCAGGCACACAGCTTCAGTACTATGACCAGGCATGCATCAGGTCAGGTGGCAGAGGCTCATATTCCAGGAATCAGGAAGAAGTCAGTACACAGGCAGATAAGCAGATTATAGCACATTTGCAGAATCTTGTAAGCTAAAAAACCTATGGATCAGGCAGAGAATGAGACAAACAGCACATCATATGTAGAAGAAGCTAAGTAATAAATTGGAAATGAACAGTGGCTCACTAGGTATATCAATATATTATGGTGCTCTCCCCTGGCATCACTCAGGCCAAAAAATGTGAAGAGGAAAAGATAAATGGTTGGGGGGCACTCATAAATACAGGGATCAGATGGACCCGGGGTAGATAATAAACATAAATTTAATGCAATAACAACAGTTACAGATCACACCCTAAAAATAGTAAAAGATAAAGTTCACACAGTAATAAAAAGTTCACACAGTAATAAAATGCACCAGGTAATAGACTGTCCAGGAGTGATTACGTTCACTAAAGTGCGAGATGTAGGCCCAGGTAGGCGCTTATGTTAGAGTAAGCGCATGAATTAATGTAGCAAGGTGCTGTATAATCCTAATCAATGCCCATAAGAGTACTGTACCGCTTCCTGTAGTTATCTTGGACCGGACCGTGCTCGGCGTCCCGTGCTGGCTACTCGGTCTAATGCGGCGTCTCACGTGACCGACTGATTCCACGTGACCAGCTAGATCACGTGACCGGCTGTATCCACGTGACTATGACGTACTTGGGATAAGCGGTATTTTCGCAGGTCCTTGGGTAGAGTGCAATTGAACAGCACTTGTTGCGAATCTTTCCTTTCGTTCGAATAAGGGCATACGGTTTCAAAAGCCTGGATTGGCTTGGTCTCCGGAGACAAGTCTTAAGGTTCAAGTAGACTTCAAGTGGACTGCAGACTGCACCAAACGCGTTTCGGGGTACGCCCCTTCTTCAGTGGTGATGTCTGCAGACTGAATGGGTCACCTTTTATAGTTAGATTCCTTGATGAGAGTGATTTTCAAATAGTGAACCGGATTCTCGTTCCGGAATGGGATTCCTCTCATTGTAAAAGAAAAACGCACTATAACCGCATTGGTATCACATATATATAAAACACATAGTTAAAATCATGTACACAAATAACACTACCAGGTTGTTGTACTGGTGCTCAATAAGAATGAAATAGAATGGCATAAAATCTAACACAATAAACTAAAATAAAATAAAATAAAAATAAAATAAAATAAAAGCTTGAATGGATGCTTGAATGAATGTTTATATATAGAAGCTTGAATAGATGTATATAGGAGGGTGAGTCGCGTAGGGAGGAGGGATCCAAGTGCTGATAAACAGCCTGACATTGGATCCCCCATCACCGCACGACACCACCTCCATAGAATCATAGAAAGCCAAACAACTCAATCTCGGCGTTGTGGCCTTTTGGGATGAGGGTGTCAAAGTCGAAGATTCTGCGTGATTCCTGTCTTGACATTTTCATAATGTGGTTACCCCCTCTCCATGACCGAACAACCTTTTCAATTGCCACATAAGACAGAGTGGAAGGGTCACTATTGTGGTGGGTCTTAAAATGTTTAGAAAGAGGGTGGAGTTCATATCCCTTACGTATATTGTTCATATGTTCGCTTACTCGTTTCCGTAACGTTCTAATGGTACGTCCGATATACTGTTTATGGCACCCACATTCCAAAAGGTACACAACATCAGTGGATGCACACGTGAGCGTTCCCTTGATAGTCAAACTAAAGTCATTGGAGGTAGATAGTACTTTGGTGGTTTTTCTCGGGAACGAGGTATTCTTACAGTTCATGCATTTGCCACACCTAAAAAAACCATCCAAGCTTAACCAGTTGGAGCCCTGACTGGTGTTGTACATTTTTTCTTTTACTGTGGGTGCTATTTTAGTAGCGAGATTCGAGGCCTTCGTATACGTAATTTGTGGTATCTGTGTTAGAATAGGGCCTATTAGTTTGTCACCCAACAGGTGATAAAAATGTTAAATATAAAAGTTCCTGTGACACTTGCGTTTTCTTGAAGCAGCAGTCGCCGGGATACTGGAGTCAGTCCTTTACTCCTTTTCGGTTCATGTAAAAAAAATATAGTCCAGAGACCGCGCTGAAGGAGAGCGATGTGTATGGATCGTGATGAAATGTTGTTTCCTCAAATAGCTGATGATAACGCCATTGGTCAACCGCACTTGAACACCAGAGATGGGCTTGCTGGACACAAAAGACACACAATTGCGCAGAACACCCCAGGTAAGTAGCAAAAATGAATTTTATTGTACTCACAAGATAGGTGCGTATAATCGCACATCAAAATCGCACATAAGAAGATCGTGTCTGTCGCAGTGAACGCTGCTGCCCTTGTGTGTCTTTTGTGTCCAGCAAGCCCATCTCTGGTGTTCAAGTGCGGTTGACCAATGGCGTTATCATCAGCTATTTGAGGAAACAACATTTCATCACGATCCATACACATCGCTCTCCTTCAGCGCGGTCTCTGGACTATATTCTTTTTACATGAACCCAACAGGTGATGCCAATTTTTTAAAATTATTCTTTCTATTTTCTTATGTTGGGGATGAAAGGGTAAGATAATACGGATAGTTTCATCTACTGTTAATCGTATTTTAGGGATGAAAAAGTCTGCCCTGTTCATGTTCTTCACTTTTTCTAAAGCTGTACTAATTACTTGCATGGGATATTCCTTCTCTGTGAATTGTTGGCTCAGTTCAATAGCTTCCCTTTCAAATTGTTCGTTAGAAGTGCAATTTCGCTTCAATCTCCTAAACTGGCCCACCGGAATATTGGTGAGCCACCTTTGAAGATGGCAGCTAGAATATCGTAAATAACTATTTCTGGCTACTATTTTTTTATGTGTACTACAAACAACTTGTGAGGATTGTATTGTGATGTTAAGATCTAAGAAGGTTGTAACCTCCTTTTCTATTATCGGGGTAAATGTTAAATTCCTATCATTTGTGTTTAGTTCAATTAGGAAAGAGTCAAGTGACTCTCTGCCATCTCCCCAGATAAATAGAATGTCATCAATGTAGCGCCGCCATAGCACCAGAGTCGCCCCCAGCCGGGGCTCAACCATCTCCCTCTCCCAATCTGCGAGGAAGAGGTTGGCATAGCTGGGGGCGAATCTGGTGCCCATGGCGGTGCCAGTGCGCTGAAGATAGTATGTATTCTCAAAGAAAAAATTGTTATTGGACAATATATATTGTATGGTTTCCAACAAAAAGTCACTTTGTTCCTTTTGCAAGTAATTGTAAGACTCAAAAATTCGCCTGAGTGCTTGTAGGCCCTTTTCGTGTTCTATCACTGTGTATAAAGAACTTATATCCAGTGTTCCCATAATGAAGTGGTCCTGCCATTCAATAGTCTCGAGTATTTCGATGATTTGTGTCGTATCTCTTATGTATGAAGGAATTTGCTTGACCAGTGGTTGTAACCACTGGTCAATATATTTTGACAGATTTGCTGAGATACAGTCAATACCCGAGACTATTGGTCGTCCTGGGGGGGATTTAAGATCTTTATGTATCTTGGGAACACAGTAAAAGGCTGGTATCCTTCTCTGGGTTCCCAAGATAAATCTGAGTTCACTTTCATTTAGGAATTTTGCTTCCAAACCCCTTTTACAGATATTTTTTAAATCATTATAGTATTCATCTGTTGGGTCCCTTCTTAGCTTTTGATATGTTGTAGTATCGTTAAGTTGTCGCAGACATTCATCCGTATACTTTGTAGTGTCAAGAATTACAATAGCTCCTCCCTTGTCTGCAGGGCGTATTGTTATTTCTGCTGTTTGTTGTAATTGTTTGATTGCTTCTCTTTCTTTAAAAGTCAGATTGTTATGTAATCTACCCCCTTTTAGATTTCTCAATTCTTGTTCTACATTTTTCTTAAAAATGATAATTTGTTCGCCCATTTCATGTTTAGGGTATTTTCTCGATTTTTCTTTTAAGTTTGTATGTGGATAATGTTCAGTTGTAGAGTAGGAGTTAGTGTTAGGGCCAATAGGATTTTTTAAGAAGTATTTCTTTGAACATAATCGCCGGATAAATTTCTCTATCCCAATATATGTAGTGAACTTGTCTAATTTGTTAGTGGGAGCGAATTTGAGTCCTTTGTTTAGTAACTTAGTCTGAGTTTCAGTTAATTGATAGCTACTAATATTAAAAATATTTGACGACATTAATAGTGATTGTGATTGTAATTGTTTCTTCTTAGAGTGCCTACCTCTTCGTATTTTCTTTGTGTAAAACGTGATGTGTTGTGAGTCGTTGGGTAGTGTGAGGTGTTTTGTTCTCTCTTGTTGTATGTCTCTATTGTCTTGTGCCTGTTTGGTTGTGCTGTGTCTCGATGTCTTAAATTGTAGTTGTGAGTGTGGGAGTTGTTGGTCTGTCTGTGCGGTGATATTCTCACATTTCGTCTCAAATGTGTGGGAGTGAGTGACTTTATCATTCTCGTCTTGTGGTGGGGGGGGGGGGAGTAAAATCTAATTTTGGGTAAGTGGAGACTCAGTGGTTTCTGTGATATGTTTATCAAAATGCTTGAATTTTTTAACTTTCTTTTGCATAATCTCTTTTTCTAAATTGTCTAAATTGTGACAAATACGTTGTTGCCATTTGGCTGTTTCTTCTACCTCAGGAAACAAAACAATATCCTTCTTTAAAATGTCTATTTGTTCTGTTAATTGTTGTATAATTTGAAAACGTCTATCAATTATCATTTGTACCAGTTTCTCTGATTGTATATGTAAAAAAGAGTCCCATTGCTTCTGGAATTCATCATCTAGAATATCTGTTGCTGGGCTTTTGGTAAGTGATAGTCCTTTTGGGACATATCCTTTTTGTAAATATTGAGTAAGTGCAGATACCTCCCACTTATTCCTCAATTGTTTTTGCAACAGATTTTCTAGCTTCCTATAACTTCCCTCTATACTGTGAGTGAGTTTAGTATTGTCTTCTGACTCACCCTCCTATATACATCTATTCAAGCTTCTATATATAAACATTCATTCAAGCATCCATTCAAGCTTTTATTTTATTTTATTTTTATTTTATTTTATTTTAGTTTATTGTGTTAGATTTTATGCCATTCTATTTCATTCTTATTGTGCACCAGTACAACAACCTGGTAGTGTTATTTGTGTACATGATTTTAACTATGTGTTTTATATATATGTGATACCAATGCGGTTATAGTGCGTTTTTCTTTTACAATGAGAGGAATCCCATTCCGGAACGAGAATCCGGTTCCCTATTTGAAAATCACTCTCATCAAGGAATCTAACTATAAAAGGTGACCCATTCAGTCTGCAGACATCACCACTGAAGAAGGGGCGTACCCCGAAACGCGTTTGGTGCAGTCTGCAGTCCACTTGAAGTCTACTTGAACCTTAAGACTTGTCTCCGGAGACCAAGCCAATCCAGGCTTTTGAAACCGTATGCCCTTATTCGAACGAAAGGAAAGATTCGCAACAAGTGCTGTTCAATTGCACTCTACCCAAGGACCTGCGAAAATACCGCTTATCCCAAGTACGTCATAGTCACGTGGATACAGCCGGTCACGTGATCTAGCTGGTCACGTGGAATCAGTCGGTCACGTGAGACGCCGCATTAGACCGAGTAGCCAGCACGGGACGCCGAGCACGGTCCAGTCCAAGATAACTATAGGAAGCAGTACAGTACTCTTATGGGCATTGATTAGGATTATACAGCACCTTGATACATTAATTCATGCGCTTACTCTAACATAAGCGCCTACCTGGGCCTACATCTCGCACTTTAGTGAACGTAATCACTCCTGGACAGTCTATTACCTGGTGCATTTTATTACTGTGTGAACTTTTTATTACTGTGTGAACTTTATCTTTTACTATTTTTAGGGTGTGATCTGTAACTGTTGTTATTGCATTAAATTTATGTTTATTATCTACCCCGGGTCCATCTGATCCCTGTATTTATGAGTGCCCCCCAACCATTTATCTTTTCCTCTAAGTAATAAATTTGAGGCAGCTGCACACAGAACCAAAGTAGGGATTAACCCTTGCAATACTTCAAAATAAGGTGAGGTTCAAATCAGAATACATTTTCCCAATAGACACACAGGACACTGTTGCCCGGGCTTACTGTTGGAGTTCTGGACCTATGACAGACACAGGGTGAGTGCAGCAGCACTTGTGCCCACCCAAATTAGCGAGGCAATGGCTGGCACAGTGTAACAAAGAGAACTTCAACTCCCATCGCATTCCCACCTGACGCCACCCCAACCTCCTATTTCACCTCCTCCTCCAAGTTGCCAATTGATATTGGTTAATTTTTATTTTATTTTATTTTATTTCCCTATCCACATTTGTTTGCAGGGGAGTTTATGCCTTTTGCAGCCCTCTAGACCAGGCATGGCCAACCTGCAGCTCTCCAGCTGTTGTAAAACTACAACTCTCACCATGCCCTGCTGTAGGCTGCTAGCTGTAGACAGTCTGGGCATGCTGGGAGTTGTAGTTTTGCAACAGCTGGAGAGCCTCAGGTTGGCCATCCCTGCTCTAGCCCTTTCCAGGGATATTTCACAGCCTTTTTAGTGCTCAAAAGTTCGGGTCCCCATTGACTTCAATGGTGTCCGGGGTCAAGTTCGGGTTGAGTTTGGATCCGAACCCGAACATTTTCGTGAAGTTCGGCCGAACATCCAGGTGTCCGCTCAACTATAATCATAAATTATAATTGTCTGCAACAATAACATTAGGCATCTTATCTCTATGAGGCCTTCCATCATTAAAATAAGACAATTTCAGTTAAGTTGTATGAAATTACATACTGAAATGTCCAGCAATGAATAATTAGTGTTTATCAGACCTCATTATATTTTCTAATACCTCGTAACTGCTCAATTAAGCATCTGGTGCAATTTCTGAACTTTGTTGACTGTTACTTTTCCGCATGATCTCTTGATCACTATCAAAGCTGAATCTTTTAAGATTTCTATATAATCAGTAGTGATGAGCGGCAGGGGCAATATTCGAATTCACGATATTTCGCGAATATTTGGGCGAATATTCGCCATATATTCGCAAATTCGTAATCCCCAGTCATTATTTTCTTGATTGCGAAAATTCGCATATAAAAAGTCTGATAAAAATTTGCATAAACTGGTAGGTAAAAGGTATCTTTTAAATACCAGTTTATGCGAATTTTTATCAGACTTTTTATATGCAAATTTTCACAATCAAGAAAGTAATGACATTTTTTTGATTGCGGACATTTGCATATAAAAAATTTGCATAAAATTTGCGTAAAAATTCGCATAATCTGGTATTTAAAAAAAAAAATGAATATTCGCGATTGCGAATATATTTCACGATATTTTAAATATTCGCAAGTTCTCGAAGTACCGATATTCGCGATTAAAATTCGCAATTCGAAAATTAGTGATCAACACTAATAATCAGTTTATGAACGAGAACTGAGAATTAAATAATGAACCTTATTACAATGTTGTATAACAGATTTGTACCCTTAAAAATATTATAGGTTATTTTGAGCAGTGTTTTTCATCTAATAATTGATAATGAAGGAAAAATATAGTGTAATCTATATTATTAAAGTGGTCCAGTTTTAGTAAGGACTTTTCTATTGTTCATTAAAAACATTTCTAAATAACTTTTCTTGGAACTCTACATTTGTCCAGTTGCTTTGTTATTCCTTTTGGAAATTTGTGTTTAGCTTGAAAACCTGTTGTGTCCCTACACAATCCAATATTGTTAGTACTGATCTGATACTGTCAGTCTATGTATGGACACACTCTATTGAGGTTGACACATCAAGTTTTCAATAAATCCATACATCTTCAGAAGTAGAGTTGAGCGAACACCTGGAAGTTTGGGTGCGCTGGGTTTGGCCGAAATTCACCGCAATGTTCGAGTTCGGGCTCTAACTTGACCTGAACTTGACCCGAACCCGAACCCCATTCAAGTCAATGGAGACCCGAACTTTGGGCACTAAAATGGCTTTAAAAAAGTCCTGGAAAGGGCTAGAGGGCTGGAAATTGAAGCAATAGAAGACATAAAAATTAAAAATACATGTTCTAAACCTGAGCACAAGTGAGTGACAGTGGCACCTGCCACCCCGCAGAGGATGTGGCAGCAACGCCGCCACATCTTTCACCGTCACCAAGCATCTCCACACTATACCATGGAAGCATTCAGCTGTCCATCTCCCAATTAGAATAGGAAATGGAAAGAGGAAGTACCCCCTACCCACCCACGATACCTGGCCCTGAATGCCAGGATTTCAAAATTCCTGGTTGTTTGAAATGCTGTCAATCTGTCTGGTGGAGATGGATGGAAACTTTTAAAAAATGTATGGTGGTGGCTGTCCCACAGTACGTGGTTCCCAGCTGCCACTACTTTTCCAGACGAGCCAAACCTTCCCTGCACAACCAAGTGGCGGACAAAATCAGGTGTGCACTGCGCAACGCCATCTGTGGAAAGGTCCACATAACCACCAATACGTGGACCGGTAGGCACGGGCAAGGAAGTTATATCTCCTTAACAGCACACTGGGTAAATGTAGTGGCAGCTGGGCCAGAGGCGGATAGAAGTTTGGTGCATGTCCTTCCGCCCCCGAGGATTGCAGGGTATTTCTATTTGTCTCCTCTTGCTTCCTCCTCCTCCACCGCCTCCTCATCCTTTCAGCGTAATACCTTCACCACCAACCGAAGACCGATGAGTGGTTGGTGTCACTGAGCCTCAAGTCTGGCCTGGTGTTGTGTGACAAAGGGCGAAATCTCGTAGCAGATCTTGGCCTAGCCAGTTTGACACACACATCCCTTGCCTGGTGCATTTGCTGAATTTGGTGGTGCAAAGATTCCTGAACACCTGACAGTGAAAATTAATTGAGCTAATCCAGCCCTTAGATTCTGGTGGGACAAATGCACTTTTATTGGTGCTCAAGGACCCCTGCTGCCTGAGCCGCAGAGGTCACTGGCAAATGGTTTTATTAAATTTGTTGGTTAGATTGTTGGGTAACATTTCCACGGTTATCAGGAATTTTATTATAAATCGTAACAAAAACTATACAAGGAACATTTCAAAAAGAAAATTAACCCGACCAGACTCCCACCATACACCCCCCCCACCTTTCACTCAAACCACTCATTAATGCCCATTCACAAACTATTTACAAATTTACTTATAAACATATTTAAATAACTATAAGTCAGATAAAAGAAATAAACGAACAAAACTATATACATGCCTTACCCTTAACTTATAAGGCTAGTCATATACAAGTGGCTCAGAGGGTGGGTTCCTGCACCAAAATAGGCCAGGTACAAAATTATCCAGCCAGTCCACAGTCCTGAAGGAGAAAGAGAAGAAACCGTGTTTACAGCAGGGTGGCACCCAAAGCAGCTCACGGCTATTACTTGAGCGTAGAGATGGCCCGAACTATCCACCGGTGAACAGTTCCCGGCGAACATAGCTTGTTCGTGTTCGCCGCAACGGACGAACACATGCGATGTTCGGTCCGCCCCCTATACATCATCATTGAGCAAACTTTGACCCTGTACCTCACAGTCAGCAGACACATTCCAGCCAATCAGCAGCATACCCTCCCTCCCAGACCCTCCCATCTCCTGAACAGCATCCATTTTAGATTCATTCGGAATTTGCAGTCTTAGTGAGAGGAGGGAGAGTGTAGTTGCTGCTGATTTAATAGGGAAATCAATAGCTAGTCTAGTATATTCAGTGTCCACTCCAGTCCTGAAAGACTTATCTGATCTCTGCTGTAAGGACAGCGTCCTTACAGCACCCCAAAAAGCCCTTTTTAGGGATGCAACATTAGTCTGTTTTTTTTCTCTCCATATACATATTGCAGTTGCCTGGCCTGCCTGCGTGTGAGGAGCTGCAGGCCCACAGACTGTAGTGTGCCCACTGCCAGTGCCCACCCCTGTCATCCCATGTGGCACAGGACTTTGCATAAAAAAAAAGCCATTTCATTTTTACACTTTAATCTAAGGTTAGTTGCCTGCCAGTGTGTGTCAGGCTGACTTCCACTGACTGTAGTGTGCCCACTGCCAGTGCCCACCACTCATACCGGCTGGCACAGGACTTTGCATAAAAGAAGGCATTTAATTTTTACACTTTAGTGTAATTTCAGTTGCTTGCCTGCTGCCAGTGTGTGTCAGGCCGACTTGCACTGACTGTAGTGTGCCCACTGCCAGTGAACACCCCTGTCATCCCGTGTGGCACAGGACTTTGCATCAAAAAAAGGCATTTAATATTCACACTTTAGTGTAATTTCAGTTGCTTGCCTGCTGCCAGTGTGTGTCAGGCCCACTTCCACAGACTGTAGTGTGCCCACTGCCAGTGCCAACCACTGATACCGGGTGGCACAGTAGCTTGCCGATAAATAAGGCATTTAAGTTTTAGACAGTAGTCTAAATTCAGTTGCTTGCCTGCTGCCAGTGTGTGTCAGGCCCACTTCCACAGACTGTACTGTGCCCACTGCCAGTGCCAACCACTGATACCGGGTGGCACAGTAGCTTGCCGATAAATAAGGCATTTAATTTTTAGACAGTAGTGTAAATTCAGTTGCTTGCCTGCTGCCAGTGTGTCAGGCCCACTTCCACTGACTGTAGTGTGCCCACTGCCAGTGCCAACCACTGATACCGGGTGGCACAGTAGCTTGCCGATAAATAAGGCATTTAATTTTTAGACAGTAGTCTAAATTCAGTTGCTTGCCTGCTGCCAGTGTGTCAGGCCCACTTCCACAGACTGTAGTGTGACCACTGCCAGTGCCAACCACTGATACCGGGTGGCACAGTAGCTTGCC
Source organism: Bufotes viridis (assembly GCA_033119425.1). NCBI lineage: Eukaryota > Metazoa > Chordata > Amphibia > Anura > Bufonidae > Bufotes > Bufotes viridis. The sequence continues at coordinate 269,271,445 of CM065589.1, forward strand.
GATAAATAAGGCATTTAATTTTTAGACAGTAGTCTAAATTCAGTTGCTTGCCTGCTGCCAGTGTGTGTCAGGCCCACTTCCACAGACTGTGGTGTGCTCACTGCCAGTGCCAACCACTGATACCGGGTGGCACAGTACCTAGCACGCGTAGAGGCAGGCCACCCCGCAGGGGCCGTCGTGGTCGTGGGGCTGTGATTTCCACTGTCCCTGGAATTATGCCTAGTGTTCAGAGGCCACGTACCCTGAACCCTGAAAACTTCTGAGGACATAGTTGACTGGCTTAGACAGAACACCCAATCTTCAACAGCTTCCGCTAAGAACCTTGACGCACCATCCTCCTCCAGCTCAGCTTCGGTCACCTGCTCTCAAGTTACCACGCTCCCGCCCGCCATCACCACCACCACTACCACCACAGCCACCACAGCCGCTACACTTGATCCGTCAGAGGAGTTATTTACACATCAGTTGGATGCAATTAGTGATGTGCAACCATTATTGCCAGATGATGTAGATTACAGGGATATGTCTCAGTCAGGCAGGATTACACACATGGACGTACAGTGTGATGATGATGATGTTGTACCCGCTTCTGCTTCCTTTGCTGAGGTGTCAGATACAAGTGAAGCGGTTAATGATGACGATGTGTCCACGGATGCCACGTGGGTGCCTGCTCGAAGAGAAGAAGAAGGGGAAAGTTCAGATGGGGAAACAGAGTGAATGAGGAGACGAGTTGGAAGCAGGGGGAGGTCGTCGCAAGGAGTTAGTGGCACAGTCAGACAGCATGTATCGGCACCCGGGGTCAGCCAGACAGCACGCCAGTCAACGCATGCTGTTGCCACCACCAGAATGCCGTCATTGCAAAGCTCAGCAGTGTGGCATTTTTCTTGTGTGTCTGCCTCTGATAACAGCAATGCCATTTGCAACCTGTGCCAAAAGAAACTGAGTCGTGGGAAGTCCAACTCCCACCTCGGTACAACTGCTTTGCGAAGGCACATGAACTCACATCACAAACGCCTATGGGATCAACACATGAGTACAAGCAGCACACAAACTCAAAGCCACCATGCTCCTTCTGGTCCAGCATCTTCAGCCACGTCAATCACTGCTGTCCTCCCTGCCCCCTCTTAACCAACCGCCACTCCGCCTCTCAACTTCAGCATTTCCTGATCATCTGCCCACAGTTAGGTGTCTGTCAGGGACATGTTTGAGCGTAAAAAGCGAATGTCACAGAATCACCCCATTGCCCTGCGACTGACAGCTGGCTTGACGGAACTCTTAGCCCGCCAGCTTTTACCATACCAGCTGGTGGAGTCTGAGGCCTTCAAAAAATTTGTCGCTATTGGGGGGACACCACAGTGGAAGGTACCCGGACGAAATTTTTTTTCAAAAAAGGCAATCCCTGATATGGGATGTAACAGGGATTAAACTGATGAGAATAGTACTACAGAAAATAACACTCATATGGGGTGTGACAGTAAATTGCATGGCGCAGACTCAGTGACCGTGGATGAAAACAGAGTGGAGGGAGCCAGCGTTTTTTTAACCATCTCCCCGTTCGAAAAATCAATTCAATAAATGGCCCCCAGATTGGGGACGTTAGAGGGATTAAACTGATGAGAATAGTACTACAGAAAATACCACTCAAATCAGGTGTGACAGTAAATTGCACTGCGCAGACGCAGTGACCATGGATAAAAACAAAGGGGAGGGAGCCAGCGTTCGAAAAATCAATTCAATTCATCTTTCGGGGACCCTTGGTGTTGTACGTGGCTGGGTGGATGACATCACCGGGACATGGCTAGCTTGGTATCCAACCTTGTGCAAATGGGGAGTTTGCGGTTGTGCAAATGAACTGTTTGCGGTGCATTAAAAGGGGAGTTTGGTCTGTCAATGTCTGTAAAGTGGGCATAACCCTTACACTACCTGATCGATACAACATCATACCTGATCGTATACACACACTGGATGTTTTAAAGCATGTTATTCCAAACAATTTAGGAATGTTAGTTGATTTATGCCCTTTATGGATTAAAACCCGACTCTGCGTCCACTACGTAATTTTCCATGGGAGTTTTGCCATGGATCCCCCTCCGGCATGCCACAGTCCAGGTGTTAGTCCCCTTGAAACAACTTTTCCATCACTATTGTGGCCAGAAAGAGTCCCTGTGGGTTTTAAAATTCGCCTGCCAATTGAAGTCTATGGCGGTTCGTCCGGTTCGCGAACATTTGCGGAAGTTCGCGTACGGAAAATTTTATGTTCGCGACATCACTACTTGAGCGTGGCTGAGGGATACGGATTACACAGGTGATACACCTCCCACAGTGGACAGCTTGTCGTTGCCTCTGGGCAGCCTGGCAAACATGAGCAACTACATGCTGCAGTGCCTGCGCAATGACATGTATACCGACCGGCCTCACCTAACCATTGTTATACCATAGCGCACTTACTCTTTTTTATACAGTATTTCCCAATGTTTTGGGGTCTACCCCAATTTATTAAAAACAAAAACAAAACACATTGTTGTTGGCGACTACCTTTGGCTTCACAGCCAAAAAAGGCTTTATGCAGGCTGCAGATTTATCATGGAGACATCATGGAGATTGTACAGCATATAACTACAGCACCCAACAATGTAAACGCCGCCAAATTTACAGAATATAATTCACAGTCAGGTATGCAGTGCAGGGGTACTTTGAAAGAAAGAAGGGGTACAGATAACTTAACAATCTGAAGGCCACCTAATTTACTTAATATATTTCCAAGTCAGCTATGCAGTACAGGGGTACATTATGGCCCAAGAATGTAACATACAATTTTTAGAAATTTACCTCCCTGTCACCTATGCAGATCAGGGGTTTGTATACGGCAAAACTGGCAAAATGTCACCCACCAATGTAACAGATGAATTTTAGAAATTTACTGCCCTGTCATTTATGCAGAGCAGGGCTTTGTATATGGCAAAAATTGGCAAAATGTCACCCACCAATGTAACAGATGATTTTTTTGAAATTGACCTTCCTGTCACCTATGCAGAGCAATCAGGACTTTAGCGTCCTGGCTGCCATGGTAACCATTCAGAAAAAGCTAAACGTCGGATCCGGCGATGCGCCGAAACGACGTTTAGCTTAAGGCCGGATTAATGCCTTTCAATGGGCATTAATTCCGGATCCGGCCTTGCGGCAAGTGTTCAGGATTTTTGGCCAGAGCAAAAAGCGCAGCATGCTGCGGTATTTTCTCCGGCCAAAAAACGTTCCGGTCCTGAACAGAAGACATCCTGATGCATCCTGAACGGATTTCTCTCCATTTAGAATGTATTGGGATTTTTCTGGCATAGAGCCCCGACGACGGAACTCTATGCTGGAAAAGAAATACGCAAGTGTGAAAGAGCCCTAAGTCAGGGTTAGGTTATAAAAAAATATCCAAATCTTTGATGATCCCCACGAGCGCCATCAAATCTATCATAACCAAATGGAAAGAACATGGCCCAACAGCAAACCTGCCAAGAGACTGCAACCCACCAAAACTTACGGACCGGGCAAGAAGGGTATAAATCAAAGAGGCAGCACAGAGACCTAAGGTAACGCTGGAGGAGCTGCAGAGTTCCACAGCAGAGACTGGAGTATCTGTACATAGGAAGACAATAAGCCGTACACTTCATAAAGTTGGGTTTTATGGCAGAGTGGCCAGAAGAAAGCCATTACTTTCAGCAAAAAACAAAAAGGCATGTTTTGAGTTTGCGAAAAGGCATGTGGGACACATCGAAAATGTATGGAGGAAGGTCCTGTGGTCTGTTGAGTAGAGCTGAGCGAACCCGAACTGTATAGTTCAAAAAAGTTTGGGTCCGTTGTTCAGCAATTCTTCCCACTTCTTGAAAGATCAGATCAGCCAATCAGCAATCGTTTTACATCTTTGCCCTAAGAAGCTATCATAGCTATGCCTACTAATGGCATGGCTGTGATTGGCTGAGTTCAGCATGTGACCCAGCCTCTTTATAAGCTGGAGTCACGTAGTGCTGCACGTCACTCTGCTGCTATTAGTATAGGGAAAGGTTGCTGCCAGTGCTCCCAAGGAGAGATTAGGAAAGAAATCTGTTGAACCTGGTGGTGTGAAATCTTTAAGCTACAGCAATTATTGAGGGAGGGTGCTGCTGCAATCCTACATTTTTGTACCCAACCCTGAGCCCAGTCATACTGCAAGTTTTTTTTTTTTTAATCCATCTGTTACTGAGGTGGGGGTCGGCGGCCATTTTAGCCACTGCAGTGTCCTTGGAACTGCATGTGACCTGCTTTTGTGCCAGCCTGCCAGGGACATCAGTCAAATCCTTTTTGGTAGCTCAGTGAAGGAAAAAATCCTTTTTTCTGGAAGGTCAAGTCCCCTACATTACCTTTTGCATAATTTAGGGGTGACATAGTCCATTTCTGTAGTCTGGTGCAAAAATCTGTATTGTGGTGCTATAGAGCACTTTTGCATACAACGCACCAAAACATATTTTCAAATTCAGCAGTGAAATAGTGCATCAGTGTATTTTCGGAAAAAAAGCGTTATTCATGGCCAACAAAACAGTTCTGCATACAGCAAACAAATACCTATTTTACATTTCTGCAGCGAAATTGTGCATCAGTGTATTTTTGGAGAAAAAAGCAGTATTCCTGGTCCACAAAACAGTTGTGCATACAGCAAACAAATACCTATTTTAAATCTCAGCACTGAAATAGTGCATTAGTTTGTTTTAGGGAAAAAAAGCCGTGGTCTTGGTTCACAAAGCAGTTGTGCATACAGCAGCAGTTGTGCAAACAGTGCAGCAGTTGTGCAAATACCTATTTTAAATCTCAGCACTGAAATAGTGCATTAGTGTGTTTTAGGGAAAAAAGCCGTGGTCTTGGTTCACAAAGCAGTTGTGCATACAGCGTACAAATACCTATTTTAAATCTCAGCACTGAAATAGTGCATTAGTGTGTTTTAGGGAACAAAAGCTGTTCTTGGTTCACAAAGCAGTTGTGCATACAGCGTACGAATACCCATTTTACATTTCTGCAGTGAAATAGGGCATCAGTGAATTTTTTGGGGAAAAAGCGGTATTCCTCCAAGGCGTAAAAGGCAACCTCAGGACATGTGCCCAATTTGAAGACCCAGAAGATGAATGGGGCAGACCCAGTGGAGTAGCTAGAAATGATTGGGCATCACAGCAAATATTTGACTGGGGCCCCCCCTCCCACAGTAATTTGCAAGCAACTTCTTCCTTTCATGCCACCATTCCTGGGGCTACTAAAGATCACTCTCTCAGACCAGGCCCAGAATCTGTTCCATCCACTTTCTACACTGTCTATACTGCCTCTGTACATAATTTCACTGAATTATACTGTTGAGGGGGCCCTGACAAAGTCTTTTAGTCCTCCTCCTCCTAGATGGGCCACTTCTAGGTCAGGGCCCCAAAGCAGTAGCTTCCCCTGCTTCTCCTGTAGCTATGCCCATGGGCAGACCCATCAGTCAGTATGTGTACTGTTCCACCATGTTGCTGAAATGCTGCCTCCTGCTAAGATGTTCCAGATCTGCTGGTGGTGCAGGTTGTTGTGGCACGATGACAAAGCTTTTCAACATTTCGCCCATGATAACCCTGCTTTCTGAGATGTTGGTGGTGACCCAGCTGCGTTGGCGACTTCTTTCTCCTCCTCCTCTGCCTTCACCTTGTGCTTCCAATGAGTTCCTGGTGTCAGGTGAATAGTGGAAAGGAGTGGCCAGGTACCGGTGGTGAGCCGGATACAAGGTCCAAAAAAAGTACACACCAATGGAGGCGCCAATCCCTGGAAAGCAAGAGATGTGCTAGAGGTAGTGGAGGGAGTAAGCCCTTTCACTCTATAAGGATAGCACGTGGTAGGGTATTACCACGTTCCTTCTATATGGAGAAGTGGAAAAGACCCCAGGTGAGCAGTCTACACTGGATAGCTCAGATGGACAGTTTAGGTTGTCTTTAGAGACGGTTAGTGATGACTGTACTCACTTAACAGGGGGGTGAACACAGGTTAAAGCTCAAGACACCTGTGTCCTACTTCCCCCCTGGACAGGATCACGTTTCATGAAGGAGCAAATCAACGGCAGCCATTCACTGTAGGCTTCTGGTCAAAAAGATTTATTAGGTAAACAACTGGCCCAACGCGTTTCGGAGGTTCAGTATCCTCCTTCTTCAGGGGTAACATGTAAACAATAAAAATTAACAGTATGGTGTATTTGTATATAATGGTGCATACAAGTACATTCAAATATACATGGATATAAAGTATATTTAAGAGACATATTAAGAGCCGTACGAGGTAAAAGTAGATAATAAAATGCATTCTAAAGGAATAAATAAGGAAATAAATAATTAAAATGGAATATAGACTATAGAGTGAACAAATCTCTGTATCAAAAAGCTCATATGTGGTCCAAGAATTATATGCAGGGATTTTGCCTGCATTCCATATCCTGCATTACATATCCTGCCTGCATTCCATATCTTGAGTGCAATGAGTTTATAATTATGATTATTGATAGCATTATTAAAGTATATAGTGCCCTATGGCTAGTAAAGATGTAGGGATACAGACGAGATGCAAACGGGCATACTGATTCTATAATGCAGTGGGCAATTTTCCATATACATTTTCATACCTTCAGGGTCTTTGTTCAGGGTCCACCGGATGTAAGGAGTCTTCATAGGAGGCCCCCACCGAATGTTATTTAAAATGTGCTGCACACGTGGGGAAGCTAGCGCGGGAAGCCGCCAGGGCCAGATGTACTTCATGCGCTCCGCCGTGGAGCGCACAAGAACTACCGGACGGTGTTGTATGCGTTCCAGTGTGGAACGCATAGTTATTTCTGGGACCGGCAGAGGCTCTTCTCCGCTAAAGGTGGATGAGTTTATCAGTCGGGATTGTTTAACAGGGATGATAAAAGACACATAGGGTAGTGGCATTAAAAACGAATATTAGATTCAACAAATAGGATATGATTAAAGGACTTCAAAAATAGCATAAAAAACAAATGTTAATTGTCTAAGGAATAATTATTTTAGCAACAAGGGGGATCAATAGTCATATGTGAAAAAGGCCAGGCGTTTTAGGACATTGCAAATGTAATTATTAATATAAGAAATTATTAATATATTAAAGGATAATGGACTTTCCGGATATGGAACAGAACATAGATACTTGGCCTTCTGGGCAGGTGCTGGCAAGGACGGGAAGGGGAGGATATCACTCTTTCTAATCTCTATTTTGTTAGGTATTAATATTAATATTAATATTGGTGATCCCTGTGTCTGGGAAAGGGATCTTATAGGTAGACATGTTGTGAAACAATGTGAGGGGATGATGGAATATACTCCTGGAGAGATTGTCAAAAATTGTTAAAAGTTGAAGTAAATAAGATAAATAAGATAAAGCAGATATCCTTATAGGCGAAATCCTATTTTAAAGGTGGGTTTGAATCTATTGAATCATGAGGGGGGGGGGGGGGGGCATGTACTGGAACCTTAATAGTTGTTATATTCGAGGGATTTGTTCAGTCCAAATGGCGTTAGCGTATTCAAACTAATGATCCAGTACATTTTCCTTCAGGGATAGGTATGAATGTATGTCCTTTTCAATGGGGGTGACCCGTAAACACACTGGATCCCCATTGTGGATGGTTGCATAATATCTAGAGATACTGTGGGTGAGTACTTTCCTAGTTATATTTGAGCGGTGCTCGTTCATCCTTTCGCGTAAGGATTGGGTTGTACGTCCCACGTAAAACAATGAACACGAGCACCGCAATAAATAAATCACATTTGTTGTACCGCAATTTAGGTGTTGTTTCAGGGAGTGTATTTCCCCTTTAAAATTTTGTAGAAGTTCTTGATCCCAAAAGTAATCATACTGCAACATTTACACCTATTGATGTTGCACTTCTCGACACCCGGGTGCTTGTTTGTTATTAGGTCTTTTTTGTGTGAGTGATTGAGTTTGGGACAGGAAGGGGATAGTAAGTTCTTAAGGGTTTTGGCTCTACAGAAAATTAGAGTGGGAGTGTTGATTTAGAAGGGGGTCTTTGAGGAGTACCGCCCAATTTTTTGTCAAGATTTTATGGATGAGATTGTGTTGAGAGCTATATCTTGTGAGAAGGCTCACGTGGTAAGAAGCAGCAGAACCTTTGGTGTCTGGTATTCCTTTATCCTTAGGTTTCAGGCTCTCTTCTTGGACACTTTGGAGATACGTTTAATGGATTCTTCGTGTCATTTTTTGGGGTAACCCTTTTCAATAAATCTATTTTTTAGTGATCTCATTTGGATTTTGGTCACTGGAGCAATTCCTCCTAATTCTTTTAAACTGGCTGTAGGGGATATTTCGTACCCATTTGGAGTGGTGGCAGCTAGTATATTCAAGGTAGCTGTTGGCGTCTACAGTTTTGAAGTGGGTTTGGGTGGCGATCTTCATGTTTTCGATTGTAAGTTGTAGAAAGACTACAGACGTCTTATTGTGTTCCAAAGTGAAGGATAGGTTCCAATTGTTAGTGTTGAGTTCTTGAATGAATGTAAAGAGGTCTTCAATTTCCCCTTGCCAGATGAAAATGATGTCGTCTATGAATCTTCGGGAAAGTCTGATGTTGGGATGGGTAAGTAAACCAGAGTGTTCCTCAAAGGCCCCCATGAAAAGGTGTGCATATGAGGGTGCTAATTTAGTACCCATAGCTGTACCCTGGGTTTGTATGTAGAAACTATTGTTGAAGGTGAAGTAGTTGTGTTGTATGATAAACTCTATGGCTCTGGTGATGAAGTCTTTTTGGATGTCTGGCATTTGTGGATCTTGGGAGAGTGTGTGACTGATGGCTGTAATCCTAATTTGTGTCTAATGTTGGTATAGAGAGCAGACACATCTAGGGTCACCCAAATGTAATCATCTTGCCAGCTGAAGGATTGTAGTGAGGTAATGAGGTCAGCAGTATCTCTGATGTAGGATGGGAGTTTGGTAACATATTTTTGTAAAAAATGGTCCACATATACAGAGAGGTTGGCTGTCAACCCCTGAAATGATGGGCCTCCCAGGTGGATTGATCAGGGTTTTGTGGATCTTAGGTAAGAAATAAAATTTGGGGGTTTTGAGGAATGTCCTGGGTTTCTTATCTATGACACTATTGGTGTAGCCGAATTCAATTGAATTGTAGAGGGATTTCTTAAAATCTTTGGTGGGGTCTTCAGTTAAGGGTCTGCAGAAATTCTTATTCGAAAGGATTCTCATGGATTCTCTCATGTAGTATTTAGTGTCCAAAATTACAATGACCCCCGCCCCCCCCCTTAACCGCATTCTGGATCACAATCTCCTTGTTTTTCATCAGTGCTTTTAATGCTAATCTCTCTTTGTTGCTGAGATTGCTCCTAGTCTTCAATACCGGATAGTCATTTATTTTATACATTTTTTAATTAGCGTGTTTAAGGGTCACCCCCATTGAAAAGGACATACATTCATACCTATTCTGACTGAACAAATCCCTCGAATATAACAACTATTAAGGTTCCAGTACACCCCCCCCCATGCTTCAATAGATTCAAACCCACCTTTACAATAGGATTTCACGTATAAGGATATCTGCTTCATCTTATTTATCTTACTTACTTCATCTTTTAACAATTTTTGACAATCTCTCCAGGAGCATATTCCATCATCCCCTCACATTGTTTCACAACATGTCTATCTATAAGATCCCTTTCCCAGACACAGGGATCACCAATATTAATATTAATATTAAGACCTAACAACATAGAGAGAAGAAAGAGTGATATCCTCCCCCTCCCATCCTTGCCAGCAGCCCCCCCCCCCCTTGCCCAGAAGGCCAAGTATCTATGTTCTGTTCCATATCCGGAAAGTCCATTATCCTTTAATATATTAATAATTTCTTATATTAATAATTACATTTGCAATGTCCTAAAACGCCTGGCCTTTTTCACATATGACTATTGATCCCCCTTGTTGCTAAAATAATTATTCCTTAGACAATTAACATTTGTTTTTTATGCTATTTTTGAAGTCCTTTAATCATATCCTATTTGTTGAATCTAATATTCGTTTTTAATGCCACTACCCTATGTGTCTTTTATCATCCCTGTTAAACAATCCCGACTGATAAACTCATCCACCTTTAGCGGAGAAGAGCCTCTGCCGGTCCCAGAAATAACTATGCGTTCCACACTGGAACGCATACAACACCGTCCGGTAGTTCTTGTGCGCTCCACGACGGAGCGCATAACCTACATCTGGCCCTGGCGGCTTCCCGCACTAGCTTCCCCACGTGTGCCGCACATTTTAAATAACATTCGGTGGGGGGCCTCCCTAAACAAAGACCCCTGAAGGTATGAAAATGTATATGGAAAATTGCCCACTGCATTATAGAATCAGTATGCCCGTTTGCATCTCGTCTGTATCCCTACATCTTTACTAGCCATAGGGCACTATATACTTTAATAATGCTATCAATAATCATAATTATAAACTCATTGCACTCAAGATATGGAATGCAGGCAGGATATGTAATGCAGGATATGGAATGCAGGCAAAATCCCTGCATATAATTCTTGGACCACATATGAGCTTTTTGATACAGAGATTTGTTCACTCTATAGTCTATATTCCATTTTAATTATTTATTTCCTTATTTATTCCTTTAGAATGCATTTTATTATCTACTTTTACCTCGTACGGCTCTAAACATGTCTCTTACATATACTTTATATCCATGTATATTTGTATGTACTTGTATGCACCATTATATACAAATACACCATATTGTGCATTTTTTATTGTTCACCTGAAGAAGGAGGATACTGCACCTCCAAAACGCGTTGGGCCAGTTGTTTACCTAATAAATCTTTTTGACCAGAAGCCTACAGTGAATAGCTGCCGTTGATTTGCTCCATCAGATACGCGATCCTGGCCAGGGGGGGAAGTAGGACACAGGTGTCTTGAGCTTTATCCTGTGTCCACCCCCCTGTGAAGTGAGTACAGTCACCACTAACCATCTCTAAAGACAACCTAAACTGTCCATCTGAGCTATCCAGTGTAGACTGCTCACCTGGGGTCTCTTCCACTTCTCCATATAGGAGGAATGTGGTAATACCCTACCACGTGCTATCTTTATATAGTGAAAGGGCTTACTCCCTGCACTACCTCTAGCACATCTCTTGCTTTCCTGGGATTGGCGCCTTCATTGGTGTGTACTTTTTTTGGACCTTGTATCCGGCTCACCACCAGTACCTGGCCACTCCTTTCCACTATTGCTTTTAAGGGCTTGAATACTTTTTTTCATCTCCCTTAACACCTGTGCTGCCTTCCCTCACGGCTCTACTGTTCTGATAGAACTTACCTTATTGATTACCTATTATAACATAATCATACACATTATATATCACTTTACCCTCTGGCGCCTATAGTCCAGGGTATTTCTGAATCCACGGAACTACTCAACCTCTGTTTTTTCTTTTGTACCCCTCCTTGTCAGGTGTGAATGCCATCAGCAGTGTGACTACTGGCAGGCGCCTCTTCCTATCAGACTCCAGTGAGGGAATCAAGGATGGCACGTTGTCCTAATGGGGATTCAACAGGTTGGCCACCCAGTAATCAGCACAAGTTAGAATGTAGCAGTAACTCAGCGGTCGTTGCGCATACACTGCAGCATGTAGGCGCTCATGTGTGCCAGGCTGCCCAGAGGCAAAGGCAAGCTGTCCTCTTGAAGAAGGTGTATCATTTGTGTCCTCTGTATCCCCCAGCATTCCTCCTACTCCTCCTCCTCATCCTCCAGAACTGTGCCCTGGCTGGACAATTGTGTTCCTGGCCAGGGCCTATGTTGGTGCAGGTACCCACCCTCCAAGCCACATGTATTTGGCTGGCCTTAAGTTAAGGATAAGGCATGTATATAGTTTTGTTTCTTTATATAGTAAGTTTAGCTGCATTATAGTTACTTTAATATGATTTTAAGTAGATTTGTAAATTGTTTGAGTGAAAGGAGGTGGTGGTGGGGGTGTTGTGTGTGTTCGATTAACTGAATTGATTTTCACTGTCTGGTGTTCAGGAATTTCTGCACCATTAAATTCAGCACATGTGTTAGGCAGGTGATGTGCGTCAAACTGGCTAGGCCCAGACCTGCTATTATATTTTGCCCATTAGCGCATAACACCAGGCTAGGCTGGAGGCTCAGTGGCACCAACCAATCATTTGTCTGTTGTTCCAAGCCTGTCCACACCTCCTGCATGGTGTGGGGTTTTTCCTACGAACACACAAGTTTTAAAACAGCCTGCTGTCGTTTCCCCCTGGCTGTACTGCTGTGGGTGATGAAGGTGTTATGCTGAGCGGATGAGGGGGTGGTAGAGGAGGAGGCGGTAACAGGAGGCAAAAAGAAATCCCCTGCAATCCTCTTGGGCCGAAGGACATTCACAAAAATGCTATGCACCTCAGGCTCAGCTGTTACTGCATTTACCCAGTGTGCTGTTAAGAGAGATATAACGTCCCTGCCCATGCTTACTGGTCCATGTATTAGTTGTTATGTGGATCTTGCCACAGATGGCTTCGTGCAGTGCACACCTGAATTTGTCCGCCACTTGGTTGTGCAGGGAAGGGATGGCTCGCCTGCAAAAGTAGTGGCGGCTGGGATCCAGGTACTGTGGGACAGCCACCGCCATAAGGTTTTTAAAACTGTCCACCAGACAGAATGACAGCATTTCAAAGAACCAGGAATTTTGAAATCAAGGCATTCAGAGCCAGGGATTGCGGGTGGGTAAGGGGGTACTTCCTCTTTCTATTTCTCTTTTTCTCCAGTGATTGGGATTCGGTGGAAATGCTTGGTGACGGTGCCAGATGTGGTGGTGTTGCAGCCACATCCTCTGTTTGCTGGGTGGCAGGTGCCACTGTCACTCACTTGGGCTCAGGTTTAGAATGTTTATTTATTATTTTTCTGTATTTTATGTAATTTCCCTATCCAAATTTGTTTGCAGGTCATTTACCTACATTTTGCTGCCTTTTGCAGCCCTCTAGCCCCTTCCAGGGCTATTTTACAGCCATTTTAGTGCCCAAAAGTTTGGGTCCCCATTGACTTCAATGAGGTTCGGGTTTGGGGTCAAGTTCTTGTTAAGTTCGGATCCCGAACTTTTTTGTGAAGGTCGGCCGAACCCGTCAAACCCGAATTTCCAGTTGTTCGCTCAACTCTACTGATGAGACTAAAATTGAAATTTTAGGCCATCAAAGAAAATGCTATGTCATCATCATACTGGTGATCAAGAAAAGAAAAATTAAATTGAAGCAGCAAATCACAGATCATATTAACATTTGAAGCATTACTATCTAATATATAAAGCTAAGTTTATGTATGTGTTTATGTCCGCTAAAGGAATCCGCACAGTCGCATTTACAATTACAAAATTTGGCACACAGGTACATTGGGTGTCTGGGATCGTTTTAAATTGGACCTGAGCTCTCTAGCACGTACCGTTCCTGAGATGTTCCAAAAATATGCATTAGCCAATAGAAGCCTGGTCACATGACCCTTATCAGCCAATAGAAGATCGCAGACTCTAGTCTCCACATACACACAGTTTTACACCAGGTTTCCATAACAATCCAGCCATTTTTCTTCACTGTTCTAGGTCAATTTAACCCCTTAGTGACCACGGGTACGTGTTTTTAAGGCGGTCACTAAGGGGCCTTAGGCTGGTCCGCCGCTTAAGTACTGCATGAGTCCCCCGTGTAGCGGGGAGCGGGGACCTGGCTCTCACAGCCCTGACCCGCAGGAGTGCCGACCCGGGCTGCTTAACACTTTACATGACGCAGGCAATGGTGCCCCCCCGCAAGTAAAGCAGTGACAGAGGGAGCGGACTCTCTCTGTCTCCCATCGGCACCTTGCAAATGCGATCACAAGGTGCCGATGTGTGTGAAGCCTACATGGCTTCTGATCTAGGCCCCGATCCTGGCTGTAGTGATTTCCAGCAGGCTGCTCCTCTCTAGCGCAGCCAGCTGGTCAATGTTAAAATAGCATTGCTATTAAAATACTGTCTGTTATAGTCCCCTTATGGAAATATTAAGTGGTATAAAAAAAGAAAAAAAAAGAAATTTATTAGAAAAAAATCCCATTAAAAAATTACACTTTTTTTTCCATTGAAAATACGCTTTTCAATGAAAAAAAATAGCAGTATATTCTATTGCCACATCCGTAATGACCCGGACTACATAAATATCACATAAATTATCCCCTATGTTGAAAGCCGTAAGAAAAAAAAAAGACAGAATTGCTAATTTATTCTTAGTTGCCACCGAAAAAACCTAATACCAAGTGATTAAAAAACACCATTAACTCCAAAATGATACCAATGAAAAATACTAGTCATCTCGCAAAAATAAAGCCCTCACACAACTCCATAAAAAAAAAAAAAAGTTATGGGTCTTGGGAAGCCGGCAATGTAAAAATATTTTTTTATTTTAAAAAAGGGGTTTTATTGCAGAAAAGCAGTAAAACCTAAAAAAAACTATATGTATTTGGTATTACTGTAATTGTACTGACCCAGAAAATACTGATATTATGTTATTTAGACCGAAAAAATTAATGCCGTAAAATGTATAACACAAAAACGCAGTGGCAGTATTGCTGTTTTTCCCATCTCCCTCCCAGAAAGAGTTAATAAAAGTTAATCAGAAAGTTATGTGTACTCCAAAATAGTGCCATTAAAAACTACAACTTGTCCCACAAAAAACAAGCCCTCATTTAGCTATATAGATGGAAAAATAAAAAAGTTATAGCTGTTGGAACGCGACAATGAAAAAAGGAAGAAAAACACTTGGTCAGTAAGGACCAAAACAGGCTGGTCACTAAGGGGTTAAAGGGACATGGCGCTGTGGATGACACTGTAAAGGGAGCGGATTGCTGTGGAGGTCACAGTTCAGGGGGCAGTTTGGGTGGCAGTCACTGCCTGCCCTGTGAGAGGCCTGAGAAGATCTGACAGACTTGCTGCACATGAGTCTATCTAACAGATCTTTCTCTTTTTCCTTGCTGTTTGTTGTTGTGGGCAGGATCCCACCTCTTCACAGGTTTTGCTCATTAGCTGTTTAGTGGCTCTATTTATATCCGCCTATCACTGCATCCCTTGCGGTTTATTTTTCCACCTGGAGTTCTCAGCTAGTGTTTCATGGATCTCCTGCTGCCCGTACGTCTAAAGCTAAGTCCTCCTTCCTTTCATTTTGTTATGTGTTCTGACTAGCCCTCCGGGAGACGCTGGTTCCTTCACGGTGGAAGGACCGGTTGTCTATGTCCTGCTCCCTAGCTGAGTTTTTTTTTCAGTTTCAACAGGACTTAGTTTCCAGCGGATGAGTACTTCCACCTCTAGGATTTGCTCATGCTGTCAGCAGTCAGGGAAAGGCTCAGGGATTGTCAGGTGGTGACCTTTCCCACTTCCCTAGCTTTGGGGCCTAGTCTGGTGTTTTGTTACTGTTGTTGTAGTTGGCTTTATTTCCTTCCCTCACCTACTGTGACAGTGGCCATTCAGGCCACTCTCAAAAGATGGACTTAAAAACCCCATCCCCAGGTCCCGCTAAGCCATGCTCTAACCCGGTTTGGCCACGGAACGGAGGACAGGGAGTCTTAAAGCCGGACTGTTCGGCCTACAACCGGACCGCACATGGCCGGCATTCTCATGGAAAATTTCTTTTCTTAACCGCAATTGCAGACAAGAATAGAACATGTTCTATTTTTTTCGGGAACACGATTGCGGACCTGGAAGTGTGGATCCTCAATTGCAGATGCGGGCGGGACATAGTGTGTTCCCATAGAAATGAATGGGTCCGCAATTCCGATCCGCAAAATGCGGAACTGAATTGCGGATGTGTGAATGGACCCTTAAGGGAGCAGACCGCTGTGGAGGTCACTGTTAAAGGGGCAGGGTACTATAGGTGTCACTATTATAGTGGAAACTATCGATATCTTTTAACAACACACACAAACATTAAATGAAATAGATGAAATATACCCGTGCAAAGCAGGGTCCTTCTGCTAGTCTTTTTTGTAAAACTCATTAAAATATTTTCTATCGTGGTTGCTTCTTTGAGGAGTCACAGCACTGCTAGCACCATCATTTAGACGTTAAACGGACTGGAAACTAAGACTACAGTAATTATTGGCAAAAAGCCTGGCATTTTGTTTATATTTTTAAGTGTGGGTGATGATTTGTTGAATGCTTTAATTAAAATGTTTCCCTTAAGGCAGAACAGACAAACATTTGTTACTTCCTACTCTCATTGTTCACTCAAGTGAACATCTATAATAAAGCACAAATTAGAAAATGAGACAATCTTAAAATATTTTGTTGTAGTTAAATAAGTGTATGTATACATCAGTGTACATATGTGTGATATAGTTAGCAATTGTTTCAATGCATAATGATTTGCAGTAAAGAAACTTAAAGAACATCTGTCAGCAAATTTGTACCTATGAAACTGCCTGATCTGCTGCATGTGCACTTGGCAGCTGAAGACATCTGTGTTGGTCCCATGTTCATATTTGTCTTCATTGCAGATTATGTTTTAATATATGCAATGTGCCTCTAGGAGCAAAGGTGGCATTGCCATTACTCCTATAGGATCTGCTCCATCTGCATTTTGATTGACAGGGCCAGGCAGACATGATATTTTCACAGCATTTCCTGTCAATCAAAGTGCAGTTCCGTGACAGGTCAAACCTTTACTGGATTGACTGATGAAAAACAGCATGGGTTTACTTCCGGGAGATCATGTCAAACTAATCTTATTGACTTTTTTGATTGGGTAACTAAAATAATAGATAGCGGAGGTGCAGTAGACATCGCCCTGGCCGGTGCTATAATAAGGCAGACCAAGCGGCTGCCTTAGGGCGCAGAAAAGGGGGGGGGGGCGGAAAAATGGCTCTTTTCTTTAAAATCACTTGTGGCGAGTTGCACTGCAGTGCCGTTGGCCACCCACCCCAGGCTGCATGTGCCATGCTGCCCCGGTCCTCACTCACAGAGCGGCAGCACGGCAACACGGTAGCGGGCTCACTCAGGGGGTGTGTGACTGGCGAGTGGCTCCGCGGCGGGCAGCAGCAGGGACTGGAGCAGCTGTCGACTGCCGTAGGGTAGGTGGTAGGTGATAAGCGTAGAGCGCATAATGTTTATAATTATTACACAACATTAATGGGGGGGGGTCACGGGTGACATGATGGGAGGGAGACAAATCAAATGTCTGTGCCATGGAGGGGGAGAAATGTGACATGGGGGACGATGTGCCATGGGGGGGGAGAGGTGTAACACAATAGGGGGTCATAATGTGATCATGGGGGGGGGAGGGGGCGCCGAAATGTAGCTTTGCTTGTGTTGGCAAAAATCCTTGCACCGGCCCTGGACATCGCTTATCTGCAGTCTTTGAGCTTGGACTCCCATATTGTTGAATGGATTAGGCAGTGGCTGAGGGACAGACAACAGAGGGTTGTAGTCAATGGAGTATATTCAGACCATTGTCTTGTTACCAGTGGGGTACCTCAGGGATCGGTTCTGGGACCCATATTGTTTAATATCTTTATCAGAGAAATTGCAGAAGGCCTCAATGGTAAGGTGTGTCTTTTTGCTAATGACACAAAGATTTGTAACAGGATTGATGTTCCTCGAGGGATACACCAAATGGAAAAGGATTTAGGAAAAGTAGAGGAATGGTCAAAAATCTGGCAACTAAAATTTAATGTTGATATGTGCAAAATCAGTGATACCGTCTTTTTTTTTTTTTTTTTAATGTATTAGCATAACTGTTTAATTTTTTTTTTTAATCAATGTTTTATTGATTTTTTAAATTTTTCAAAAAGAAACAAACAGTAACATTAAGTTACAGAGAACAGTATTAAAGTACAGGTGAAGACGATACAAGTTGCAAAGGATAATACAATTTGCAAAATGGACAGCCATTAAGTTACATGAACGAAGGCTGCTCCAGTAGTTCAGAAACCAGGTACAAAGAGATGGCTAGGTACATATCTAGTGAGGATGTATCGAGTAAACCTAAGGTTATTAAACACACAAGGCTCAAGGCATTGCCAAATGAAGGTAGAGAATATCAGCTTAAGGCGAGTGAGGCGGATAAGAAGTGTAACTTGAGTCCTGCTCTAGCATAAGAGAGACGAAGGGGCATTTGGTGGCTATGTTGGGCTTTTTCTTCAAGTGAACAAAACAGAGACAACTGTTAAGGAAGGAGAAGGATGGACCAACATCATCCTAAGGGGTGTTAGAGAATCTATAGGACCTCCATTTGTCCCACTGTTTAAGGAATGTAGGATGTGACCGGGACTTCCAAGAAGATAATTCTTCAAAACGATAAAGTTGATCCACCTTTAGTCTCCAAGTTTCAAGATCAGGGAGGGAGCTCTGGAGCCAGTACTTTGGAATGAGTAGGCGTGCTGCAATTAGAAGTTGTCTAAAGAGATATGGAAGTTGAGTTGGGGGGTGGGTAAAGGGGGATGTCAGGAGTGCGATCGAGGGAGATAGAGCTATGGAGGTTCTGCAAATATTATTTGCTTGAGCAAATATATCGGTCCACCATCTTTTAATTTTCGACCATTCCCACCAAAGGTGATAGAATGTTCCTCTTTCCAATTCACACCTCCAGCATCTGTCTGATGCCCCATGAGAGTATAAGGCAGATTTGACCGGGGTAATATACCATTGGGTCAGAATCTTGTAATTATTTTCCTGTATACGTATACAGCGAGAAGTTTTGTGAGGCGCCTCAAGGAGTCTGGGGAGGAGGTCGTAAGGGAGGTCAGTTTGAGGGTCTTTTTCCCAGCAACGGATAAAGGCCGGTTTGGTAATGATGGGGGGAGAGCGGAGTCTGCGATATAACGATGAAATAGGTTTATCAGGTGGTTTATCTGTAGAAATGTATGCCTCCAACCATACTGATGGACGTAAAAGTTCACCCCTAGTAGTGTGATTTTGAATAAAGCTTCGAAGCAGTGGGACTAAGGAGAAGTCACAGGGTTTTGGGTCTAGGAGAGAGGAGAGGGTGGTGTTGGATAAGGGTTGGCTCATATCATCAAGGAGCGATCTGACCGGGAGGGGGGCTAGTTTAGTATAGCTAGGGGACGATCTTGTGAGAGATGGATCATATGTCCCTAAAATGTCACCTATCGTAAGCAGAGGGGAAGGGAAAGGGATACTGCAATGTGTGGAATTGATCCACGACCAGGCCGTTAAAGTAGCTTTTATAATAGGGTAAGCTTTAAGATGAGTCGGGGGTAGGGCTCCGTTGCCTAATAAGAAAGCCCTAAGAGGTTTACCCAGTATTGAGCGTTCTTGTGCTACCCAAGGTTTATGGGGAGAGCCACGAAGCCAGTCCACAGCTCTAGCCAGGAGTATGGCTTTCCCATAGAGTTCGGGGTCTGGGAGTCCGATACCGCCTTCTGATTTATGTTTAATTAACTTAGAATAGGCCAGTCTAGCCTTGCCGCCATTCCATAGGAAATGGGAGAATTTTTGTTTAAGTGAAGCATAGTAAGCAGAGGGAACTGGAATAGGGAGGACTTGTTGAAGGTAGGTCAGGCGGGGAAGAATAAGTGAGGTGAGAAGGTTTTTCCGACCAAACCAGGAAAGAGTAGGAATCGTTTTATGGAGATTATCTATTGCTTGGAAAGTGGAGAGTTTCAGGGGGATATAGTTTAGGGGGAAGAGGTCTGCGATTTGAGGGCTAATTTTGACCCCTAGGTATGTGATCGTGGGGGATGACCAGTTGAACGGTGAATTGGTCATCAGATTTCTTTTGGTGATTTCAGAAATGGTACTGCTAGACTGAGAGCACCTCACTGGTGTACTAGTGATACAGTGCGTCCACCCACTCAGTATACTTTTGCATTCTATTTCCACCTAGGTGGGACAGCACGTACCACTAGTCCACTATGGACATCTGGGACTATGTAGAAACAAAAAAGCAGAAGATAGAGAATTTCCAATTCGAACGTTCGAATGGGGAACCAACTGATAGTGGATTATATTTAAATGAAACTTTCAGAGAATTGGAAGTTCTATTGACCCGTCAATTAAAACAACAGTGGGAAATTAAAACATTGAGGAGAAGTATTGAAATAAAAAAATCCGAAAGGACTCACCGTATATAAAGCCCCAGCACAGGATTTGTGTAATAGTGAATTCACCAAGGAATGGGAGGATTTACTGCTACAACAATCTATTGCAATCACACAGCTAGTGATTAAAAGAAGAATACAGATACTAGATGAAACAACTGCCCAAATTGGGGAAACAAAAATAATAATGGATCAATTCCAAAAAAATGAAGAATACAACACACTACAAACAAAATTGTGTAATACTCTGGACAGATTAGAACGAGAGATTATAGATAAAAAAGTAAAGAAATTGAAGTTTAATAAAAAGGGACTATTAGAAAAAGAGAAAGAAAAGGAAGAGAGAGTAACAATCAACAAACCTATAGGAGAAAAAACAAGGGAAAAGGGGAATGAAGCAAACACAATAAGGAAAGATGAAGGGAGTACGAACTACACCATACAGACACAAAATAGGTATGAGATATTAGAAGAGAGGGAGCGTTTTTTAGATTACACCCCTCCTCACCACAGGACAAGGACACAACAGGGATCACCACAAAGGAGGACACACAGGTCTCCAGGGATATACAGGACGACATCACCGGAACACCCGTACAATTTGAGGAAGAGAACACAGAATGCACAACAAGGCTACAACACGTTAATCACAAGGGGAAGTCACAATTATCACAACGAGCATCACAATCACCAGTATCAACCAGGGAGGAGACAATTCGAAAAGGAAAGAGGAGGACGAGGAGAGGAAGGGGGAAAAAATCGTCAGTTTCACAGACCACATCACACATAATTACTTCTGACGCTATCATCAATTTAAGCACGACTACACTTTCGGATACACAAAATATGTTACTTAATAAAGGTTTGAAATTTGCCCCTTCTAAACCCCTCAACAAGTTTGAAACATTTATAGGTTTAGAAAAATTTATGAGAAAATTATGTCTCAAAAAATATTTTCTAAAAAATCCTATGACTAGAGAGAAAGACACAGTGGAAGTGACAACTAATTTTGTCCATACGACTCTGAAAAATACCTCTAAGAAGTACCCCAGGCACGAACTTAGTCAAGAAATGATTACATTTAGGGAGTGTGTAGTCAATGATATTAAAAAAATTAAAAATACTGTCAAATATAAACGAAACAATCTAACAAAGAAAGAGGTGGAAGCCCTAAAAGAATTACAACTAGAAAAAGGAATCATTATTCGTCCAGCTGACAAGGGGGGGGGGTCAATAGTAATTCAGGATGTAGAACAATATAATTCGGAATGTCTACGACAATTAACAGATCTAGACACATATCAGAAAGTGGATAGAGATCCAACGGATCAATTTTATGTAGAATTGGAGGAGCTTTGTACAAAAGGGCGGGAGATGGGAATCCTAAATGCGGATGAATTCAATTATATACGGAATAAACATCCCCGCGTTCCAGTATTCTATACAATCCCTAAGGTACATAAAGATAAAAATAACCCCCCAGGACGCCCAATAGTGTCAGGGATCGATTCCTTAACTGCCAACCTTTCTCAGTATATAGACATTTTACTCCAGCCAAAAGTGAAAAAAGTACCTTCATATGTAAAGGATACCACACAAATAATAAAAATAGTGGAAAATAGGGAATTTGAAGAAGGTTGGATAATGGGCACGCTTGACGTACAATCGCTATATACGGTTATTAACCATGAACAGGGTATAAAGGCTATTAAGAATCAGTTGGAAAAAGAAGGAAGATTGACTCCCACACAGATTGGCTTTTTATGTGAAGGCATCCAATTCATATTAACACATAACTATTTTTATTTTAAGGAAGATTTTTATGTGCAAATTCAGGGTACCGCCATGGGCACCAGGTTCGCCCCCAGTTATGCAAATCTGTTTATGGCCGACTGGGAAGAATTAATAGTGGCCCCCAGACTGGGGACGGACCTGGTGCTCTGGCAAAGGTACATTGATGATGTATTTTTTATCTGGCGGTCGGGACATGAACAATTGGAGAGTTTTTTAAGGGACATTAATATTAACAATTTTAACTTAAAATTCTCGGGTACGACAAGTAGAGAAAAAGTGGAATTTTTGGATTTAAACATATATGTGGAAGAACAAAGATTAAAAACGTGTACTTTTATAAAGCTAACATCCCATACTTAATATCCCCCAAGGCCAACTACGAAGGTTGAAACGCAACTGTACTTCGAACGAACGGTTTGAATTAGAAGCAGAACAAATGAAAAAACAGTTCTTAGAAAAGCAATTTCCAGAGAATATTATAAATGTAGCTCTTGAGAAAGTACGTAACATGAAGAGAGAGGAATTTTTTAAGGATAGAAGGGAAAAAAAGGAAAAAAGGTAAATCTTAGGTCAAGAAGAAGATCATCCTAGATTGATACTCCCGTATAGTAGTGACTATCGTAAGATAAAAAACATTATAAGAAAACATTGGGAGATCATTAAAAAGGATAAAACTATAGGCCCGATGGTCCCGCCTTTACCCCTAATAATTTTCACTAGAGCACCCAATTTGGGTAATAAGGTGGCACCCACTATTAAAAGGGAAGAGAAAAAAACAACTTCAATCCAAAGTTGGGGTAATATGAAGGGTTTTTATAGATGCGGACGTTGTGCTAACTGTAGGATTACCTTATTCGCTAAACATACAGAAGAAATAATTTCTACTAAGAATGGACATAGACACGCTATACAAGAATTTTTATCATGTTACACCGAAAATGTCATTTATGTAGTGGAATGTCCCTGCAGAAAACAATATGTTGGTAGAACTAAAAGGTCTTTAAAAAAAAGGCTAGCGGAGCATGTTGCCAACATAAGAAAAGGTGTAGAAACACACTGCCTATCGAAACATTTTAAACAGTTACATAATAGTGATCCATCATGCTTAAAGTTCGCAGCCATCGATAAAGTGAGTAGGGATTGGAGGGGAGGCAATCACATTTGCAAAATGTCAAGAAAAGAAACACAAAGAATATTCGAATTGGAAACAATGGTACCAGATGGACTAAATGCGGAATATGAATTATTTGGATTTTTGTAAATAGGGGGGGTCCCCCCTTGAGGGTGAGCTCCTCCCAGTATTGGTGGTAGTCTGGGGGGTGCTCCCCCTTGACGTGGGATCCCTTCAACATTTCAGTGATATGGGAGATTTCAGTGATATGGGAGAATTCTGAAAATAATCAGTGGTGTATTTTAGAATTGGATGAAAGCCTCTCATCTACTCATTTTTTATCATTTTTTATGTTCTTATTTCTACTTTTATTGCCTTATGATTATTGCTTACTATATGTAGCATAAAATAACGAAAATACCGCATTGAAAACGCAACCAAATCGCATCTTGAATTTTAATAGGAAGTGATTGAATGGAAGAGTTTAGAAAATAACAAGTTGGTATATTATAGAATTGGGTGAAAGCCTTTCATTGATCCAGTATGATTTTCACGTTCTCATTTTTATTCTTATTTTTATTCTTATTTTTATATCTCTATGTATTATGATCATTTTAATTTGTATTTTAACCCTATGTTCAAAAAAATTATTAATCAAAATGCTTTCTGAGTTGCAAAAATATCGCATCAAAAACGCAACTAAATCGCATCTTGAGTTATAATGAGAAACTGATCGCAAAACAATAAATCTGGATATCCATCAATTAATGGAGTATTTTTAATACAAGTAAATGAAGTGGTTAAAGATAACGGAGAATTTTGGATACAAAAAATCTGGGAATTTGAATTACAAGGAGCCAGATTTGATAATCCAGTCCGGATTTATGAAATGATCGGTTCGTTACAAGGGCATGTATTTAAAGCGTCCGTACCTGGGGGTCGGATTGCCACTGAGGAAGGGGTATTGTGCACCCCGAAACGCGTATGGTCGGACCCCCAGAATAAGTGAGGATCACACTACCTACTATCCCCTCCACAGCCCCTACAACAAACCCAGGACGCCGCGTGAAAGGTGATTGCAAAGTTGTAGTGCGCACCAGAAAACCTGGAGGCGCGCCTAATCAACCACACGGACAACACCAGCGTGGGTGATATTGGGAGTCATACCGAAGGAGAGCGTGGAACAAAGGGGTAAGACTGTTTCATCATTATTAGTGCCGGCACTAGTGTTATAGAGAGCGGTATCTTTGTCCAGCGGGACGCCGCTGTGGACACCGTTTGGTACGGAGTGGACCGTTCAATCTCACCTCAGGTGAGGGTATTATATTTTTATATAGTTGGACTATTTTTACTATTTGTTGATTTAACCCAGCGAACTCTGTATTGGTCAGGTGCACTTGCGATCTGGCATGCTGAAAACCATACCACTGCCCTGACTAACCGAGAAGTGCATACAACTACACTTGCGATTTCAGTTGCGACTATCTTGAGAGACTTGAGTTAGAACAGAGTGCAATAGACACGATTAGCTGTACCTACTATCTTTGGTACGGCCCTGAGACAACTCTGCGATTGTTTTTCTAGTCCATTGTTTTTCTAGTGCACCATTTTACATCATGGACTGAGGATTGTGGATGCCGTTATAACAGTTTGATTTCGCAACTATTCCAAGGGATTAGATTAACATATTCCAGTCTATACCTTTTGCTACCAACCCTGTATTTTTTATACTTTTATACCCATTATCAATTTTACTAGGTTGAAGGATACTATTGTTGGTACGTATAAGCGGGATTGAGTTAGATGTACTGCAGAGACAGTCCTAATTGGACATAATACGTCTTGCAGGTCATCTTATCAATCACCACCAGTGTGATTTGGACTACGTTTGTCCATTTATACATTTATATATTTTTATACACTATATACCTACCAATTTCCCGTGTCACTAGACTGCAATGTGCATGGGCTAGCCTGCAAGGAGTTATTTATTGATGTGCCAAATGGAATGATTTTTTATGTATCTTATTTTTATTTCAATTAACTCAAATAAATTAATAGCCACAGTTTTCCAGTAGAGTGCCCAGTCTATTATTTTCCTTTTTATACTATACTTAATTAAGCAGAGAGGTGGTACTGCTAGACTGAGAGCACCTCACTGGTGTACTAGTGATACAGTGCGTCCACCCACTCAGTATACTTTTGATTTCAGAAATACCGATGCAGATGACAAGGGATTTATTTGCATTGATTTTAAAGTTGGATATGGGGCCGAAACTAGTTAGGTATTTTTGAATGATTGGCATGGAGGTACGAGGGTTTGAGGTCAGAACTAGTACATCATCAGCAAAGGCAGCTAATTTGTGTTCTATACCTCCTACAGTGGGGCCTTTTATCAAGGGATCGGACCTTAGGGCTTGTAAGAGAGGTTCCATGCACAGGACAAAAAGGAGAGGTGAAAGGGGGCAGCCCTGTCGGGTACCATTAGTTATACCAAAAGAAGGGGAGAGAGTGCCATTGACCATAACATGTGCTGGGGCATGAGTGTACATTGCAAAAACTGCATTAACGAAGGTTTCAGGTAGGCCAAATCGTAGCAGGGTTAATCTTAAATAGTTCCAGCTCACCCCATCAAATGCTTTCTCAGCATCTGTACTAAGAAGCAGAAGGGGAGATGAGGTATGGGAGGAATGGCATACCAGGTTCAATACTCTAGAGGTGTTATCTCTACCCTCTCTGCCTCGGACAAAGCCTACCTGATCTCCATGTATCAAGATAGGTAGGAGTATAGCCAGGCGATTAGCCAACATCTTTGCCAACAGTTTCAAGTCAATGTTGAGCAAAGAGATGGGCCTGTAATTCGCGCAGCATTTATGATCTTTCCCCTCCTTTGGTATAAGTGCATTGTGAGCAGTGACCATGTCTCTAGACAAAGGTGTACCCGACAGGGAAAGGTTGCAGACGTCAAGGAAAAGAGGGATAAGTTGTTTTTGGAAAGATTTGAAGTAAATAGCGGGGAGGCCATCCGGACCTGGGCTTTTACCTTTAGGAAGACAGCGTATAGCTTTTGAGAGTTCGTCTGAGGTAAAGGGGATGGTCAAGGAGCGTTTCTGTGAGTCGGAAAGGGCAGGGAGACAAAGGGTCTGCAAGAAATTATGTACCATATCAGAGTGGGCCTCGGGAGGAATGGGCTGAGGAAGATTGTACAGGTTATTGTAAAAGTCTTGAAATTGTCTGGCTATTGAGGTTGTAGAGAATATAGCATTGCCTTCTGTATAGATCAGTTGATGGACATAGTTGTTAGATTTCCTAACTTTAATTCTGTGCATAAGGAATTTTGAGGCCTTATCGCCATGTGAAAAGAACTTATGCTGTGAACTCAGAAAAAATTTAGCTGAGCGGGTTTGCAATAATGCCTTCAATTCAGCCCTAGCACTAGAGAGAGATTGAAGAAGAGAGCTGGAGGGATCTTTTTTGTGTTGCAATTCTAAAGAATGGATTTTAGATAGGAGGGAGTCTATTTGTTGCTCTCTGCGTTTTTTGAGATTAGAGCCTATGCTTATAAAATGTCCTCTAATAAAAGGTTTATGGGCATCCCACAGGGTTTGAGGGGAAGTGGAGGGGAGTTTGTTCAGTAGAATGTATTCTTCAAGAAGGGAAGACAGTTTATTCACTATAGTGGGATCACCCAGAATGGACTCATTGAGGCGCCAATGGAACTCTCTGGGTATGGGTTGAGGAGCAGCAATTGAGAGAGAGAGTGGGGCATGATCTGACAAGTGGATGGAACCAATGTCAGGATTACGACATAGGTGGAGGTGTGACTTAGAAATAAAGAGGTAGTCGATACGATGATATGTATTATGGACGTGTGAGAAAAAAGTAAAGTCCAATGTATCTGGATGTAAAGAACGCCACGCATCTACCACATGGAGGTTCCAGAGCTCTCTCCTCAGGGATTCCAAGGCTCGCCTAGAAAGAGGGGATTTGTGTGAGGAGGAATCCATTGCAGGATTCAAGGCTACATTAAAGTCACCTCCCAAGGTAACTATTCCTTCCTGAAAAGAGGCAATTTGTGGGGCTATATTAGTAATCCATTGAGTTTGCTTGGTATTGGGCAGATACAGGTTAACAAACGTGTAGATCTGGGGGCCAATGTGTCCCTTAACCATGATGAAGCATCCATCTGGATCCTGAACATGAGAAGCATACTTAAAGGGAAGGTTTTTTTGAAACCCGATGCTAACTCCGCCGGATGCAGAGGAAGATCCTCCACAGTGAAACCATATTGGGAAGGCAGAATGGGAAAGGTTGGGGTAGCAGTTGAATTTGAAGTGTGTCTCCTGGAGGAAAACCACATTGGAGCCAGATTTTCGCAGGAGAGAGAACATCTGGCTTCGTTTTGAAGGTGACTTGAAGCCCTTGACATTGTAAGATGTTACGTGTAAGTCAGCCATGTAGTCTTACCGTAGGTGTGGGAGAACAGAGAATATGGTAAACCTCCAGGAGAGGACCTTGAGAAATTGAGTGGATATTGTAGAGATGATGGGGTACTGGATTAGGTAGTATTAGGCTGTCATCGTTCAGGACACAGATGGATTCAAAGCTGTACTGCGAAAGTGAAGGAAAATAAAAACATGAATAAACAAGATCAACAAAATGAGGAACTAAAGAAACGGTTAAACAGGAATAAGACATTGTGGGGCGGTAACTGTACGCCCAGTCAGGTGGGGGGTAAAGGTGGTCTAGAGACCTAACCAAGGTTCCCATGGCACATAACATACTGGGAGAGAAGGTGAGAAATGAGGGTAAACCAGACAGTATTGGTGAACAATCATATGATTTCAGAGGTATAGAGGCAGTAGGTTGGAATAGGAGAGATAGTAGGATTAAGAAGGGTAAGAGGGAAGAAGGTTTGTAAGTCAGCCAAAGAGGTGAGATGAATAGGTAAGAACCTTAGGTAAGTGATAGAGGTGAAGAAAGAGATTTAAAGAGGTAAGATATTACTAGTCTTGCAAAAGTCTCTTGGGAGTGGACTGATGCGGTCTTTTCTTGGATCTTTGAGATTTTGGAGTGCGTTGGGTCTCAAACGGCTGGATCGCGGGGAGGTCTGGAAGGTCGCAGACATCTCTGTATTGGGCCCAGTCTTCAATGATCAGCAGCTGTATATCCAGGTGAGCGAAGATCGGAGGGAGGTCCGAGTGAGCTGAGACGTTGAGGCGTTTGCCTGCATGTTGGAAGGAAAGGCCGAACGGATATAACCACCGATATGGAATCTTGTTTTCACGTAACCAGTCCATGAGGGGTTTGAGAGCCCTTCTTTTTTTTAGAGTAGATGGGGCTAAGTCTTGGTAAATGGCGATCTGATTTCCATCATATGAGAGATCGTGTTGGGCCTGCGCTGCTTCCAAGATTGCGGTCTTTACTTGAAAGTTTAAAAAACGACATATAATGTCTCTGGGGGGTTCATCGTGCTTCGGTTTAGGGCGTAGCGCCCTATGCGCTCTCTCAATAGTAATATCTGAGGCATAGTCGGGTCCCAAGAGGTTGCTGCAGATGGTGTGTATGGTATGAAAAAGCTCACCAGCTGATACTGTCTCCGGTACCCCTCGGAATCGAAGATTGTTCCGCCGTCCTCTGTTTTCTTGATCTTCTATAGCATTATGTAAGTTGTTGAGATAAGTGCAGCAGAGGGACAGCGACTTGGTTGTGGCCGACTGATGATCAAGCATGGAGGCTTGGTGGGTTTCAATCTGTTCGACCCGGTCCCCAATATGGCGGAAGTCTCTTCGGAGGGCCGCAATTTCAGTTAGCACAGGGTCGAGGGCTTTGCTGAGGGCTTGTTCCAGGTATCGCCTGGTTAGAGGAAGATCTTTGGTGATGTGAGTGCCCTCAGCATCGTTGTCCTCATCGGAGTGGTCAGAGGCGGGAGCTGCAGCTTTATGTGCCGGAGCCGGCGCCATCTTTGGTTCTCGTGCTGCGACTGTAGCTGCGGCTTTTTTAAGGAATTTCTCCATATCTCCGCTCAGAGATTGCGGTTTGGTAAGAGGGGGAGTCTCACCGGACTTAGGATTCCTGATTTTCACCATTGTTCTCTCTGTTAGCTGGAGTTAGCTGGTGCCTAGGGCAGATTGGATTACAGAGCGAGCTGCAATGCGGCCATCACCGGCAAGCGCTAGCTCCGCCCCCAGTGATACCGTCTTAACCTCTGTATCTGAGGAAAGGAATTTAGGGTTCATTATTTCAGACGACCTAAAGGTAGGCAGACAATCTCAAAGAGCAGCAGGAAATGCTAGCAGGATGCTTGGGTGTATAGGGAGAAGCATTAATAGTAGAAAGAGGGAGGTGCTCATGCCGCTCTACAGAGCACTAGTGAGACCTCATTTGGAGCATTGTGTGCAGTACTGGAGACCATATCTCCAGAAAGATATTGAAACTTTGGAGAGAGTTCAGAGAAGAGCTACTAAACTAGTACATGGATTGCAGGATAAAACTTACCAGGAAAGGTTAAAGGACCTTAACATGTATAGCTTGGAAGAAAGAAGAAACAGAGGGGATATGATAGAAACTTTTAAATACATGAAGGGAATCAACAGAGGAGAGAATATTTAAAAGAAGAGAAACTGCTAAAAGAGGACATAGTTTTAAATTAGAGGGGCAAAGGTTTAAAAGCAATATCAGGAAGTATTACTTTACTAAGTGAGAGTAGTCGATGCATGGAATAGCCTTCCTGCCGAAGTGG
The DNA here is from genome assembly GCA_033119425.1 of Bufotes viridis. Classification (NCBI taxonomy): domain Eukaryota; kingdom Metazoa; phylum Chordata; class Amphibia; order Anura; family Bufonidae; genus Bufotes; species Bufotes viridis. Next base: position 269,301,214 of record CM065589.1, read on the forward strand.
TAGCTGAAAATACAGTGAAGGCGTTTAAGCATGCATGGGATAGGCATAAGGCCATCCTTCATATCAGATAGGGCCAGGGGCTAGTATTCAGTATATTGGGCACACTAGATGGGCCAAATGGTTCTTATCTGCCGACAAATTCTAAAAAGGGAAATCCACAAGAGGATTTCTGAACACGCTGGTGACATACTCAATAAACGGAACACCCTGCTTTCCTCCCTTGTTAAACAAAAACATGGGGGGGACTTCAAATGCATAACCTTTGTTGACATAACCCTGGTCCCCCCAATCTTAGGGGCGGTGACAGGGACTGTAAAATGTTACAAACAGAAAGTAGATGGATCCTAAAATCTGTCTCACAGCAGGGCCCTAATGAAACACTCTACTTCAGTTGCTTCATCTAATATTTTTTTACATTGAGGAGGTACATGTCTTTGTTATATATGCGTTTCAGTAATCAACATGTTGGTGTGCATATTTTTGCTATATATAGGTTGCTCAGCGGTTAGCACTGGTGCCTAGCACTTGTGTCCTGGGTTCGAATCCGACCAAAGACAACATCTGCATGGAGTTTGTATGTTCTCCCCGTGTTTGTGTGGCTTTCCTCAGGTAATCCGGCTTCCTCCAAAAGTCCAAAGACATACTGATAGGGAACTTAGATTGTGAGCCCTATTGGACAGCCTGATGTCTGATAATAAAGCAGCGCAATATAAGTGCACAAAATAAATGCAAATTAAATATGCTTCAGTATGTAACACTTTGGTTTGGAACATTCACAACATTAGGTTAGGCAATTCTCGTCAGTTGACTTGGCCAGGAGACGTGCTCACAAGGTCTCCATGGTGATATTACACTGTTCCTTAATGTGAGACATGCGGGGCATGCCACAGCTGGCATGCCTTCTCATGGTCTTGCCGTAGCTGCTGAGCATGTTGTCACGTCACTGAGAGGGAGTTACACTAACCCAACCCCAAAACACCACTATGTGTAATTTATTGTATGAAATGAGTTTAGAAGGATGGAATGCCCACTTCTTCATGATTGATCGGTCAGTGGCCTGAAGGAGTTACCAGGTGGTTTCTGATCTGATCATCTTCCCATGAAGGGTTCAGTAAGTGGTTTGATATAGTTGGAGGTGGAGCTTGGCTTTTAAGAGTGAGGAAAGCAAGGGCAACTTGCCACTGCCTCTACAAACAGTCATTTTGCACAGATCTAGCTCCGTGTACTCCCTGACAGGCCAATCCAGATGAAATGCATAGGAGGAGAAGGAGCGCAACTGTAAAAGGGAACCAGCGGTGCGCTCCCTTCTTGCAGCGCCGCCGGCGTCCCGCTGATAAAGAGGGAGGAGGAGCTGGCATCGGACGTGGCCTGCATCCTTATCTCCCTGGCAACCACGGGATGGGGAGGATCCAATAGCACATTCTTACTCAGCGCATCCGGCATCCTCCATCCCCCAGGCAATGAGCAGAGGCAGGGATGAGCGCCAACGAATATGAGTCGGCGCTCAGGGTTTCGGCTGGGACTGACAAAGGGTCACGTGACGCTGGCCACGTCACGTGATAATTCAGTCTGGCCTATTTAACAGGCAACTTGCTGGCCACAAGTTGCCTGTGATTGGTCTTACTTATCCACTAACATTTTCCTGCATGTGTGATTTTGTGAACTTGACCCCGGCTTGTATTTGACTCTTGATCCTGCGTAATTCCTTTGTACTAACGTGACCTCCTGGCTCCTGACCTTGACTTGTATTTTGACCTCAATCCTATGTTATCCTTTTGTACTGACATGACCTCCTCACTCCTGACCTCGGCTTGTATTTGACCTTGATCCTGTGTTATCCCTTTATACTGACATGACCTCCTGGTATTTGACCTCAGCCTCCACTTTACTTTGGTTTTGCTTTTGGTTGGATATTTGCTTGTTTGGTTATGAACCAGCCTGGTAGCTTACGTTTCTGGCTTAGTCTTTTGTTTTCTCCCACCTTGTTCCCTCCCTGTAGACCCCTGCACTTATTTAAGCTAGGGACTGCCATCCAGTTGGATAAGACGGATCGTGCAAGTAGGTAGGGATAGTGGAGTGGGTGGAGTTTAGAGCTGCACTATCCCTATAGAATCATGACAGAATCACATGCCTAACTGAAACTATGGACACCATGAGAGTCCATACGGATCAGGTGCAAAATCTCACTCAAATGGTGCAGGGACTGGCAGAGATGCAGCAGCAGGAGTTGCTTCAGACCCCACCTATAGCGGCCTCTTCTCTTTAGAATCTTGAACCCCATGTTAAGTTGCCTGATCAGTTTTCAGGAGATCGTAAGAATTTTTTGACTTTCAAGGAGAGCTGCAAGCTCTATTTTCGTTTACGCTCATACTCTTCGGGTTCTAAACAACAAAGACTAGGCATTATTATCTCTTTGTTGCAGGGAGACCTGCAAGAATGGGCTTAATCTCTCCCAACGGACTCCCCGTTTTTTCAGGCACTAGGTATACTTTATGACGAACCTGATAAGTCAGCAGTGGCAAAGTGTCAATTAAAGTCTCTTAGTCAAGGAAACAGGCCGGTGGAGGAATATTGTGCTGCATTCCGAAAATGGTGTGTTTCTTCTGGCTGGAATGATCCAGCACTTAAGTGCAAGTTCAGGTTAGGGCTCTCTGAGGACATGAAGGATATGTTGGTCAGTTACCCCTCGCCGGACACCTTAGAACAAACGATGACTTTAGCCATTAGACTGGACCAACGTATCAGGGAGAGACAAAAAGAACATTTTACTTTTCCACAGGAGGTAGTTAAAACTGATTCGGAATTACAATGAGACACCAGAGGGGTGCCTGCTTCTATTGTGGTAACATAGTAACATAGTATATAAGACCGAAAAAAGACATTTGTCCATCCAGTTCGGCCTGTTTCCTACAAGTTGATCCAGAGGAAGGCAAAAAAACCCTGTGAGGCAGAAGCCAATTTTCCGCACTTAAGGGGAAAAAAATTCCATCCCGACTACAATCAGGCAATCAGAATAACTCCCTGGATTAACGACCCCTCTCTAGTAGCTATAACCTGTAATATTATTACACTCCAGAAATACATCCAGGCCCCTCTTGAATTCCTTTATTGTACTCACCATCACCACCTCCTCAGGCAGAGAATTCCATAGTCTCACTGCTCTTACAGTGAAGAATCCTTTTCTATGTTTGAGTACAAACCTTCTTTCCTCCAGACGCAGAGGATGTCCCCTTGTCACAGTCACAGTCCTGGGGATAAATAGATGATGGGACATATCTCTGTACTGACCCCTGATATATTTATACATAGTTATTAGATCTCCCCTCAGTCGTCTTTTTTCTAAAGTGAATAACCCTAATTTTGATAACCTTTCAGGGTACTGTAGTTGCCCCATTCCAGTTATTACTTTAGTTGCCCTCCTCTGAACCCTCTCCAGCTCTGATATGTCTGCCTTGTTCACAGGAACCCAGAACTGTACACAGTATTCCATGTATGGTCTGACTAGTGATTTGTAAAGTGGTAGGACTATGTTCTCATCATGGGCATCTATGCCCCTTTTGATGCAACCCATTATCTTATTGGCCTTGGCAGTAGCTGCCTGACACTGGTTTTTGCAGCTTAATTAGCTGTTTATTAAAATTCCTAGATCCTTTTCCATGTCAGTGTTACCGAGTGTTTTACCATTTAATATGTACGGGTGACTTGGATTATTCTTTCCCATGTGCATAACTTTACATTTGTCAGTGTTAAACCTCATCTGCCATTTCTCTGCCCAAGCCTCCAATCTATCCAGATCCCTCTGTAGCAGAAAACTGTCCTCTTTAGTGTTAACTACTTTACACAGTTTAGTGTCATCTGCAAAAATAGATATTTTACTGTGCAAGCCTTCCACCTGAGGTACCCCACTAGTGACAGTGACCCAATCTGAGTATCTACCGTTAATAACCACCCTCTGTTTTCTGTCACTCAGCCAGTTACTTACCCACATACAGACATTTTCTGCCAGTCCGAGCAATCTCATTTTATATACTAACATTTTATGAGGTACAGTGTAAAATGCTTTGGAGAAGTCCAGATATACGGCATCCATTGATTCGTCGCTGTCAAGTCTAGAACTTATCTCCTCATAGAAGCTGATTAAATTCGTTTGGCATGACCAATCCCTCATGAAGCCATGCTAATATAGCATTATTTGCTTATTTTCATTGAGATACTCCAAAATAGCATCTCTTAGAAACCCTTCAAACAGTTTACCAACAATAGATGTTAAACTTACCGGCCTATAATTTCCAGGCTCTGTTTTTGGACCCTTTTTGAATATTGGCACCACATTTGCTATGCGCCAATCCTGTGGAACATTCCCTGTCAGTATAGAGTCCATAAATATCAGAAATAAAGGTCTGGCTATGACATCACTTAATTCCCTTAGGATACGGGGGTGTATGCCATCCGGTCCTGACGATTTGTCTATTGTAATCTTTTTAAGTCGCTGTTGTACTTCTTCCTGGGTCAGACAGGGCACTTTTAATGGGGAATTTACTTTTACATTCTGCATTTCATCTGACAGTTTATTTTCCTCAGTGAATATAGTGTAGAAAAATACATTTAATAGTTTTGCTTTTTCCTCGTCGCTCTCTGCAACACCCCCCTCATTGCTATGTATTAGGCCGACTCCTTCAGATTTATATTTTTTACTATTTATATAATTGAAGAACATTTTAGGGTTAGCTTTACTCTCTTTGGCAATTAATCTCTCGGTCTCTAGTTTGTCAATTTTTATTAGTTTTTTACATATTGTATTTTTTCCTTATAGTTTATCAGTGCTTCCTGGCTCCCCTCCTGTTTTAGTGATTTATATGCTTTCTTTTTGTCATTTATTGCTATCTTTACGGTTCTATTTATCCACATTGGTTTCTTATTGTTTCTTAGCTTTGTATTCCTATACCTCTCACAATTAAATGTTACAATGCTTTTAAAAATCTCCCATTTTGTGGTTGTATTTTTATTTTTGAGGACTTTGTCCCAGTTAATTAGGCCTATGGCATTGCTTAGTTGGAGAAATTTTGCTTTTTTGAAGTTTGGTATTTTTGTTCCTCCCTTTAGAAACTCTCATTTGAAGGATAATTGGAAGGTTATTACTTTATGATCACTATTTCCTAGGTGTCCCCCAACCTGCACATCTGTTGTTCTATCAGGTCTATTGGTTAATACTAAGTCCAGTATGGCCGTCCCTCTAGTGGGGTCCAGAATCAGTTTGGAAAGGTAATTGTCTTTGGCTATTGCTAAGAACCTGTTTCCTTTTTGGGATGTACAGCATTCAGTTTCCCAGTCTATATCTGGGTAGTTGAAGTCCCCCATAATAACGACTTCATTATAATTTGCCGCCTCGTCTAACTCATTTAGCAATAGATTTTCTGTGGACTCTGGTATTTTAGGTGGTTTATAATACACTCCTATTAGTAATTTATTATTGTTTTTTGCTCCATGTATTTCTACCCACATTGACTCCACATGTTCATGTCCTTCAGAGATGTATTCTTGAATTACGGCATTTAGACACGACTTCAAATAGAGGCAGACCCCTCCACCTCTCCGGTTTTGACGATCCTTTCTAAACAGATTGTAACCTTTTATATTAACTGCCCAGTCATAGCTATCATCCAGCCATGTCTCAGATATTCCCACTATGTCATAGTCCTCCTCACACATCACTAATTCCAGTTCCCTTGTTAGTCAGGCTTCTGGCATTAGTATACATACATTTGAGAGGTTTATGTGTATTCTTTACCCTACATCTTTCATTCTGAGCTGTTCTAGTCCCCCCTTCCATTCCTCCCCCAGTCACACTACCTCGCCCCTGGTCTCTATCTGCACTATCTTCCCCTCCTATAATGTAATTACCCTCCCCCCCAGTCCCTAGTTTAAGCACTCCTCCAACCTTCTAGCCATCTTTGTCCCCAACACAGCTGCCCCTTCCCCATTGAGGTGCAGCCCGTCCCTACGATAGAGCCTGTAGCCGATAGAGAAGTCGGCCCAGTTCTCCAATCCCTCTTTTCTACACCAGTTCTTGAGCCACTTGTTAACCTCCCTTATCTCCCGCTGCTTTTCTTGTGTGGCTCGTGGTACAGGCATTATTTCAGAAAATACTATTTTTGAGGTCCTTGCCCTAAGCTTTTGACCTAAATCCCTTAAATCAATTTTAAGGACTCTCCACCTTCCTCTAACTTTGTCATTGGTTCCGATATGGACCATGACCGCTGGGTCTTCTCCAGCCCCTCCCAGTAATCTGTCAACCTGATACGCGATGTGTCTAACTCTAGCGCCGGGAAGACAGCACACTGTTCGGCGATCACGATCTTTGTGACAGATCGCCCTATCTGTTCCACTAATAATTTAGTCTCCCACTACCAGCACCTGTCTGGCCTTCTCTGCTCTCCTGGTCCCCTGCTTACTGGAGCTGACATTCCCCTGACTGGCAGAGGAAGTGTCCGGCTGCAGCGGTTCCGTCCCTGAACTGTCATCCCCCTCATCTTCCAACCGTGCAAACTTGTTGTGGTGTGTCAGATCAGGGCTAGCCTCCCTGGCAATCTTCCCTCTACCCCGCTTTCTTACTGTTACCCAGCTAACTACCTCACTCTCCTCAGCCTCCTCGCTACCACCTCCCCCACATCTACCCCATAGAGTGCTTGCTCAGTGAGCAGCAAACTCTTTTTCAAATTGTCAGTGGCTTTCAGTGCTGCAACTCGCCTGTTTAGATACTCGATGTGCGATTCCAAACGGGTAATTTGCTCACATTTTGAACAAACATATACACCCTCGAACTGCTGTTCCAGGACTGCATACATCAGACAAGATGTGCACTGGACGGCGCTGTCAATAATGGAAGTCATACTAAATGGGGATTACGCAGGAAAAGAGAGGAAAAAAAATACAATATAGAGCAGTTATAAGATTCTTACTTACTGTGGTCCCCTTACAGCAGTAGGAAGACTAGAATCAAACCAACTGTATACAAGGATGATCTAATGAATCTATGTTTCTTGCTCCTTTTCTTGAACTCCAGTTTCTTTAACTCCACTTATGAAAGCAGCCACTTAATAATGCAAGCCTCAGGTGGTGAAACAGATCATTGGTTGTGGCAATGTCCTAAACCTCCACCTTCCAGGAAATTGCCGTGTTCTGATGCCCAGAAGGATAAGGGACTCCCTAAGGTGGTAAAAAGAAAACTATTTTTACCTGTGGTTATTTCTTTTGGCACTTGTAAAGGTTCTGGGAAGGCATTAATTGATTCTGGGTCCGCTTCTAATTTTATAGACCAAAAATTCCCCCTTTCCCTAGGTGTGCCCATTTTGTCGCTTGCTAACCCTATTCACATTATTGCAATTGACTCCGCTTTTGTGGTTGGCAGAACGGTGGAATTTTGTACCCCTAAGGTGACCTTGGTAGTGGGGGCCTTTCATACAGAAAGTTGTTCTTTTTTTATTTTGAAAAATCTGCCCGTGGAGTTCTTGGTATGCCTTAGCTCCATGTTCATAACCCAGTTATCAACTGGTCCACGGGTGAATTAGAGAAATGGGGGGTAAATTGGGATTCCCACAGTCTACCGGTTATTCAAGCTAGTGTCTCTACAGAGTCGAAAATTTTCCTTAAGTATATCAACGATTATTCTGATGTTTTTTCCATGACTGATGCTGACTTCCTTTCCCCTCATGGACCCTATGATTGTGCCATCGACCTCATCCAAGGGTCCAAGTACCCTACGGGTCGTATTTATAATTTGTCTGGTCCTAAACAGCAGTCTATGAGGGATTACTTGAATCAAAGATTAAAAAAAGGACATATTAGACCCTCAGTGTCCCCTATGGGGGCGAGGTTCTTTTCCGTGGGGAAAATAGGACGGTGGATTGAGACCGTGTATTGATTACAGGGAGCTAAATAAAATTACAATTAATAACCGGTGCTCTTTCCCGTTGATCCCAGACCTGTTTAATAAAATACTTGGAGCTCATTGGTTCATTAAACTTGATCTTAAGGGGGCCTATAATGTTATCCAAATTAAGGAGGGGGATGAGTGGAAAATGGACTTTAATACCCCTGAGGGCCATTACGAATATTTAGTGATGCTGTTTGGTTGTCAATGACATTTTCAACCTATTGGGAAATCCATGATCGTTTATTTGGATGATATTCTAATTTTTTCACCTGACTGGGATTCACATATTATACACACTAGACAGGTACTGGAGGTTCTTCGGGAAAACCAATTATTCGTTAAGAGTAAGAAGTGTATATTTGGAGTTCAGGAAATACCATTTTTGGGATATATTCTCACCCCCCAATCCTTTAAGATGGATCCTGAGAAGGTGCAAGCTATTTTGAAATGGGTGCGACCCTCCTTTCTCAAAGCGTTACAACGCTTTTTAGGTTTTTCGAACTATCACCGGAAGTTCATTAAAAAAATTTCTGTTATTGCTAAGCCTCTCACTGATTTAACCAAGAAAGGGGCAGGTCTAGTCAATAAGTTGCTAGAGGCTATAGAGGCCATTGAAACATTTAGGAGGTGTTTCGTTGACGCCCCAGTATTGGTTCAACCAGAGCAATAGAAACCTTTTGCGGTTGAGGTGGACGCTTCTGAGGATGGGGTGGGGGCAGTACTCTCCCAAGGGTCACCAACCCTCACTAACTTAAAGGATAACTGTCACATTTGGACCCTAATTTCAATTTTCATATATGTAGTTACTAATAACATAATATTCCTGAATAAATAACTATTAGACTTAGATATCCCATATTTAATAAGATTCAGCCCTTAGTAACCAGTCTGCATAAAAATGCAATTTCACTATTCTGTTAGGTTGGCTGCCTTCAGGCTAATCCATAGGACACCTGCAGTGAAGTTAGTGAAGACCAGCACTGTATAGGGGGGTCTTGCAGTGAAGTTTCCAGCTCTGGCTGAAGCCTGTAGTCCTCCTAAAACACAGAGGGGTTGTCCAAGCTCTCCTCTTACCACATGATGCTATACACATACACATACATAAACATTTATACACTGAGCAGGCGGCAGATCTCCCCTCCCCGTCTGCTCTAGCTACATTCTCCAGTAGAGTTGAGCGAACCCGAACTGTATAGTTGAGGTTCGTACCGAATTTTGGGGTGTTCGGGACACGGATCCGAACCCAAACATCTTCAAAAAAGTTCAGGTTTGGGTCCGTTGTTTGGCAATTTCTTCCCGCTTTCTGAAGTGCTGCACAGCAGCCAATTAGCAAGCGTTTTACTTCTTGCCCTAAGAAGCCATCACAGCCATGCCAACTAATGGCATGGCTGTGATTGGCTGAGTGCAGCATGTGACCCAGCCTCTTTATGAACTGGAGTCACGTACTGCTGCATGTCACTCTGCTGATTTGAGCTTCGGGAGAGGATGTTGGTGCTGCGATCAGGGACAGAATAGGGCAGAAATCAGAAGAACCCGTGCTACTTTTATCCACCAGATACAGCAAATAGAGAGGGAGAGAGCTTCAGCAATCCAAAATTTCTGTACCCAGCCACTGCAAGGGAAATCTTTTTTTTTAATCCATCTGTTACTGAGGTGGTGCTCAGCTGCCATATTAGCCACTGCAGTGTACTGCATGTGTGCCAGCCAGCCACAGACATCAGCCTAATCCTATTTTGTAGCTCAGTGAAGGATTTTTTTTTTTTTCTGGCTGCTCAAGTCCCCTATATTGCATTTTGTTTGTTTAAGGGGTGATATAGTCCATTTGTCTAGCCTGGGATCTGTGGTGCCAGAGAGCACTTGTGTATACAATGCACTAAACTGTATATTTGATTTCAGTTATGAAAATTTTACACCGCCAAAAAAACATATTTTATATTTCTGCAGGGAAATAGTGCTTCTTTGTTTTTTATAGAAAAAAAAAGCGTTATTCAAGGTCCACCAAACAGTCTGAAATACCCATTCCAACCACCTATTTTACATTGCTGCTGTGAAATACAGCATAAGTGTATTTTTTTTGACAAAAAAGTGGAAATCCTGATCCACAAAACATTTTGAAATACACCGCCTAAATACCTATTTCACATTACAGCTGAGAAATAGTGCATATTCACAAAGCAGTTATACATACATGGTATAAATACCTACATTTAATTTACAACAGTGAAAAACTGCATTTGTGAATTTTGGTGACAAAAGCCGTGACATAGTCCATTTGTCTAGTCTGGACTCTAAGGTGCCACAGAGTACTTTTGTATTCTATGCACTAAAACCGTATATTCGATTTCAGTTATCAAATAGTGCATCAGTGTATTTTAGTTAGTCCAGGACAAATGTTCCAGAAGGAGTGCTCGGTCCTGGCCCATGAGCAGGATATCGTCCAGATAAATGATCAGGCGAATCCCTCAACTGCGTAGGCAAGACATGACTTGGTGAAGCACCAAGGAGCCGAAGACAGGCCGAAAGGGAGGCACGTGGACCTCCAACTCTCTGATCCCCACAGGAAACAGAGAAGATCCCTGGATTACTCTGCAACTGAAACGGTCAGGTAGGCGTCTTTTGAAGTCCAATTTGACCATCAAATTGCCCTGGAGGAGCATGTGCCTGAGGAGGTGGATGCCCTCCATTTTGAAGTGGCGATAACGAACTAACAAATTTAGTGCCCGGAGATTGATAACCGGGCGCCTCTGACCTCCTTTCATGGCCACCAGGAACATATTGCTGAGAATCCCGCTGGAGGAGGTGGGAGCCCACTCTATTGTGCCTTTTTGAAAAAAAAAATCAATTGTTGTGTAAAAAGCGTTGTTTTTGAACAGGGAGGACCACGGGATGGGGTGTCAGGATGTGGATTGAAGAACTCACCAGTTCTATGGGGAACCCGTGAACAGTAGAAAGGACCCATGGATCCGATGTGATGACAGAGTCTGCCCCCTACCCAAGTAACTGAAGAAGACAACGGAGGAGGTAGACTTACCGAGAGGGCGTCTAGAGTATGAAGATCCTCTGTCTCCTCTGAAACGCCATGAAGAACCGCAGGTGGGGAAGAAGGCAGGAGGCTGTCTGGATTCCTGGGTGGAAGCTTGGTAGGAAAAGGAGCCTCGACCCGAACCTCGAGTCTGGTACGTTGAACGGCCAGACAGACAGCCCCTAGAGCTGCCGCCCCTGGTAGAGACCCGCCCCTGGAAGACCCGTCTCATGGAAGTCTGAGCCTTGTCTAGGGTGGTGAACGCTCAAATAAAACGGCTGAGGTCTTTTATGAAAGAGTCCCCGACAAGGAGATCCTGGGCGTCTTTACTCGCCTCAGTGAGAGCCAAATTTGAGAGCTTAGGTTTGATCTTGAAGAGGATCGCCTTCCTTCTTTCAATAGAAAGGGAAGTGTTAACGTTGCCCGTGATGCAAACTGCCCTCTGATCCCAGCCACGGAGCTCATCTGGGTCTACTAAAGCGTTCTGGGCCCTGGCGGACTCTGCCAGTTCAAAAATCTTGGTCAAAGGACCCAAGATGTCTAATAGTTTATCTTGGCAGGCCTTTAAGGCCGACTCAAGACCTTTACGTGGGTTCCATCCCGACTTTGATAAAAATTGAGACATTTTGGGGTCCACATCAGGTGTCTCACAGACCTTGTTCGGAATGATGGGCCAGGGGCATTCAGCCCCCAATTTATTGCGAGCCTCTTTGGTGAGAGGCTGGCATGCCCGGGCTTCCAGGTATTTTGCAATGTGATCCGATGGATCCCCCAGAGGGATCAAAAACTGCTGGGATCCTTCTTTAGTTTACTATATGTGGAGGTCTCTCCCAATTGTCTCCAACATTCTTGTTTATATGCCTCAGTATCCAATACAACCACAGCTCCTCCCTTGTCAGCTGGGCGTATGGTAATATTTTGAGGATGGAACAGTGGAGGAAATTACAAGTCTCCACTGCCCACGTATAGGTCAAGAACAGAATACAGGTCTGTCAAGTATATCACATGTTATGCAGTATAACCATCTCAGCAGGTCAATAATGGAAGATAACTTGAGAAGGCAGGTATAGAACTTCACCATTAGTGCCATAGCACCGCAGTAGATCTCATCCGAGACGGGCCATAATAAGCATACTAATTCATGCTGTAGCACTCCAAAATAAAAAATAGAAATAAAAAAGAAACAGAAAAAGGGCGAGGTAATGGGCATGGAAAAAGGAGCTGGGTATGGAGACATTGCATAAGCAAGGTCTCTAGGTCTGCAAGACAGTTTGTCTAATATCCTCTAAAGGAGCCCCACTGATTCCAAATCTTGAGAAATTTGTGGTGAGATCTTAATTCCTATGAGGACAACTCTTCCAGACGGTATATCTGGTCGATTTTCTGGAACAATTGTTTCATGGGAGGTACCTCAGTAGATAACCAGAGTAGTGGGATAAGCAGTTTGGCAGAATTCATTAAATGTTTAAAAAGTGCTAGATTAGGAGAAGGGGGGTCACGAGGATAAAGATTAAGGATGGAAACTTCTGGTGTTGAGGCGGTATTGGACCTACATATTCGATTAAAAGTTTTGAAGATCTCCACCCACTACCGCTGTAGAACTGGGCATGTCCACTATATGTGGAGGAAGGTACCTCTGTGCTTTGAACATCTCCAACATGTGTCAGATGCCGAAGTGGAGTAAAGACATGTCTTGTCCGGGGTTTTGTACCATCGAGTGATAATTTTATAGTTGTTCTCCTAAATCCTTACGCATCTCGAAGCTCTATGTGAAGAGTTGAAAATAGTGAGGGTAACTTCTGGGGAGAAATGTTTATCTAGATCTTTTTCCCACAATCTAATGAAAGCTGGGGTTAGAGCGGTAGGGGGAGTCCTTAGCCTGTCATACCATTGAGATATCAATTTATGTGGGGTATAACGTTGAGAGATAATGTTCTCAAACCAGGTTATAGGGTGTAATAATGTGTGCCGGTGGGCGCTTTGGTACAAATATGCCCTTAAAAAGTGAAGCCCATTAAAGCAGGATTGAGGTACTTTCAGGAGGTCACACATTTCATTTACAGAGAGTAGCTGACCGTTACTATAGAGATCAACTAATCCCATCTTGGAATGACTAATCTCGTTGGGAACACTGACTTTTAAGGCCTGGGGCGCCAAGTGAAACACGTCCTCCACTCTAAGAGTAGGGGACGGGAGAGGAGAACTTAAGGTTGAATTTTGCATTGCTTTCCAGGCGTGTAGAGTGGCTTTCATAATTGGAGAAATATTAGGATGGGGAGGTATCGGGGACAGGCGCCCTAACAAAGCTGCTCTGAGAGGGAGTCCAAATTAGAGATGGCCCGAACTATTCACCGGCGAACAGTTCCCGGCAAACATAGCTTTTTCGCGTTCGCCGCGGCGGGCGAAAATATGCGATGTTCGGTCTGCCCCCTATACATCATCATTGAGCAAACTTTGACCCTGTACCTCACAGTCAGCAGACACATTCCAGCCAATCAGCAGCATACCCTCCCATCTCCTGGACAGCATCCATTTTAGATTTATTCGGAAGATGCAGTCTTATTGAGAGGAGGGACAATGTAGCTGCTGCTGATTTAATTGGGAAATCGATAGCTAGGCTAGTGTATTCAGTGTCCACTCCAGTCCTGAAAGACTTATCTGATCTCAGCTGTAAGGACAGAGTCCTGATAGCACCCCAAAAAGCCCTTTTTAGGACTGCTACATTAGTCTACTTTTTTTTTTTCTCCATATAGATATTGCAGTTGCCTGGCATGCCCATGTGTGAGGAGCTGCAGGCCCACAGACTGTAGTGTGCCCACTGCCAGTGCCCACCACTCATACTGTGTGGCACAGGACTTTGCATCAAAAAAAGGCATTTAATTTTTGCACTTTAGTCTAATTTCAGTTGCTTGCCTGCTAGTGTGTGTCAGGCCGACTTCCACTGACTGTAGTGTGCCCACTTCCAGGGCCCACCAATCATACCGTGTGGCACAGGACTTTGCATAAAAAAAAAAGGCATTTCATTTTTACACTTTAGTCTAATTTCAGTTGCTTGCCTGCTGCCAGTGTGTGTCAGGCCGACTTCCACTGACTGTAGTGTGCCCACTGCCAGTGCCCACCACTCATACCGGGTGGCACAGTAGCTTGCCGATAAATAAGGCATTTAATTTTTATACTTTAGTCTAATTTCAGTTGCTTGCCTGCTGCCAGTGTGTGTCAGGCCCTCTTCCACAGACTGTAGTGTGCCCACTGCCAGTGCCCACTACTCATACCGGGTGGCACAGTAGCTTGTCGATAAATAAGGCATTTCATTTTTACCCTTTAGTCTAATTTCAGTTGCTTGCCTGCTGCCAGTGTGTGTCAGGCTGACTTCCACAGACTGTAGTGTGCCCACTGCCAGTGCCCATCACTCATACCGGGTGGCAGTGTAGCTTGCCGATAAATAAGGCATTTAATTTTTACACTTTAGTCTAATTTCAGTTGCTTGCCTGCTGCCAGTGTGTGTCAGGCCGACTTCCACAGACTGTAGTGTGCCCACTGCCAGTGCCCACCACTCATACCGGGTGGCACTGTACCTAGCATGCGTAGTACCACTTATCTAAAAAAAAAAAATGACAGGCAGAGGCAGGCCACCCAGCAAGGGCCGTCGTGGTCATGGTGCTGTGATTTCCACTGGCCTTGGAATAATGCCCAGTGTTCAGAGGCCACGTACCCTGAACCAGAAAAATTATGAGGACATAGTTGATTGGCTTAGACAGGACACCCAATCTTCAACAGCTTCCGCTAAGAACGTTGACGCGCCATCCTCCTCCAGCTCAGCTTTGGTCACCTGCTCTCAAGTTACCACGCTCCTGCCCGCCGCCACCACCACCACTACCACCACAGCCACCACAGCCGCTTCACTGGATCCGTCAGAGGAGTTATTTACACATCAGTTAGATGCAATTAGTGATGTGCAACCATTATTGCCAGATGATGTAGATTACAGGGATATATCTCCGTCAGGCAGGATTACACACATGGACGTACAGTGTGATGATGATGATATTGTACCCGCTGCTGCTTTCTTTGCTGATGTGTCAGATACAAGTGAAGCGGTTGATGATGACGATGTGTCCATGGATGCCACGTGGGGGGAGGTCGTCGCAAGGAGTTAGTGGCACAGTCAGACAGCATGTATCGGCACCCAGGGTCAGTCAGACAGCACGCCAGTCAACGCATGCTGTTGTCACCACCAGAATGCAGTCATTGCAAAGCTCAGCAGTGTGGCATTTTTTTTTGTGTGTCTGCCTCTGATAACAGAAATGCCATTTGCAACCTGTGCCAAAAGAAACTGAGTCGTGAGAAGTCCAACACCCACCTCGGTACAACTGCTTTGCTTTTGCAGAGCTTTTTCAGTCCTACACATCACCACAGCCCTTCGGGATCCAGCCTTAGATAACGACTCGACCGACAGGTAGCAGACTACCTCGCCTTAACAGCAGATATCGACACTCTGATGAGCGATGAACCCCTTCACTACTGGGTGTGCAGGCTTGACCTGTGGCCTGAGCTATCCCAGTTTGCTATAGAACTTCTGGCCTGCCCTGCTTCAAGTGTCCTGTCTTAAAGGACCTTCAGTGCCGCAGGAGGCATTGTCACTGACAAGAGAAGTCGCCTCGGTCAAAAAAGTGTTGATTACCTCACCTTCATAAAGATGAATGAGGCATGGATCCCGAAGGGACTGACAGTGGGGGATACGTTTCACTAACAAAAGGCCTGATGACATGCCTTGGCCTCAAAATGGTCCCCACACTGCCGTATTTAATGTCTGCATACCGGATTATTTTTGTGAATTCTCCGCCACCAACTAGGGTTCAAGCCGCAATATTTTAGTCACTTTTCTGCCTGGAAAACATCAATTTTTCCGTCCGCAACAATGCCATTGTTTTTCAGGCATGTGTACATGCCTAATTTTTCTGTCCTATGGTGCAGCACTGGGGCTGCAAAAACAAAACAAACAAAAAAAAGGCACATACAAGTGTCAATTCCCCTTTGTGATCGTTACCTTGTTGTGGTGAAGGGGCTTGCGTATCACAATGAAGCAATCATCACCTCTATGAGTGTGTTGGCAATGTTGCCACACCCCAGATGATAAGGCCGTTGCTTCATTATGGTCAGACCAAAAGCGATCGGACAGCTGGATAATATTTCATAGAAAAAAACATTAATTTACCTTTTTTTTTTTAAGTTGTATGGGTTTTTAATACATAAAATAAAAAATCATAATAAAGTCTCTTAAAAATTTATTAGAAATAATGCAGACAATTAAAAAAATCCCCATCAATTCCAATACAAAGCAAGTACAGAGCTCAGAACTAAATTATTTTATGATGTCGTAATGGTTCGTTAATTCGACAATGGTTAATCAATTCGACACACGTCCCCGGATAGGGTACGTAACAGGGATTAAACTGATAGGAATAGTACTAGTTAAGACACCACTCATATAGGGTGTCACAGCACATTGCTCTGTGCATGCGCAGTGCCCCAATTTGGGAGTAAGAGGACCGACCAAGCTGCTTTTTCCATCTTCCGATTCCTAAAATCAATTCAGTTTGGTGTTTGAGAGTTTGGTCAGTCGAAGGTACCCGGCCTAAATATTTTTTCACAAAAGGCAATCCCTGATATGGGACTTAACAGGGATTAAACTGATAGGAATAGTACTAGTTAAGATACCACTCATATCAGGTGTTACAGTAAATTGCACGGCGCAGAAGCAGAGACCGTGGATTAAAACAAAGGGGAGGGAGCCAGCGTTTTTTTAACCATCTCCCAGTTTGAAAAATCAATTCAATAAATGGACCCCGGATTGGGGACGTAACAGGGATTAAACTGATGAGAATAGTACTACAGAAAATACCACTCATATCGGGTGTGACATTAAATTGCAAGGCGCAGACGCAGTGACCATGGATTAAAACAAAGGGGAGGGAGCCAGAATTTTTTTAACCATCTACCAGTTCGGGGACCCTTGGTGTTGTACGTGGCTGGGTGGAGGAAAAAACCTTCAATGACATCACCGGGACATGGCTAGCTTGGTATCCAACCTCGTGCAAATGGGGAGTTTGCGGATGTGCAAATGGACTGTTTGCGGTGCATTAAAAGGGGAGTTTGGTCCGTCAATGTCTGTATAGCGGGCGTAACCCTTACACTACCTGATCGATAGAAGCCTGGTCGTCGTTGATTGCTGGACCTGCAGCAACGCAGAGAGAGGAGTCTGAAGAAGAGGAGTCAGAGGAGTAAGGTGGCTTTGAAGAGGTGGAAGACCAACCACAGCAGGCGTCCCAGGGGGCTTGTTGTCACCTTTCAGGGACCCTTGGTGTTGTACGTGGCAGGGTGGAGGAAGGGTGGAGGAAGAGACCTTCAATTACGTCAGTGAGGACAAGAAACGGGACATGACTAGCTTGGTATCCAACCTTGTGCAAATAGGAAGTTTGCTGTTGTGCAAATCGAATGTTTGCAGTTGCTTGCAGTGCGTTAAATGGGGAGCTTGGTCTGTTAGAGTTTGGTCTGTCACTGTGAAGCGGGCGTAACCCTTACACTACCTGATCGATACAACATCATACCTGATCGTATATACACACTGGATGTTTTAAAGCATGTTATTCCAAACAATTAAGGAATGTTAGTTGATTTATGCCCTTTATGGATTAAAACCCGACTCTGCGTCCACTACGTAATTTTCCATGGGAGTTTTGCCATGGATCACCCTCCAGCATGCCACAGTCCAGGTGTTAGTCCCTTTGAAACAACTTTTCCATCACTATTGTGGCCAGAAAGAGTACCTGTGTGTTTCCAAATTCGCCTGCCTATTGAAGTCTATGGCGGTTCGCCCGTTTTGCCTGCGACATCACTAGTCATAATACGGATTCTTCCATCTTGACCCAGGACTTATGTTTGGGGCAGTCATCCAGTCTACAATTCTGGTGAGAAGAACCGCTTTACCATATAATTCGGGGTTTGGTAGTGATATACCCCCCCTCTCTCTCGGATAAGACAGAGATTTGTAAGACATTCTCGCCTTTCTTTTATTCCATATGAAGGATCTAAACATGGACCGGAGTTTAGAATAATATGTGGAGGGTACGGGAATCGGTAGAGTCTTCTGAAGTTAGGTAAGTTTAGGAATAATAAGGGAAAGTATGATATTTTTCCTCCCAGACCACGAGAGTGTAGGGACATCCAGGGAGGTTAAATTTTCTGCCAATTTTTTCTGAAGTGGGACATAGTTTAAGTTGAATAGTTGGCTTGGGTCAGTGCTCATCTTCACACCTTCAGGTTAGAAAAGGACAGGACTAGTGTTGAGCGAACAGTTCGAGAATCGTTCGGGTCCGTACCGAATTTTGGGGTGTCCGTGACACGGACCCGAACCCGGACATTTTCAAAAAAGTTCGGGTTCGGGTCCGCTGTTCGTCGATTACTTCCTGCTTTCTGAAGGGCTGCACAGCAGCCAATCAGCTAGCGTTTTACTTCTTGCCCTAAGAGCCCATCACAGCCATGCCTACTAATGGCATGGCTGTGATTGGCCAAGTGCAGCATGTGACCCAGCCTCTATTTAAGCTGGAGTCACGTAGCGCCGCACGTCACACTGCTCTGACTAGTGTAGGGAGAGGATGCAGCTTCTGTGAGGGCGAGATAGGCAGGGATAAAGAAGTGATCTACCTTTCTACACCTGTGCATCAGAACAACTCAGCTGAGCTGTTCACTGAAAGTCACTATTTTGTTGAGACTGGCCAGAGCGATTTTTACTGGCACATGTAACTGGGCTGACCGGCGGTGGCCATTTTGGAACTTGTGGTGCGCCAGCACTTGCTGCCACAGAGTGTAAACCAAAGCTCCAAAGAAGTTAAAAATCTACACCTGTGAATCAGAACAACAGCGATTCAGCTGCTCAGTCAAAGTCAATTTTTTTCTGGCTGGGCAGACTGTTTTCTGGCACATGTTACTTGGCTGATAGGCGGCGGCCATTTTGGGACTTGTGGTGCTACAGCAAAAGCTGCCACAACGTCCATTAATCCAATGTAATAGTCGATTTTTTCATAGATATAATACATCAGGGGTTTGGCTGTGCTTGTGTCACCCATACTAATTGCAAAGATATTTAATATATCAGTGGTGAAACTGAAAGTAACCCACTTGGATAGCAAATCCCATGAATGTGCTGTTCCAGCTAGGCTAGCCAGTGCCACTACTTTGTCCAATACTGTCAGCCAGAAATATTTTTTTTTTTTTATGTGCCAGAAATATAAATTAGAAAAAGCTTTCACCGTAATAATAAAATTATTCTGGTGTTAGACCAGAAGAAGCACTCCTGTTGTAATTAATACTGTAAAAAGGCTTAAGCAATATTTATCCCAGTGTGGGAAATTTATCTAGCAAAACTAGCATTTTAACAATTCCGGTGTTCTGAAATACCTGCAGTCCTCTTGTAATTAATACCGCCAAAAGGCATTATATCGTCCAGTGTTGTAATTTTGGTGAAAAAAGGCCAATTTAATCAATCTGGTGTTTGTTAGACCAGAAAAACTCGGCCTCACGTTTTCACTCCTCTAAAAGGAATTATATTTCCCCGTGTGGGGATCTATGTACCAAAACTAGCATTATAAAAATCTGGTGTCCAATTAGCAGCAGTGTTCTTGTAATTAATACCGCCAAAAGGCATTATTGTCCAGTGTTGTAATTTTGCTGAAAAAAGGCCAATTTAATCAATCTGGTGTTTGTTAGACCAGAAAAACTAGGCCTCACGTTTTCACTCCTCTAAAAGGAATTATATTTCCCGTGTGGGGATCTATGTACCAAAACTAGCATTATAAAAATCTGGTGTCCAATTAGCAGCAGTGTTCTTGTAATTAATACCGCCAAAAGGCATTATTGTCCAGTGTTGTAATTTTGCTGAAAAAAGGCCAATTTAATCAATCTGGTGTTTGTTAGACCAGAAAAACTAGGCCTCACGTTTTCACTCCTCTAAAAGCAATTATATTTCCCCGTGTGGGGATCTATGTACCAAAACTAGCATTATAAAAAATCTGGTGTCCAATTAGCAGCAGTGTTCTTGTAATTAATACCGCCAAAAGGCATTATTGTCCAGTGTTGTAATTTTGCTGAAAAAAGGCCAATTTAATCAATCTGGTGTTTGGTAGACCAGAAAAACTAGGCCTCACGTTTTTACTCCTGTAAAAGGAATTATATCTCCCGTGTGGAATCTATGTACCAAAACTAGCATTATAAAAATCTGGTGTCCAATTAGCAGCAGTGTTCTTGTAATTAATACCGGAAAAGGAATTATATCTTCCAGTGTGGGAATTTTGGGGCTAAAAATAATATATTTTATTGTGGTGCGAGTTGAATCGCAACAATGAGGAAACATTCTATTAAGGGACGAGGAAGCGGTCGTGGTGGTGTCCGTGGAGCCTCTGTTGCTGGCAGAGGACGTGGCCGTTCGGCCTCAGGCGCACAAAGTAGTGAACCAACTCCCTCAAGTAGCCGGCAGAATTTACAGTGATATTTGGTGGGGCCCAATGCCGTTATGAGGATGGTAAGGCCTGAGCAGGTACAGGCATTTGTCGATTGGGTGGCCGACAGTGCTTCCAGCACGTTCACCACATTGTCTTCCGCCCAGTCTTCTGCGGAAAGCGCACAGGTGGCACCTGAAAACCAAGCCCATCAGTCTGTCACATCACCCCCATGCATATCAGGGAAACTGGCTGAGCCTCAAGTTATGCAGCAGTCTCTTCTTCTGATTGAAGACTCTGCTCCCACGGTTTCCAGGGCGTCCACCTATCCCTTCCCCAGCGGTGGAAGACATTCCATGCACTGACGCACAACCACTTATGTATCCAGATGATGAGGACATGGGAATACCACCACAGCAGAGTGACCGAGTGTCTGATGATGACGAAACACAGGTGCCCACTGCCGCGTCTTATTGCAGTGTGCAGACTGAACAGGAGGAGGTCAGGGAGGAAGACTGGGTGAAAGACGATGCAGAGGACGATGAGGTCTTAGACCCCACATGGACTGAAGGTCGTGCCGCTGACTTAAATAGTTCAGAGGAAGAGGCAGTGGTGAGACCGAGACAACAGCGAAGCCAAAGAGGGAGCAGGGGGCAAAAGCAGAACAGCCGCCGTCCAGAGAGTTCGCCTTCTATTGGCCAGCGCCAACAGGGACCCAGCACCCCAAAGGCATCTTCAAGGAGTTCCCTGGCATGGCACTTCTTCAAACAATGTGCTGAGGACAAGACCAGAGTGGTTTGCACGCTGTGCCATCAGACCCTGAGGCGAGGCATTAACGTTCTTAACCTGAGCACCACCTGCATGATCAGGCATCTACATGCAAAGCATGAACTGCAGTGGAGTACACACCTTAAAAACAAGGAACCCGCTCAGGCTCCCCCTGCTCCCTCTACCGCTGCTGCCTCGGCTTCCGCCTCGAGAGGAATGTTGCCACCTGCCGAGCAGCAAACAGAGGATGTGCCACCGACACCACCACCACCACCGCCACCGTCACCTAGCGTCTCCACTATTTCACACAGCACCGTTCAGCTCTCCATCTCTCAAACCTTTGAGAGGAAGCGCAAATTCCCACCTAGTCACCCTTGAGTCCTTGGCCTGAATGCCAGCATTTCTAAACTACTGGCCTTTGAAATGCTGTCATTCCGGCTGGTGGACACAGACAGCTTCAAACAGCTGATGGCCATGGCTGTCCCCCAGTATGTGGTTCCCAGCCGCCACTACTTCTCCAAGACAGCCGTGCCTTCCCTGCACATGCAAGTGTCCGATAAAATCAAGTGTGCACTGCCCAACGCCATTTGTGGCAAGGTCCACCTAACCACAGATACGTGGACCAGTAAGCACGGCCAGGGACGCTATATCTCCCTAACTGCACACTGGGTAATTGTAGTGGCGGCTGGGCCCCAGGCGGAGAGTTCCTTGGCGCACGTCCTTCCGCCGCCAAGGATCACAGGGCATCATTCTTTGCCTCCTGTAGCCTCCTCCTCCTACTCGGCTTCCTCCTCCTCCTCCTCTGCTTCCCCCAGCTCATCCAGTCAGCCACACACCTTCACCACCAACTTCAGCACAGCCCGGCGTAAACGTCAGCAGGCCATTCTGAAACTCATATGTTTGGGGGACAGGCCCCACACCGCGCAGGAGTTGTGGCGGGGTATTGAACAACAGACCGACCAGTGGTTGCTGCCGGTGGGCCTCAAGCCCGGCCTGGTGGTGTGCGATAATGGGCGAAATCTCGTGGCAGCTCTGGGACTAGCCGGTTTGACGCACATCCCTTGCCTGGCGCATGTGCTGAATTTGGTGGTGCAAAAGTTTATTCACAACTACACAGACATGTCAGAGCTGCTGCATAAAGTGCGGGCCGTCTGTGCGCGCTCACGGCATTCACATCCTGCCGCTGCTCGCCTGTCAGCGCTACAGCGGAACTTCGGCCTTCCCGCTCACCGCCTAATATGCGACGTGCCCACCCGGTGGAACTCCACCTTGCACATGCTGGAGAGACTGTGCGAGCAGCAGCAGGCCATAGTGGAGTTTCAGCTGCAGCACGCACGGGTCAGTCGCACTGCGGAACAGCACCACTTCACCACCAATGATTGGGCCTCCATGAGAGACCTGTGTGCCCTGTTGCGCTGTTTAGAGTACGCCACCAACATGGCCAGTGGCGATGCCACTGTTATCAGCGTGACGATACCAATTCTATGTCTCCTAGAGAAAACGCTTAGGGCGATGATGGAAGAGGAGGTGGGCCAGGGCCAGGAGGAGGAGGAGGAGGATGACGGGTCGTTTTTAGCACTTTCAGGCCAGTCTGTTAGAAGTGGCTTAGAGGGAGGTTTTTGCAACAGCAGAGGGCAGGTACAAATGTGGCCAGCCAGGGACCACTACTGGAGGACGAGGAGGATGAGGAGGAGGTGGAGGAGGATGAGGATGAAGCAGGTTCACAGCGGCGTGGCACCCAGCACAGCGCAGGCACATCCCTGGTGCGTGGCTGGGGGGATACAGAGGATGATGACGATACGCCTCCCACAGAGGACAGCTTGTCCTTACCTCTGGGGAGCCTGGCACACATGAGCGATTACATGCTGCAGTGCCAGCGCAACGACAGCAGAGTTGCCCACATTTTAACGTGTGCTGACTACTGGGTGGCCACCCTGCTGGATCCACGGTACAAAGACAATGTGCCCACTTTACTTCCTGCACTGGAGCGTGATAGGAAGATGCGCGAGTACAAGCGCACACTGTTAGACGCGCTCCTGAGAGCATTCCCAACTGTCACAGGGGAACAGGTGGAAGGCCAAGGCAGAGGCGGAGCTAGAGGTCACCCACGCAGCAGTGTCACAGCCAGCTCCTCTGAGGGCAGGGTTAGCATGGCAGAAATGTGGAAAAGTTTTGTCTCCACGCCACAGCTAACTGCCCCACCACCTGATACGGAACGTGTTAGCAGGAGGCAACATTTCACTAACATGGTTGAACAGTACATCAGCACACAACTCCACGTACTGACGGATGGTTCGGCCCCATTCAACTTCTGGGTTTCCAAATTGTCCACGTGGCCAGAATTAGCATGTTATGCCTTGGAGGTGCTGGCCTGCCCGGCGGCCAGCGTTTTATCTGAACGTGTATTCAGCACGGCAAGGGGCGTCATTACTGACAAACGCAGCCGCCTGTCCGCAGCCAACGTGGACAAGCTGACGTTTATAAAAATGAACCAGGCATGGATCCCACAACACCTGACCCTCCCTTGTGCAGAGTAGTCCTTAATAACTGCCTTAAACCATGTTGTCTTGTACTCCTGGCCACTTCTTCATTGAAAATCAATTTTTGAAATTAAGTAGGATCTTGGGGTGCAACCCAGAGTTGAATGAACCTTCCGTCTGTCTGGGTGCCGGGGCCAAAGTACATGAAAGTGTCCTTCTCCTGTGCTGGGTGATATGAAAGTTATACTTGTGCTGTCTGACATGTCTCCTTTGTGTGGGTGCAGGGGGCCAAAGTCACTGAAAGCGGCCTTCTCCTGTGGTGGCTGATATAAATGCCTGAATCTCTGCTGTGGGACCTCTCTCCTCTTTCTGGGTGCAGGGGTTAAAGTCTCTAAAAGTGCCCTTCTCCTGTGGTGGTTGATGTGAAACTGATGCTTGTGCTATCTGACCTGTCTCCTCTGTGTCGGTGCTAAGGCCTAAGTCACTGAAAGCGGCCTTCTCCTGTGCTGACTGATATAAATGCCTGAATCTCTGCTGTGGGACCTCTCTCCTCTTTCTGGGTGCAGGGGTAAAAGTCTCTCAAAGTGGCCTTCTCTTGTGCTGGGTGATGTGAAGCTGATGTTTGTGCCATCTGACATGGTTGCCGGGGTCCCATTAAATGGTGGCCTACTCCTGTGGTGGGTGATCTAAATGCATGATTCTCTGCTGTGAAAACCTCTCTCCTCTGTCTGGGTGCTGGTCCAAAATACATGAGAGTGGCCTTCTCCGGTGGTGGTTGATATGACGCATGATTCCTTGCTGTGGGACCTGTATCCTCTGTCTGGGTGCTGGTCCAAAATAAATGAGAGTGGCCTTCTCCGGTGGGGGTTGATATGACGCATGATTCCTTGATGTGGGACCTCTCTCCTCTGTCTGGGTGCTGGTCCAAAATACATGAGAGTGGCCTTCTCCGGTGGTGGTTGATATGACGCATGATTCCTTGCTGTGGGACCTGTATCCTCTGTCTGGGTGCTGGGCCGAAATAAATGAGAGTGGCCTTCTCCGTTGGTGGTTGATATGAGGCATGATTCCTTGCTGTGGGACCTGTATCCTCTGTCTGGGTGCTGGTCCAAAATAAATGAGAGTGGCCTTCTCCGGTGGGGGTTGATATGACGCCTTATTCCTTGATGTGGGACCTCTCTCCTCTGTCTGGGTGCTGGTCCAAAATACATGAGAGTGGCCTTCTCCGTTGGTGGTTGATATGACGCATGATTCCTTGCTGTGGGACCTGTATCCTCTGTCTGGGTGCTGGGCCGAAATAAATGAGAGTGGCCTTCTCCGTTGGTGGTTGATATGAGGCATGATTCCTTGCTGTGGGACCTGTATCCTCTGTCTGGGTGCTGGGCCAAAATAAATGAGAGTGGTCTTCTCAGTTGGTGGTTGATATGAGGCATGATTCCTTGCTGTGGGACCTGTATCCTCTGTCTGGGTGCTGTGCCGAAATAAATGAGAGTGGCCTTCTCCGTTGGTGGTTGATATGAGGCATGATTCCTTGCTGTGGGACCTGTATCCTCTGTCTGGGTGCTGGTCCAAAATAAATGAGAGTGGCCTTCTCCAGTGGTGGTTGATATGCAGCATGATTCCTTGCAGTGGGACCTGTATCCTCTGTCTGGGTGCTGGGCCGAAATAAATGAGAGTGGCCTTCTCCGTTGGTGGTTGATATGAGGCATGATTCCTTGCTGTGGGACCTGTATCCTCTGTCTGGGTGCTGGGCCAAAATAAATGAGAGTGGTCTTCTCAGTTGGTGGTTGATATGAGGCATGATTCCTTGCTGTGGGACCTGTATCCTCTGTCTGGGTGCTGTGCCGAAATAAATGAGAGTGGCCTTCTCCGTTGGTGGTTGATATGAGGCATGATTCCTTGCTGTGGGACCTGTATCCTCTGTCTGGGTGCTTGTCCAAAATAAATGAGAGTGGCCTTCTCCAGTGGTGGTTGATATGACGCATGATTCCTTGATGTGGGACCTGTATCCTCTGTCTGGGTGCTGGTCCAAAATAAATGAGAGTGGCCTTCTCCGGTGGGGGTTGATATGACGCATGATTCCTTGCTGTGGGACCTGTATCCTCTGTCTGGGTGCTGGTACAAAATAAATGAGAGTGGCCTTCTCCGGTGGTGGTTGATATGACGCCTTATTCCTTGCTGTGGGACCTGTATCCTCTGTCTGGGTGCTGGTCCAAAATACATGAGAGTGGCCTTCTCCGGTGGTGGTTGATATGACGCCTTATTCCTTGCTGTGGGACCTGTCTCCTCTGTCTGGGTGCTGGTCCCAAATAAATGAGAGTGGCCTTCTCCAGTGGTGGATGATATTACGCATGATTCCTTGCTGTGGGACCTCTCTCCAATTGATATTGGTTAATTTTTATTTATTTTATTTTATTTTAATTCATTTCCCTATCTACATTTGTTTGCAGGGGATTTACCTACATTTTGCTGCCTTTTGCAGCCCTCTAGCCCTTTCCGGGAGTCTTTTACAGGCTTTTTAGTGCCCAAAAGTTCGGGTCCCCATTGACTTCTATGGGGTTCGGGTTCGGGATGAAGTTCGGGTTGAGTTCGGATCACGAACCCGGACATTTTCCGGAAGTTCGGCCGAACCTCTCGAACCCGAACATCCAGGTGTTCGCTCATCTCTAGACAGGACCAATTGAAAGGTGAACGTGATTCTAGTTTATTCCTCAAAGATTTTTTAATGCCTGTGGAAATAATCAATGATTTGTTGTGGTTCACCTTGAAATTGGAGAGTAACCCATACGTTTCCAGATGACCATATATCTTTGGTAGAGCTGTTTCGGGATTGCTCACTATCAGAAGCAAGTCATCCGCAAAGGCGGCAATTTTGTGCTGTTGGTCACCTAGAGTTATTCTCTTGATGTCACTATCCCACCGAATGGTCTGCAGAAGAGGTTCTAGGGCAAGGACAAAGAGGAGGGTGGATAGAGGGCAGCCCTGGCGAGTGCCATTATGTATCATAAAGGTATCAGACAGGATATCATTTACCCATACTGATGCTGAGGCATGTAAATACATAGCTTCTATTGCTTGTATAAATGGAGTGGGAAATTTGCGGGTATGCAACACTGAGTACATAAAAGATCAAGTGACTCTATCAAAAGCCTTCTCAGCATCTGTGCTGAGAAGGACTAAGGGAAGGCCTTTTTTTAACATAATGAAGAAAGTATTCGAGCCGTGTTATCTTTCCCCCCTCTCTCTGCTGAACAAAGCCCACTTGATCTCTATGGATTAGGGCGGGAAGAAATTTTGCCAATCGGTTGGCTAGCATCTTGGCCAAAAGTTTTAGATCAATATTGAGGAGGGAAATGGGTCTGTAGTTGTGGCACAAAGAATGATCTTTGCCCTCTCTGGGGATTAACGTAATGTGAGCTCTAGTCATATCTTTGGATAATGGCACACCCTGTAGAGTATTATTTAAGACTGGGAGAAGATGTGGGATAAGCACATCCTGAAAGGCCGAATAGTAGGATATAGGGAGCCCGTCTGGACCTGGACATTTCCCCCTGGAGGCATTTTTAATAACTTTAAGAAGCTCTTCAGAAGAAAAGGGGGCAGATAAGTGATTTTTGTCTTGTTCTGAAAATGGTGGGAGGGATAGTTTATCTAAGTACGATCCAAAAGGCATGGTAGATTCTGTGTTACCCGAGAGAGATTGCGGCTGGCTGAGGTTATTGAGGGATTCATAGTAATCCCTAAATAGGGAAGCTATTTTGCTTGATTCAGAGGTCAGTTCACCCTCTGGAGTTTTTAATTTATGTACATAATTGTTTAGTTTACGACGTTTAAGCCTGGACATCATGTAGCAGTAAGTTTTATTCCCATGAGCGAATATTTTGCATTGGGAGTGTAAAAAGAACTTGTCAGAAGCCGCATTCATAAGGTTTTTGAGGGAGGCCCTGCATGAGGAAAACTCCTGTAAATGAGATTCCAGAAGAGATCTTTTATGAGCACTTTCCAGGAAAGTGATTTTTTTGTGAAGGGAGTTTATCTGTTTTTGTCTCTCCTTTTTAAGGTAAGCACCCAGGCTAATACAGTGACCTCTTATGAATGCCTTATGGGCATCGCAAACTGTTTGGGGTGTGACCTCAGGGGTGCAATTCGTGGTAAAGTAGTCTTCTAAAAGCCATTTCAACTTAGATTGAATGTCAGACGAGCTAATGAGTTGTTCGTTAAATCGCCAGTGGCTAGTGGGTCTATGATTAGGGGAGAATGTATATAGAGATAAATGGGGGCATGGTCAGATAGGAGAATGGATCCTATTTCAGCCCTGGAACACAGCTGGAGATGTTCCTTTGAAACGAACAGATAGTCTAGGTGTTGGTATAACTTATGTAGTGATGAGTAAAAGGTGTAATCCCTAGAGACTGGATGCATAGTACACCAGACATCAATCAAATGATGTTTGGCTAAAGTTCGCAGCAGAGAGTGAATACCCTTCTGGGATTGTGCAGATTTATGGGAAGAGGAATCAATGAGGAGGTTCAGGACAAGGTTTAGGTCACCTCCTAACACTGTAATGCCCTCTCTAAAGGATTCCAACTTTAGTAAAACTGATTTTAGCCAGCGTATCTGGTGACTGTTTGGGGCGTATACATTCTTAAAGGTATATAGGTGTTGACCCATTTTACCTTTGATCATTAGAAAGCGACCATCTGGGTCACACAGTTGATCGTCCAATATAAAGGGAACCTTGCTATGAAAGCCAATACTTACTCCCTTAGAATTTGATGTGGGGGACCCACAATGATACCATGTAGGATAAAATGAAAATGACAAATTGGGGAAGTGATGGGTCTTAAAGTGGGTTTCCTGCAGGAAAACCACATTCACTTTGTCTTTTCTCAATATCCCAAAAATCTGGCTCCGTTTAGACGGTGAATTGCAGCCCTTAACATTATAAGAGGCAATATTAATAGCCATCATAGGGATAAGGAGGAGAGGTAAATTGCTGAATTATGTGAGTGTGAGGGTTCGCTGACCAAGTGAGCTGTATAGAGTACTTAACAGTCAGGTGAATCAGCAGTAAGGAAGGCCGTAGTCTTGGTAATAAAATGACCCGTCTCAGATGGATGCACCTCTGGTTATTGAGAGACCTGAAGAAATAACAGTAGAACAAACAAATAATGAATAAAAGAATACAGTGAACAGAAATAACGTAAGGGTCCTGGGGGACCTGGTGAAAAGGAGGACATGGCATTTGCCAGTTAGGGACCCGGCTCTCTAACAAAAGGGTTATGATAGCCATAAGGATGAAGCTGTATGGTATAGGCGTCAAATGGGTATGGTCGCATTGGACCCTAAACTCCCTTGACGAGTTGCCTAGTCTGAAGATATAAAGAGAAAGTGGGAAGACATATAGGCGAATCAGGGGGAAATTGGGAGGCAGTGGGGAGAGGGAAGGGCATGGGGGTGGGGGGAGTAGCGGAAACAGCAGGAGCAAGTCAAGGAAGGGTGAGAAAGCTAAAATATATAATATACCAGGAGGGCGCTGAGAACATAATAGGGCAATCTGATGCCGGATACACAATAAGTTAGTACAACAGAAGATAGATACCAAGATACTGTGCCGACGGATACTCTGCATATTAATGGTCAGGGAGTGCTGAATACATAATATACCAGGAGGGCGCCGAGAACACAATAGGACAGTAGGTTGTCGGGTATATAATGAGTTATTATATCAGATGTTAGACAACAAGGCATTGTGTCGCTGGATACATTACATAGTAGTGGTCAGGGAATGCTGAGTACATAATATAGCAGGAGGGCACTGAGAACATAATAGGGTAATAGGTTAGCAGATACACCGTGGGTTAGTACAACAGAAGATAGATATCAAGGTATCCTGTCATCAGATACACTACATATTAAAGGTTGGGGAATGCTGAGTACACACAAAGTTGGGAAAAAAGAGAAAGAGCTAGGATGGATATCTCAGGAAGCATTAGAGAGAGGGATACAAATATATCAGACAAGGTAGACTCATAGCTTCATACTCATCATAAGAGGTAAATACTGAGAAAATATGGCGATATCTTGCTTCAGAAGACGTCAGTGGCTATACGTCTGTGGGTGAGGGGGTGGCTTTTCTTTTTCTCCTTCTGTCTTTGGGCCTTGGGGGTGCACTTTGTTTCAAAAGGCACAATCCTGGGAATTTCCGGAAGCGATGCTAAGTCCTGAACAGTGTCCCAGTCCTCAATTTCCCATTGAGGAATGTCCAAAAGGTCATATGCTGGGCCCAAGTCCAGTTGTAACTTTATGTTAATCCTCTTGCCTTGGTAGGAGAAGGATAATCCGAAAAGGGAATTGCCATCTGTAGAGGATTTTAAGGCTCCTGAGCCAATCTGTGAGTGGCTTGAGACTTCTTTTTTGTAGGGTTGTTGGAACTAGATCTTGGAAAACACTGATTGGCACTCCATTATACTTCACTCCTCCTGACTGACGGGACTTGGATATTACCGCTTCCTTGTCATGGAAATGAAGAAAGCGGCAGATGATATCTCTGGGAGGATCATTGCCACTCAGTTTTGGTCGAAGAGCACGGTGAGCTCTTTCAATAACCACTGAAGCGGAGCGGTCTGGGCCCAGCAGTTCGCCACAAATCGCTTTAACGATATCTGGAGTGTCTTGGGGAGAATCAGTCTCTGGGACACCTCTAAAACGTAGGTTATTTTGTCTCCCTCGATTTTCCTGGTCTTCCAGGGCGTTGAATGCAGTGTTTAGGTGGGATTGACAATTCTGCAGGCTAATGGCTGTGGCCGCCTGAAAATCCAGAATCGCGGCCTGGTTGGTTTCTAAGGCATCTACCCTGCCACCGACGTGCCTGACATCTTGTCCGAGGGAGTAAATCTCACTTACTAGCAGTTCCATCGCTCTTTGTAGTGCAGAATCAAGGTATTTTCTTGAAATCGGGAGTTGTTTGCGGTGTCTGTTATCCTCAGCGTCGCTTTCATCAGCTTGCAGATATAGCTCGCTGTCCTCTGCTTCTTTGTAAGTCTCCATGGCAGCAGCTTTTTTTAATAAACTTATCCATGTCTCCACAATTGGTTGTATGCTTTTGGGAGAGGGACAAGTCCCCTGTTTTCTGCTGGCCGATTTTGCCCATTTATCTGCCAGATAGCTAACGTATGCTGAGAAATAGCCGGGTCTAAGCAGCGGAGCTCAAGCACACACGTCCATGCCGGTCAGGCGCTAGCTCCGCGCCCCTAGAAAATATTTTTTAAGGCAGAGCCTCCTCATAAACTTTTCCACCCCAATATAAGTGGAAAATGTGTCTAATGTTTTGGTAGGGGCAAATTTCAACCCTTTATTCAATTGTGCTTCAGTGAGTTGTGAACTACTTATATTTACAACGTTTGACATTACCTGTAATAATTGTGTTTCTTTCTTCTTATGGGAGTGTCTCCCTCTACGTATTTTCTTTGACTGTTGTGAATTTGATATGTGTTGGGTAATGTTCTCACATTGGAGTGCTCCGATCGATGATTGCTTGAATGATTGTGTTTGTGTTCGTGCCTTTGTGTGTAGCCCTTCCTTTGGTAATTGTCGTGATTGGTTGGGCGATACCTAAAATTGTAATTGTGTTCATTGTGTTCCTTTTGTGGACGGGGTTGGTGTCCTCGTTCTCGGTTTGTGATGAGGGGGAGTGGCATCTAAAAAATGAGGAGAAGCTAGTGTTTCGTATCTATTAGAAGTGGGGACACTAATAGAATCTAAAGGGTTTAAATTGGGGTGAGTCCTGCCTATATTCTGTGTGTTTTCTTGGATGATTCCTTGAATATTTTTAACTTCCTTAGGCCCCTTTCACACGGGCGAGTTTTCCGCGCGGGTGCAATGCGTGAGGAGGATGCATTGCACCCACACTGAATCTGGACCCATTCATTTCTATGGGGCTGTGCACATGAGCGGTGATTTTCACGCATCACATCTGCGTTGCGTGAAAATCGCAGCATGCTCTATATTGTGCGTTTTTCACGCAACGCAGGCCCCATAGAAGTGAATGGGGCTGCGGGAAAATCGCAAGCATCCGCAAGCAAGTGCGGATGCATTGCAATTTTCCCGCATGGTTGCTTAGCAACGGGACCCGATCTTTATTATTTTCATATAATATAATAGCATTCTTAATAAAGAATGCATAGTAAAATGAAGAGGAAGGGGTTAAAAATAATAAAAGTTAACTTACCTTTGCCACTTGATCGCGTACTTGCAATCTGTCCTCTTTTTCCCAGCATCAGCTAAGAACTAAAGGACCTGTGATCATGTCACATAACATGGTCCAATCACATGGTCCATCTTACCATGGTGATGGACCATGTGATTGGACCATGTGATGTGACGTCATCACAGGTCCTTTAGTTCTTAGCTGATGCTGGGAAAGAGAGGACAGATCGCAACTACGCGATCAAGTGGCTAAGGTAAGTTAACTTTTATTTTTTTAACCCTTCCACTTTATTTTACTATGCATTCTTTATTAAGAATGCTATTATTTCCCCTTATAACCATGTTATAAGGGAAAATAATAAATTCTCCAGAAGACCTGAAACCGGACTTCAGTGATGAAATCCGGCTTCGGGTCTGGGTACCAAACATGGCGATTTTTCTCACGCGCGTGCAAAACGCATTGCAAACGTTTGCACCCGCGCGGGAAAATCGCGCATATTCCCGCAACGCACCCGCCTCTTATCCGGGCGTAAAACATGACGTCCATGTGAAAGAGGCCTTAATGTCTTTATTATTTTCAGCATTTTTTCATTTTTTGTATATTATGTCCTTTTCTAATATATTTAGATTATGGGATATTCTTTCCTGCCATTTCCGCACATCCTCTGCGCCAGGGAACTGTTTTGTTTCCTTTCTTAACTTATCAATTTTTACTGACAGTTCCTCAGTGATCTGTAATCTCCTATTTATGATCATCTGAATTAAATTCCTCGATTGGATTGCCAAAAAAGAATCCCACTCCTTTTGGAATTTGTCATCAAGTAAGTCCGATGCTGGATTCTTAATTAAAGAGAAGCCTTTGGGAATGAGGCCCTTTTCAATATACTGTGTTAAAGACATAATTTCCCATTTGTTATGTAGATGTTTTTGTAAAAGTTTTTCCAGCTCTCTGCATATATCTTCTCTTCCCCTAATTGTTTTGTCAGAGGCATCTACATCAAGGTCCAATGTAAATGTATCTATTTTTTTATATTTAGTTTCCATATGTTCCCAAATATTCATTGTATCTAAATAGGAGCACAACCGTATTGGGCATTATTCGAATAACGTGAAAAATATGGTTCGGTGGCTCACCTAATAGACATAATAAAATGGGTGCACACCTCACTGGACTCGCCCGTCTTTGGGACGGGCGAGTCCAGTGAGGTGTGCACCCATTTTATCGTGTCCATTAGGTGAGCCACTGAACCATATTTTTCACTATATATATATATATATATATATATATATTGTAAGAGAGTGTCTGGAGTGGTAGTGGGGGGAAGATACGTGCCTCCGGGGGTCGTGGCCCCGGTGGAGTAAGAGCCAGGTCTTTTGTGTTTTGTCAGCAGTGAGTGCTGTCACACAGCGGTCCGGGCCGGCTCTTACTGGGAACAGGCAAAGAGCAGGGTGGGTGTCTGTTCCCCACGGACCACAACGGCTGGACGGGATTCGGTTGTTGGTGTCAGTCTACACTGATCCTGGCAGGTTGGTTATCTCTGGCCTTAGTTGGGTAGGGAAGGAGTTAATCCTTCACTATGCTCGGTGGGTGTGGTCCTCCTGCTACACCCAGGGCTGTGAATATAGGTTTGATTCTCACTGACTGTGGGGCTGATGAAGTGTGGTCTCCTGTCTCACTGCAGGAGGCTGAACGGGAGGCTGATCGCATGGTCGGGCTGAGCTCTGTAGTCCGCTCTGCTAACAAAAACTGCCCAGTTGCTGCAGGCTCAGGGAAGGGCCAAAAGAAGGGATCCTGTGGCCGGAGCCAATCCCTTGTCCAGGCCGACACGTGGCCTGTCTAACTTGCACGAACTTGGATAAACCCGCCCCACGACAAGGTGTAGTACTGATCACGGATGTGAGAGACTGTGTGAACAGGCACCAAGACGCCTGCAGCGTTTGGGACTTCGAAGTGGGAGGGGGGGTTTATGAACTTTGCTGTGGTGTGAATTGCACAGTTTTGATATGATGCACTGGCGTGAATAAAAGAGCACGGTGTGGACACAAAGCCTGTCTCCTGAGCCTCTATACTGCCACCGCTACCATCTGCCTACCAGAGCAAACCCCCACAATTGGTGGCTTCAGCGGGCAAACGGCAGTGAGGCCGAAAATTGTGTTATTTGGACTGTATGTCATATATTAAGCCGGCAAGTTTTGTGGCTCCAGACAAGATGGAGGAGGCCATTAGACACTTGGTGCAAAGCAATGAGGAGGCTACTCGGAGACATGAAGAAGCCCTGAGAGACCAGCGGCAGTTGAATAGTCTACTGGCCCAGCAACTGGCGACTATGCAGGAGTCCATGCGTGTGTTACAACAACAAACCGTCCCGGGGGGGACCGCAATCCTACCTGCTGCCCGGGATAAAGTGCGCTCAGCGTTAAGAAAGATGGGCCCCGAGGATGATATCGAGGCGTTCTTGATGGTCTTCGAACGCACTGCGGAACAGGAAAGGTTACCGGCAGAACAGTGGGCCGAAGTAGTGGCGCCATTTTTAGTGGGAGACGCACAAAAGGCCTACTTCGACCTCAGTCAGGAGGAAGCCAAAAGCTATGAGAGGCTGAAGGGGGAGGTATTGGCTCGTCTTGGGGTTAATACCTATGTGCGTGCACATCGAGTCTACCAGTGGGCCTTCTCCTAGTCCCGGCCTGCCCGGTCCCAGGCCTATGACCTGTTACACCTGGTAAAAAAAATGGCTGCAGCCTGAGACATTGAGCCCCTCACAGATGGTGGAACGGGTGATGGTTGATCGTTTGGTGCGTACCCTCCCAAGAGCAATACAGCGCTGGGTGGGACAAGGTGATCCAGGCACCCTGGAGCAAGTTGTTGGCCTAGTCGAGAGATACATGGCAACCCAGGACTTGGTCCGAGACTACGCCTTCCTGCAAAAGCCGCGTTCACTCTTCCTGCCACAAAGGGGACCTGAGAAGGGGGCTCAACCGCTTAAGGGGGGGAAGGTGATTTCCACTCCTGGGAGGCCAAACCTGGGGAGACGAGAGACCCCGGGGATTAGATGTTGGCACTGTCAGGGCCTGGGACACGTTGGTGCCAACTGCCCGAGGGCGGCAGAGCCCATGGACTGCGGGTTCGCACGCCGATCCTCCTTTTTCCGCCAGCCAGTGTGTGTTGCTGCTTCGCTGCTGTCCGCTGATACACCTCCTTTGTGTGCCGTCTCTATTAATGGACATCCAGTTAAGGCATTGCTGGACTCGGGGAGCTTAGTGACCCTCGTTCACGAGTCCCTGGTGGCCAGTCGCGGCCCAGGCAAGCAAACCATCAGTGTTGTGTGTATTCATGGGGACCGGCGAGAATATCCTACAACCTGTGTGACCTTGTCTACCCCCGGGAGGGAGATACAGCATGTTGTTGGGGTGGGGCGACAAATCCCTTACGCTGCCATCCTAGGTAGGGATTGTCCCCTGTTTTGGTCTCTCTGGGAGGGACGGGGTGCAGAGCCGGTGCCCGTTGATCCTGAAGAGGGGCTACCAGCTGTAGGGGTCACCAATAAGCGGGAAGAGTGTCACCCTGATAGCTTGTCCCTAGAAGGGTTGGCTGGTGAGCCGGTGGCAGCCCCATCTGTTCCAGAACTAGAAGTATCCCGAGACACATTTGGGACTGCCCAGCTCCAGGATCCTACATTGTCACGGGCCAGAGAACGGGTGTGTCATCAATGGAGTAACTCAGCACCCGGGAGCAGACTCGGAATTTCCCCACCTGGCCTGTAACCAGGACCTACTGTACCGGGTCGACAAAGTCCGGCAAGAGGTAATAGAACAGTTGGTGGTACCCCAGCCATACCGCCGCATGGTATTAGACCTAGCGCATACTCATGTGTTAGGAGGGCATCTGGGGGTCCAGAAAACTCAGGAACGTATACTGCGGCGTTTCTATTGGCCGGGGATATATGAGGAAGTCAGGAGGTTTTGCCAGTCCTGTCCCGAGTGTCAGAGGACCAGCCCCCAGCCTCATTATCGTAGTCACCTGGTGCCCATTATTGAAGTACCTTTCGAAAGGGTCGCTATGGACCTTGTAGGCCCCATTAATAAGTCAGCCAGAGGCTACCAACATATCCTGGTCATAGTAGACTACGCTACTCGCTACCCTGAGGCGATACCCCTGCGCCACACGTCGGCCAAGCTAATAGCCAAGGAGCTGATGGGGATGTTCTCCCGGGTGGGGATCCCCAAGGAGATATTGATGGACCAAGGGACCCCTTTCATGTCCAAGGTGATGAGGGAGCTCTGCAAAATATTAAATATTAAGCACTTGCGTACGTCCGTCTATCACCCCCAAACTGATGGGCTGGTGGAACGCTTTAATAAGACCCTAAAGTCCATGCTCAAGACAGCGGTGGCAAAAGACGGAAAGGACTGGGACCTCTTGCTGCCCTATGTGTTATTTGCGGTGCGAGAAGTGCCCCAGGCATCCACGTGGTTCTCACCGTTTGAGCTGTTATATGGTAGGCATCCCTGAGGGCTGTTAGATATCGCTAAAGAGGCATGGGAGCAACAGCCTACCCCTCACAAAAGCATAGTCGAGCACATCGAGAAGATGCAGGACCGGATTGGGACAGTTCTGCCCATAGTCCGTGAACATATGGAAGCGGCACAGCTGGCACAGCTGGCCCAGAGCCGCGTGTACAACCGGGCCGCCCAGGTAAGGAAGTTTAACCCGGGTGACCGAGTGTTAGTACTAGTGCCCACCATAGACAGAAAGTTTCTGGCCAGATGGCAAGGATGGTATGAGATAAGAGAGAAGTTAGGCCCAGTGAATTACAGGGTATACCAGCCAGGAAGGCGGAAGCCCGAGCAGGTGTACCACGTTAATTTACTGAAAGCCTGGAAAGATAGAGAAAGTCTCCTTGGGGATGACCCGCGCTTTGTCTTGGCTGCAGAGAACGTCCCCGGCTCTACAGTGGTACCAGAGGACACCCCTGCAGTAAAGATAGGTAGCGGTTTGTCAACTAAGCAGACTCAAGAAGTGAAGGAGTTCATTAGCAGGAATAAAGACGTGTTCTCTGACCTTCCGGGACGTACCGATCTAGTCCAACATGACATTGTCACCGAGCCCCAGGAAAAAATACGTTTACGACCGTACCGGGTACCGGAGGCTCGGCGAAAAGCCATTTCAGAGGAAGTAAAGTTTATGCTGAAGTTAGGGGTCATCGAGGAGTCTAGAAGCGAGTGGGCTAGCCCGATCGTTCTTATCCCAAAGCCCGACGGATCATTACGTTTTTGTAATGATTTCCGGAAGCTAAACGAGATTTCAAAGTTTAACGCCTATCCCATGCTGAGAGTAGATGAGTTAATAGAGCGAATGGGTAAAGCCAGGTATTTCTCGGTGATAGATCTCACAAAAGGGTACTGGCAGGTACCTTTAACAGAGACAGCAAAGGAGAAGACCGCCTTTGTCACGCCGGAGGGGCTGTTTCATTATAGAGTGTTGCCCTTCGGGTTGCACGGTGCTCCAGCCACGTTTCAACGGCTGATGGATATCGTCCTCAGACCACATCTCCGGTATGCTTCAGCATATTTGGATGATATAATCATATTTAGCCAGGACTGGGAAAGTCACTTGTCGAAGGTTCAAGCAGTGATAGACTCGCTCAGGAAGGCAGGATTGACCGCCAAGTGCTCAGTGGGCCTGGAGGAAGCATAGTATTTGGGTTATGTCATTGGACGCGGAGTCGTTAAGCCCCAAATAAATAAGATCGAGGCGATCCGAAATTGGCCTAGACCCCTTACGACCAGGCAACTGCGATCATTTTTAGGGATGGTAGGGTATTATATGCGGTTCATCCGACATTTTGCCACTATAGCTGCCCCGTTGACAGGACTCCTGAAAGGTAGGAAGTCAGTAATGCTTCGCTGGGATGAGCAGGCGGAAGAGGCGTTCTCCCGTTTGAAGTCGGCCTTGTGCGGGTCCCCAGTTCTGGTGACGCCCGACTTCGGACGGGAGTTTATAGTTCAGACGGACGCCTCTGGAGTAGGCCTCGGGGCGGTACTCTCCCAGGAAATCAATGGTGAAGAACACCCCGTTGGTTTCCTGAGCCGCAAGCTCACCCCAGCGGAAACCCGGTACAGCGTGGTAGAAAGAGAATGCCTCGCCATCAAGTGGGCACTTGAATCTCTCAGGTATTACCTGTTGGGGAGAAGGTTCCGTCTGGTGACTGACCACTCCCTCTCCGGTGGATGAGCCAGGCTAAGGAGGGGTGCGCTCGGGTCACCAGATGGTTCTTATCCCTCCAGAATTTTAAGTTCAGGGTTGAGCACAGGGCAGGTCGCCTGCAAGGGAACGCTGATGCCCTGTCCCGGGTACACTGTTATATGTGTGTTCACCCCGGTAGGATTGAACAGGGTCGTCAAACCTTCAGGGGTGAACAAAGGGAGGATATGTAAGAGAGTGTCTGGAGTGGTAGTGGGTGGAAGATACGTGCCACCGGGGGTCGTGGCCCGGTGGAGTAAGAGCCGGGTCTTTTGTGTTTTGTCAGCAGTGAGTGCTGTCACACAGCGGTCCGGGCCGGCTCTTACTGGGAACAGGCAAAGAGCAGGGTGGGTGTCTGTTCCCCACGGAC
Source organism: Bufotes viridis (assembly GCA_033119425.1). Classification (NCBI taxonomy): domain Eukaryota; kingdom Metazoa; phylum Chordata; class Amphibia; order Anura; family Bufonidae; genus Bufotes; species Bufotes viridis. The sequence continues at coordinate 269,339,730 of CM065589.1, forward strand.
CACAACGGCTGGACGGGATTCGGTTGTTGGTGTCAGTCTACACTGATCCTGGCAGGTTGGTTATCTCTGGCCTTAGTTGGGTAGGGAAGGAGTTAATCCTTCACTATGCTCGGTGGGTGTGGTCCTCCTGCTACACCCAGGGCTGTGAATATAGGTTTGATGCTCACTGACTGTGGGGCTGATGAAGTGTGGTCTCCTGTCTCACTGCAGGAGGCTGAACGGGAGGCTGATCGCATGGTCGGGCTGAGCTCTGTAGTCCGCTCTGCTAACAAAGACTGCCCAGTTGCTGCAGGCTCAGGGAAGGGCCAAAAGAAGGGATCCTGTGGCCGGAGCCAATCCCTTGTCCAGGCCGACACGTGGCCTGTCTAACTTGCACGAACTTGGATAAACCCGCCCCACGACAAGGTGTAGTACTGATCACGGATGTGAGAGACTGTGTGAACAGGCACCAAGACGCCTGCAGCGTTTGGGACTTCGAAATGGGAGGGGGGGTTTATGAACTTTGCTGTGGTGTGAATTGCACAGTTTTGATGTGATGCACTGGTGTGAATAAAAGAGCACGGTGTGGACACAAAGCCTGTCTCCTGAGCCTCTATACTGCCACCGCTACCATCTGCCTACCAGAGCAAACCCCCACTATATATATATATATATATATATATATATATTATAAGTATAAAAGGGTGAACAGCACAGGTTCAACCCCACAGGAGTAAAACAAATTGGCACCACAGAATGAGTACTTAACTGTTGTGCAGCAACAAAGAAAGAGGAGGAGTCCAAGTGGAGCCAGGACTATATACTGGGTCTCAAGGGGGAGGGTATTGTAACCATGGTTACTTGTAATGGAAATGTTTTCTTTGCTGCTATTGGTTGTTCAGTAAAGAAAGAGATAGCAATAGGAGCCTCTGTGTCATGTAATAAAATTGGGAACCACAGTGTGCCACTAATAATACTGGTGTCTTCTTATGTGAGAGTGATTCCAGGTGTGACTTCTACCTCTGCACCTCCTATAATTACATCCCTATAATATGCAGTAATACTAATAAGATTCTTTGAATACTTATTTAAAGTGAACGTACCAGCTTCAAAACAGTCCCCAGAATGGAGTGTGTTCTATAGTGTCTGAGTCCTCTCCATTATGTGTGTGAGTCCTCTCAATGCATTTTACAGCTGGTTTGTGGGAGCACAGCATTAGGCCTCATTCACACGACAGTGAAAAATGGCCGTGTGACGGCCGTCTAAGTAAGGGCCGTCACACGGCCATTTTTAGCACCAATGTAAGTCTATGGAGCTATACAAATGGCCGTTCTTTTAACGGCCAGTAAATAGCCTCCGTCCAAAAATAGGACATGTCCTATTTCTGGCGGGAGGCCACCCGCCTCCTTTAAAAATAATTCCCTGGTGTCTAGTGGGTATAGCAGGGGGTCAGCACATTGCTGACCCCCTGCTATAAACTGCTGACATCTGTGCGGCCCGTACGGACAGCGGTATGGAAGGGGTTAACAGGGAGGGAGCTCCTCCCTCTCCCATCGGGGAGCTGCCGTGCCTATGCAGCCCCCCGACAGGATGGGGTCACAGAGGGAGGGAGCTCCCTTCCCTCCCCATCAACCGCTGCTTCCTTCTGACTCCATGGTGATGGTCACCATGGAGACAGGACACTTACTGAAGCGCCCTGCCCTCTCCATGGTGCTGAAAGCCTGAATAGATTTGCTATAGGCAGATCTATTCAGGCTTTCTAAAGTAAAAAAAAAAATACAGTAAGTACACTATATAGTGTACTTACTGTATTTTATAGACCCAGATCCACTGGATCTAAAAGAACCAAGTGGGTCTAGGTAAAAACAAAAATTTTTAAAAAAAGTGAAAAAAATGAAAATAAAAGAAAACACATATCACTGAATAAAAATGAAAAACATAAAATACTGTACACATATTAGGTATCGCCATGTCCATAAAAACCTTCTCTATAAAAATAACACATGACCTAACCTCTCAGGTGAACACAGCAAAAAAATATATAATAAATATGGTGTCAAAAGCCATTTTTGTCACCTTACAACATAAAAAGTCTAATAGCAAGCGACCAAAATGTCATATGCACCCCAAGATAGTGCCAATCAAACCGCCATCTCATCCCGCAAAAAATGAGCCCCTACATAAGACAGTCGCCCAAAAAAAATTAAAAATGGCTTTCAGAATGTGGAGACACTATAAAAATCATTATTGTTTCATGCTTTATTCTGTAAAACTGAAACAAAACCCCCCAAAAAGTAGTCATATTTGGTATTGTCGCATCCGTAACAACCTGCTCTATAGAAATAGCATACTATCTAACCTGTCAGTTCAACGATGTAAATATCAAAAAATAAAAACGGTCCCAAAACAGCTATTTTTTTGCAAATTTTCCATTTTAATCCATTTTTCCAGTAACAAAGCAAGGGTTAACAGCCAAACAAAACTCAATATGGGTTGCCCTGATTCTCTAGTTTTCAGAAACACCCCATATGTGGTCGTAAACTGCTGTATGGCCAAACGGCAGGGCGTAGAAGGAAGGGAACGCCAAAAACTCCAAAGTAGAAACTCCAAAAAAGTGACCCCATTTTGAAAACTACGGAATACGGTGGCAGTTTTGTTTGTATGATTTAAGGGTAAATATGTTTTTTGGTTGCTCTATATTGAACTTTTTTTGAGGAAAGGTAACAAAAAATAGAAATTCGGAAATTTCATCTCCATTTGCCAATAACTCTTGTGGAACACCTAAAGGGTTAACAAAGTTTTTGAAACCGTTTTTGAATACCTTGAGGTGTGTAGTTTCTTAGATGGAGTCACTTTTTTGGAGTTTCTACTCTAGGGGTGCATCGGGGGGGCTTCAAATGGGACATGGTGTCAAAAAACCAGTCCAGCAAAATACGCCTTCCAAAAACCATATGGCGTTCCTTTCCTTCTGCGCTCTGCCGTTTGGCCATACACCAGTTTACAACCACATATGGGGCGTTTCTGCAAACTACAGAATCGGGGCAATAAATATTGAGTTTTGTTTTACTGTTAACCCTAGCTTTGTTACTGGAAAAAATGGATTAAAATGGAGAATTCACCCCATAACAGTGTCACCCACAGATCCCCTCCATAACAGTGTCACCCACAGATCCCCTCCATAACAGTGTCGCCCACAGATCCCGTCCATAACCGTGTCGCCCACAGATCCCGTCCATAACAATGTCGCCCACAGATCCCCCATGACACTGTTGCCCACAGATCATGGCAGTCAGAAGGATGGGTCTAGAAATAACTGCCAATCAAATTAATCAATTTTTCATGTCCGTTTTTCACGGACATGAAAAACTGATGCAAAACGGATGCAAAATGTACATTAAAAACGGACACATGGCCAGAAAATGGATGCACACACTGATGCAAAATGGCCATGAAAAACTGACAGTGTGTCCGTTTTTAACGGACGTTTTTTTTCACTGTCGTGTGCATGTAGCCTTAGAGTGAAAGGGAGTGTGAAGAAAAAATTACAGACTGGGTGTCACACACTATACACTACTTACCAGTTATTGGTAACTTAATTTTGATTCTTAATAAGCGCATTTGAATTTTAATATATGGCTGATTTTACAATTTAAGGGCTCATGCACACAACCATTGCGGTCCGTGGGGCAGCAGCATGCGGATCACAGACCCAGTGAATGGGGTCCGCGATCCGCATCAGACGGTCCACACTGCAAAAAAGTAGTGCATCAGAAACACCACGGAAGCACTCTGCAGTGCTTCCGTGGGGTTCCGATCCATGCTTCCACCTGCATCTCCGGGATTGCGGAACCATTCAAGTGAATGGGTCGGCATCCGTGATGAAGGGTGCACAAGGCCGGTGCCCCGTATATTGCGGACCCGTCGTATGAGGGCTGCAATACTGCCATGGAGGGGCAACAGCCGTGTGCATGAGCCCTAAATTCTAGTAAGCATCAAGAGCAATTCTAATCAAGAAATCCAATATGTTTATACAAATTGTTACGTTTTAATAAACTGTCTAGAGCAGGGGTTCACAACCTGCAGCCCAGGGCCACATGCGGCCCTCGATACCATTCTGTGCGGCCCCCAAACATCTGGTAAAAGACATGTAGGTCTATGTCTTATGGCTTCTCGCATGTATCTTTCATGTATTCTCCTATTAGATGGGAGTCCTGGAAGTGTAACTAGACATTTATAGTATATACTGTATGTTCAATATGCCAAAAATACAGTATTTCAGTTGATAATACCCCTTTAAGTTTTATTTTCGGCCCTTGGAAATGGTTCAGGCTGACAATGTGGCCCCCAACCAGAAAAGGTTGTGCACCCCTGGTCTAGAGTGTCTTGAAAAAGTATTCATACCCCTTGAACTTTTCCAAATTTTTTCATGTTACACCCACAAACTTAAATGTATTTTTGGGTAATTTTATGTGATAGACCAACACATAGTAGTAAGTACATGTAAAGAGAATAAAAAAATGATACATGGATATAAAAAATATTAATAAATATAAAACTGGAAACTGTGGTGTGCATTTGAATTCAGCCCCCCTGAGTCAAAACTTTATAGGACCCACTTTTGCTGCAATTACAGCTGTAAGTCTTTTTGAGACATGTCACTACCAGCTTTGCACATCTAGAGGATAAATTATTTGCCCATTCTTCTTTTGCAAAATAGAGAGTATCTGTGAACAGCAATTTTCATGTCTTGCCACAGATTCTCAATGGGATTTAGGTCTGGACTTTGACTGGATCATTCTAATATATGAATATGCTTTAATCTAAACTAAGGATGAGCAAACAAGTTTGGACCAAACCTGGTTAGGTCTGAACTTTGCTATTTTTTCGGATGGCAGACGAACAAGAATCTTTTCAGGTTTGTTTAGGACAAATCCACTAAAATGGTGTGTAGCCCTACTCCTGACCTCCCACTGCTGCCACCCTGCTGACTCCCAGCCACGCTTGCGACTTGGACGCTCCACCGCTGGCTCACAGGCAAGCTGCCACCCTCTTCTCCCGATGATGATAAAGCCCCTTCGTCACCCGACTCCCAAGTGCGTCACTGATGTCCTCCTCAACCGTCTCTGGGTCAGGAGCCTGACCCCTCGCAAAACCAGCTCCCACGCCACTCTCCTCATCACTACTTGCCCGCCTAGTGGATGAAGCAGTGGATGTCTCCTCCAGATCTTTGCTGGGCAGTATCTGACTTCTCTGGCTGAGGGAACAGAAAAGGACAGAGGAAGGTTGAGGACAGGTGAAGGCACAGGGCCTTCTCCCGGGCCATGCCAACTAAGCATCGTGTCAGAGGAACCCACCAACTCTTGGCTGCGGGTGTCTGATGTCACTTGGAACAAAGTGAATGGCCATGTCAACCATTCAAGAACTGCTGGGTCGCTGGTCAAGACAAGACAGCTAGCTGAGACTGGGAGCTCAGGCCTCTCGCTGCGACCCCTGCTGCCACGCCTACTTACTCTGCTGTCACCTCTGCCTGCGCCAAAAACATTTATGTCTCTGCCACTCCTCTGTGCAGGGCCTGGCTCTTCTCTGTTTGACATATTGTTAGATCAAATAATCCAATGTTAGATTAAATATTTTTTATTTCGCCACTAATACACGGCAAACTGGGCTTCATGATATATCACTGCAACGCAGAACGTCAATTAGGCCCACATTTTGTTCTACTTTTACACAACAGGCTTTCAACAGAGAAGTAGAACGCTGGACGGCGAATATATTTTTATTTTGCCACTAATACACTGCAAACAGGGCTATACTGTACAGATAAATGCACCGCTGAGCTGCAAATATTTTTTCCCTTTTTCCACTAGTACCCGCAAAAAAGGACTTTAAAACAGATAACTGATGAGCGACAAAGATATTTTTCCTTTTTCAACTAATACACGCAAAAAAGGTCTTTAAAGAAGAAACTGCACCGCTTAGCGGCAAAGATATTTTTCCTTTTTCAACTAATACACGCAAAAAAGGTCTTTAAAGAAGAAACTGCACCGCTTAGCGGCAAAGATATTTTTCCATTTTCAACTAATACACACAAAAAAGGGCTTTAAAACAGATAACTGCACCACTGAGCGGCAATTTTTTTTCCCACTAATACACGGAAAAAAGGGATTTAAAACAGATAACTGCACCGCTTAGCGGCAAATATTTTTTTCTTTTTCCACTAATACACAGAAAAAAGGGCTTTAAAACAGATAACTGGGGGCGGAGCCAGCACCAGACCGGAATGGACATGTGTGCCTGAGCTCTGCAACAAGACTCGGTTCTCCATTAGATTTCGTCAGCCTCAAGACTACTAAATGGGCAAGATTGGCCAACAAAAGACTGGGGACCCGTCCCACCACCACAAAACCCTCTCTGGTGGAAGAGACATGGACAAATTCATAAAAAGGCCGCTTCTATCAGCGCCGCCAGAGACGGTAAAATGTCGCCGGACGCTAGCAAAGAAACAGAGGACAGCGATCCTGACTTGCAAGCTGACCAGAGCGATTATGAATAGTCCAGGAACCGCAAACACCTCCCCATATCGAGGAAATACCTGGATTCGGCACTGCAAAAGGCTCTTGACCCCCTGGTGAATGAGATCTCTTCCATGTGGCAGGACATCAGGCAAGTGGGGAACAGGGTGGAGGCCCTAGAAAATACGCAAGTCACCATCTTGGATTTTCAGGCCGCATCAGCTATAAGTGTACAAAAATGCCAAATACACTTGAACGCGATTTACAATGCCCTAGAAGATCAGGAAAATCGGGGCAGGAGGAACAATCTGAGGTTCCGCGGCGTGCCAGAGTCAGACTCCAACCAGGAACCAGCGGATATTATACTATCCATCTGCATGGATCTGTTGGGTCCAGACCTCGCATCTCCCATCGTAATAGAAAGAGCACACAGAGCCCTGCGTCCCAAACCTGCGACATCGGACCCCCCTAGGGATATAATATGCAAGTTCCTGCACTTTCAAATGAAAGAAGCAATACTGACTAAAGCACGCAGACCTGGTGGGGTTACCTTTAATGGCGCAGATGTGCAAATTTTTCAAGACCTTGCCCCGGTGACTCTCCAGAAGAGGAAAGCATTAAAGCCCCTGGCAGAATGGCTCCGGAACCATCGGATCTTCTATAGATGGAACTTTCCTTTTGGACTATCCTTCTTATTCAAGGGCCAAAGGATTAATGTTAAAACATATATGGACTTAGGTCCGGTGTACGACCTAGTGGACATACCTCCTATGGATATTGAAGATTGGGACGCTGTGCAAGATCTCACTTCGTTACCCGATGTCCCGAATATCCTGCCTTTTGAACCCAGGAACACCCCCAAGGCTCAACGCCAAAAGAAGAAAAATCAATTGTTGACCCCCATACGCATTTCCACTGATGCCGTCTGACCCGGCATTCATTATAAGTGTTGCCCTCCTGTGACTCTTGCACCGCAGAGACTCTTAATTCCAAATGCTGTCTCTCAGTGATATTTCCTTCATTTGTGCCTTCGCATCCCTATACTTACTTATTTCCCACTCTCCTACTACCCCCTACTCTCACTACCTATCTTTCAAAGACCCTTCTCCTTTTTCTATTCTGCTTTTTTCTGGCTTACCTGGAGGGCTCTATAATTGTTTTGCAGACCTCTGATTTTCAACTGAGAACCAGCGAACTAGATATCTGCCTTATCCCTGCCACTATGAGGGACCCAGATAGATCAAAGATAAACCTCTGATCTCGTCTTCTTCTTCTTTCTTTTCTCCCTCTCTCCCACTCTTTCCTCTTGTCTTATTTCCATACCTCAATCATTATACTAGACTACTCTACTATACTTACACATAATCCGAACTTCTCTCCCTGGTCTATTACTTATGCATATGCCCTGTCAGTCTTGACTTAGGTCATGCAGTATACCTCTCTCACTCTCACACTGCTAGACCTACATAATTACTTCATGCTAAGAAACCGACATCCTCTTAAAGTGCTTATCACTATCCCCACCTCTCACCTGAGCACTTCTGTGCCAATGTTTTACCTTACTTGTTGCACCTTGATCCACATTTTTGTTTATTTGTTTCCGTTTTTCAGGTCCACAGAAAGATCCTTTCCTCCTCATCCGAGATGGGTCACACAGCCACCTGCTCGATTTCTACAGTTTCTGCTGTTAAATAGACTGAACTTACTGGATCCACTGAGAGATGAGTACTCTTATGAACCCGCACTACACATAAGCTCTCTAGACACCTTTACCATATACCCCCCAATCTCTGACTTCTCATGATGGCTTTAAAAATTGCATCTTATAATGTCAAGGGCTGCAATTCTCCATCAAAGAGGAGCCAGATTTTTGGGGTCTTGAAAAGGGAGGAGGCTTATATAGTTTTCCTCCAGGAAACACACTTTAAACATAATCACTTTCCCAACCTCTCCTTTTCATACTACCCAACCTGGTTCCATAGTGGCTCCACTTCCTCCAACTCAAAAGGAGTTAGCATTGGTTTTCAGAAAAAATACTTCTTTTCTTCTTCTAGACCAATGCTGTGACTCCGAGGGGAGATATCTGATGTTGAAAGGTAGTATCGGCCAACACCTATATACTTTTGTAAACATATACTCACCAAATTCCAATCAAACCCGCTGGATCTTTGATGTCCTTCACTTTGCTGATTCCTTTAAGGAAGGCATCACAGTCTTAGGCGGTGACTTTAATCTCGCCCTGAACCCTCTTTTGGACTCCTCCTCTCACAAATCTGCACATTCCCAGAAGGCACTTAGCTCCCTTCTACGCTATATCTTTAACTGTCACCTGGTGGATGTATGGCACACTCTAAATCCAGATGCCTGATATTACACATTTTTTTTCTCAGGCTCATGGCTCATATCAACACCCTGGACTACTTGTTCACCTCTAAAGAGCATATCCGGCTGTGTCCTAAGGCTTCTATAGGTTCCATTGTTTTATCTAACCATGCCCCAATATATATCCATTTGCAGGTGCCCCCAACCCAAAAGCCCACTAGGCACTGGCGACTTAATGAACAACTTCTGTGCTTCCCTGAATCTGACTCACGTCTGAGACGCTCCTTGGAGGAATACTTTGTTGCTAATTGCACCTCTGACGTCTCTAAGCACACCATTTGGGATGCACATAAGGCCTTCATTAGGGGTCAATGCATAAGCCTAGGTGCCCATATGAAGAAAAAACAACAACAACATATAGATGATCTGCACAAAAAGATTAAATCCCTAGCGAGCACACATAAACGTTCCCTTCTTCAATGCCACCTAGATGAGTTGGCTGCTGCCAGAGGGGGGCCTCAAAAACCTGTTAAATGCTGCCTCTGCTAAATACTTCCTTCACTCCCAACAGAAAATCTTTGCCCATGGCAAAAAAGCCCCAAAATTCATGATGAGTAGACTTAAGAAGCGGGACTCAATAACTATGTACACAAATTAAAGGATCCGAATGGTTAAGTCACTTTTAACTCCCCGAAGATCGCAGCCCTCTTCCGGGATTTCTACACAGCTATTTACAATCTCCCTCCTACACCCTCGTCCCCTTCAGATCAGTCGACCCCACCTCCCCCTGATTCTTTCTTGGAGCCATTGAATCTCCCTAAATTAACAGAAGAAGATAGGAGCTGCCAGACGCAGACTTTCTCTGCTGAGGAACTTTCAGAAGCTATCAAACACTCCCCTAAAGGGAAAAGCCCGGGCCCTGATGGCCTTCCTACCTACTACTATACCCACTTTAAAGATATACTGATCCCCTACCTCCTTCCCATCTTCAATGCAGCTCTGCAGGGTACTCCTCTCTCTCTAGTGATATGACTAGAGCCCACATTACCTTGATACCCAAGGAAGGGAAAGACCATTCTCAATGCTCCAATTTCAGACCCATTTCCCTTCTTACCATAGACTTGGAACTTCTAGCCAAGATGCTTGCCAACCGCTTAGCCAAGATTCTACCCTCTTTAATACATAGAGACCAAGTGGGTTCGTGAAACATAGAGAGGGAAAAGACAACACAGCTAGAATACTTAATATCCTGCACTATGTTCATAGGAAAAAGCTGCCCTTGGTCCTTCTCAGCACTGATGTTGAGAAGGCCTTTGACAGAGTCATCTGGCCTTTTATGTATTCAGTTTTAAGCTCCCAGAACTTTCCTAACCTCTTTATACATGCAATCCAGGCAATGTATTAACATGCATCTGCCTCTATTGCAGTCAATGATACCCTTTCTGCCCCCTTTACCATACGTAATGGCACCAGACAGGGGTGCCCCCTCTCCCCCCTCTTGTTTGTACTGACCCTAGAACCCGATCTGCAAACCATTCGATTGGACAAGGACATTCATGGCGTTACTTTTGGAGACCAACAGCATAAAACGGCAGCATTTTCTGATGATATGCTTCTGATCGTTAGTAATCAATTGACTGCCCTTCCAAAAATCTACCGCCATCTGGAGTCCTATGGCCTCCTTTCCAACTTTAAAGTAAATCATAGTAAATCGCCTATAATTTCCACAGGAGTTTCAAATGCCTGGAGGCGCGAACTAGAATCTAAATTTCCCTTTAACTGGACCTCTCCCCACCTAACCTATCTAGGTGTCCAAATTTCTACAGATCCGAATCGCTTATTCAACCTGAACTATGTCCCTATCCTTAACACGTTGAAAGAAGACCTCTCTCGACTATACATACCCATTCTATCATGGTTCGGAAGAAATAACATACTTATGTAATTGATTATTCCCAAATTTACTTATCTCCAACAAGTTTTGGCTATCTCGGTCCCTGCCAAATACTATGCTACCCTTAGATCCCTCTTTAGTTCCTTCATTTGGAACAAAAAGAAAGCGAGACGATCCTACAAAGCCCTTTCCCACCCTAAAGATAGAGGTGGGATCTCCCTGCCTGATCCAGAATTATACGGACGAGCTGTTTTCCTGACTAGAGTAGTAGACTGGTTGAGGAATACCCCTCATAAATCATGGATATCCATGGAACAAGCTCTTCTGGGCTCCCTTTTTAGACCCTTCCTCTTGTGCAAAAAGACCTCCATACCACCTAAATCTGCTATCTCCCCACTCATGAAAGCCACCTTTCACGCTTGGGCTGCCCTGCAGAGCTCTAACCTGGGAACCCCTCTACCTTCCCCACTAATGACCGTGAAAGACATTCTTTGCCTTGCTCCACAAGCCTTATTTGACCGCTCTCAGTGAAACATTCTGGAACGATCATCCGGGATCTGTATCAGGACGGAGACTCTGTCAGTGTCTCTTCCCTTCAATGCACTTTATGGGCTCCTCCGTCCCACCTAAATTCACTTTATTTTCTTAAGGCGTATTTGTCCCAACATGGATCACTGAGTGCCCTTCTCCGTCCACTTACGTGGTTTGAAAACCTAATTTCTCAACCCAATTCACCTCCCAAATTGATTTCACAACTTTATGACAAACTGAGAACCCCCCCAGAATCCCTTACCCCAGATTTCATCCGTCCCTTACCCCAGATTTCATCCGGTGGCAGGTGGTGTTCAAGATAGGCAATCAGATCTGTGGTTCCTCCTTCTCTCCTTCACCTGAGTTAGCTCTCCATAATATATATCCTGGGAGTCCTACCTCGACCAATCCTAAATTATTCAAACACATGATTAGCGCTGCTAAACTTCTTATACCAGTTAATTGGTTGACAACCAATATTCCGACGAAGGAACAGTGGTATCTTAAAATTGACCAAATCTATAGATTGAAAGAATTATCTGCCTGGGAATCGAGAACGCATCATGTCTTTGCCAGAGTCTGGGAGAGGTCGAGCTCACATAGAGGATACTGACCATATCGCTCTCACGCAGGTCACCCTCTACATTCTAGAACATACCACTTCACACCGTCTATTAAGTTTGATTTCACCGCTTGAGATCCACACGGTTATCCCTACAGTGCTCATCTCTCAGGGAATACATCCTGACCCATGTTACCCATCTCGGATGCTTATTCATCCCAGTCAAGCCCCTCTCTTTGTATAGTTGCTTTTTCCCATACAACACTTTCTTTCGATTTTTTTGATTTGCCTCAGCTCTACATCTGGGTATCTCCTATGTGTGCGTCCATTAGCTTCATAACATGTGGATCTGTACCATTTTGTTATGTTACTTAGTTTGTAGAAACAAACTATTTAGGAGGCTTGTTTGCTATCCTCCTTTATTGTCATTTAATCCTGTATGCCTTGAACAACGCCTTGAAAATAGTGACGCAAAAAAAGTTTTCTATTTTTAGGTCAGGTCCTTTACTCCCTGACCTCAGCTGCTTTGCTCTGGTGCTCCTCTGTCAACATCTGCTTAGACGCTGTTGCAGCCAATGACTGGCCACGGCGGTGACCTTCCCCTCATGTGTCATGTGACTAAGTGACGGGACACAGGGGCAAGGTCACCGCTTTCGACGGCGGAGGATCTGGGTGAGTCGGATGAGACCAGGGACCGAAGCAGCCAAAGTTTACAGACCTGTAAAAGGATTGTAGTCTTGTGTTCACTCTTCATGAGGTTATTTATAGATTCAAAAAGTTTTCTCATTGACTCTTCAAACTCTGTCTGTTCTTTACCTTCAGAGAGCCTGTAAAAGAATGTAATGTGAAAAATATCATCAATTCTAAAAATAAAAGGAACAGTTGAATAGAAAAAAAACCAAAAAAAAAAACAGATAACTGCACCGCTGAGCAGCAAATATATTTTACTTTTGCCACTAATAGATGACAAAATGGGCTGTAATTTTCGTCCTTCACCACACAACCGCTAATAAGCCCTATTTTCCCACTAATACAAGTAAAAAAAATGCTTTAGAACATATAACTGCACCGCACAAGGGCAAATAAAAGATCCATAGCCAGAACTGCCTGCCGGATCCGGAAAACCATGTGCAATCGGAAAGCATTTGTAGACGGATCCGGATGCAGTTCCGTCTAACAAATGCATCTAACAAATGCACCCGATCCGTCTCTCCAGTGTCATCGGGAAAAACAGATCCGGTATTTATTTTATTTTTTTGCAATTTTAAAGGTCTGCGCATGCGCAGACCGATAAACTGGATCGGTTTTGCCGGAACACTTGGTGCCAGATCCGGCATTAATGCATTTCAGTGGAAAATAATTCCGGATCCGGCATTCCGGCATGTGTTCTGGAATTTTGACTGAATTGAAGACATCCTGATGCATACTGAATGGATTGCTCTCCATTCAGAATGTTTTAGGATAAAACTAATCATTTTTTTCCGGTATTAAGCCCCTAGGACGGAACTCAATACCGGAAAACTTTATCGCAAGTGTGAAAGTACCCTAAGATGGCCGCCGTATGTATAGGGCTGTGACATCACAGGGCTTGCTGGCTGCTGATTGGCTACATGGATGTCAGTATGGGTGATCCCACTTTCCCAGAGTTCCTTGCCCGATTTCCTCACACGAGTAGTTGCCATTTTAGGAAAAAATGTGATTTGTTGGAAATTCGCATTCGGTGCATATCGAATTTTTTTGTTCAAAGCTGTATTCCAGACTACTCCATCCTTCAGCTGCTTTTTTACGCAATAACTATTTACAAACCATACAACCTTCTACAAGGTCAGTATTTCTGTGTAATCATGTGTATTGTAGCTTATCCCCCTTTCTGTCTGCACTCCTTGCCAAGCATCATTTCACTTTATCTAAATATATAAAATACAGTATTTGTGGAGAATGATCTGAAAAGAGATACGCTGCTCAGTCAATTTCAATAATAAAAATGAACAAACTTACTGTAGAATTTGCAGGATTGTAAGGGTATGGGCAAGCACAAGCCATATTGGGCTGCGGGCATGGGCAATTAATGCCGTTTCATGCCATGTTGGGGAAAGTACTGTTTTATTGAAATGTTTTGTTTAGCATTTTATAATGGTGGGTTGTGTCAGTTCAGCATAGTCACGGGAGTGGTTAGGCAGCATTTGTCTGCGTGTTAGGGGAAGGATGCTGTTACTGCTCTGGCTCATTATTGTGGGCATGCAGGTCAAGTGACAACAAGACCAACTGGGAGGAGGCTGGTTGTAGATATATTCATGACAAGTGTCAGAAAGGCAGTGAGTTGGACAGAGCAGTGGGATCTCAAAGCATTGGCAGGTGACCCAGTCTAACCCGTCAGTAGCTGAACTGGCTGAGTGGGGAGTGAGAAATCTAGGCCAAACATAGCAGTACCTAAAGTACTGGGTTATCCAGCCTTCTGAGTAGTAGAACCAAAAGGGCTGTACTATATCTACCCCTCCTAACCACCTAAGTGCTGTACCTCAGGCCTACCCGTGAGCATTTTCCTGTAGTTAATAGACTGTTGATTGTTTAGGAACCTGCATTTAGTGTCTCATTTTCTGTCATGTTAACTGATGCTCGTCTTTACAGGATCACCAGCACTTCTCCATCTATATTTGCAACTCAAAAAGGCATTCCACTTCCACCTTCTCAATATCCTCAATATTAGACAGTGTTTAGGCCTCTGAAAGCCTATTGTTGCTTTTATGGTTGGCAAAAATAAAAGGTACAGTAAATTTTAGAAGATATATGATGTCTTATAAATTTTGATTTACCCGCCCCACTGTCTGCTGAGCTGTGTATCTAATCCTGTCCTGGGTGATACCATCTTCTGAGCTGTGTATCTAATCTAATGTTGTGTGATACTGTCTGCTGAGCTGTGTATCTAATCCTATATTGTGTGATACTGTCTGCTGAGCTGTGTATATAATCCTATCCTGTGTGATACTGTCTGCGGAGCTGTGTATCTAATCCTAGCCTGTGTGATACTATCTGATGAGCTGTGTATCTAATCTTATGTTGTATGATACTATCTGATGAGCTGTGTATCTAATCTTATGTTGTATGATACTGTCTGCTAAACTGTGTATCCAATCCTATCCTGTGTGATACTGTCTGCTGAGCGTGTATCTAATATTCTATCCTGTGTGATACTGTCTGCTGAGCTGTGTATCTAATCATATCCTGTCTGCTGAGCTGTGTACCTAGTAGTTGATTTTTAACTTTATTTTTTCAATCCCTGTTGGCTGAGTGGGAGAGGGCGTGGCCTAACTGGATTGGGGCGTGTTCTTTTGAACATCTTAATCTAAGACAGCAGTACGGTGTGAGCTGCAAAGAGAAAGTCACCGTCCCTCCCACCTCTGCAGCTGACAGAAGTTGATCTTTAACTTCATTTTGTCAATACTCATTGGCTGCAGAGGGGGAGGGGTGTGTCCTAAACATATCGGGGGTGTGGCTTAGCGCAGTGTTTCCCAACCAGTGTGCCTCCAGCTGTTGCAAAACTACAACTCCCAGCATGCCCACACAGCCAAAGGCTGTCCGGGCATGCTGGGAGTTGTGGTTTTGCAACAGCTGGAGGCACACTGGTTGGGAAACACTGGCTTAGCGGACCTAAAAGTTGATTTTTAACTTTATTTTTTCAATCCCTGTTTGCTTAGTGGGAGGGGGCACGGCCTAACAGGATTGGGGGTGTGTCCTTTTAAACAGCTCTCTCTAAGACAGCAGCAATGTTCTGTCTGAATGTGAGCTGCATGGAGAAAATCACCCTCCCTCCCACCTCAGGAGGGGAGGGGGCATGGCCTAACCGAATCAGAGACGTGGCCTTTCAACAGCTCACCCTAAGACAGCAGCACTATCTTCTCTGAGTGTGGGCTGCAGAGATAAAGTCACCGTTGATTTTTAACTTCATTTTTCACTGTTTGCTTAGTGGGAGGGGGGGTGGCCTAACAGGATCGGGGACGTGTCCTTTTAAACAGTTCACTGTAAGACAGCAGCACTGTTCTGTCTGAATGTGAGCTGCAGGGAGAAAATCACTGTCCCACCTCTGGAGGGGGTGTGGCCTAACCAAATCAGAGGTGTGGCTTATCTGGACCTGGGGGAAGGGTTTTAAGGGTGACTTGAATGGCCACCCTACTTTCCCCCTGAACTGTGACCTCCCTAGCACTCTGCCCCCTTAACAGTATCATCCACAGCGCTCTGCCCCTTTAAAGCTAACCTGCAGCAGTGAAGAGAAATGGCTGAGTTGTTATGGAAACATCAGGAAATAAGGTACTTAGTGCTATTAGGCCATGGTTTTACTTCAATAGCGATTATCCTGGTGACAGATTTCCTTTAAACGTTATCTAGAGCAGTGATGAGACTTGGCTGAGTTGTTATGGTTACCTGGAGTAAAACTGTGTGTGTGGAGATAAACTGTCAGGGAGCAGTAAGTGACAGTTTGAATTCACGTTAAAGGCTTTGCTGCCTTGTATTGTTTATAAGCAGGTCATTTTTAGGGGATATCTCAGGAACGGTAAGTCCTAGAGAGCTGAGACCCAGTCTAAAACCTTCCCGGACACCTGATGTACCCGTGTGCCAAATTTGTTGAAGATCATTCCAGTCGGTTGGTCGCGCATAAAGAACGTCCGGACGTCTAGACAGACAGAAATGCATTTTTATATATATAAGAGATATATATATATATATATATATTTATATATATATATATATATATATATATATATATATATATATATTTAAATTGAGCAACTGATTTGTCTTTTTAGATGCAATTTCACACTGCCAACAAGTTTTCAATTTGCTTGTAAGTGGCAAACATTATTTCCTTTTGCATGGCTTCTATGCCTACAGTTCACTACTTCATTTGCATAGTAATTACAAAGCCTAGCTAATAACACAAATGTCTGTAAGAGTAGATGCACTTCATTTAGTTTACTGATACTGACTGTTTTTATTACACATTTAACTGCATTTCATGGAATATCAAAGTTCTTTTATATTTTCAATGCCTAGCTACATTTGTGTCTGAAATGGTAATTTCCCTATCTATTGCGTTATGGTTTATAAAGTCACATTTTATATGCTGTGAAGAGACTAATTCTGAAGCATTTGTAAAAGTACTAAAGCATTGTTTAAAGTTAAGTCAGTAACAATTACACATAATGGAATCCATAGCAGATTGTATAAAACAGTTCACAGGTGTATTTTTTTAATATCCCATTATTACTATATTGTCAACTGTGTCATTAATGTACTTGGTTTTCATACAGTATATCATAAATGTTATTGGCAGTGAGTGTGGACCCACTGTGCCAACCAACCTGTTTGACTTTGGGCTAGTCCTGAGGGCATTATCCTAACACTGAAGAGGACAGTTTTCTGCTACAGAGGAATCTGGATAGATTGGAGGCTTGGGCAGAAAAATGTCAGATGAGGTTTAACACTGACAAATGTAAAGTTATGCACATGGGAAGGAATAATGCAAGTCACCCGTACATATTAAATGGTAAAACACTCGGTAACACTGACATGGAAAAGGATCTAGGAATTTTAATAAACAGCAAATTAAGCTGCAAAAACCAGTGTCAGGCAGCTACTGCCAAGGCCAATAAGATAATGGGTTGCATCAAAAGGGGCATAGACGCCCGTGATGAGAACATAGTCCTACCACTTTACAAATCACTAGTCAGACCACACATGGAGTACAGTGTACAGTTCTGGGCTCCTGTGAACAAGGCAGACATAGCAGAGCTGGAGAGGGTTCAGAGGATTGCAACTAAAGTAATAACTGGAATGAGGGATCTGCAGTACCCTGAAAGGTTATCAAAATTAGGGTTATCCACTTTAGAAAAAAGACGACTGAGGGGAGATCTAATAACTATGTATAAATATATCAGGGGTCAGTACAGAGATCTGTCCCATCATCTATTTATCCCCAGGACTCTGACTGTGACAAGGGGACATCCTCTGCGTCTGGAGGAAAGAAGGTTTGTACTCAAACATAGAAAAGGATTCTTCACTGTAAGAGCAGTGAGACTATGGAACTCTCTGCCTGAGGAGGTGGTGATGGTGAGTACAATAAAGGAATTCAAGAGGGGACTGGATTTATTTCTGGAGTGTAATAATATTACAGGCTATAGCTACTAGAGAGGGGTCGTTGATCCAGGGAGTTATTCTGATTGCCTGATTGGAGTCGGGAAGGAATTTTTTTCCCCTTAAGTGAGGAAAATTGGCTTCTGCCTCACAGGGTTTTTTTGCCTTCCTCTGGATCAACTTGTAGGAAACAGGCCGAACTGGATGGACAATTGTCTTTTTTCGGTCTTATATACTATGTTACTATGTCTCCTAGGTTTCTCCCTTTGACCCCATTTTAGAATCTGGTCTTCACTGTAGGGGAGCCAACCGGCTGCTACTTCTTGGAATGGTCCTGGTGTTGTTGACTGCGGACCCAATGGGGTTACAGACACTGATACCAAGTATAGAGGGATCAGGCAATACACATAGTCATAAAACAGGTGGAGGTTACAGCAGTCAGAGTACGTGCAAATCCGTGAAACAGTCCAGAAGTCAGGGCAGGCAGCTCAGCGTCAGGTAACAGAGAGTCAGGATCAAGGAAACAGGCAGAAGTTGGTACACAGACAAAAGGATTATAACTCTTTTACAAGCCCTAGCAAACAAGTGAAGTCAAAAGTGAAGTTGAGCGAATTGAACCCGACGAAGTGGAATTCAATCCAAATTTCAAGATAAATTTGATTTGCCATTAAATCGTGTGAAAAAACTAAAATCATACTTACCTACTTCATTTGCGTGCGATGAGCTGGCTGCTGTCATCTTTATTGAAGATCTAGCACAAAATCCTGTGCGTGGAGATGTATGACGTAATCTCTTAAATCAAGATGGACATGTATGAAAGTGCCATCTGAGAGATACAATGACAGGAAGTGGTGCAATTGCAGATTCCTGGCATTGCACCCACTACTTACAAAGAAATGTGCTTTGTGATGAAGTAATTCCTCACAAAGCAATTTCTTTTGTAATATTCGGTGAAGCAGCTGAATCGAATTTTTCAATTGTTCACTCATCACTTTCTAACACCACAGAGTCAGTAAGTCTTCAAAACATAAAGTGCCATTCAAGTGCCATGCAGAGGTCATTATGGTTAGGATTAATTAGAGCCAGCCATCTGTCTAAATGTTTTGGATTGCAATATATGTTTAAATATGTGTGTATGTTGGGCAGATGAAGTCCCATAGTCTTAGCAGGTCAGTACATTTTATAAGATTTTTTTTTTTCTCAGCCAAAGACTTTGCCTCGTATTTCAAAGACAAATTGACAAAATCCAAGAAAGCTTCAAGTAACAACACCTACTATCCTCCTACACAACTGCTGAGTGCTCTTCCTACATAACCCAGTTTACCACCATCATAGAAGAAAAGCTCTCCAACCTAATCTCCAAATCACACCTCACAACCTGTGCCCCAATCCCATCCCACCTGCTGTTTTCAACAAGAACATTTGTTGTATTTGCTCCATCCTCACCCCTGAGTGAACTAAAATAGTAATGAATGCCCTCGTCATCAGGGGCGGACTGGTAATGTAGCATCCCCAAGTCAGGGCAATGTGTGGGACTAACCTGGGGAATGCCAGTGATGGAGAGGCCGGCACGCTGTTCCTCTGGGGCACTCTCTGGGTTCTTGAGGGACACAGCCAGGTGGAATGCGAGGTGCCCTTGGTGTTGTAGTTTAACGTGCCTATGGCTGAGTCCCTGAGGTGTCGTGACGCCAGTGCCAGTAAACGGTGGCACACCGTATTTATAGTAGGAATAACAGAGGTGCAGACTTGTAACTTGAAAACAGAATTCCAACTTTACTGAGAACAGTGGAAATTACAGCAGTCAACCTCTTAACACAGTCCTTGTTGCAGAAAATAGACGTTTGTACAGTCGCAGTTACAGCAGGCTTACATCCAGCAAGGTATAACAGAGGGAAAGACAACAGGACTTAGAATTGCAGGTGAACCTTACTTTCTTCCTGACTTGTCCTGACTGGAATTGATGCTTCAAGGCCCCAATGCCCTACTTCTGGCTTATATCCTTGAATCTCCAGTAGACAGTGTACCTCCTCTTGGCATTTAGTACCTCTTGCTCTAGGGATTGCCTCTGCTTGATTTCTGCTGACTCGCTTAGGCCTGAGACATGTGGCCTTCACAGACTCCAGGGTCTGCACTCCCTCCCAGGCCCAGGGCCTGGTGTAGACCTCACAGGCTCATGGCCTGGAGTAGACTGAGCTGAGCTGTCTGACTGAGCTTTCTTTCCCTGACTGGGCCTTATATAGACTAGGGCTACCTAGCTCCCTCTAGTGACTAGAGCTGGAATTACATCCCTAGCCGGCCTGCACTCAGCACATTTCACAGTAACAGGGAATTAAATACAATAAATTACATTGCATGGTACAAATAGGACCTTTACCAGCCTCCCCATAAATGAGAGGAGCGACAGCAGCCAAGTGACCCTTCTGTAGTGACGGGCAGTACAACTCCCGCACACTACATACCCCGCTGCTTTAAGCTGAGTACGCCTCGTACTCTACCAGGGTACCGCCCAACTGGAATTTTCACCTGAAAGAGACAAAAGAAAACATGCAGGGATACATACATATCAGTAATCAATTCCATCTGCATTGACAATTATGATCAGGTCCAGCTGGTTGACGGAGAAGTGCGGTGACAAGGGGCGTCGTTCTCTTTCTTCAAGATAAGGAATGGAACTGGGGCGCTGACCTGGCACAGCGGATGTTAGGGAATACCAGGATAGTCCATGACAATGAATGAGTCCATAAAAACGATATCTCAGAGGCTCGCACATAGGGAGTCCATCTCTGGGCACATAGACTTGAATAAAAATATATCTTGAGTAATAAATACGGTCAGCAGCACATACATAAAATGACAATACAGGACTCTGACAATACCAGGGCCATGTTATCCTGGCAAGTCCTGCGTATTATTAAAGTGCTGACATAATAGCCCTTTTCAACCTGAAATGGGGGTTAAAAGGGGATAAAGTGCAAATAAAAGCACAACTTGGAATTAAGAAAGTACTTGACGCCAAAATGGTAGCAGCAGGCAGGATGTCCCGGAACAGAAAGAGGCAGGCTGGGAGCAGTGGTTCCACAGTGGCAACTTATCTTCACAAACATGCCACCGGCCGTGGGGAACTGGCAGCAAGCTCCACCAGCCTGGCAAACTTAAAGGAACAGTTCCTGCAACATGTATGATGTCCCTGTGAGGATGAGCAAAAACGGCCTAGCAGGCCTGCTCACAGGTAGGTATCAAAGGATCCCTGTTCATCAGAGGTAGTGCAGCCCTGTGCTGCTGGTAGTCTGGGCCATGCACCAGGGCCACTTGGAGGGGGTGCCCACCAAAGAGAATGGGCTGGAAACATCACCGGTATTGGGCCTACCCACCTCACTGGCCCGCTGGGTTGCGGACATATAGGAGCTGCTGGTCTCGGGACACGGGCCGGCGCTGGGGTAGACACTTCCTCTGGCCGGGACATAACGCTCCCGTCAGGGCGGACTCGGCTCCTGGCATATGTCAATTTATCCGCTTTTACACGGACCTTGGGTGGCTCAGCGCTAGCGATAGGACCTTGGACTACGGGTTCGGGCGGTACAGGGGTCACAGGTAACTCACCACCGCTGGACTGCTGCGCTGTCTTCTTGGACTCTGCCACTTGCCGCAGGCCATCCAGGTATACTTGTAATGAAGCGATCCGCTCCTCCAGGTCGGAGATCTCACTGCTGGATTCCGGTTCAGTCTCAGCAGGGACGGGGGACGTCTCATCACTTTTCTTTAACCCCTTAAGGACACGGCCCTATTTCACCTTAAGGACCAGGCCATTTTTTCAAAATCTGACCATTGTCACTTTATGTGGTGATAACTTTAAAACGCTTTTTCTTATCCAGTCCATTCTGAGATTGTTTTTTCGTCACATATTGTACTTCATGACAGTGGTAAAATGAAGTCGAAAAATTTCATTTTTATTTATAAAAAAATACCAAATTTACCAAAAATTTTGAAAAATTTGCAATTTTCCAAGTTTCAATTACTCTACTTCTATAATACATAGTAATACTGCCAAAAAAAGTTATTGATTTACATTCCCCATATGTCTACTTCATGTATCGATCATTTTGGGAATGCTATTTCATTTTTTGGGGACGTTACAAGGCTTAGAAGTTTAGAAGCAAATCTTGAAATTTTTCAGAAATTTTCAAAACCCACTTTTTAGGGACCAGTTCAGGTCTGAAGTCACTTTGTGAGGCTTACATAATAGAAACCACCCAAAAATTACCCCATTCTAGAAACTACACCCCTCAAGGTATTCAAAACTGATTTTACAAACGTCATTAACCCTTTAGGTTTTCCACAAGAGTTAATGGCAAATAAAGATAAAATTTCAGAATTTCGATTTTTTGAAAATTTTTCCGTTTGAATCCATTTTTTCCAGTAACAAAGCAAGGGTTAACAGCCAAACAAAACTCAATTTTTATTGCCCCGATTCTGTAGTTTTCAGAAACACCCTATATGTGGTCGTAAACTGCTGTATGGCCAAACTGCAGGGCGCAGAAGGAAAGGAGCGCCATATGGTTTTTGGAAGGCAGATTTTGCTGGACTGGATTTTTGACACCATGTCCCATTTGAAGCCCCCGATGCACCCCTAGAGTAGAAACTCCATAAAAGTGACTCCATCTAAGAAACTACGCCCCTCAAGGTATTCAAAACCAGTTTTACAAACTTTTTAACCCTTTAGGTGTTCCACAAGAGTTATTGGCAAATGGAGATGAAATTTCCGAATTTCTATTTTTTGTTACCTTGTCTCAAAAAAGTGTAATATAGAGCAACCAAAAATCATGTTTACCCTAGAATAGTACCAACAAAACTGACACCTTATCCCGTAGTTTCCAAAATGGGGTCACTTTTTTGGAGTTTCTACTGTAGGGGTGCATCAGGGGGCTTCAAATGGGACATAGTGTCAAAAACCAGTCCAGCAAAATCTGCCTTCCAAAACCATATGGCGTTCCCTTCCTTCTGTGCCCTGCCGTTTGGCCATACAGTAGTTTACGACCACATATGGGGTGTTTTTGCAAACAAGAGAATCAGGGCAATAAATATTGAGTTTTGCTTGGCTGTTAACCCTTGCTTTGTTACTGCAAAAATGGATTAAAATGGAAAATTTGCAAAAAATAGCTGTTTTGGGACTGTTTTTATTTTTTGTTATTTACATAGTTGAACTGACAGGTTAGATTGTGTGCTATTTCTATAGAGCAGGTTGTTACGGACGCGACAATACCAAATATGACTACTTTTTGGGGTTTTTTGTTTCAGTTTTACATAATAAAGCCTTTTGAAAATAATTTTTTTAGTGTCTCCACATTCTGAAAGCCATAGTTTTATTTTATTTTTTGGGCGACTGTGTTATGTAGGGGCTCATTTTTTGCGGGATGAGATGGCGGTTTGATTGGCACCATCTTGGGGTGCATATGACATTTTGGTCGCTTGCTATGACACTTTTTGTGATGTAAGGTGACAAAATGGCTCTTGACACCGTATTTTTTTTTTTTTTTGCTGTGTTCAGCTGAGGGGTTAGGTCATGTGTTATTTATATAGATCAGGTTGTGACGGACGCGGCGATACATAATATGTATACTTTTTATTTATTTATATAAGTTTTACACAATAATATAATTTTTAAAACAAAAAATCATGTTTTAGTGTCTCCATAGTTTGAGAGCCATATATATATTTTTTTTGGGCGATTGTCCTATGTAGGGGCTCATTTTTTATGGGATGAGATGGCGGTTTGATTGGCACCATCTTGGGGTGCATATGACTTTTTGATCGCTTACTATTACACTTTTTGTGATGTAAGGTGACAAAAATGGCTTGTTTGACAACGTTTTTATTTTTTATGTTTACGGCGTTCATCTGAGGGGTTAGGTCATGTTATATTTTTATAGAGCAGGTCCTTACGGACGCGGCGATACATAATATGTATACCTTTTTTTATTTATTTTGGTTTTACACAATAATATCCTTTTTGAATGAAAAAAACATGTTTTAGTATCTCCATAGTCTGAGAGCCATATATTTTTCAGTTTTTAGGCAATTGTCTCAGGTTGGGTATCATTTTTGCGGGAGGAGGTGACGGTTAGATTGGCACTATTTGGGGGTCATATGACTTTTTGATCGCTTGCTATTACACTTTTTGTGATGTAAGGTGGCAAAAAATGGCTTTTTGACAAAGTTTTTATTATTTTTTTTTACAGTGTTTACTTGAGGGGTTAGGTCATGTGATATTTTTATAGAGCAGATTCTTACGGACGTGTAGATACCAAATATGTCTACTTTTTAATTTTTTTACATTTAACACTAAAAGCATTTTTGAAACAAAAAATCATGTTTTAGTCTGAGAGGCATAGTTTTTTTATTTTTTGGCCAATTGTTTTAGGTAGGGGCTCGTTTTTTGCGGGATGAGATGGCGGTTTGATTGGTACTATTTTGGGAGGCAAACGCCTTTTTGATCGCTTTGTATTACACTTTTAGTGATGAATGTGCCAAAAATGGCTTATTTACACCATTTTTTTGGTTTTTTTTATGGCGTTCACCTGAGGAGTTCAGTCATGTGATATTTTTATAGAGCAGGTTTTTACGGACGCGGCGATACCTAATATGTGTAGTGTATTTTATTTTTTTAGTTTTTATTCAGTGTTATGTGTTTGTTTCATTTTTACTTTTTTTTCACTTTTTTACATTTTTTTGACCCAGACCCACTTGGTTCTGAAAGATCCAGTGGATCTGGTGTTCAGTAGTACTACAGTACAGTACACTATATAGTGCACTGTACTGTATTTTGTACTTTAGAAAGTCTGAATAGACCTTTAGCAGGTCTATTCAGACTTTCAGCACCATGGAGACAGGACGCTCTGAAAGCGTCCTGTCTCCATGGTACTCATCACCCCCGCCATAACTGGGCAGGGGGTGATGGATAGGAGGGAGGGGAGCACCCTCCTCTTCGATCCCATCCTGTTGGGGGCTGCAAAGGCACAGCAGCCCCCGATGGGGAGAGGGAGGGAGCGCTCCTCCGTTAACCCTTCCATACCGCGGTCCGTACGGACCGCGGTACGGAAGGGTTAAACGGCTGGCATCTGCAGCACAGATGCCAGCCGCTTTATCAGAGTGTCAGCAATGTGCTGACACTCTGATAGAACCACTAGACACCAGGGATAGATTACAGGGGAGGCGGGCGGGGGATCGCATCGCGATCCCGCCCGCCGCACCGCCCGCCTCCCGCCCGCCTCGCGCCGCCCGCAACCACCCCCTGCACCCCCGCAGCCACAGTATGATTGGGGGCTGCAGGGGGTTAAAAACTGTTTGGGGACATAACTCTCTGATCCCCGCGGTCATAGACCGCGGGGATCAGAGATCGCATGAAGCGCTGCAAACCGCAGGTCTGAATTGACCTGCGGTTTGCAGCGATCGCTTCATATGGGGGTCACAGGACCCCCTGGGCATTGTAACAAGGTACCTGCTGAATGATTTCAGCAGGTACTTTGTTCCGATCACTGCCAGCTGAGCAGCAGTGATCGGAACAACTCATGACGTACCGGTACGTCATGTGTCCTTAAGGACTCGGGAAACATGCCGTACCGGTACGTCATGTGTCCCAAAGGGGTTAACAGCCCCGTATCACTCCGCCGGGCAGCACGTAGCACATCTTTCAGGACCTCCCACTGCTTCAGGAGGCCTCGCCCTGCATCGGACCCGCCCCCTAGACACTCCGCAATAGGGTAGGCGGTGGCCAAATTAAAATCCATGTAGGTGGGCGGTATCCCAGGGCAGCTTTCTCCTCCCTCTTGGAGGGTTTCGGCGCCAAATTTTCGCGCCACTGAGGTCAGGGATGGCGCAAGAAGAAGTCCAATGGCGCCGGCGGCCATCTTGGACGCCATGATGCATCAATTCAATGACGGCAAGCAGCGGTAGTAAAACAGCATAAAAGTCCACAAAAATGCACTTTGAAGTGGCGATTTTCTTCCTCTTGATAGCGCAACACTGCACAGCGCTTTTTAGAAGTTTTTGGGACACTTTTCTGTACGTTTTAGGTCCGCAAAGTTCAATAAACAAACAGGTGTTTTGTCACTTGGCAAACTGGTTAAGGCACAAAGTTCACGTTTTTTGCTCACAGTCCGTAAAACGTGCGGATCCTGTTCGTGACGCCAAAATGTAGCATCCCCAAGTCAGGGCAATGTGTGGGACTAACCTGGGGAATGCCAGTGATGGAGAGGCCGGCACGCTGTTCCTCTGGGGCACTCTCTGGGTTCTTGAGGGACACAGCCAGGTGGAATGCGAGGTGCCCTTGGTGTTGTAGTTTAACGTGCCTATGGCTGAGTCCCTGAGGTGTCGTGACGCCAGTGCCAGTAAACGGTGGCACACCGTATTTATAGTAGGAATAACAGAGGTGCAGACTTGTAACTTGAAAACAGAATTCCAACTTTACTGAGAACAGTGGAAATTACAGCAGTCAACCTCTTAACACAGTCCTTGTTGCAGAAAATAGACGTTTGTACAGTCGCAGTTACAGCAGGCTTACATCCAGCAAGGTATAACAGAGGGAAAGACAACAGGACTTAGAATTGCAGGTGAACCTTACTTTCTTCCTGACTTGTCCTGACTGGAATTGATGCTTCAAGGCCCCAATGCCCTACTTCTGGCTTATATCCTTGAATCTCCAGTAGACAGTGTACCTCCTCTTGGCATTTAGTACCTCTTGCTCTAGGGATTGCCTCTGCTTGATTTCTGCTGACTCGCTTAGGCCTGAGACATGTGGCCTTCACAGACTCCAGGGTCTGCACTCCTCCCAGGCCCAGGGCCTGGTGTAGACCTCACAGGCTCATGGCCTGGAGTAGACTGAGCTGAGCTGTCTGACTGAGCTTTCTTTCCCTGACTGGGCCTTATATAGACTAGGGCTACCTAGCTCCCTCTAGTGACTAGAGCTGGAATTACATCCCTAGCCGGCCTGCACATAGCACATTTCACAGTAACAGGGAATTAAATACAATAAATTACATTGCATGGTACAAATAGGACCTTTACCAGCCTCCCCATAAATGAGAGGAGCGACAGCAGCCAAGTGACCCTTCTGTAGTGACGGGCAGTACAACTCCCGTACACTACAGTAAGTTAAAGTGGCCCTGAAAAAAATACTAAAAATTGATGGAAGGCAGGGCCAGCAGTACCAAATTGTGGCACATTATACCACCCCAACAGAGCCAAATACCACAGTTCATTTCCACTGGCCGGCCGTGAAGAGGACTCAAGCGGCCCTCTGGGCATCAGCCCACCGGGAAATTTCCTTGTAAGGTCTATGGCCAATCTGCTCCTGCTTTTCATCTCCTGCCAGGAGTACTGTAACATTCTCCTCCATGGCCTACCTTCTAGCACTCTTGCACCCCTCCAATCTATTCTAAACTCTGCTGCCTGGTTAACCCACCTCTCCAATCATTTCTCCCATGCCTCTCTTCTCTGTCAATCCGTTCACTGACTTCTTATTTCTCAGATAATTCTGCTTAAAACACTAACAACTACATATAAGACTGTCCACCATCTATCCCCTCTTTACATCTCTGACCTCCTTTCCAGATACAGCCCCTCATGTAATCTCTGATCCCCACAAGACTTTCTACTTTGTTTTCCCCATGTCTGTTCTTCACACAATCAAATCAAACAAGATTTCTCATGTGCCTCTCTCCTACTTTTTAACTCACTACCCCAGCACATTAGACTCATCCCCAATTTCCAAACCTTCAAAAGTAACCTGAAAACTGACCTCTTCAGGAAAGCCTACCACACACAGCCAGATGAGCAGCTTTTACACTCACCTACTGTGTTCCTCCTTCTTCCCTTGTCGAATATAAGCTTTCAAGGGCAAGGTCATCTGTCCCTCTGTACCAGTCTGTTAATAGTTTTTTTTTTCTTGTATTTGTATTTTTTCTATAAGTATTGATGAGCAAAGTTTTCAAAAAATTTGATTCGGGTGCTTCGCCGAATTTTCCCAAAAATTTGATTTTATCTGAATTAATTTGTGACGAAGAATGCCACAAATCAGCTATTTCCCGGCTGCAAATCAGCTGTTTCTCAAAAAATTTGATTAGTTCTGAATCAATTTGTGACGCAGCGCGTTACAAATCAGCTATTTCCCGGCTGCAGGGAGCCTGTATATCAGTGTATATTAGAGATGTACCGAACTATTCGCTGGCGAACAGTTCCCGGCGAACGAACATATGCGATGTTCGATTCGCCCACCTATACTTTATCATTGAGCAAACTTGAGCATCCATCTTAGATTCATTCTGAAGCTGCAGTGTTAGTACAGCAGGAGGAGTGCTGCTGCTGCTGAATTAATAGGGAAAGCGTTAGCTAGGCCAGTGTTCTGTGTCCACTCCAGTCCTCAAAGACTCATAGGCCTCTTTCACACTAGCGTGTCCAGATTATGCCCCATTCACAAGTCCGTAGTGTATTGCGGATCCGCAACACATTATGCCGGCACTCCTAATAGAGATGCCTATTCTTGTCCGCAGGAATAGGACATGCTCTATCTTTTGTGGGCTTTGCAAATGCGGAAGCGGAGAGCACATAGTGTGCCCTCCGCATCACTTCCGGCCCCATTCACAATGAATGCGGACAAAAATTGCGGATGTGTGAATGGGGCCTTAGGTCGGATGCGTTGCGGATGCGTTCAGTGAAAACTGTGTGATTTCACAGGCAAAGCCATTCAGTTTTGCTTGTGATTGTGTTCAGTTGTTCAGTTTCTTCCGCACGGGTGCAATGCGTTTTGATGCGTTTTTCAAGCGCGTGATGAAAAACAGCATCTCCTAGCAACCATCAGTGAAAAACGCAATGCACCTGCACTTGCTTGTGGATGCAATGCGTATTTCACGCAGCCCCATTCACTTCTATGGAGCTAGGGCTCCGTGAAAACCGCAGAATATAGAACATGCTGCGATTTTCACGCAACGCACAAGTGATGCGTGAAAAAAAATGCTCATTTACCCAGACCCATTGAAATTAATGTGTCAGAAAAACTCGCTCGTGTGAAAGGGGCCATCTGCTGTAAGGACAGCGTCCTGACAGCACCCCAAAAAGCCCTTTTTAGAGCTGGTACATCAGTCTGCTTTTATTTTTGTTATATATATATATATATATATATATATATGTATTGCAGTTGCCTGCCCGTGTATGAGAGGCCGCAGGCACACAGACTGTACTGTGTGCACACAATTCATATAGTGTGGCACAGTACCTTGCAGATAAAAAAGTCATTTAATTTTTAACCCTTTAAAATAATTGCAGTTGCCTGCCAGTGTGTGTCAGGCCCACAGACTGTACTGTGCCCACTGCCCACCACTCATATAGGGTGTCACAGTACATTGCACGGCGAACGCTCAGTCACCTAATATTCAAACGAAGCGAACCGAGCATGGGTCTTTTTCCATCTCCCGATTCCTAAAAGCTATTCCATACACCGGCCCCTGATAGGGGACAAAACAGAGATTAAATTGGTAAGAACAGATTTTTTTAATTTAAAAAAAGAGGACAGCCTATGCGGAGCTGGGTATTTTTTGGCCGCGTTACTGAACGATCATGCACAATGGCCGTAGGCTCAAGCGCCCTTTTGCGGAGGTGACAAACCTGGTCAGTCAAACCCAAGGCAACATCATCATCATCATCCCATATGGTTTTTTTTCTGGAGCGTGCCCTGCGAAGAGTGCTGGATCAGGCCATAGATGAGCATGAAGAGGAAGAGTTGTGGTCACCTTCACCCCCAGAAACAGCCTGGTCGTCGTTGATTGCTGGACCTGCGGCAACGCAGAGAGAGGAGTCTGAAGAAGAGGAGTCAGAGGAGTAAGGTGGCTTTGAAGAGGTGGAAGACCAACCACAGCAGGCGTCCCAGGGGGCTTGTTGTCACCTTTCGGGGACCCTTGGTGTTGTACGTGGCAGGGTGGAGGAAGAGACCTTCAATTACGTCAGTGAGGACAAGAAACGGGACATGACTAGCTTGGTATCCAACCTTGTGCAAATAGGAAGTTTGCGGTTGTGAAAATCGACTGTTTGCAGTTGCTTGGGGTGCGTTAAACGGGGAGCTTGGTCTGTTAGAGTTTGGTCTGTCACTGTGAAGCGGGCGTAACCCTTACACTACCTGATCGATACAACATCATACCTGATCGTATACACACACTGTATGTTTTAAAGCACGTTATTCCAAACAATTTAGGAATGTTAGGTGATTTATGCCCTTTATGGATTAAAACCCGACTCTGCATCAACTACGTAATTTTACATGGGAGTTTTGCCATGGATCCCCCTCCGGCATGCCACAGTCCAGGTGGTAGTCCCCTTGAAACAACTTTTCCATCACTATCGTGGCCAGAAAGAGTCCATGTGGGTTTTAAATTTCGCCTGCCAATTGAAGTCTATGGTGATTCGCCCGCTTTGCCGTTTCGCGAACATTTGCGGAAGTTTGCCATTCGCAAATGAGAAATTTTATGTTCACGACATCTCTAGTGTACATCACTGTGCATTGCAGAAACATGCATAGCTAGTCCGCTGTGGTAATAAAACTTTTACTGTGTGTCAGTATGACAGGTGGTGGACAGATATCACTCTGATCATTTAACCCTTCACTTATTTGGTTAGTTACGGGGCCAAAATTGACCAAAAGACTGAAGTTTGAACAGGTTAAAGTTGGTGTCAGGTATAAAAGACTTAACCATGCAGTGAAATATCTAGGGCTTAAAAAAATTTAAAAAATTTTAATGGCTGAAAGTGGTTTTGAACCCAGACCCACATGGACTCAAGGCAAAGGCATTACCAATGAGCTATAAGCTTACTTATGGTTAGCCTGTGATTTTATTCATCTATGCGATCTTGCAGACAAATACATAGTATAACTCACTTTGACCCTGACCTATGAAGAGCATAATTCAAACTCAGGTGTCAGGGTCAGGTAATAGGGTGAGGTGTCAGGGTCAGGTGTCAGTTGTCAGGGTCAGGTGTCAGACTGGCATTATTTTGATACTTGACTATGATATCTGACCATGTCCTAAAATAAACACTGTACAGTACAGTTGGATTGTTGGTCATATCACAATAGCTAAATGGCAGTGGCAGCTCTGGCCTGTTGCTGCAGCTGCTACCACAACCCCTTCTTATGCTGCTACTTGTGCCAGTTACAGCATCATTTTTGCCACTGCCGGTTGCTTTGACAGGAAACTGTCTTTTAGCCATAGTGTATAACAACTCTACAGCTAACAGAACAGTATAGATATGAATCTGGGTGCACTGCACATTCATGTACATGGTGATAAATTAGACCTGCCAGTAACAATGACCTGTAATACTGACGCACAGTAACTCTACAGCTAACCGAATGGATTAGCTATGAATATTGGTGCACTGCATACTTATTGAATGTACGCAGCAATAAAGAAGTCCTGACTTTAATATTGATGGCACAGTAACTCTACAGCTAAGAGAATGGATTAGCTATGACTCCTGGTGCACTTCACATTTATGTACATGGCAATAAATTGTAGCAGTCTGCAGTTCATCAGTCTCCTACGCTCTCTCTCTACTCTACTTCTCCAATATTGTCCTACATTCTCTGTTAAGACTTTGCAACAACACTGTCCCTAGTGCATGAGTGTCTTGTCACGTCTCTCCCTATGCTCAACGAACAGGAAAATGTCCGCAACCACACGGGATCAGGGTTTTAATAGGGCTATGCCAATCTGTCACATCTCAGGGGGATAGCTAACTGCAGATTGGCTGGCTGCACAACATTATGGGTGATCTTGCATATAGTAAAAATAATGATAATAATACAGAGGTGGGCTTTTATATTGTATATACTAATTGTACAGATGGAGGAATTATATATCCTTATATTACAGAGGGGGGGGGCGATTATATGTCCTAATTAGAGTTGAGCGGACACCTGGATGTTCGGTTTCGAGAAGTTCGGCCAAACTTTTGGGCACTAAAAAGGATGTAAAATAGCCCTGGAAAGGGCTAGAGGGCTGCAAAAGGCATCAAAATGTAGGTAAATCCCCTGCAAACAAATGTGGATAGGGAAATGACTTAAAATAAAATTAATAAAAATTAACCAATATCAATGGGCAACTTGGAGGAGGAGGTGGAATAGGAGGTTGGGGTGGCATCAGGTGGGAATGCTATGGGAGTTGAAGTTCTCATCACAGCCAAGAAGGAATCATGTCTGCCTGCAGGGCCACAGGCCTCATTCAGTCAGGCCCACGAGACCCACAAAGAGGAGAGTTAAAATCACGTCAAGACAGTATTGATTTTACCCAGCAATGCCACAGGCCTCATTCACAGATTCAGACCCATGGCACCCACAAAGAGGAGAATTACAATCATGCCAAAACAGTATTGATTTCACACAGTAGTGCCACAGGCCTCATTCACTAATTCAGGACCATGGCACCCGCGAAGATGAGAGCGGTCCCGTAACAGCAACACAGGCCTCAGATCAACCTGCAATAGAACAGGCCATTATCATTTATGTAGGCCCCTGACACCCAGACAGAGGAGAGACCATTTGACAGTAAAAAGAGGTTAATGTC
Organism: Bufotes viridis; assembly: GCA_033119425.1. Classification (NCBI taxonomy): domain Eukaryota; kingdom Metazoa; phylum Chordata; class Amphibia; order Anura; family Bufonidae; genus Bufotes; species Bufotes viridis. The sequence goes on from CM065589.1 coordinate 269,372,265, forward strand.
TCCCACCTATACAGCAGGCGATTAAAAAAAATATAGGCCCCTGACAACCAGACAATGTAGAGGTCATTTGACAGTATAAAGACAATATTGTCACCCACCAAAGCAACAGGTGATTATCTGAAATGTAGGACCCTGGCACCCACACAGAGGAGAGAGGTCCCAGAGCAGAAAATCAGGCTTGATGTCACCCACCGAAGCAGCAGGCGATTAACAGAATTTTAAGCCCCTGACCTCCAGACAGAGAATAGATCATTTGACAGCAAAAAGGGGTTAATGTCATGCACCAAAGCAGCAGGCGATTAGCTGAAATGTAGGCCTCTGGCACCCAGAAAGAGGAAAGGTTCATTCAACTTGGGGTTGCCCCCAAAATAATGGTAGAATTAAAAAAAAGAGGATTCAATAAAGAAGTGCCCTAGTGTACAAGAATGTATGGTTGAGGGCGAGGCAGTTATAAATGTCTATTCTGCACAAGGTACGGACAAGTCCTGTGGGATCCATGCCTGGTTCATTTTAATGAACGTGACCTTGTCCACGTTGGCTGTGGAAAGGGGGCTGCGTTTGTCTGTAATGACGCACCCTGTCGTGCTAAATACATGTTCAGACCATACACTGACCGCAGGGCAGGCCAGAACCTCCAAGGCATACAGGGAAAGCTCTGGCCATGTGGACAATTTGGAGACCCAGAAGTTGAATAGGGCAGAACCATCAATCAGTACGTGGAGGCGTGTGCACATGTACTGTTCCACCATGTTGTTGAAATGCTGGTGCAGTTTGCTGTGGCGCGGTGACAAAAGTTTTCCACATTTTGGTCATGCTTACACTGCTGTCTGAGGAGCTGGCCGTGACATAGCTGCGTTGGCGACCTCTTCCTCCTCCTCCTCCGCCTCTGCCTTCGCCTTCTGCTTCCACTTGTCCTCCGTGTCAGTTGGGAATGCCCTCGGGAGCACGTCTACCAGCGTGCGCTTGTAGTCGCGCATCTTCCTATCACGCTCTAATCACGGAATTAAGGTGGGCACGTAGTCCTTGTACCGGGGATCCAGCAGGGTGGCAACCCAGTAATGATAATTTAACAATTTAAAATGTGGGCAACTCTGCTGTCGTTGCGCAGGCACTGCAGCATGTTGTCGCTCATTTGTTCCAGGCTGCCCAGAGGTAATGATTAGCTGTCCGCTGTAGGTGGTGTATCGTCTGTGTCCTCCGTATCCCCCCAGCCAATCTCCAGTGATGGCCCTGAGCTGCATAGGGTGCCACCCTTCAGTGAAACCGGTTCCTCCTCCTCCTCCTCTACCTCATCCTCCTCGAGAAGAGTGCCCTGGCTGTCCACATGTGTACCTGGCCTCTGCTGGTGCAGGAACCCAAACTCTGAGCGACTTCTGTATGACCTGCCTGAAACCCTGTGAAATGCCCCCTCTTCCTCCTCCTCCTGTGCCGCATCCTCTTCAATCATCGTCGTAATATTTTTATCAAGGAGACATAGAAGGGGTATTGTAATGCTAACAACGGCGTCATCAGCACTGGCCATGTTGGTTGCGTACAACAACAAGGTACACAGGTCTCGCATGCAGGCCCAGTCACTGGTGGAGAAGTGGTGCTGATCTGCAGAGCGACTGACCCGTGCACACTGCATCTGAAACTCCACTATCGCCCGCTGCTGTTCGCACAGTCTCTCCAGCATATGTAAGGTGGAGTTCCACCTTGTGGGCATGTCGCAAATGAGGCGGTGAGCAGGAAGGCTGAAGTTAGGCTGCAGCGCAGACAGGCGAGTAGCATAATGGTGAGAACGCCGAAAGCTCGCAAATACATAGAAACATTGAATGTGTCGGCAGATAAGAACCATATGGCCCATCTAGTCTCCCCAGAATACTAAATACTATGAATAGCCCCTGGCCCTATCTTATATGAAGGATGGCATGCATGCTTAAACTCCTTCACTGTATTTGCAGTTACCACTTCTGCAGGAAGGCTATTCCATGCGTCCATTACTCTCTCAGTAAAGTAATACTTCCTGATATTACTTTTAAACTTTTGCCCCTCTAATTTAAAACTATGTCCTCTTGTAGCAGTGTTTCTTCTTTTAAATATTCTCTCCTCTTTTACCGTGTTGATTCCCTTTATGTATTTGAAAGTTTCTATCATATCCCCTCTGTCTTTTCTTACTTCCAAGCTATACATGTTAAGGTCCTTTAACCATTCCTGGAAAGTTTTGTCCTGCAATCCATGTACTAGTTTAGTAGCTCTTCTATGAACTCTCTCCAAAGTTTCAATATCCTTCTGCAGATATGTTCTCCAGTACTGCACACAATACTCCAAATGAGGTCTTGCTAGTGCTCTGTAGAGCGGCACGAGCACCTCCCTCTTTCTACTGTTAATGCCTCTCCCTATACACCCAAGCATTCTGCTGGCATATGACATTGTCTGCCCACCTTTAGGTCTTCTGATATAATGACCCCTAAATCCCTTTCCTCAGACACTGAGGTTAGTACTGTATCACTGATTTTAGATTCTGCTCTTGGGTTTTTACGCCCCAGGTGCATTATCTTGCACTTATCGACATAAAATTTTAGTTGCCAAATTTTTGACCATTCCTCTAGTTTTCCTAAATCCTTTTCCATTTGATGTATCCCTCCAGGAACATCAACCCTTACAAATCTTTGTGTCATCAGCAAAAGGACACACCTTACCATTGAGGCCTTCTGCAATTTCGCTGATAAAGATATTAAACAATATGGGTTCCAGAACAGATCCCAGAGGTACCCCACTGGTAACAATACCATGGTCTGAATATACTCCATTGACTACAACCCTTTGTTTTCAGAAGTATTCATTGAGGCAGTCAGCTAGTTCTTTATCCTCTTCCATATACCTTCCTTCATTTGTTTTTAACCCCTTAGTGACCACCCATACGTGTTTTTACGGCGGTCACTAAGGGGCCTTAGGCTGGGCCGCCGCGTTTTTACGGCGGCCCAGTCTAAGCACTGCACGGCTCCCCCGTGCAGCGGGGAGCACGGACCCGGCTCTCACATGAGAGCCGGGGCCCTGCTTTAACAGCCCGAACCGGCAGGAGTGCTGATCCGGGCTGTTTAACACTTTACATGCCGGGCGCAATGGCGACCGCTGCATGTAAAGTGGTAACAGAGGGAGCGGACTCCCTCTGTCTTCCATCAGCACCCTGCAAATGCGATTGCGGGGTGCTGATGTGCTGGGAAGCTTACCTAGCTTCCGATCAGGGCCCCGAGCCTGTCTTCCGGCATCTCCAGCAGACTGTGCCTCTCTGGCGCAGCCTGCTGTTCAAAGTTGGAATAGCATTGCTATTAAAATGTAATGCATTATAGACATAATGCATTACATTTTAAAAGCAATCAAAATACTGTATATTATAGTCCCCTTGTGGGACTATTAAGTAGTAAAAAAAAATAGAACACAAATACACATTTATTAAATAAAAAAAATTCCATAAAATGAAAATATATGCTTTTTTTTCCATTGAAAATATGCTTTTCAATAAAAAAAATTGCTAAAAGAAAATATCCCCCATATGTTTGGTATTGCCGCGTCCGTATCGACCCGGAATACATAAATATTACGTAAATTATTCCCTATAGTGAACGCCGTAAAAAATAAATTAAAAAAAAGACAGAATTTCTAATTTATTCTTATTTTCCACCGAAAAAAAAACGTAATAACAAGCGATCAAAAAGCGGCATTTACTCCAGATTGATACCAATGAAAAATACAAGTCTTCCCTCAAAAATAAAGCCCTCAATCAACTCCATAGACTAAAAAATAAAAAAGTTATGGGTCTTGGGAAGTGGCAATGCAAAATAATTTTTTGGGTTAATAAAAGGAGTTTTATTGCAAAAAAAGTAGTAAAACGTAAAAAAATTATAAGTATTTAGTATCACTGTAATCGTACTGACCCAGAGAATAAAGATATTATGTTATTTGTACCGAAAAATGAACGCCGTAAAATTTATAATGCAAAAACGCAGTGGCAGTATTGCCATTTTTCCCCATCTCCCTCCCAGAAAGAGTTAATAAAAGTTAATCAGAAAGTTACATGTACCCCAAAATGGTGCCATTAAAAACTACATCTTGTCCCGTAAAAAACAAGCCCTCATAAAGCTATATAGACGAAAAAATAAAAAAGTTATAGCTCTTGCAATGAGACCATGAAAAAAAGGAAGTAAAACGCTTGGTCATAAAGGCCCAAACAGGCTTGGTCACTAAGGGGTTAATTTGGTAATTCCTTGTTTTAATTATCTTTTTTCCTTTATGTATCTGAAGAATGCCTTATCACCTTTTTTTACTGACTGAGCTAATTTCTCTTCTGCCTGAGCTTTAGAAGCTCTTATAACTTGCTTGGCCTCTCTCTGCCTAATCTTATAGATTTCCCTGTCATCCTCGTTTTGGGTGTTTTTTTACTTACTAAATGCCATCTTTTTGTTTTTAATGATTTTGGCCACTTCTGCTGAGTACCACAGTGGTCTATTCTTTTTTTTTTGCTTTTACTGACAAGCCTAATGCACTTTTCTGTTGCCTTCAATAGTGCCAATTTTAAGTAGTCCCATTTCTCTTGGACTCCATTGAAATTGTTCCAGTCTGATAGGGACTTGTATACCACTGATCTAATTTTAGAAAAGTCTGTTTTTCGAAAATCTAAAACTTTTGTTTTTGTGTGGAGTGACTCAGTCACTGTACTTATAGTAAACCACACTGACTGGTGATCACTAGATCCTAAGTTTTCCCCTACAGTAATATCAGATACCAAATTGCTATTAGTGAATACTAAATCTAAAATGGCCTCCTTCCGGGTTGTCTCCTCAACTACTTGCTGTAGAGATAATCCCAGTAGGACATTTAGAATGTCTGTTCTCCTGGCAGAACTAGCTATTTTGGTTTTTCAGTTTATATCAGGAAGATTAAAGTCTCCCATAATGACAACTTCCCCTTTCAATGTCATTTTAGCCATTTCCTCAACTAGTAAATCATTTAATTCTTTGACTTGGCTAGGTGGTCTATAAATGTCCATGTGAGGTCTATACGTACCACACTTTCAGCAGCAGCTCTGACATGTCTGGGTAGTTTTTAAGAAACTTCTGCACCACCAGATTCAGCACATGCGCTAGAAAAGGGACGTGGGTCGCAACGAAATTTCGCCCATTATTGCACACCACCAGGCCGGGCTTGAGGCTCACTGGCAGCAACCACTCATCAGTCTGCTGTTCTATGCCCCTCCAAAGCTCCTGTGCAGTGTGTAGTTTGTCACCCAAACACATGAGTTTTAAAATTGCCTTATGTTTACCGCCGGCTGTGCTGAAGTTGGGGGTGAGGTTCTTTCGATGACCGGATGTGGGGGTGGAAGAAGAGGAGTGGGAGGAGGATGATGCGGAGTAGGAGGAGGAAGTAACAGGAGGTAACGAATAATGTCCTCAGTGATGGAAGGACATGCGCCAAACCACTATCCGCCTCGGGCCCAGCTGCCACTACGTTTACCCAGCGTGCAGTTAGGGAGATATAGCGACTCTGCCCGTGCTTACTGATCCATGTATCTGTGGTTTTGTGGACCTTGCTACAGATGGCATTGCGCAGCGCACACTTGATTTTATCCTCCACTTGGTTGTGCAGGGAAGGTACGGCTCGCCTGGAAAAGTAGTCGCGGCTGGGAACAATGTACTGGGGGACAGCCACCGCCATCATCTGTTTGAAACAGTCCATCTCCACCAGATGGAATGACAGCATTTCAAAGGCGAGTAATTTTAAAATGCTGGCATTCAGGGCCAGGGCTCGAGGGTGGGTAGGTAGGTATTTTCTCCTTCTCTCCAATGTTTGGGAGATGGACAGCTGAATGCTGCCGTGTCACATGGTGGAGATGCTTGGAGATAGTGTCATATGTGGTGGTGTTGGTAGAACATCCTCTGTTTGCTGATTGCCTGGTGCCACGGTGATGCCAGAGGTGGAGGGAGAGGCTGAGCCAGAAGCAGAAGAGGGAGCAGGAGGAGAATGAGAGAGTTCCTTGTTTTTAAGGTGTTTACTCCACTGCAGTTCATGCTTTGCATGTAGATGCCTGGTCATGCAAGTTGTGCTCAGGTTAAGAACGTTTATGCCACGCTTCAGGCTTTGATGGCACAACATGCAAATCACTCGTGTCTTGTCGTCAGGACATTGTGTGAAGAACTGCCATGCCAATGAACTCCTTGGAGCAGGCCTTGGTGTGCTCGGTGCCTGGGTGCAGTGGACAGTAGCAGTAGCATGCTGTCTCTAGAACGGCCGCTGCGCTTTTGCACCCTGCTCCCTCTTTTGCTGTGCTGTTGCCTCTGTGTGAGCCTCTTCCTCAGAACTGTTTGCCTCACTAGCACGACCTTCAGTCCAGTCTGGGTCTAGGACTTCATCATCCTCCACATCATCTTCCACCCATTCGTGACCCTTCCCCTCCTCATCTGTCTGCACATTGCAGAAAGCCACAGCAGTTGGCACCTGTGTTTCATCATCATCAGAGAAGTTTTGTGGCGGTATTCTCATGTCCTCATCCTGCAACAAAAGTGGTTGAGCATCAGTGCATTCAAGGTTTTCTTCTTCTGGAGCAGGGCTAGGTGGATGGGCTGGGGAAACCCTGCCAACAGAGTCATCAAACAGCATGAGACTTTCCTGCATCATTTGGGGCTCTGACTGCTTTGCTGATTTGCAAGGGGGTGAGTTGAAAGACTGATGGGCATGGGCTGCAGGTACCAACTCTGAGCTTTCTGCAGAGGACTGGGTGCTAGATACTGTGAAGGAACTGGAGGCACTTTAGCCACCCAATCTACTATAGCCTGTACATATTCTAGCTTCACCATCCATAAAGCGGCATTTGGGCCTATCAAATTACGCTGCAGATTCTATTGCCTACTCGCACCAGAGAAAGGTGTTTGTCTTGGAGCGGTAGTTGGCGCTGAACGGCCACGTTCTCTCCCAGCTCCACCAACAACACCATGAGCATGCCCACGTCCCTTATTTGATGTTCTCCTCATTATTTGCGTTCACCCACCAAGCTGAAAGATTGGTCTCTCTCCGGTGTCAATTTACCTGCCAGTAGTCGACAATTACGTTCGCTAAGGCAGTGCCCGTGTCATAAAAATGCTCTGTGGACCCAGAATAATGTTTTTTGTGCCCAAAATAGACTGATTCTCAAACTCTATGCAGAAATGTAAAAAATGTTTTTGGTACGCTGTATGCACAAGTGGTTTGTGGAACAAGAACAAGTATTTTTGTAATAAAATACAGAAGTTTAGTATTTCACTGCTGTAAATTGAAATTAATTATTTATACGCCGAATGCACAACAGTTTTTTCGGCCTAAAACACGGCTTTTTTCAATAAAACCCCAAAATGCAGTTTTTAACTGCTGTACATTAAAAGTAGATATTTATAGTATGTATGGACACCAGATTTGGGGACCCAGAACACGGATTTGGTCACCAAAATTCACAAATGCAGTATTGAACTGCAATAAATTGGAAATAATTATTTAAACGACGGATGCACAACAGTTTTTTCGGCCTAAAACATGGCTTTTTTTTAAATAAAACCCCAAAATGCAGTTTTTAAGCGCTGTAATTTTAAATTAGATATTTATACCGTGTATGTATAACTGCTTTGTGAACCAAGAATATTGCTTTTTTCCCACAAGAAAGAATAACGCACTATTTCTCAGCTGCAATGTGAAATCACTATTTAAGTGGTGTATTTAAAGATGCTCCAAAATTCACAAATGCAGTTTTTCACTGCTGTAAATTAAATGTAGGTATTTATACCGTGTGTGAACAACTGCTTTGTAAAGCGGGAACTTTGCTTTTTACACAAAAAAAAAAAAGAATAATGCACTATTTCTCAGCTGTAATGGGAAATCGGTATTTATGCGGTGTATTTCAAAATGCTTGGTGGATCAGGATTCCACTTTTTTGTCAAAAAATACACTTATGCTGTATTTCACAGCAGCAATGTAAAATAGGTGGTTGGAATGGGTATTTCAGACTGTTTGGTGGACCTTGAATAACGTTTTTTTTTTCTATAAAAAACAATGACGCACTATCTCCCTGCAGAAATATAAAATATGTCATTGGACGGTGTATGCAGAACTGTTTTGTGACAAGGAATACGTTTTTTTCCCAAAAATTAAACAGATTCTCTATTTCACCGCAGAAATGTCAAATATATATTTTGGCAGTGTAAAATAGGCTTGGTGGATTCGGATGACCACTTTTTTTTTAACTATAATACACTGATGCACTATTTGATAGCTGAAATGGAATATACGGTTTAGTGCATTGTATACAAAAGTGTTCTGTGCCACCACAGATCCCAGGCTAGACAAATGGACTATGTCACCCCTTAACATACAAAAGGCAATATAGGGGACTTGAGCAGCAAGAAAAAAAAACTTTTTTTTCCTTCACTGAGCTACAAAATAGGATTAGGCTGATGTCCCTGGCTGGCTGGCACACATGCAGTACACTTCAGTGGCTAATATGGCCGCCGAGCACCACCTCATTAACAGATGGATTACAAAAAAAGATTTCCCTTGCAGTGGCTGGTAGTGTTGAGCGCGAATATTTGAATAGCGAATTTTTATTGCGAATATCGCATATTCGATAATTCGCGAATATTGCGAATATACCGCTATATATTCGCAATTTCGAATATTCATTTTATTTTATTTTTTGTTAGATGTTAATCCTTGCTCATCTGGTTGTCTTCCCACTTCCCAAAAGCTGTTCTTACCTGTCCGGAGGATTCCTGGCTCCCTGCCCTCTCCAGTCAATGCCCGTTGCCGCTTCTGCCGACTCCCTGTGTGCATGGGAATGCCTCCATGCTAAAATGTACTGTCGGATGTGAGAATCACGATCTCACAAATTTGACTAACTTGTAATCGCAATGCGATTAATATAACCTGAATTATTCGCATTGCGATATTCGTTATATTCTAGCAATACAACCATTAGGAACCCAGCTTTAAATTGAATTCGCAATGTGAGCAATACAGGATATAGTAAATCGCATTGCAAATTCAACTTAGAGCTGAGTTGCTAATGGTTGTGTTGCTAGAATATAACGAAGATTGAGAATATAGTGTTATATTCGAGTATTCGTGATATTCGTCGTCTTCGTTATATTCTAGCAATACAACCATTAGGAAATGACTCTAAAATAAATTCACAATGCGAGTATATGTTCGTTTCGCGAATGAAACTTTGAGCTGAGTTCCTAATGGTCGTTGCTAGAATATAACGAAGATTGAGAATATAGTGCTATATTCGTGTATTCGTGATATTCGTTGTCTTCGTTATATTCTAGCAATACAACCATTAGGAACTAAGCTCAAAGATAAATTTGCAATGCGAGTATATGTTCGCTTCGCGAATTAAACTTTAAGCTGAGATCCTAATGGTCGTTGCTAGAATATAACGAAGATTGAGAATATAGTGCTATATTCGTGATATTCATTATATTCTAGTAATACAGCCATTAGGAACCCAGATCTAAGTTGAATTCGCAATGCTAGTAATACAGGTTATATTAATCGCATGGCGAATTGAACTTAGAGCTGAGTTCCTAATGGTTGACAACCATTAGGAACTCAGCTCTATGTTCAATTCGCCATGCGATTAATATAACCTGTATTACCCGCATTGCGAATTCAACTTAGAGCTGGGTTCCTAATGGTTGTATTGCCAGAATATAACGAAGATTGAGAATATAGTGCTATATTCGTGATATTCGTTATCTTCGTCAATTATAGCAATATAAGTTAGTTACAAGCATTAGGAACTCAGCTCTAAGTTTAATTTGCGATGCGAATATAAATTTGCGTAACTTTCGCAGTATTTAGAATAATGACGAATATTCGATTTCGACGAATATATGACATATATTCAATCGAATATTTGCGAAATATCGCAAAATCGAATATGGCACCTCCCGCTCATCACTAGTGGCTGGGTACAGAAATGTTGGATTGCTGAAGCTCCCTCCCTCTCTATTTGCTATATCTGGTGGATTAAAGTAGCACAGGTTCTTCTGATTTCTGCCCTATTCTGTCACTGATTGCAGCACCAACATCCTCTCCCTAAGCTGACGTGCGGCAGTACGTGACTCCAGCTTATAAAGCTGCACTCAGCCAATCACAGCCATGCCATTAGTAGGCATGGCTGTGATGGCTTCTTAGGGCAATAAGTAAAACGCTTGCTGATTGGCTGCTGTGCAGCCCTTTAGAAAGCAGGAAGAAATTGCCGAACAATGGACCCAAACCCGAACTTTTTTGAAAATGTTCGGGTCCGTGTCCCGAACATCCCAAAATTCGGTATGAACCCGAACTATACAGTTCGGGTTCGCTCAACTCTAGTCCTAATTATACAGAGTGGGTTATTATATACTAACAATACAGGGACGGGGCATTATTGTAAGATCCTCACCTGCTTTACACTCCAGGGAAACCAAGAGGGGTCCTCGTGGAGTTGCGGGACAGGTTATGCGTGTCTCTGATGCACCAGCTCTGACCCCTTTGCGAACCAGTGCGGGGATGCGTTCGCGTGGACATCGGAGGGGAGGACCGTCGGAGTCCCGGGGACAGAGTGGCCAGGCAAGTGACAAGACGCCGCGGCCAGGGTTGTCTCCGGTGTCTCCTGCGACTTCCATTTCCGCATCTGGGTCCACACGCTCGCATACTCGCGCTGAGTCGATCATGCGTCCGTGCGTACTCAAGAGGGCAGGTTCGCAAAGGGATACACAGTCGCGAGTACGCGCTTCTTATGCGCTTCGCCGACCAGTGGCGCATAATATACCGACTCACAAGAGCAAAGTAGATTAGGGAGCCAGCCATGGGTTAATCAACTTGTGATTGCCTTAGGCCATGTACTCAGGTGCAGGGCAATTTGTTCACCTATGGAAGTGGACACTTGGCACCCTGGGATTGGTCAGCAGGCTTTTAAAAGGAGGTGTCTCAGGGTGATCAGTGCCCACTGTTATTTTCCCTCAACCAGGTATAGGTCACAACTGCTAGTGACTGAAGACTGCCAGGAACTTTGTCCTTTGCAGCGGACCCAAGATCTGGAGTGACTCGACTGCCAAGTGCACAGCATCATTTAGCACTGGTTGGGACTATTCCTGGAATCTCCTTGCCTGGTTTTTGTTATTATTTCTTGTTACCAGCAAGTGTTTCTGGACGTTTATGTTTCTGGTGAATAAACACCTTTTTGCTTTCATCACTGGTCTGTTTGTAGGTGCCTTGCATTGCAATTATATTCTTTATACTAATACATAGGGGGCCATTATATATACTAATAATATAGAGGGGGCTTTATACAGTATATAATAATATTACAGAAGGACCATTATACAAACTAATAATATAGAGGGCCATTATATCCACTAACATACCGCAAGGGCCAATATATATTCTAATAATACAGAGGGGCCATTATATATACTAAAAATACAGAGCGGGCTATTATAAACTAATAATACAGGTGGGGGCATTATATATCCTTATAATACAGACAGGGTTATTAAATAGTAATAATACATAGTAGGCTCTTACATATACTCATAATACAGAGGGGGCCATTATATATACTCACTAGCAGAAGTACCCAGCTTTGCATGGGTATATTTCATCTATTTAATTTAATGTTTGTGTGTGTGTAGTCTATTGACAGTATCCCCTAGTGACAGTACCCCACTCCCTTAACAGTGAACTCAACAGCCCACACCCCTTAACACTGACCCCCCATAGTGCCCCGTCTCCTTAAAATGGGACCTCCACAGCAGCCCACCCCCTTAACTTTCTCCTTAACATCAGCCTGTCCCTTTAACAGTGACCTCCACAACACCCCACCCCCTTTAAAGTAAGGTCCACAGGGGCTCCCTCCTTAACAGTGACCTCTACAGATGCTACACCTTAACACTGACCATAGGTTATAGTCCCCTTAACTGTAACCTCCACCATTCCTGGCCCCCTCCACAGTGACTGCCCCTTTAACAGTGACTTCCACCCCGGTCCCCTAACAGTGACATCCACTGTACCCCTCTCCCTTAATAGGGACCTCACAGTACCCCGCTGCCCCTTTAATAGTGGCCTCCACAGTCCCCTCCTCCCTTAACAGTGACCTCTAAAGTGCCCGCCCCTTTAACAGTGACCTACAGATCGGCCTGCCCCCTTAATAGTAACATCCACAGTGACTTTCCCTTTAACAGTTACCTCCACAGTGGCCACCTCATCTCCATAACAGTAATTTCAACAATAACCTGCCCCCCTAACAGTGACCTCCACAGCAGCTGCCCCTTTTACAGTGACCTCCACAGTCCTTCGCCCCTTAACTGTAATCTTCACAGTGCCCGCCCCTTTAACAGTGACCTCCAGGGCAGCCAGCCCTTTATTTGTGACCTCCACAACATGGGCGTGCATATAAATCATAGGGCCCCATAGCAAAACTCAGAATTGGGCCCTCCCTCAATAAAAAATACAATTATTGTTTGACTAATGCCTCATTCACACGTCAGTGTTTAGTCAGTGATTTCCATCAGTGATTTTGAGCCAAAACCAGGTTCAGCTCTAAATACAGAACAGGTGCAGATCTTCCCGTTATATCTTATGTCCGTGGAGGCTCCAATCCTGGTTTTGTCTCACAATTAGGGATGAGCGAATCGACTTCGGATGAATTAGAAGTATTAGAATGTATTGGCTCTGATGAGCCGAAGTTATTGCTTTGCGAACAATAACTTCATAAATTAATTTGTACTGTAAAAGAAACATTTCCCGAACTCTGGTTCGGTTCCAAGGTACCACTTGGAGGAGGTCTGTACAGTATTGGAACAAAGTTTTATGTGAATCGACTTGCGAAGTCGATTGGCTCATTCCTACTCACAATCACTGATAAAAATCACTGACCAAACACTGATGTGGAAATGATGCCTAAGGCCTCATGCACATGGCTGTAGCCGTTTTTGTGGTCCATAAATTGTGGATATGGAAAACGTGGATATCGACCGTGTGTGTACTGCATTTTGCTCTCTTTTAGAACTGCCTATTCTTGTCTGCAAAATGGACAGGAATAGAACATGTTCTGTTTTTTTTGTTGTTTTTTTTTGGGGGGAGGGCATGGAACAGTGTGACCCCCATTTGCTGTCCGCATCTTTTGCAACCCCATTGAAATGAATGGGTCTGCATCCGATCCAGAAAAAGTACAGAGTGGATGTGGACCGAAAATACGGTCGTGTGCACAGGGCCTAATCAGACTGTTATGGGTAAACAAAATTGGTTTTAATAGCCAATAAATCAAGTGCACCTGCCCATGTCCATCAGTCCAAAAGCAGTAAGTGGAGAGGTGGCTGCTGTACTTCACTTCGGGGATCCTGGTTTGGAAATTAGAGCAGGTCCAAGAGGTGACACCCCCACCGATCTAAAACTTGTGAATATACTAGAGATATATATTGGTTTTCATTGCCCAATTACTATTTGTGCAATCCACTAAGCCACAGAACAACCTACATGTATGCTTCAGGCTAATGTTAGACCCCCTTAGAAGATGAAGCATACAACGGGGAGCTATCATAAGACTGGCACATACAGTTGTGTTCAAAATTATTCAACCCCCAATGCTGTAAAGGGTTTTAGAGAATTTAGTGTACATTTGTAATTGTGTTCAGAATGAAATCTTACAAGGATTTTTTAAAGAACCAAATGCAACTAAAATGACATCAATTGTTTTTGTAATACAGTATTAAATGTTTTTTTTTGTGATTTCTTCATTGACACAATTATTCAACCCCTTAAAGACTACCACTCTTAAGAACAAAGGTTCATTCAAGTGTTTTCGATCAGGTATTGAAAACACCTGTGGATGTCAAGGAGCAGCAATCAAGCATAATAAGCACCAATTAGGCAGATTTAAAATGACTGTGATAATCAGCTCCTTCTAGACATTTACTGGTGTGTTTACAAACATGGTGAAAGTCAAGAGAATGGTCCAGGATGACAAGAGAAGAGGTGATTTCTCTTCACAGGAAGGGCAATGGCTATAAGAAGATTGCAAAGATGTTAAACATACCAAGAAACACCATAGGAAGCATCATTTGCAAGTTCAAGGCAAAGGGCACTGTTGAAACGCTACCTGGTCGTGGTAGAAAGAAGATGCTGACTTCGACTGCTGTGCGCTATCTGAAGCGCAAAGTGGAGAAAAGTCCCCGTGTGACTGCTGAGGAACTGAAAAAAGATTTGTCAGATGCGGGTACTGAAGTTTCAGCTCAGACAATAAGGCGCACACTGCGTAATGAAGGCCTCCAAGCCAGAACTCCCAGGCGCACCCCCTTGCTGTCTCCAAAGAATAAGAAGAGTCGGCTGCAGTATGCCAAAAGTCATGTGGACAAACCACAAAAGTTTTGGGATAGTGTTCTGTGGACTCATGAAACAAAATTAGAACTGTTTGGGCCCATGGATACACGTTATGTTTGGAGGAGGAAGAACAAGGCCTATGATACATATGATATAGATGATAGGTACAGGGAAGCTTCAGTGTGTGCAAGGTACCATGAATTCTCTTCAGTACCAGGAGATATTGGATGAAAATGTGATGCAGTCCGTCACAAACCTGAGGCTTGGGAGACTTTGGACCTTTCAACAGGACAATGATCCAAAGCATACCTCCAAGTCCACTAGAGCATGGTTGCAGATTAAAGGCTGGAACATTTTGAAGTGGCAATCGCAGTCACCAGACTTAAATCCGATTAAGAACCTCTGGTGGGACTTAAAGAAAGCAGTTGCAGCGCACAAGCCTAAGAATGTGACTGAACTGGAGGCTTTTGCCCATGAAGAATGGGCGAAGATACCCGTAGACCGCTGCAAGACACTTGTGTCAAGCTATGCTTAACGTTTAAAAGCTGTTATAACTGGAAAAGGATGTTGTACTAAGTACTAAGATTGAATGTCACTTGGGGGTTGAATAAAACTGATAATGATGTGAGCACAGAAAAGACATTTGTGGTTATTTCATTATAAATATAATGTTATATTTGTCTAACTTACAAGTGCCTCTTTGATTTAATTGTAAACAAGATGACTGAAATGATCAAAATCAATGTCAAACTGGCCAAAACACTCAATTTCAGTGGGGGTTGAATAATTTTGAACACAACTGTACATACATACATACATATGCATACTTGCACAAATGGTAGGCTACTACAGCTATACAGTAATCCTCCCCTAATATATACAGTAATACGTATATTATAAGTCCACACAGACAGGATATGGCAAACAATCAAACCCCCCTCCTTGAGACACGGTAGCACAGTGTGTGTGAGTAGAGATGGCCCAAACTATTCGCCGGCGAACAGTTCCCGGCGAACATAGCTTGTTCGCGTCCCCTGCGGTGGGCGAACATATTCGATATTCGCGTTCGCCCCTATATTTTATCATTGAGCAAACTTTGACCCTGTACCTCACAGTCAGCAGACACATTCCAGCCAATCAGCATACCCTCCCTCCCAGACCCTCCCACCTCCTATCTAAACGCAAGGACAGCATCCATCTTAGATTCATTCTGAAGCTGCAGTGTTAGTAATTGTAAATCGCAATGCGATTAATATAACCTGTATTATTCGCATTGTGACTACAACTTAGATCTGAGTTCCTAATAGTTGCTAGAATATAATGAAGATAACGAAAATAGCACTATATTCTCAATCTTCGCTATATTCTAGCAATACAACTACCATTAGGAACTCAGATCTAAGTTTAATCGCAATGCGAATAATATAACCTGCATTAATCGCATTGCGAATTCAACTTAGAGCTGAGTTCCTAATTGTTGTTGTATTGCTAGAATATACGTTATATTCTAGCAATACAACCATTAGGAACTCAGCTCTAAGTTGTAATTGCAATGTGAATAATACTTACAATTATTAATCGCTTTCCGAATCCATTTGATGCCTCTAGTTGATTGTATATGACGGTTGACTATGACTACCACCAACGTTCTGCTGCCTCCAAAGCAAGATATCTGAACCCCCGAGGGGCCATTTGGGCGTTTTTGATAGAAAACGCATCAAAAACGCATCTGCGTTTTTATAATTTTTTCATGTTTTATTTTTTTTTTTTGTGTATTTTGCCACATTTGGTTGCATATTTACATTTGGTATAGGCAAATATGGTAGTCTAGATCGTGTGTCTATACCAAAACCTAGGATCATTGTTTGACAGCATATTTTCTAAGCCATATAGCTGAATATAGATTTGGGCAGAGTAATGATCTAGACCTGTGTTTCCCAACCAGTGTGCCTCCAGCTGTTGCAAAACTACAACTCCCAGCATGCCTGCGATGTTCGGTCCACCCCCTATCATTGAGTAAACTTTGACCCTCTACTTCACAGTCAGCAGACACATTCCAGCCAATCAGCATACCCTCCCTTCCATCTCCTGGACAGCATCCATTTTAGATTCATTCGAAAGCTGCAGTCTTAGTGAGAGGAGGGACAGTGAAGTTGCTGCTGATTTAATAGGGAAATCAATAGCTAGGCTAGTGTATTCAGTGTCCACTCCAGTCCTGAAAGACTCATCTGATCTCTGCTGTAAGGATAGCGTCCTGACAGCACCCCAAAAAGCACTTTTTAGGGCCAGTACATCAGTCTCCCTCCCAGACCCTCCCACCTCCTATCAAAAAGCAAGGACGGCATCCATCTTAGATTCATTCTGAAGCTGCAGTGTTAGTAGTTGTAATCGCAATGCGATTAATATAACCTGTATTAATCGCATTGCGAATTCAACTTAGAGCTGGGTTCCTAATAGTTGTATTGCTAGAATATAACAAAGATTGAGAATATAGCGCTATATTCTCAATCTTCATTATATTCTTGCAATACAACCATTAGGAGCCCAGCTCTAATTTGAATTCGCAATGCGATTAGAACAGGTTATATTAATCGCATTGCGAATTAAACTTAGATCTGAGTTCCTAATAGTTGTTGTATTGCTAGAATATAACGAAGATTGAGAATATAGTGCTATATTCGTTATCTTTGTTATATTCTAGCAATACAACCATTATGAACCCAGCTCTAAGTTGAATTTGCAATGCGATTAATATAACCTGTATTAATCGCATTGCGATTACAACTTACCACACTCTACGTAATTTTCCATGGGAGTTTTGCCATGGATCCCCCTCCGGCATGCCACAGTCCAGGTGTTAGTCCCCTTGAAACAACTTTTCCATCACTATTGTGGCCGGAAAGAGTCCCTGTGGGTTTTAAAATTCGCCTGTCTAATGAAGTCTATGGCGGTTTGCACTGTATGCATGTTCGCGAACATTTGCGGAAGTTCGCGTTCGCAGTTCGCGATTGGAAAAATTTTTGTTCGCGACATCACTATGTGAGTGGTGACTGCTGCCTCTCCAGTTTCTCTTCCTCACGGAGATGCCTCACTTAAGCAACATGTGGCATGGCTGCAGCAGTCACAGCCAGGTGATTGTTGAACTTTTCTTCACCTTGATGCAATGTCCCCGGCAGCTGGAATGAGATGCCCTTCTTCCTGCTGTGCCCAAAGTCCTTGAAGGCGATGCCGAAATTCAGCTGGCCAGCTGAATTTTGCTGACAGACAGGGAGCCCATAGGAAGATCAGGCTTCAGTTTACATTATTCCTACTTCTGCTGGAGTAGACCAGCAGAGAACCGGTGCTACTGTGCTATTGCATCAGAAAGTTGGAGGAACCATTCAGCTGGCTCGGGCCCCCTAACCTCACGGGCCCCATAGCAATGGCGTGGTCTGCCTCTATTGGCGGTACGCCACTGCTCCACAGTACCCCATCTAATTAAAAGTGACCTCCACAGAGCTGCGTTCCCTTAAAATGTGACCTACACAACACCCCTCCCCCTTAACAGTGACCTCCACAGCACCCCACCCCTTAACACTGACCTCTATAGCCAACCGTCCACTTAACTATAACCTCCAACATTCCCTGCCCCCTTAACAGAGACCTCCACAGTACTCGCTACTTTAACAGTGACCTCCACAGCGGCCCATCCCATTAACAGGGACATCGACAGCGGCCGCCCCTTTATTAGTGACTTTCACAGTACTCCATCTCCTTAACAGTGAATTCCACAACACCACGCCCCCTTAACAGTGGTCTTTACAGCAATCTGCCCCTTAACAGTGACTTCCATAGCGGATTGTCCGCTTAACTGTGACCTCCACAACAGCCTACCCCCTTTACTCTGACCTCTACAGCACTCCGCTTCCTTAACAGTGTCATCCACAGCACTCTGCTCACTTAAAACTGACCTACAGCAGAGTTAAAAATGGCTGTGTTGTTATGGAAATCTGGTGTAAAACTGTGTGTATGTGAAGACTAAGGGCCTGCAAGCTTCTATTGGCTGATAAGGGTCATGTGACTGTGTGTATGGCAGTTGGGATTTGAGGAGAAAGACCTGCTGGCTTATATTGGCTAATGTGGGTCATGTGATGTGCTATATTTGCATTTTTTGGGAATATCTCATGAACGGTACGTGCTAGAGAGCTGAGACCCAGTATAAAACCCTCCCAGACACCTGAAGTACCTGTCTGACAAAATTCCTGATTGTAAATGCGATGGTGTGGATTCTTTTAGCGGACATACACACATGGACACATACACTCAGCTTTAAATATTAGATGATACAGGGGGGAATTATATGACTGTAATAATACAGAGGGAACCATTATATATCCTAATTAGAGATGAGCGAATTTTTCAAAAATTCGACTAGCCGGTTCACAGAATTTTTGGGGAAAAGTTTGGTTCAATCCGAATTTGTTTGTGGCGAATTTTGTTAAAACTGCTATTTCCTGGCTGCAGAGAGCCTTTATAGTGGTGTAGAACACTGTGCCTTGCAGTAACATGCATAGCGAGTCTGCTTTGGTAGCAAAACAATACTGTGAGTCCGTATAACACGCAGATGACAGGCGTCGCTCTTAGAATCACTGCACACTTCGCTTATTTGGGCTTTCACGAGCCAAAACTGACCAAATAACTCAAGTATGAACTAAGCCTTACAGGTTATTGTTAGTGTCAAGAAGAAACACACTCCTTTTACACCGTCGTCAGCTGATTCCACATAGATGTAAACAGAACATGTTATATAAAACGTTTAAAAAAGTAGAGACCTCCTGACAGAGAAGAGAGGGTGTCAGCAGTAAGTTTGTGTTGACGTCCCAGATTATTTTGCCCTTCCTCTGATCCGTCAGAACAATAACCCCCCAAAAACGGATCCTGTCTGTTGAGCATTTGCCTTCACTCAGACAGCATTTGGTCAGTAATCCATCAGTATTGCTAATGCCAAAAAAAAAGGAGTGGATCCAAAACAGAGATGACATGTGAATGGAATATTTACATGTCTTCTGTGTTTTGTACCCACTCCTGCTTTTGGCTACTAAATCACAATCCAATTCTGATGGGACCATACAGGCCTTACAGTTGCTACACAGAGAGTATCCGTTGTAAGTCTCATTTTTCCTTCCTTCTGACAGATCAGAAAAAGGGTCAAATAAAAGATAATGTCAGCCAAGCCAAAAAAGGCAAAATAGTGGCCCAGTGATGAAGTGGAGAGTGTGGGAATAGCATGAGAAGTCCACAGAGTAGCCTTATGACATAGTGGTGAGGTGGAAGCAGCATCAGAAGGTCACAGAGTGGCACAATGACAGAGTCTAGAGGTGGCAGCAGCATGAGGATGCCACAGAGAGGCACAAGTACAGAATGTGTAGGTGGCAGCAGCATCAAGAGACCACAGAGTTTTTGGGGAAAAATTCTGTTCTATCCAAATTTGTTTGTGGCGAATTTTGTTAAAAAACTACTATTTCCTGGCTGCAAGAGCCTTTATAGTGTTGTAGAACACTGTGCCTTGCAGTAACACGCATAGGGAGTCTGCTTTGGTAGTGAAATAATACTGTGAGTCCGTATGACATGTAGATGACCGGTGTCACTGTTAGAATTACTGCAAACTTCACTTTTTTGGGCATTCACGGGGCCAAAACTGGACAAATAACTCAAATATGAACTCAGCCTTTAAGGTCGATGTTAGCTCCAAGAAGAAGTGCACTCCTTTTATACTGTCGTCAGCTGATTCCACATAGAAGTCTACCTGTTCTATTAAATGCTTAAACAAGTAGAGTCCCCAACAAAGGGAAGAGGGTTTTAGCAGTAAGTTTGTGTTGACATCACTGATTATTTTGCCCTTCCTCTGATCCATCAGAACAATAACCCCCCAAAAAATAGATCCTGTCAGTGTAGCATCCGGCTTCACTCGGTCAGGATTTGGTCAGTAATCTATCAGTACTGTTAATGCCAAAAAAAAACAGGAGTGGAATCAAAATAGAGATAAAATGTGAACGGAATATTTTCATGTCTTCTGTGTTCTGTTCTCACTCCTGCTTTTGGCTACCAAATCCCAAGCCAATTGTAATGGGACCATACAGGCCCTAAAGCTGCTACACGGAGAGGATCCATTATTAATCTCATTTTTCCTTCCTTCTGACAAATCAGAAGAATGGTCAAATAAATGATGATGTCAGCCAATCCAAAAAGGCTAAATAGTGGCCGAGTAATAAAGTGGGAAGGGTAGGAACAGCATGAGAAGTCCACAGAGTTGCCCTATGACATAGTGCTGAGGTGGAAGCAGCATAAGGAGACCACAGAGTGACCGAATGACAGAGTTTGGAGGTGGAGGCAGCAATCGGAGGCCACAAAGTGGCAAGGTGACATAGTGTGGATGTGGCAGCAGCATGAGAAGGCCACAGAAGGGCACGACGACGAGAGATTGTGGAGGTGGCAGCAGCATGAGGAGGCCACAGAGTGGGATAACGACAACGTGTGGAGGTGGCAGAAGCATGAGAAGGCAACAGAGTGGCATGATGACGAGAGGTTTTGGAGGTGGCAGCAGCCAATATTTCAAATGTAGTGATATATATTCGTAAAAACGAATATTTGTTTTTGTTGTTTTTATTTTATTTTAACCTATTACCTAGTATACCTACCTGCTTCTTGCTTGTGGGCCAATGTGAGAAGGCTGAAGTATTGTAGTCTGTAGTGAATTAGAATTTTCTTCATTATTTAATTTTTTTTCTCTTATGCCAAAAATCGGCAATGTAATATTCGCGTAATATTCTAACACCCGAATATATAGTACTATAAATTTTAGTGCTATATATTCATTTTTTAGAATATTCGTTATTTTTTCCAATTTAATGTGAACAGTTATTGGCCCAAAGTAACTTACGCAGGGAGAAATCATAAACTCAGATGGGAAAAAATTACGAATATTCTAAAAAAATTATATATAGCACTACATTCCATAGTGCTATATATTCGGGTTTTAGAATATTCACATTACGCGAATATTACATTGCCGATTTTTCGCAATCAATAGAATACTCTCTAATGCGAATATTCGCGAATATATGACGAATATTCTAACAATTATTCGCGAAATATCGCGAATTCAAATATTGCCCCTGCTGCTCATCACTAGCAACGATGAACAGCGAATATATTTTTATTTTGCAACTGATACACAGCAAACTAGGCTTTAGAATATATCATTGCACCGCAGAACAGCAATTAGGCCCTAATTTTTATCTACTTTTACACAAAAGACTTTTCAACAGATAAGTGCAACAATGAACGGTGAATATATTTTATTTCGCCACTAATCCACAGCAAACTGGGCTTTAGAATGTATCACTGCACCGCAGAATGGCAATTAGGCTTTCATTTTTTTACATTTTACACAACACAAAAGGCTTTTCAACAGGTAAGTGCAACGCTGAATGGTGAATATATTTTTATTTCGCCACTAATACATGGCAAACTGGACTTTAGAATATATCACTGCACCACAGAAGGGCAATTAGGCCCTAATTTTTTTCTACTTTTACACAACACAAAAGGCTTTTCAACAGATAAGTGCAATGATGAAAGGCGAATAAATTTTTATTTCGCCACTAATACACGGAAAACTGGGTTTTAAGATATATCACTGCCCCGCAGAACGGCAATTAGGCCCAATTTTTTTTATACTTTTGCACAAAAGGCTTTTCAAAAGATAAGTGCAACGATTAACGGCAAATATAATTTTTTTCTTCCACTAATACATGGCAAACTGGGCTTTAGAATATATCCCTGCACCGCAGAACGGCAAGTAGGCCCTAATTTTTTTTGTAATTTACAGAACACAAATGGCTTTTTAACAGATAAGTGCAACAATGAAGGGGGCGAATATATTTTTATTTCACCACTAATACAGGGCTTCAGAATGTATCACTGCACCACAGAATGGCAATTAAGCCCTATTTTTTTCAAACTTTTAAACAACACAAAAGGGTTTTCAACAGATAAGTGCAACACTGAACGGCGAATATATTTTTATTTCGCCAATAGTCCACGGCAAACTGGGCTTTAGAATATATCACTGCACCGCACAATGGCAATTAGGCCCTAATTTTTTTCTACTTTAACACAAAAGGCTTTTCAACAGATAAGTGCAATGCTGAACGGCGAATATATTTTTATTTTGCCACTAATCCATGGCAAACTTGGCTTTAGAATATATCACTGCACCCCAAAATGGCAAATAGGGCCCTAATGTTTTTGTACTTTTACAGAACACAAAAGGCTTTTCAACAGATAAATTCAATGATGAACGCCGAATATATTTTTATTTCACCACTAATACACGTCAAACAGGGCTTCATAATATATCACTGCACCGCAGAATGGCAATTAGGTCATAATTTTTATTTTATTTTACACAATAGGCTTTTCAACAGATAAGTGCAACGCTGAACGGTGAATATATTTTTATTTAACCACTAATACACGGTAAACTGGGCTTTAGAATACATCACTGCAAAAGGCTTTTCAACAGATAAATGCAACGATGAACGACGGACATATTATTTTTTTCACCACTAATATATGGCAAACTGGGCTTCAGAATAAATATATCACTGGACAGCAAAATGACAATTAGGCCCTAATTTTCTTTTCAACTTTTAAACAACACAAAAGGCTTTTCAACAGACTAGTGCAATGCTGAATGGCAAATATAATTTTTTTTCTTCCACTAATACATGGCAAACAGGGCTTCAGAATATATCACTGCACCGCAGAACAGCAATCAGTCCCTAATTTTTTTTCTACTTTTGCACAACACAAAAGGCTTTTCAACAGATAAGAGCAACGATGAAAGTCAAATATATTTTACTGCGCCACATAACGGGAATTAGGCCCTAATTTTTTCTACTTTTACACAAAAGGCTGTTCAACAGATAAGTGCAACGCTGAATGTTGAATATATTTTTATTTTGCCACTGATACACGGCATACTGGGCTTTAGAATATATCACTGCACCGCAGAATGGCAATTAGGCCCTATTTTTTTTCTACTTTTACACAAAAGGCTTTTCAACAGATAAGTGCAACGATGAACCACGGACATATTATTTTTTTCGCCACTAATACATGGCAAACTGGGCTTTAGAATAAATATATCTCTGGACAGCAGAATGACAATTAGGTCCTAATTTTTTTCGATTTTACACAAAAGGCTTTTCAACAGATAAGTGGAACAATGAACGGCGATTATATTTTTATTTCTCCACTAATACACGGCAAACAGGGCTTTAAAATATATCACTGCACCGCAGAACGGCAATTACGTACTAATTTTTTTTATTTTACACAAAAGACTTTTCAACAGATAATTGCAACAATAAACGGCGAACATATAATTTTTTTCGCCTCTAATACATGGCAAACTGGGCTTTAGAATATATCACTGCACTGCATAATGGCAATTAGTCCCTAATTTCTTTCTACTTTTACACAACACAAAAGGCTTTTCAACAGATAAGTGCAACAATGAACGGCGAACATATAATTTTTTTCGCCTCTAATACATGGCAAACTAGGCTTTAGAATATATCACTGGACCACAGAACGCCAATTAGGACCTAATTTTTTTCTACTTTAACACAAAAGGCTTTCAAAAGATGAGTGCAACAATTAATGGCGAATATATTTTTATTTTGCGCTAATACACGGCAAACAGGGCCTCAGAATCTATTACTGCACCGCAGAATGGCAATTAGGCCCTTTTTTCCCAACTTTTACACAACACAAAAAGCTTTTCAACAGATGAGTGCAACGCTGAACAGCGATTATATTTTTATTTCGCCACTAATCCACGGCAAACTGGGCTTTAGAATATATCACTGCACCGCTGACCTGCTATTAGGCCCTAAGTTTTTTCTGCTTTGACACAAAAGGCTTTTCAACAGAAAAGTGAAACGATGAACAGCGAATATATTTTTATTTCGCCACTAATACACGGCAAACTGGGCTTTAGAATATATCACTGCACCGTAGAATGGCAATTAAGCCCTATTTTTTTCTACATTTACAGAAAAGGCTTTTCAACAGATAAATGGAACAATGAACGGCGATTATATTTTTATTTCGCCACTAATAAACGGCAAACTGGGCTTTAGAATATATCACTACACCACAGAACGGCAATTAGGCCCTAATTTCTTTCAACTTTTACACAACACAAAAGGCTTTTCTACAGATTAGTCCAATGCTGAACTGAGAATATATTTTTATTTTGTCACTAATACATGGCATACAGGGCTTTAGAATATATCACTGAACCGCACAAGGGCAAATATATATTTTGTTGCCACTAATACACAGCAAAAAGGACTTTACAACATATAACTGCACCGCAGAAATACTCAAGAAATATTTCCTTGTAATAAACCCTGTTAATGGCTGTATCAAACAGCACTTGCACCCCAATAACAAGAACGATTTACAGGCATTAAATGATCTCAAATGGGAACCCAATTTCTGCTGTATTGCGGCCGATGTGGTCTCGCTATATACAGTGATACCACATGACCTGGCAGTCCAGGCTCTAATTTGGTTTCTAGCCACCTATTCTCACTATCCTGAAGATTTTCACAGATATGTTGTCAAGGTGACTCTGTTTCTATTACAACACAATTTCTTTGTATTTGGCCAGCGGTATTTCCTGCAATTAACAGGTGTTTCTATGGGGGCTAAATTTTCCCCGTCGCTGGCCAACATATACATGTGTTGGTGGGAACATTTTTTTCTTTTCTCATCATGCAACATATGGGCCCCCGCCCTGAGATGGTACGGTCGCTATATAGACGACCTGCTGTTCATATGGTCAGGCGGCATGGCGAGCGTGCCATCCTTTGGGCAATTTCTTAACTCCAATCCTAATAATTTGAAATTCACTATCACCTGCAATGCGGGATCCATAGATTTCTTGGATCTCACTTTGCAGGGGGATATTGCAGCAGGAAAAATTCTCTTTTCTGGTTACCGCAAGGAGACAGCGGGGAATACCATCCTCCATGCCACATCCTGTCATCCTCCGCACGTTATTAAAAACATTCCTAAAGGTGAATTTATTCGGATACGACAGAATTGCACTAAGGATGACAGGTGTCGCACGGAGATGCAAGCAGCCTCCGGTCGCCTTGCAGTCAGAAAATATCCTAAACATAGTTTAGAAACAGCCCAGAGTCACGCCCTCAGCATTCCACAAAAAAAACTCATATTTCCCCAAAAAGCACAATTAAAATGGAAGAGTCCTTTATATACCCGCACACCGGTCTTTGTCACCAGTTATAGTTTGGAGTACAAGCAGGTTTGCAATATTGTTAAATCGCACCTGCCCATACTGTCCATGGAGAAAGAATGGCGGCATATTGTCATAGACGGGATAAAATGTGTGGCTCGAAAAGCACCCAGCCTACAAAATAAAGTCAGCCCATCCTTGTTCAGGGAGAAACCGCAATCTCGTCCCACCCGGCTGCGGCATTTGGGCAGCTACAAATGTGGTCACAAAATCTGCACGTGTTGTGCTCATATGATGGTGGGGAGTGAAATTACCTCCTTTTCTAAAAACAAAACATTTGCCATTCGGCAATATATTAATTGCAATACATCTTTTGTAGTATATTGCATCTCTTGCATTGAGTGTGCACTCCAATACATCGGCTGCACTGCCAATTGTTTGAAGACTAGAATCTGCAGACACATCTCTGATATCCCACACACACGGGACAGAGGTGTGTCTGCAGCCAGCCTTCATTTTGCTGCAGTGCATGCCGGCAGTGTGAATAGCATGCGAGTCCAGGGAGTAGAACGGGTCCTCCCCCCCATTAGAGGTGGGGACCACCGCAAAAAACTCCTCAATAGGGAGTCTTATTGGATATATAAAATGGGCTCCTGCTCGCCTAATGGCCTGAATTTGAAGCACGATCTGATCCTACATTATTGATTATTGTCTGTTGCTACAAGTGATTTCTCTTTTAACTTTTTGATATGCTTTTACTGTTTTTGTCTTCCCTCACTCTGTATTTGTAATTACTTTGCACATGGTGTATGGGCGTGTATGTGGGAGGTATCTCATTACTGAGGAAATTTTTCTCAGCTGATGCACTCCCATATATATGGAGTCATTTTTATTGTTGCTTTGTCATGATTAAGGATCAGGATTGTCTCTAAGATCTGAAACGCCTAGACGCGACATATGTGTCACTGTATTTTTATCGCTTGAAAAATAAAGATGAACATTGGTGCTACAAGCTGGACATCTTCCTATTTTTATCGCAAGAATGATTTGCTGGAATGAGAGAGCTGTATAATGACAGAGCTGTATTTGGATCCCCAGTCAGCGCACCAAGATGTAATAGAATTGTTCCGATTACCCAGTTTGTACCCTCCCCTACTGAACCCTGTCCTACATAAATGCTCTTGTAAGATTCCTTCCTATCCTTTCCCTGCACTCATAAATGGTATTTTCACCACAATCAAGTCTTTACTATCACTGTCCCTAGTGCCTGCAGACATGTTACTCCCTGCACTAAGTACGCTGGTGAATGGCAGAATCTAAGGTGGTTGCCGCTATTTATAGGGCTCTGACATCAAAGGGCTGGCTACTGATTGGTTGCATGCATGTCAGCATGGGTGATTCCGCCTTCCTAGAGTTCCTTTTCCATGTCCTCACACGTCCAGCAGCCATTTTAGGAAAAAATGTGATTTGTTACCACGAAGAGTGAGGGAATTCGGCTTTGTTGCAAATTAAATTTTTCCTGAAATTCGGATCGAATTCCACTTCATCAGCTTCGATTCGCTCATCTTTAATCCTAATAATACAGAAGGGGCTAATATATATAATAATGATACAGAGGGGCTATTATATAAACTAATAATACAGAAGGGACATTATATAAACTAATGATATTACGGGGGCCATTATATATTCTAATCGTACAAAGAGGACCATTATATATTCTAATAACACAGAGCCATTACATATCACAATATTACCGAGGGAGCCATACTAATAATGCAGAGGTGGCCATTATATATACAAATAAAACAGAGTGGGCCATTATATATACTAAAAATACAGACGGGGCTATTATAAAGTAATAATACAGAGGGGGCTATTACATATCCTAATAATACAGAAGGGGCCATTATATATTATGATAATAGAGAGGAGACTATTAGGCTGGGTTCACACGAGCGTGTCCGTAATAGGTCTGGATGCGTTGCGGATGCGTTCAGTGAAAACTTTGCGATTTCACAGGCAAAGCCATTCAGTTTTTCCTGCGATTGCGTTCAGTTGCTCAGTTTTTTCCGTGTGGGTGCAATGCATTTTGATGCGTTTTTCACGCGTGTGATAAAAAACTGAAGGTTTACAAACAACATCTCCTAGCAACCATCAGTGAAAAATGCATCGCACCCGCACTTGCTTGCGGATGCAATGCGTTTTTCACGCAGCCCCATTCACGTCTATGGGGCTATGGGGCGTGAAAAACGCAGAATATAGAACATGCTGCGATTTTCACGCAACGCAGAACTGATGCGTGAAAAACAACGGTCATGTACACAGCCCCATAGAAATGAATGGGTCCAGATTCGGGTGAAATGCGTTCACATCATGCATTGCACCCGCGCGGAAAACTCGCCCGTGTGAATGCAGCCTTATATATACTAATAATAAACAGGGGGTTATCATATACTAATGATATGGAGGTGAGCATTACATATTCTAATAATACAGAGGGGTGATTACATACAGTATACTAAAAATACAGAGGGGGACATTATATATACTAATAATACAGAGGCAAGGCATTATATATACTAATAATACAGAGGAGACTAATTTACTAATGGGGGATATTATATATAATAATATAGGGGGGGGGGGCTTTTATATACTGATAATACAGAGGGGGCCATTATATATACTAATAATAGGGGGCTACTATATACTAATAATACAGAGGGGGCAATATATTATCAATACAAAGGGCATTATACATATGGGCACTATGATGTGGGGTACATTATATGTAGTGGCACTGCAGGGGGCATTATAATACAGAGGGTACTGCGATGGGGCTTATAAATACTGGGGCTACTAAAGGGGGCATTATAATTACTGGGGACACTATAGGAAGCATTATAACTACTGGTTACACTATAGGGGGCTTTATTACTACTGTGGGCTCTACAGGGGGCCTTATAGAGGGATCTGTTAATGCTGGTAACACTATAGGGGGGTTATTTATACTAGGGTCCCTATGGGGGCATTATTAATATGAAGGGTGCTGTGGAGGAATTATTATTGAGCACAATATGGAGGGCATTACTAATGGGGTTTCTATTGGGGGTACTGTAGGGGCACTATTACTTTCCCTTCTCATCCTCTGGCAGCACATCATGGGTTAGTCATATTCCCTTCAGTCTCCAGAACCGCCCACCTAGATAAATCAGAATAATTAATTGAAAATTGATCAACTCACTATATAAGGTAGCTACCAGAGCACATCATTGTGTTTTTTTATTGTCCTTCAGTTAGCTCACCTAGCGGCTGGTTACCTGGTTAGGTAGCCTTAAATTTGTTGTTTTATAGTTGGCCATGTATTTTTCTGCCATATCCCTATATTGTTTGCGCTTATCCATTGCGTTCTCTGCCAGGATTTCTGGAGAACTTCCGATTTCACGGACACTGTCAGTGGAGCGCATTGAAGCGCATGGTGGAACGCAGGTGCAGGGCGTCTGACGTCATCCCGCAGGCCGCCTCCTCGCCGTGGAGTAAGTATTTAAGGCGGCTGTTTGTAATGCTCAGTGCCGCATGTGCCTGGCAGCCGAGCTCTAGCATGTCTAAGTTAAATTTGCCTGTCCTGTGTCAGGCAATCCTCTTTATGCTCTGCTTATCCCTGGGTTAACTGATTGCTTGTATTTGTTATTACAGCAAAGGGAAGAGATCCAGAAAAAGCAGGCACAGGTTGTGCCATTCAAGTGATCAGCCCCTGCCTAATGAGTACCCAGAGGATTTTTGTGAGCAATGCAGTGGGAACCCTTCTAAGGTTTCTCCAGAAACCAGACCTGCAAAGAAGCACAAGACAAAGCAATCCTTGTGTATATCTTGTATTTAGCCGCTTCCAGATGATTGTACCTCTAATATATGTGAAAATTGTTCCCATTCAGATGAAGTCTCTGACACAGAAACTCGGAGACTTATGTCCCACTTCAAAAAGTTTCTTGCAAAAACAAAAATGAAATATGAGAAAAAGAAGCATTTTCTATCCCCGTCATCGTCTGAGCAGTCTTCACATATTGAGGGAGAAGTCTCTTCAGATTCTGAATCTGATTCTACAATTCTAGAAGATAACTTCCTTTTTAACAAAAATAATGCTAATCATCTAATCAAGGAAGTAACAGAGTATGGAATCTAAAAAAGAAAAAGCCTTGGTGCATGAGGAAGAAGACCTTTTGTATTTTCCCAAGAAGAAAACTCCCGTGTTTCCTAGTCATCCAATACTGAATTCCATTGTGTATAAGGAATGGGAACAACCCGTTGGAAAAATAAATCTGGGATCAAGATTTAGAGCGGCGTAGAAGACTGATCCGGCTGAATTCACCAGTTGGGAAGCCCCAGCAAGGGTAGATCCTGCAGTTACGCGACTAGCTAAAAGATCTCTCTTTCCTAGCGATGACTCCTCCTTGTCTAAGGATCCGATGGAGAAGAAAGTTGATGGGCTCCTTAAGAGACTACATACCTACCTGGCCTCACTAAACAAGGCAGCTATGGCGACAGTCCCTGTAGCTTGGGCACTCAGAGTATGGCTTAGCCAGCTTGGTAGAGATATAGAGGACTGAGTCTCCAGAGAAGAATTGCTGCAACAGTTACAAACGCTAAAGCTGGCGGCGGAATTCCTCTGTGATTTCCCTGTGGATACTATAAGGTTAAAGCTATGGTCCGGCGATCCTGCCTCAAAAGGCAACCTCTGCTCTCTACCTTTTGAGCCTGGAAGATTGTTCGGCTCCCATCTGGATAAAGTTATCGAGTCTAATATGGAAGAGAAAGTATTAAACTTCCCTCACTCTAGACGGAGAGACAAGCTGGAATTTTTTTGTCCCTACAAAAGTCAAGATTATAGAAGATTAAATTTTAGAGGACGTTCAACCAGAGGAAGACCTGATCACAGATTCAGATCAAACTCTGAGAAGCCATGAAAGAAGTCAGGTGATACGAAACAGCCAAATACGGAGTTCTGACAGCAGAAATCAGGAAGTGGGAGGCCGCCTGTCAAATTTTTACTCAGAATGGCTGCAGATTACCTCAGACATCTGGGGTTTCCAGATTATCAAAGACGGTTACGATCTAGAATTCAACCACTTCCCAAGAGACATATTCCGCTTAAACAAGAGAGAAGATCCTCTACTAGCTCAACTCCTGGAAGAATTTTTAGAGAAGGGTGCATTAAAACCTGTTCCCAAAGCAGACGGTAAAAATCTTCTTATCATAGATTTGCGTTACCTGAATCAGTACTTAAAGAAAGTGCATTTCAAAATGAAGACAATAAGATCAATAACAGCGGTACTCCGAAAGGATCAATACATGGTGTCCTTAGACCTCAAGGATGCATACCTACACATCCCGATAAGAGAATCATCCAGAAAATTCTTAAGACTGGCTATTCAGAGAAAAGGGACCATCTCACACTTCCAGTTCAAGGCTCTCCCTTTTGGCCTGTGATCTGCTCCGATAATTTTTACGAAAATTGTGATAATAGTAGCAGTGAGTCTCCGCCTCCAGGATATTCAAGTCTTCCCATACCTGGATGACTGGCTATTGGTAGCCCAATCCAAACACCTCCTTCAAGTCCATCTCAAGAAAGCAGTGAAACTCCTGCAGTCCCTGGGATTTCTAATAAACTGGAAGAAATCAGATATTGTTCCCACCACATCCAAGACCTTCCTAGAGTTCACGATAGACACACGCCACATGACCTTATTTCTGCCACTTCCCAAGATAGAGACACTAAAGAAGGAAGTAAGAACTCTGTTATCCTTACGTCGGCCTACAGTGCGCAGGGTAATGAAAACATCAGGACCTATGACAGCAATAGCAGATGCCGTCCCCTGAGCCATGATTCATACCAGGGACTTACAGCAGGACATGCTACAGATGTGGCATCGCAGCCACCACAGTTTGAAAGCAAGAGTGCAGCTGAGTCCTGCAACAATTCAAAGCCTAAATTGATAGCTTCAGACCAGGAACCTCGCTTGTGGGAGGAGTTTTCAATTCGTGTCTCCAGTAATAATTACCACAGACGCTTCTGGCCAGGGCTGGGGAGCACACCTCCAGGACAGATGGATTCAAGGCCTCTGGTCCCCACAAGTGAAAAGATGCTCCTCAAATTTCAAGGAACTGAAAGCGGTCCAGGGTCTTCTCCAGATCGCAACAGAGATAGTAGAGAAACCAGTACTTATCTGTTCAGACAATCTCCCTGCAGTTTTTTACCTGAACAAGCAAGGGGGGACAAGGAATATGGTTCTTCTGGGCTTGTTCAAGAAGATTTTTACCTGGGCAGAATTCCACCTCTTAGAATTAAAAGCCTTGCATATCAGAGATTGTTACAATACTCGAGAGCAGGCATGCTCAACCTGCGGCCCTCCAGCTGTTGTAAAACTACAACTCCCACAATGCCCTGCTGTAGGCTGATACCTGTAGGCTGTTCGGGCATGCTGGGAGTTGTAGTTTTGCAACAGCTGGAGGGCTGCAGGTTGAGCATGCCTGCTCGAGAGGATCAGCTGAGTCGGAGGATGATCAACCAGCAGAATGGGAGCTGAATCAAGCCATCTTTCAGCAAATAGTGGCCAGATGGGGTCTGCCTTCCTGGAATCAGATGGCATCCAGGAAGAATAAAAAACTACCAAGGTTCTGCTCCCTGAACAGTTGGGAAAACCCCACAGCAGTCATTGCTTTCTCAATAAGCTGGAGACACCTGTTCGTGTACATCTTTCCTCTGGTTCCCCTCATTGTGAAGGTACTGCAAAAGATACTTGCAGAGAAGCCTCAAGCGATATTAATAACACCATTCTGGCCCAGAAGGTCGTGGTTTCCCCTTATTCTCCAGCTGTCCAGGAGGGTCTGTATTATCAGCATCTGGACAGACTACACCTCCCAACCCGGAGGCTGAAAGATCTACACTAGAAGGGAAAGGGCTCTCAATCTCAGTAATTAAATACACTTCTCTGCTCACGTAAAGACTCTACTAAAAAGAAGTATGGCAAGATCTGAAATAAATTCTCAGAATGGCTCTGTGAGTCCAACTGTTTGGAGATTGACATTTCTTCTATACTACAGTTCCTTCAAGATGGCTTTCAAAAGGGTCTCAAGCCTAACACTTTGAGGGCTCATATGACGGCGATCAATGCCATGACTGAAAATAAATTAATTCATCACCCCCTCATCTTCAGGTTTTTTAAAGCAGTAAGAAAGTTGAAACCTGCTTTCCAGGAACCCATTCTGGTTTGGGACTTGTCTGTGGTGCTCAGAAGACTAACGGCCTCTCCATTTGAGCCTCTCCAACAAACTGATTTCAAATGGTTTACCTATAAAGTCTCATTTCTGATCGATCATTACTTCTGCAAAGCGGTTAGATGAGCTCTGAGCCCTTTTCTCCAAGCATCCGTATATAAGACTTGTTCCAGATGAAGTGCTTCTCTGTACCATGCCTTTATTCCAACCAAAGGTCTCATAATCAAACATTAAGAGAGTCTTTTCTTACAGTTTTCTTTCCTGACCCTTCAGATTAACAGCAGAGTGTCCTGCACACTCTAGATGTTAAGAGGGCAATTGAGATCTATCTTCACAGAACCAAGGAATTCAGAAAGGCAGAGAACCTCCTTTTGCTGTATGCTGGATCAAGGAGAGGGCAACCTCCATCTAAAGATACCCTTTCAAGGTGGATTAAATCTACAATTATGGAAGCATATGCCCTTTATGGGATCCCTCCTCTGTTCCAAATCAAGGCACGCTCTACAAGAGCCACCGCAGCATCCTGGGCAGCGCAAGCGCAAGTATCAATAGAGGACATCTGCAACGCAGCATCTTGGTCTTCATCGCGGACCTTCGCAAATCACTATCGCCTGGACATCTATGCTAAAGGCTCAGCCTTTGGCACTGGGGTATTAAGTGCAGTACTAAATGCTGACCCACCCACCCCCCCCACCCCTTTGTGATCTATGCAAATCCCATGATGTGCTGCCGGAGGACGAGAAGGGAAAGGAAAAATTAGTACCTGGGATTTTACTTTCCTTGAGTCCGGAGGCAGCACATGAATACCCTCCCTAATACATTTTTCTGTTATGAATCTTTCTTGTCTGGATCTATTTTTAAAACACAATGATGCGCTCTGATAGCTACCTTATATAGCGAGTTGATCAATTAATTATTCTGATTTATCTAGGTGGGCGGTCCTAAAGACTGAAGGGAATAGGATTAACCCATAATGTGCTGCCTGTGGACTCAAGGAAAGTAAAATCCCAGGTACAAATTTTTCCTATAGAGGGCAGTCTAGGGGCACTATTCTGGGATTATCTGTATAGCTCTGTTGTTTCTGCATGATAGTATTTTGTAGCATTGGGGAGCACAGTGGGTGCAGTATTGGGGGTAGCAGCAGGATGACAATGTTGGGGCACAAGAAGGGGGAGGATGATAGAAAAGTGAGGAATCTAAGATGTCTGTATGTTAAACTCTGCAGAAATGAGATACAGCTGAAAGAAATTATCAAGGCAGTCTGATCTCTGAATGGAGGAGATAAGGAAACAGAATGTCTTGATCAGAAGAGACATCACTGAATGCAAAAGGTATGCAGTGCATAAGCCATGGCATCCACAAGGCCCTTGTCTTAACATCCTGACTCTAGCCAGCATCAGGACGTTCTGTATGTGGCTCGCAAAGCTGGCTTTGCCTCCTCCCTCTTGCAGCGCTGTTGCTGTGTCCCACAGGGAGAGGAGAAGGACACTTCAGGTGACATCTGCTTCATTATCTGTACTCAGAGCATTATCACTGTGTTATCTGTGGGGTGTGTCTACAGGTTAGAGGGAGGCGCAATACATGGCTTGCCCCGGGCTATGCCACTGGTGTAGGCAAAAAGATTTAGTGCCCCACTAACCCAATAGAAAAAAACTAGAAATAAAAAATAAGCAGTTCACAAAAATTAGACTGCATGAAGTGGTCATTCAGTGTTAAAAAGCAGCAAAGATACCAGTGACACATCTGTAAAGGAATTCAGCAAAAAGCAGGAGGCACATGGAGTATGAATATATCAAACATTATCGTGATACAATGCGTTAACTCCCTCCCAACTTCCCCATAAATGCCACATAGGGAGGAAGTTAATGACAGGAGCTGTGCATGACCCTTTTGTATCTGCCAGCATTGGTGAAAACTGAGATGCCAGTAAATTAACTCATTTAGATGTCATGGTCAGTGCTGACTGCTGCATCTAAGGGGTTTACAGAGGGATGGGACTCCTTCTCTGAACCCATAGGCTCACCACTATGCGATTGTCAATGGTTGCTACAGCAGGCCTCAGGCTGCCGGCTACAGGAACCTATGAGGTCCAATGCAAATGCTAAGTCTCATAAACAGCTGTCCGTGTGATACTGACAGTTACAATGTACTGTATCACAATGCATCATGTATTGTAATGCATTATAAAAGTGATCACACCATCAGTTCAAGTCCTTTAGTGAGACAAAAATAAAAATAAAAAAAATGAAAAAAAAGTTTTATAAAAATAAACATTTCAAGTTAAAAATTACCACATCAAACTGTTTAACATTGTAAAAAAATAAAATAAAAAATACATATAATAGGTATAGCTGTGTCGATAGTGTCAGGCTCTATAAAAATATTACATGATCTAACCTGTCAGGGGAATAATGCAAAAAATATCAAATATAAAAATTAAGCTAGAGCAGCCATTTTTTTGGTCACCTCATCTCCTAAAAATAATAGTATACAATCAAAAAATCTTATGTACCCCAAAATGGTACAACTACCATAAAAAAAGATCACTCATCCTGCAAAAAACAACTGTAGTGATGAGCGGCAGGGGCAATATTCGAATTTGCGATATTTCGCGAATATTTGGGCGAATATTCGCCATATATTCGAAAATTCGCAAATTCGTAAACTCCAGTCATTATTTTTTGTTTGCGAAAATTTGCATAAAAATTTGCATAAATTTGCATACAAAATTCGCATAAACTGGCGTTTAAGATACCTTTTATGCAAATTTTCGCAATCATAAAATAATTACATTATTTTCTTGCTTGCAAAAATTTGCATATAAAAAATTCGCATAAAAAAAATATTCACAATTGCGAATATACTTTGCGAAATTCTAGATATTTGCGAATTCTCGAAGTGCCGATATTCGCGAATAAAATTCGCAATTCGAAAATTTGTGATCAACACTAAAAACAAGACCTTTCAGAAGACAATTACCAGGAAAAAAAATTGGCTCTCAGAAAATGGTGACACAAAAAACATGATTTTTGTTTTCAGAAATGCTTCAGAAAAACAAAAAAATTGGTATCTCTGTAATTATACTGACCAGCAGAATAAAGATAGCATGTCATTTTTCCTCCACAGCAAAACTTAAATAAACCTTCACACGTAGGAGTGCCATGCCTACGGCACCTAAGGCGGTCCCCTGCTTCACCATTCACTGCGCTGGGCTGGAGGAGGGAAGAAGCATGGGGAGCAGAGCATTCAGTAAGGGTGGGTTCGCACTTGCCTTAAGGCATTCCTTTATAGGTTCCATATATAAACGGAATATAACGGAATTCCCGGACAGAATGCAAACCGGAAGCCTTCTTTATAATACAAGTCTGTAGGCATGACATAACGGATCCATCTGGTCTCCGTTATGCAGGATGGAAAACAAAGTACTGTCGACAAGCTAGGGCAATGCTAAAGCCCACCCATTAGTGCTGGTGACATCACTGGGCTCACAGCTAGGCAGAAAACTCAGCCTAGCATGCCCATAGAGAGCCCAGTACATCACCGGATCTCACGAAAATTCCCTTGTCCTGCGTGATTCAGCAAATCAACACATTGGGTCGAAAAGTATTTATCGTGCTCTTTTATTCCTGAGGCCCTTCATATGCTTAGGAAAAAGAATAGGACCACAAATAGGGTGTGTCTAAAACTAGGAAAGACAACATAATAATAAGATGGCTGACTTTTCACACATACCCTGGGCACAACATGTTTTGCACTGAAAGGCATTTGTAGAAAAATTTCAATTTTCAATTGCACCATCTGATATGCATACATTTTTGCAAAGCACCTGTTATGTCTAAATGCTCTTTACAATCCTTAATGAAATACCTTAAGGGGTGTAGTTTCTTAAATGGGGTAACTTCCATTTATTATATCACTCCAGGGCCTCTAAAATGCACGCTGCGTAAACTACCACTTTGGGCCCCAAATTAACATGTTGCTCTTTTACTTCCACGGCCTGTTGTATGTCCAGGCAAAAACTTAGGGCCACATGTAGAGTGTTTCTAAAACCATGAATTGCAGCATAATGATTAGAGGGCTTACTTCTTTTCACATTAGCACAACATGGACACTACATATTGGGCACTGCAATGGCTTTGGAAAAATTACAGCTTTCATTTTGTAACATCTGCTGTGAATTAATTTTTATAAAACGCCTTTAGGGCCAAAATGCTGTTAACACTCTGTGGGAAATTTTGAGGGACATTGTTTTTAAAAACAGGGACACTTCTTGGAAGTTTCGTTCTTTTTTTTTCTTATTTTTTTTTTAACCTCAGAGCCTCTACAGTTGTTGGCTAGTGCTGTATAAATCACCAAACTAGGCCTCAAATAAACACTATTCGCGATGAACACTAAGGGGTTGGCAACCTTCCTATTGGTTGCTAGGGATGTTGCTAAGTGCCTATATTCGCAAAAAAATTTGCAATAAATTCACGATAAATTCGCAATTAGAATAATTGCGATCAACACTATTCGCGAATACGAATATATAGCACTATATTCTAAATATTCACGAATTCTCGTAGTGGCGATATTTGCAATTAAAATTCGCGATTCGAATATTCGCGCTCAACACTAATTGCTACTTGTGAAAATAAAACATTTGAGGCTTAAACTATATATATTTGAAATACAATGTAATTTTCCCAATCTTAAAAAATTCCTATGAAACACCTATGGGGTCGGGCCAATTACTATACCCCTAGATGGATTCCTTAAAGGCTTTAGTTTTCCAAAATATGGCAACTTTGTGGGTTTTTACACTGTACTGGTACCTCAGGGACATGTGACAAGGCACTCAAGACAATCCCAACAAAATCTGCCATTCAAAAGTCAAATGGTGCTCCTTCCCTTCTGAGCCCTGCCATGTGCCTATACAGCAATTAAACACCACATATGGGGTGTTGCCATATTCTGAATCGAATGCTTTATTTTTTGTGGAGTGCTTTTTCTATTGTTACCCTTTGAGAAAACGAAAACGTTGGGTCTAAAGCAACATTTTATTAGAATAAACAAAAGTTTTTTTATTTTCACAGCAATGTCTCTAAATTCTATGAAATGCCTCTCACTACTCTCACTAGAACTCACTACATCCCTCAATAAATTTCTTGATGGGTGAAGTTTACCCCTTTTGTGGTGTTTCCATGTTGTCTCTGAAACATGGTGCCTAAAAACCATTCCAGCAAAATATGCCCTCCCAAAGCCAGTCAGCAGGAGTGGACTCTCTGTGCCAATTAATCACTTTGACTTTGTACTAAACCTAAGGATCTTGTCCTGGCAGTCCCTAGTAGTCACCATTTAACTCCTTTACCAGGATCTGGACCTCTCTGCAGGGCACCAACCAGGCTGCTACCGCCTGGAACAGTCCTGGTGTAGTTGGCATCTAACCCAGCGCCACTGGTGAAAAGCACCACAGGAGTCAGGCAATACTCATAGTCAGGAAAATAGTCAGGAAACTAGCCGAGGGTCAGGACAGACGGGATTTTTAAGTATCTGTGAAACAGGTCCAAGGTCAAGGCATGTAGTCATAGGTCAAAGCAGTTAAAAGGCAAGGGTCTGGACAAGAGATGTGGATCAGAATTGGTAGTCAGGCAGGAATTTGGTATACAAGTCATCAGACAGATAATAAAGTCATCAGAGAGATAATAACACATTCACTTGGCAAACTAGAGACTAGGAATATAAAGTTCAGGCATCATCCCCTTGGGGAGGCTGCCTTATATAAAAAAAGGGGGACACATTTGACTGTATACCATATAGAACAGGCCAGAGGGCCTATGATACACATGCAGGTTGCAGGCTGCATAACATAATAAGGATTGGCTAGGAGCATCACCAGCAGGAGTGTAGGACAGACCTGGAGGTAAGCATCAGGGCTTCCTTGCCCACAGGGAGAAGTAGGGCACCAGTGGACATGAACTGCCAGGGTGACAAACTATATGATCCTTCAGGATGTTGATAAGCTCTGACAAAGATATTGCAGCCTTCAAATTGGCCCACAAGCAAGAAGGGAGGTTATTAACGAAAAAAAAAAAATCTAGAATATTCGCAATTACGAATATATAGCACTATATTCTAAGTTTTCGCGAATTCCCGAAGTGCCGATATTCGCGATAAAAATTCACGATTAGACTATTCATGATCCATGCTACACATAACAGGAAGATCCCACTTGTCCTTCTAGGCATTGATGCCGAGTAGGCATTTGATAAGGTCAATTGGGGTTTTATGATAATGGACCTCAGTAAATTTTGCATTAGGGAACTCTTTACACAGGCGATGTTTACACTATATGGCCAGTAAGCAAAAAACACGGCACTCATATATCAAAATTATGCTCAAGAATTCACATTTATTGGAGTAGCCACCATTATAGACAATTCAATCGAAAAGGCCAACGTTTCGGTCCAAAAGGACCTTCATCAGGGCCTAAAAATAACGCATACAAAAAAATCCATTAGTACATATAAATACAGTGGACTCCAATTAATACATATAAGACATAGGACAGGAAAAACAAGAAAAACAACAGAGGTCAGCTAAAGACATAATACAAATACACATCTTCGGCACTGAATATTGATATTATTATAGAGATTATAGTCCAGAGCAACATCCAGATGTCCATTTCCAAACAGGGTTATGTGTCCATTATCGACATATTGTTACTAAGTATCGTATGGCAGACGTAATAAGTAAGACTAAGACAAGGTATAATAAGGAAACAAAACAAAACAACCATATAGACAACAAAATCACCAATAGACAACAAAATCCAGATAATCAGAACATACCTGTAGTAAGGTAATAGCGTGGGAGCGGGTGGCGTGTGCGCCATTCAGCTCCGACGCTTTAAATAGGATGCAGCAAGAGTAGCTTCCGGTCCGCGGCTCCAACCGGAAGTGCGTCACATGGGCATGCACGCTCCACCGGCTGAAGCCGGGACCAGTATTGGCAAAATAGCGATATTGCCCTAATATCTTACCTCACTTCAAAAGGCACATTCAGCAAAACAAATATAACAAATGTATATATATATAGCACCATGCAAGTATTAATGAACATTGTCAATCGAAAGTATTAGAAACATCAGAAAATGGTAATTAGTAGTATTAATAGGAAATTAGTATATGTCAATGTCACATACATGGAGATGTTCTCCCCTACCTGTCGTATCATAATCGTTATCTAATCTGAAAAATCAAAAGAACATATTATAAAAATCATAAGCAGTCATGAATATTACCCCAACAGGGAATAGATAATAAAGTAAAGGTAGCAATATACTATAAATAATAAGTGGGCCTATAGTGGCAATCTTTATCTA
Organism: Bufotes viridis; assembly: GCA_033119425.1. Classification (NCBI taxonomy): domain Eukaryota; kingdom Metazoa; phylum Chordata; class Amphibia; order Anura; family Bufonidae; genus Bufotes; species Bufotes viridis. The sequence goes on from CM065589.1 coordinate 269,412,584, forward strand.
TCATAGGGCAATAAATACATACATACATACATACATATGTGGCTGCAGTCCATGCGCTCACAATGTACGCATGGAATGAGGCCACCTTGAAACCTTAATAGCATGAGTTATATTAATATATCAAAGTCCCTATTAAGACCCAAGGGGTGCAAGGTTTTTAACTCGTGAATCCAAAAGGCCTCTCGCCTCCGCAAGGTCGTTTTTCGATTGCCCCCTCTACGCGATAGGGGGACTTGCTCTAGCACCTGATATTGTAATTGGCTGATACGATGTTTGAAATTAATAAAATGTTGTGGAATTGGTAATTCCGTACATTCACAACGAATATCCGATTTGTGTTTACATATGCGGTCTCGCACACATTGGGAAGTCTCCCCAACGTATGCGAGGCCACACGGACATTTAATTAAATAGATAACAAAGGATGTTTGGCAAGTATAGAAACCACGTATTTTATATGTTTTTCCTGAATGTGGATGTGTAAACGTTGGCCCCCTCTTAACATTTGTGCATTGAGCACAATTCAAACATGGGAAGGTTCCCAATTTGGGTTCACTCAAAGTAGTTTGTATGATTCTAGTTCGTTCAGAACCAATATCTGCGCGAACCAGGGAATCACGGATATTTTTACCCCGTTTAAAACACATTCGTGCAGGCACATTAAATTCCTGAACAGTAGGATATGATCTGGTCAACAAGGACCAATGTTTTTGTATAATCTGTTGTAAGCGGGGAACTACAGGATGATAAGTCATAACAAGAGGAATACGTGATTCACTCCGCTTAGGATGTTGCCGTCCCTGATTCGCCAAAGTAAGCTCCTGATCAAGAAGGGAACGTGGGTAACCTCTCCTTATATATTTAGTAGCCATTTCTTGCATGCGCTGGATCCTGAGAGCGGGATCACTCACTATCCTAGCCACACGTTTAAGCTGAGATCGGGGTAGTGACTTCTTTGTATTACGTGGATGATTACTAGAGTAGAGTAGTAGGGTATTCTTATCGGTAGGTTTAGTATATAAATAGATTGTTAATGTTCCATCCTGAGTCCGGGACACCAAGGTGTCCAGGAAACTGACGGAATACTCATCAATCGTGGCTGTAAAATGTAAACCCTCCACTCTAGAATCTAAGTAATTAAAAAAGGTGTCAAAAGACTCACGTCCCCCTTGCCAAATGCAAAAAATGTTGTCGATATATCGACGCCAAATTAATGCATGGGTCAAAAAGAGATGATGTGGATAGACGTGATCCCGCTCAAAGCGATCCATGAAGATATTCGCGTAAGGGGGGGCCACATTTGAACCCATTGCGGTTCCCTTACATTGCAAATAAAAGTCATCGCCAAACAAGAAAAAAAAAATTCCCAACACAAATTGTAACATTTCAACACAAAACGATTGTTGTACAATGGTTAGTGAACCTTCAGCTAACAACATCCTAACAGCCTGGATACCCCCATCATGTGAGATGGAGGTATACAGGCTCCCAACATCCAAGGTGATTAGAAGGGTTCCCGTAGGTAAGGGTCCCAAAGATCCAATCACTTGTAGGAAATAGGACGTATCCAATAAGAAAGATTTGGTGAGGCGTACATATGGAGTCAAAATATTTTCCAGATATATAGCCAGAGGAGAGAGGAGTGATTCCGTAGAGGCCACAATAGGGCGGCCAGGCGGACATTGCAAATTTTTGTGTATCTTAGGCAATACGTAAAACACCGGGGTTACCGGGTCTTTCTTGTGGAGAAACTCAAAGGTCATCTTATCAATATTGCCTATAGACATATGATGTTGGAGAAACACCATGATCTCCTTTTGGATACCAGCCGTAGGATTATATGTCAGTTTCTTATATGTGTCGTTATCAGCCAGTTGTCGTAAAATTTCAGCTTTATATGCAGATGTGTCCATAACTACAATCGCCCCCCCCTTATCGGCGGGTTTGATTGTGACAGATTTATCATCTCTTAGGGCTTTTAACGCACATGATTCGGAATCAGACATATTAGAATGTATCAGATATGGCCAAACACACTGTAGATTTTTTTTTCATCTGCCTGCTTCTTGCTTGTGGGCTAATGGGAGAAGGCTGCAATATCGTAGTCTGTAGTGAATTAGAATATTCTTCATTATTAAATTTATTTCATGAAAAAAAAAAGATGAATATTCGTTCTTAAGAATATATATCACACTATATTCTACATATTCGCGAAATCTAGCAAGCCAACCCAATAGGAAAGTTGCCTAAAACCGGCCCTTATTCGATTATCGTGCATATTACATTGCCGATTTTTCGCAATCAAGAGAATAATCTCAAATACGAATATTCGCGAATATATGATGAATATTCTGCCACATATTCACGAAATATCACAAATTCGAATATTGCCCCTGCCACTCATCACTAATCCCTAGTAGTGTTGATCTCGAATATTCTAATCGCAAATTTTTATTGCGAATATCGGCACATCGAGAATTCTAAAAATCTAGAACATAGTGATATATATTCGTAATCGCAAAAATTCGAGTTTTTTTAATCAGTACTACTACTTTTTGCTTGTGAGCTGCAATATTTTTGTCAGAGCTTAGCAACATCCCTAGCAATCAATAGGAAAGTTGCCTACCCCTTTATTATATAAAAAACTCCCTAGCAGCTATTTTCTGCTGTTTTTTGCAGTTCTGAGAGAGACAACAGTGTCATTGCTGTGCTCTGTGCTGTACAGATTCATCTGGATCCTTATTTAACCCCTTCAGGACACTGCTATTTTTCACCTTCAGGACATAGCCTAATTTTGCAAATCAGAGATATGTCACTTTATGTGGTAATAACTTTAAAACACTTACTTATCCAGGCCATTCTGAGATTATTCTCTTGTCACATATTGTACTTCATGACGGTGGTAAAATTGAGTCAAAATATTTCATTTTTATTTATAAAAAATTGACAACTTACTATTTCTCTACTTTTATAATAGATAGTTATAACTCCAAAAATAGTTATTACTTTACATTCCCCATATGTCTACTTCATGCTTGGATAATTTTGAAAATTACATTTTATTTTTTTGGGCCGTTAAAAGGCTTAGAAGTTTAGAAGCAAATCTTTAATTTTTTTAAGAAAATTTCCAAAACACATTTTTTTCAGGACCAGTTCGGTTATGAAGTCACTTTCTGGGGCTTATATATTAGAAACCACCCATAAATCACCATTTTAGAAACAACATCCCTCAAGCTAGTCAAAACTGATTTTGCAAACGTTGTTAACCCTTTAGGTTCCCTACGAGAATTAATATTTCACTTTTCTGGCAGCTTTTCCATCTGAATCCATTTTCTTCCAGTAACAAAGTAAAGGTTAACAACCAAACAAAACTCCATATTTATTACCCTGATTCTGTAGTATACAGAAACACCCCATTTGTGATCATTAACTGCTGCATGGGCACACGACAGGGCGCAGAAGGAAAGAAATGCCACATGGTTTGTGAAGGGGAGATTTCACTGGGATAATTTTAAGTTGCCATGTCACATTTGAAGACCCCTGATGCACCCCTAGAGAAGAAACTCCAAAAAACCATTATGGGAAGTTATGGGATAAGGTGGCAGTTTTATTTGTACTATTTTAGGGTATATATGATTTTTGGTTTCTCTATATTACACTTTTTGTGAGGCAAGGTAACAAAAAATTGCTGTTTTGGCACCATTTTTATTTTTTGCTATTTACAATGTTCATCTGACAGGTTAGATCATGTGGTATTTTTATAGATCAGGTTATTGAGGACGCGACAATACCAAATATGACTACTTTTTTTAATTGATTATTTTAGTTTTACATAATAAAGCATTTTTGAAAAAAAATATTTTTTTAGTGTCTCCATATTCTGAAAGCCATAGTTTATTTTTATTTTTTGGGCGACTGACTTATGTATGGGCTCACTTTTTTTTGGTATGAGATTAAGGGTTTGATTGGTACTATTTTGGGGTGCATATCACTTTTTGATCACTTGGTATTACACTTTTTGTTTGTTACTGAGATAAGTAGCCCGGTACTAATTTTTGGTGTACCCTAAGATATATAGAACAAAACCTAAAAAATATTTTGGGTGTGCATTCCCAACAAATTAGCACACGAGTCCAACAAGATAGCAAATTGTAATTTATTAGATACAAAAAAATACATATAGCAAGGGAAGTAAACATGAACCAGTGGGGTAGCAAGAATATGAGGAGAACACATGGGAAGGGGGGGATAGTGAATAATCATATACAAGTGCAGCGAGTCATATGTGGTAATACTGAATGGAGGCTGGAACGTGCCTGGTCCACTGCACACCACCGGTAAGAGGAGAATGTGCAGGGGTCAAGCAAGCACACAGCCTGCAAGTCGAGATGTCCTGAACTATTCGCCGGTGAACATCGCATGCTCGTGTTCGCCACGGCTGGCGAACATATGTTATCTTCGATTCGCCCCCTATACTTTATCATTGAGCAAACTTTGACACTGTACCTCACAGTCAGCAGACACATTCCAGCCAATCAGCATACCCTCCTTCACAGATCCTCCCACTTCCTATCAAAAAGCAAGGACAGCATCCATCTTAGATTCATTCTGAAGCTGCAGTGTTAGTTAGAGCAGGGAGAATGCTGCTGCTGCTGAATTAATAGCGAAAGTGTTAGCTAGCAGTGTTCTGTGTCCACTCCAGTCCTCAAAGACTCATCGGCCTCTTTCACACGAGTGTGTCCGGATTAGGCCCCATTCACACGTCCGTAGTTTGTTGTGGATCCGCAAATTGCGGATCGGCAACACACCATGCCGGCACTCCCCATAGAGATGCCTATTCTTGTCCGCATGCTGCGGACAAGAATAGGTCGTGCTCTATGTTTTTGCGGAGCCGTGGCAGGATGTTTCGGTGCCGAAACCCGAAAGTTCAAGGCCGCGTCCGGCCCCATTCACAATGAATGGGTCCACATCCATTCCGCAGAATTGCGGAATGGATGTGGACAAAATTTGCGGATGTGTGAATGGGGCCTTAGGTCCGGATGTGTTGCGGATGTATTCTGTGAAAACAGAATGCGATTTCACAGGCAAAGCCATTCAGTTTTGCCTGCGATTGCGTTCAGTTGTTCAGTTTTTTCCGCGCGGGTGCAATGCGTTTTGATGCGTTTTTCACGTGCGTGATTAAAAACTGGTTTACAAACATCTCCTAGCAACCATCAGTGAAAAGCACAACACACCCGCACTTGCTTGCGGATGCAATGCGTTTTTCATGCAGCCCAATTAGTGAAAAACGCAGAATATAGAACATGCTGTGATTTTTACGCAACGCACAAGTGATGCGTGAAAAAAAACGCTCATGTACACAGACCCATTGAAATGAATGGGTCAGGATTCAGTGCGGATGCGTTCACACCACGCATAGTGTTGAGCCAACAGTTCGAGAATAGTTCGGGTTTGGGTTCGTTGTTCGGCGATTTCTTCCCGCTTTCTGAAGGGCTGCACAGCAGCCAATCAGCTAGTGTTTTACTTCTTGCCCTAAGAGCCCATCACAGCCATGCCTACTAATGGCATGGCTGTAATTGGCCAAGTGCAGCATGTGACCCAGCCTCTATTTAAGCTGGAGTCACGTAGCGCCGCACGTCACACTGCTCTGATTAGTGTAGGGAGAGGACGCAGCTGCTGTGAGGGCGAGATTAGGCAGGGAAAAGTCAGCAAAAGCACCTAATGAAGTGATCGATCTACAGCTGTGAATGATTCAACTTCTGCTAGTTACTTGCACACTGGTTTGTAGGCTGCACAGAGCGTTTTTCTGTCACTTTTTTTCTGGGGTGATCCATTTTGTGACTTGTGGTGCACCAGATCAAGCTGCGTCCGAGTCCATCAATCCTAGTTTCTTTTTTACCATATCCTACATCAGGGGCTTGGCTGTGCTTATTGTCACCCCTAGAAACTCAGGATAGCAATTTCTATATTTTATTAAGGGGTTAAATACAATTGCCAAAATACCAATCCCCTAAATCTGGTGTTCCAGCTTTGGCTAGCCAAGTATAATACTGTCTGCTGTCTGGCAAAGGATAGATTATTTTCTGTGGTGAAATTCAATTGCCAAAATAGCAATCCTCTAAATCTGGTGTCCCAGCACTGGCTGGCAAACTATAATAGTGTCCACCAAAACATATATATTGTTCTGGGGTGAAATTCACTTGCCAAAATAGCAATCCCTTAAATCTTGTGTCCCAGCACTGCCTGGCAAATTATATTAGTGTCCGACAAAACATATATTTTGTTTTGGGGTGAAATTCAATTGCCAAAATGGCAATCCCCTAAATCTGGTATCCCAGCACTAGCTGGCAAACTATAATAGTGTCCGCCAAAACATATATTTTGTTCTGGGGTGAAATTCAATTGACAAAATAGCAATACCATAAATCTGGTGTCACAGCTGTGGCTGGCAAAGTATATTATTGTCCGCCAAAACATATATTTTGTTCTGGGGTTAAATTCCATTGCCAAAATAGCAATACCCTGAATATGGTGTCCCAGCTGTTGCAGGCCAAGTGTTAATCTGTCCGTAAAAGGGTATATAAGACACAAGGTGTATATACAAGTGCTGAGAGGGTCATCCTCCTTAACTTCACACGCTACCGTGCATCTCCCATTGGATTTCTGTCTGTTAAAGGGTATATTACACAAAGTGTTAAAATACAATTGCCGAAGGCATAATCCTACATATTTTTTGTCACGCTACTGTGCATCTCCAAGTGTAAATCTGTCCATAAAAGGATACCTTTCATCCAGGGCCTAAATACTAGCCCTAAAAGAGATATTCCCCTAAATCAGTGGTTACTGCTGTGCCTGGATTAGTGTAATATGCTACATAAATAAATAGGCAGATAGTGTTAGGTGCCTGTAAAAAAAGGCCTGAATTTGAAATCAATACATTGGGCCAAATATTTTTTTTCTTATTGAGTGCTTGGTGAACGGTAACAATGAGGAAAACATATAGTAAGGGACGCGGACGCGGTCGTAGTGGTGTTAGTGTACCCTCTGGTGCTGGGAGAGGACGTGGCCATTCTGCCACAGCCACACGTCCTAGTGAACCAAATACTCAGGTTCCAGTACCCGCCAGAATTTACAGCAATATTTGATTGGGCCCAATGCCGTTCTAAGAATGGTAAGGCCTGAGCAAGTACAGGCGCTAGTCAATTGGGTGGCCGACAGTGGATCCAGCACGTTCACATTGTCTCCCACCCAGTCTTCTGTAGAAAGCGCACAGGTGGCGCCTAAAAACCAAGCCCATCAATCTGTCACATCACCCCCATGCATATCAGGGAAACTGTCTGAGCCTCAAGTTATGCAGCAGTTTCTTATGCTGTTTGTAGACTCTGCTGGCAGGGTTTCCCATGGGAATTCTCCTAGCCCTTCCCCAGTGGTGGAAGACATAGAATGCACTGATGCACAACCAATGATGTTTCCTGATGATGAGGACATGGGAATACCACCTCATCGGAGTCCGCACATCTCTGATGATGAAGAAAAACAGGTGCCAACTGCTGTGTCTTTTTGCAGTGTGCAGACCGCACACGAGGTCAGGGAGGAAGACTGTGTGGAAGACGATGCAGGGGACGATGAGGTCCTAGACCCCACATGAAATGAAGGTCGTGCCACTGACTTTCATAGTTCAGAGGAAAAGGCAGTGGTGAGACCGAGCCAACAGCGTAGCAAAAGAGGGATCAGGGGGAAAAAATCAGACTAGCCGCCGCCAAGAGAGATCGCCTGCTACTGGCCACCGCCACCAGGGACCGAGCACCCCAAAGGCAGCTTCAAGGACTTCCCTGGCATGGCACTTCTTTAAACAATGTGCTGACGACAAGACCCGTGTGGTTTGCACGCTGTGCCATCGGAGCCTGAAGCGAGGCATTAACGTTCTGAACCTTAGCACAACCTTCATGACCAGGCATCTACATGCAAAGCATGAACTGCAGTGGAGTAAACACCTTAAAAGCAAGGAACTCACGCTGGCTCCCCCTGCTCCCTATTCTACTGCTGCCTCGGCCTCTTCCTCCACCTTGGGAGGAACGTTGGGACCTGCCGCCCACCAAACAGAGAATGTGCCACCAACATCAAGCACCAAGCATCTCCACCATGTCACACGGCAGCGTTCAGCTCTCCATCTCACAAACCTTGGAGAGAAAGCGTAAATTCCCACCTAGCCACCCCCGAGCCCTGGGCCTGAATACCAGCATTTCTAAACTACTGGCCTTTGAAATGCTGTCATTCAGGCTGGTGGACACAGACAGCTTCAAACAGCTGATGTCCATGGCTGTCCCACAGTATGTTGTTCCCAGCCGCCACTACTTCTCCAAGACAGCCGTGCTTTCATTGCACAACCAAGTATCCGATAAAATCAAGTGTGCACTGCGCAACGCCATCTGTGGCAAGTCCACCTAACCACAGATACGTGGACCAGTAAGCACGGCCAGGAACGCTATATCTCCCTAACTGCACACTGGGTAAATGTAGTGGCGGCTGGGCCCCAGGCGGAGAGTTCCTTGGCCCACGTCCTTCTGCCGCCAAGGATCGCAGAGCATAATTCTTTGCCTCCTGTAGCCTCCTCCTCCTACTCGGATTCCTCCTCCTCTGCTTCCACCAGTTCATCAAGTCATCCATACACCTTCACCACCAACTTCAGCACAGCCCGGGGTAAACGTCAGCAGGCCATTCTGAAACTCATATGTTTGGGGGACAGGCCGCACATGGAGCAGGAGTTGTGGCGGGGTATTGAACAACAGACTGACGAGTGGTTTCTGCCTCAAGCCCGGTCTGGTGGTGTGCGATAATGGGCGAAATCATGTCGCAGCTCTGGGACTAGACGTTTGACGCACATCCCTTGCCTGGCGCATGTGCTGAATTTGGTGGTGCAGAAGTTCATTCACAACTACCCCGGCATGTCAGAGCTGCTGCATAAAGTGTGGGCCGTCTGTGCGCGCTTCCGGCGTTTGCATCCTGCCGCTGCTCGCCTGTCTGCGCTTCAGCGTAACTTTGGCCTTCCCGCTCACCGCCTAATATGCGACGTGCCCATCAGGTGGAACTCCACCTTGAACAAGCTGGAGAGACTGTGCGAGCAGCAGCAGGCCATAGTGGAGTTTCAGCTGCAGCACGCACGCGTCAGTCGCACTGCGGAACAGCACCACTTCACCACCAATGATTGGGTCTCCATGCGAGACTTGTGTGCCCTGTTGCGCTGTTTCGAGTACTCCACCAACATGGCCAGTGGCGATGACACCGTTATCAGCGTTACAATACCACTTCTATGTCTCCTTGAGGCAGTTATAAATGTCTAGTCTGCACAAGGGAGGGACAGGTCCTGTGGGATCCTGTGGGAGCCGCCTGTCCACAGACAACGTGGACAAGCTGACGTTCATAAAAATGAACCAGGCATGGATCCCACAGGACCTGTCCCTCCCTTGTGCAGACTAGACATTTATAACTGCCTCCCCCTCAACCATGTATTCTTGTACTCCGAGGCACTTCTTTATTGAATTTTCTTTTTCTTAACTGTACCATGATCTTGCGGTGCAACCCAAAGTTGAATGAACCTCTCCTTAATCTGGGCGCCAGGACCTAAATAACTGAAAGTGGCCTTCTCCAGTGGTGGGTGATATGACGCATGATTCCTTGCTGTGGGACCTCTCTCCTCTGTCTGGGTGCTGGGGCCGAAATAACTGAAACTGGCCTTCTCCAGTGGTAGGTGATATGACGCATGATTCCTTGCTGTGGGACCTCTCTCCCCTGTCTGGGTGCTGGGCCGAAATAACTGAAAGTGGCCTTCTCCAGTGGTGAAATAAAAATAAATGTGGGAACCGCGCTATATACTGGTGGTATATGGATGTCGTTGAGCAACACTTATAAACAATAGGGGGCCAAGTTCACACCCAGCTTTCGGAAGTAACAGTCACAGATGGATCGTTCACAAAGAATGAAAAAAACTGCGTGCATTCCCAGCTGGTTGTCAGATCCCGCCTTGAGCCACCGACCGCTGATTTCAACTCCAGGTCAGAACTGCCTTTACAAAGGAAATAGAAAAAATGGTGCAGTACCCTCAAAACTCTTGAATAACAGGGGTTTATTGTACTCACAAATTCCAAATGATAACATGCACGTAAAATTGCCCGACCCGGGTTTCGCAGTTAGCTTCTTCAGGGGCTGCGGTACACGTACCGCCATAATCCATGAGTGTATAAAAACCTTTACCCCGGAACCAATACGGACTTCCGTTGTCCGGCAGCATGTCAATCACAACATAATTTAAAACACCTAAAAAATATCTATCAGAAAACACAATATATTTCATTAAAAATCTCCAATAACATAGAAATGAACCTGCAGTTCAAGACTTAAAAAATAGCAATATTACAAATAATATATCTAAAACCATACTGTATCAGACAGATTACATCATACAGACCGCTTTTATATCCCATTCAATGTTATGTCCCTGCGGCTCCAACGTGTTCATTTCAAAGATCCATTGCGCCTCTCTTATTAATTTGGGTAGCGGGATTACCTCCTCGCTAGTGACGCTTTACTAGTTCCACACCACAGAATTTTAGACCAGTGGGATCCTTCTGATGGAATCTCTTAAAATGTGCAGAGACACTATGGGTCTCAAGCCCCATTTTAATATTTCTAATGTGTTCTGCCACACGAACTTTTAATTTCCTTAATGTTCTGCCAATATACTGGAGTCCGCACGAGCACTCAAGTATATAAATTACCCCCATAGACTCACAGGAAATGTTCCCTTTTATTTTTTTTTTATATAGATTTAGAGGTAGACACAACTTCTTCTACTTTTTTTCTTTTTTTTTATCCTCCCTGGAATGGTTTTTACAGCATAAACAAAAGCCGCACCAAGTAAAAGCATTGCGGAGTTTAGGGGTATTTAGGTCCTCTTTCACATAGCTCCGAACGATGCGGTTCCTCACAGTGGGGGCTCTTTTAAATATGAATGGAGGTTTTTTGGGGATAAGATCACCGATAACTACATCATTCTTTAAAACATTCCAATTATGATAAATAATTTTCTTGATTTGAGGGCAAAAAAATAGAGTAGGTGGTGGAAAAGGCAAATTGATATTTATCCCTATTCTGTTTCAAATGTTCACTGGAATCCTTTTTTATATTTAGATTTAGATTGTCACACTTTACATCTTCTCTTAAATTCTGTAACACTTCCATTTTATAACCTTTTTCGATAAAACGATCCACAATGACATTGCTCTGCTCTTCATAATCCTCTATATTAGTACAGTTTCTTTTAATACGCTGCAGCTGTCCCTTTGGTACAATACAGATCCAGGGTTCATAGTGACAGCTGCTTCTTTCAATATAACCATTGCGGTCAGTCGGCTTAAAATAGGTAACGGTTTTAATTTTACCTTGTTCTACACTAATTTCAAGATCTAAAAAATGTATGGTACTTTTACTGACATCCTCAGTGAAGTAGATGTTCCATGTATTGGAGTTGATGTAGTTAATGAATTCCATTAACCCTGTCTCAGTACCATACCATACTCCAATACAGTCGTCGATGTATCTTCTCCAAAGTTGTAAATTACCACCCTCTAGATCTCTCTTAAGCAAGGGATCGATGTTAAAGTGCTCCCAATACGCCATAAAGAGGTTGGTGAAACTGGGTGCGAATTTCGCACCCATCGCCACACCAGAGGTTTGAAGAAAGTAACAACCATCATACCAGAAATAGTTATGTTGTAAACAGTACTGTATACAATCCAATATAAAAGTTTTTCGTTCATCGCACATTTGTTCATCCCTATCCATATAGAATTTAACTGCCTCCATACCAGTGTCATTAGGTATAATAGTATACAATGAAGTGACATCTAAAGTCATAAGGAAGGCATTCTCAGGGATATTGCCGACTGCTTTTAAAACATCTAAAATGTGGCCAGTATCTTTTAAATGAGAAGGCATGCTGGTCACATACCGCTGTAAAAAGATATCAATGTATTCTGATACGCGGCTGGTAATTGAGTCGATCCCTGAGACCATCGGTATCCCAGGGGGTCGCTCTGCATTTTTGTGTACCTTGGGTAAATAATATATAGTGGGAGATATGACGCATGATTCCTTGCTGTGGGACATCTCTCCTCTGTCTGGGTGCTGGGGCCGAAATAACTGAAAGTGGCCTTCTCCACTGGTGGGTGATATGACGCATGATTCCATGCTGTGGGACCTCTCTCCTCTGTCTGGGTGCTGGGGCCGAAATAACTGAAAGTGGCCTTATCCAGTGGTGGGTGATATGAAGCATGATTCCTTGCTGTGGGACCTCTCTCCTCTGTCTGGGTGCTGGGGCTGATATAACTGAAAGTGGCCTGCTCCAGTGGTGGTTGATATGACGCACGACTCCTTGCTGTGGGACATCTCTCCTCTCTCTGGGTGCGGGGCCTAAATAACTGAAAGTGGCCTTCTCCAGTGGTCGGTCATATGACGCCTTATTCCTTGCTGTGGGACCTCTCTCCTCTGTCTGGGTCCTGGGCCGAAATAACTGAAAGTGGCCTTCTCCAGTGGTGGGTGATATGACGCATAATTCTTTGCTGTGGGACATCTCTCCTCTGTCTGGGTGCTGGGGCCGAAATAACTGAAAGTGGCCTTCTCCAGTCGTGGGTGATATGGCGCATGATTCCTTGCTGTGGGACCTCTCTCCTCTGTCTGGGTGCTGGGGCTGAAATAACTGAAAGTGGGCTTCTCCAGTGGTGGGTGATATAACGCCTTATTCCTTGCTGTGGGACCTCTCTCTTCTGTCTGGGTGCTGGGGCCGAAATAACTGAAAGTGGCCTTCTCCACTGGTGGGTGATATAACGCCTTATTCCTTGCTGTGGGACCTCTCTCTTCTGTCTGGGTGCTGGGGCTGAAATAACTGAAAGTGGCCTTCTCCAGTGGTGGGTGATATGACGCATGATTCTCTGCTATTGGACCTCTCTCCAATTGATATTGGTTAATTTTTATTTATTTAATTTAATTTTAATTCATTTCCCTATCCACATTTGTTTGTAGGGCATTAACCTACATTTTGCTGCCTTTTGCAGCCCTCTAACCCTTTCCTGGACTATTTTACAGCCTTTTCAGTGCCTAAAAGATCTGTTCCCCATTGACTTCAATGGGATTCGGGTTCAGGATAAAGTTCGGGTTGAGTTCGGATCCCGAACCCGAACTTTATCGGGAAGTTCGGCCGACCTTCCCGAACTTCCAGGTGTTCGCTCATCTCTAGTAACGCATTGCGGAAAAGTCGCTTGTGTAAAAGGGGCTATCTTCTGTAAGGACAGCGTCCTGATAGTACACCAAAAAGCCCTTTTTAGGGCTGGTACATCAGTCTGCTTATATATATATATATATATATATATATATTGTGGGGAGTTGCTCTGGTAGACAGTGGAGCGGGTGCAGTATAGAGGCTAAGGGAGTCCAGGTAGTGCAGCAAACAGTGTTTTATTTCACACTTGCACAAACGAAACTCAAAACAGTCACTTAGTGTTACTTCACACACATAGCAAAAACTTGAGGCAAAACAAAAGTCCAAGACGGGATCAAATCACCTGTGTGGTTTAGGTGCGTGTTCATACCTGGCTGTCAGCCCAGCCGCAGGAAAGTCCAACCTCAGGGTTCCAGGCAGACTGCACGCCTCTTTGCAAGCTCTTGCTTCCAGCCCTGAGAGCTCCACAGAACACCAGCAGTTTCCAGGTTAAATCACCTCAAATCCTAGGTGTCAGTTCACACCTGGCTGAACGCTCGGCAACACAAAAAGTCCACTGACCGTCTTTACATGGCCTGCTCTTCTGACACACAGGTCTCAGCTTTTCAGCCCAGCACAGGGCTCAGATCCCAAACACAGAGAGAGACCTTTGCATAAACCCAGCTGTCTTTTAAAGGCAGCTAGGTATTAACCCAAAAAACCCGGACCGGCACCTAAAATCCGGTCCAGTATTTGCCCTCACCTGGCTGCAATCAACCCAGCAGCACAGGCTGAGAGGAAAATACCTGTTTTTTTACCACCAAACCTCTCACTGTGTCACTATATATATATATATATATATATATATATATATATATATATTACAGCAGCCTGCCCGTGTGTAAGAGGCCATAGGCCCACAGACTTTACTGTGTACACACCACTCATATAGGATGGCACAGTACCTTGCAGATAAAAAAAGTCATTACATTTTTAACCTTTAATATAGTTGCAGTTGCCTGCCAGTGTGTGTCAGCCCCACAGACTGTACAGTGCCCACTGCCCAGCACTCATATAGGGTGTCACAGTACATTGCACGGCACATGCCTAGTGACCTAAAATTCTAACAAAGTTGACTGAGCATGGGTCTTTTTCCATCTCCCGGTTCCAAAAATCTATTCGCTACACCGGCCCTGGACGTGATAAGGGACAAAACAGAGATTAAACTGATAGGAATAGTACTTAGATAACACTAGTTGCATTGATGGCAAATTCTATTGCAAGTGCCCAAAATTAGAAGGAAGCGGACAGGGCAAGCTTTTTTCTTTATCTCCCCATGCAAGGATTCAATTTAATACACGTCCCCTGATAGGGGACTTAAAGATTAAAATGGTAAGAATAGTAGTTCACACTATTTGTATTGGTGGCACAGTACATTGCGCGGCGCACGCGCAGTGCCCCAAATTGTAAGTAAGAGGACCAGCCAATCATCTTTTTCATCTCCCGTTTCCTAAAATCTATTCGATACACGTCCCCTGGTAGGGGACGTAACAGGCATTAAACTGATAGGAATAGTAGTACTTAACACACCACTCATATAGGGTGGCACAGTACATTGCACGGAGCATGCGCAGTGCCCCAAATTGGAATGAAGTGGACCAATCATCTTTTTCCATCGCCCGGTTCCTAAAATCTATTCCATACACCGGCTGCTGATAGGGGACGAAACAGAGATTAAACTGGTAAGAACAAATTTTTTTAATTTAAAAAAAGAAGAGGACAGCCTCTGCAGAGCT
The DNA here is from genome assembly GCA_033119425.1 of Bufotes viridis. Classification (NCBI taxonomy): domain Eukaryota; kingdom Metazoa; phylum Chordata; class Amphibia; order Anura; family Bufonidae; genus Bufotes; species Bufotes viridis. Next base: position 269,427,632 of record CM065589.1, read on the forward strand.
GGGTATTTTTGGCCGCGTTACTGAACGCTCAAGCACAATGGCTGTAGGCTCATGCGTCCTTTTGCGGAGGTGACAAACCTGGTCTGTCTAACCCAATGCAACATCATCTACCTCATCCTATATGCGTTTCTTACTGGAGCGTGCCCTGCGAAGAGTGCTAGATCAGGCCGTAGATGAGCATGAACAGGAAGAGTTGTGGTCACCATCACCACCAGAAGCAGCCTTGTCGTTGTCGATTGCTGGACCTGCGGCAACGTAGAGAAAGGAGTCTGAAGAAGAGGAGTTAGAGGAGTAAGGTGGCTTTGAGGAGGTGGAAGACCAACCACAGCAGGCGTCCCAGGGGGCTTGTTGTTACCTTTCGGGGACCCTTGGTGTTGTAGGTGGCTTGGCGGAGGAAGAGACCTTCAATGACGTCAGTGAGGATAAGGAACGGGACATGGCTAGCTTGGTATCCAACCTTGTGCAAATGCGGAGTTTACGGTTGTGCAAATGGACTGTTTGCAGTGCGTTAAACGGGGAGTTTGGTCTGTCAGAGTTTGGTCTGTCACTGTGAATCGGGCGTAACCCTTACACTACCTTATCGATACAACATCATACCTGATCGTATACACACACACTGGATGTTTTAAAGCACGTTATTCCAAACAACTTAGGAATGTTTGGTGATTTATGCCCTTTATTGATTAAAACCCGATATATTTTGCATTACTCATATTGTCTACTGAAAGCCTGCTTTAACTCATGCTACAAGCCTTTAAGAAATATAAACATTTAGATAATGTATTGGTATATCAAAAAGCAAACTTTTAGTTTCAGACCAAAGCTCTGACTTACAAATACTTTATATGCAGCAAATTTAGTCTGTTTTTAAGACTTTTTATTGCAGTCGATTCCCAGTCCTAAAATCTATATTAATTCTGGAATGCTATTGGGTTTTATTACCATCCCTTTATTCTCTAACATTTTATTCCGTAAATGGACAAAATTAGCATAATAGTAATAAGTAAATCTTTGGCAAGATGTTTCATTTCACTACAAAAAAAAAAGAGAAAGGCTTTAAGCTACTGCTCAATACACTCCAATGACCACTAAAACTGATTTGCGTGTGCAGCTTCACTACTTTTATTACTTTATCAGTGAAAAGAAAGGTTACTGTATAGGATTAAATATTGAGCAATTAATTCCTGCCAAATAAAAACAGCCAATTTCAATATATTAATAGTAAATCAGAAATGTCAGGCTGGAGTACACAAAATAAAAACTTTTGGTTGTCCTATTTAGAAAGGTCTGTTATAGCTAAATTCATTTTAATAGTTTAACTTCTATATAACTCAATAACCTACAATGAGACCTAATGGGATCACACCTCCATAATCAAACAAAACCTAACAAAAATTTTGGTGTGCATACCCAACAAATTAGCACACGAGTCCAACAATGTAGCAAATTGCAATTTATTAGATATCACTTAAAAAATACATATAGCAAGGGAAGTAAACATGAACCAGTGGGGTAGCAAGAATATGAGAACACATGGGAAGGGGATAGTGAATAATCATATACAAGTGCAGAGAGTCATATCTGTGGTAATACTAAATGGAGGCTGGAACGTCCCTGGTCCACTGCACACCACCGGTAAGAGGAGAATGTGCAGGGGTCAAGCAAGCACACAGCCTGCAAGTGTAAAAGCAGTACTGCACAGGGTTTACAGAATGTAAATACAATTACTGTAAACAAGTTACAAAATTAATTAACCCTTTAAGGACTCGGGGTTTTTTCATTTTTGCATTTTCGTTTTGCGCTCCATGCCTTCCGAGAGCCATAACTTTTTATTTTTACGTTCACATGGCCATATGAGGGCTTTATTTTTGCGGGACAAGTTGTACTTTCCAACGCCACCATTTAATATTGCATACGATGTAGTGGGAAGCGGGAAAAAAATTCCAAATGGGGTGGAATTGCAAAAAAAAAACAATTCTACCACAATTTTACGGGTTTTTAAATTACGACGTTTGATGTGTGATAAAACTGACCATTTAGTTTTATTCTACAGGTCAGTACGAATCCGGCGATACCCAATATGTATAGATTTTCTTGCGTTTTGATAGTGAAAAAAAATTCAAAAGTGGGAAATTTTTTATTTTTTATTTTTGTCGCCATATTTTGACCCCTATAACTTTTTTGTAATTAAGTGTATGGCATTGTATGGGGGCTTATTTTTTGCGGGGCGATCTGAACTTTTAGTTGATACCATTATGGGGTGTGTAGGACTTTTTGATCACTTTTTATTAAATTTTATTTGAGGAAATGAAGCGCTCAAAAATGGCGAATCCGCCATTTGGGCGCTTTTTCCGTTTTTCTGTTTACCGTATGGGGAATATATTTTTATATTTTTATACCACGGGCGTTTTCGCACATTATGACACCCATGATGTGTATTTTTTTAAAAAATTATTATTTTATTTTAATTTTGGGGAAAGGGGGTGATTTGAATTTTTAGGTTTTTTAATTTATTTTTTTATTTTTTTATTTCTTTTATTTTTCTTTTACACTGTTATATAGGTCCCATAGGGACCTATATAAACCAGTCATCTGATTGCTTCTAACATAAACTCCAATACACTTGTATTGGAGTTTATGAGGATTTACTACTTTCCTATGAAGCCCTATTGCTAACAAGGGCTCCATAGGAAATAGTAAGTGATAGCCTCATGCTGAATGAAAGGCTTGAGGCTATCCCTTACAGCGCTCCGATTCTCCCGATCACCACTAGGGGAGCCGAGAGCTGCCGAAAGTTTTACTTTCGGTTTAGCGATGCAGATGCCGTGGTCAGGATTGACCACGGCATCTGCGGGTTAAATGATTGCGATCGGCATCGTTGCCGGCCGCGATCATTAGCCGCGGGGTCAGCTACAGGAAACAGCCGGACCCCGCAGCGATCGCGCCCACAGAGGGCAGGAGCGGGCGCCATACTTAGGATCGGACCCATGACGCACTCCATACGTCATGGGTCCCTAAGGTTAAACAAGATAGTGATCCCTTCCCAGTGTCACTCACCTGTCCAACGCGCTTCGCCAAACAGGCTTCGTAGGGGAGTACTCCCTGACGATGCCTGTTTGGCAAAACGCGTTGGACAGGCGAGGTGACACTGGGAAGGGGATCACTATCTTGTTTGATTAACTTTGCAATTTGACTTGTATTTACATTCTGTAAACCCTGTGCAGTACTGCTGTTACACTTGCAGGTAGAGATGTCGCGAACATAAAATTTAAAAAACGGTGAACGCGAACTTGCGAAAATGTTCTCGAACGGGCAAACCGGGGTGGACCGCCATAGACTTGAATAGGCAGGCGAATTTTAAAACCCACAGGGACTCTTTCTGGCCACAATAGTGATGGAAAAGTTGTTTCAAGGGGACTAACACCTGGACTGTGGCATGGCAGAGGGGGATCCATGGCAAAACGCCCATGGAAAATTACGTAGTTGACGCAAAGTCGGGTTTTAATCCATAAAGGGCATAAATCACCTAACATTCCAAAATTGTTTGGAATAACGTGCTTTAAAACATCCAGCGTGTGTATACGATCAGTTATGATGTTGTATCGATCAGGTAGTGTAAGGGTTACTCCCGCTTCATAGTGACAGACCAAACTCTTACAGACCAAAATCCCCATTTAACGCACCGCAAACAACCGCAAACAGTCCATTTGCACAACCTCAAACTCCCAATTTTCACAAGTTTGGATACCAAGCTAGCCATCTCCCGTTCCTTGTCCTCACTGACGTCATTGAAGGTCTCTTCCTCCACCCAGCCACCTACAACACCAAGGGTCCACGAAAGGTGACAACAAGCCCCCTGGGACGCCTGCTGTGGTTGGTCTTCCACCTCCTCAAAGCCACTTTACTCCTCTGACTCCTCTTCTTCAGACTCCTCTCTCTGCGTTGCCGCAGGTCCAGCAATAGACAACGACAAGTCTGCTTCTGGTGGTGATGGTGACCACAACTCTTCCTGTTCATGCTCATCTACGGCCTAATCCAGCACTCTTCGCAGGGCACGCTCCAGAAGAAACGCATATGGGATGAGGTCGATGATGTTGCCTTGGGTTTGACTTACCAGGTTTGTCACCTCCGCAAAAGAACGCATGAGCCTACAGCCATTGTGCATAAGCGTTCAGTAACGCGGCCAAAAAATACCCAGCTCCGCAGAGGCTGTCCTCTTTTTTTTTAAATAAAAAAAAATTTGTTCTTACCAGTTTAATCTCTCTTTTATCCCCTATAAGGGGACATGTATCGAATACATTTTAGGGACTGGGAGATGAAAAAAGATGATTGGTCGGTCCTCTAACTTCCAATTTGGGGCACTGCGCGTGCGCTGCGCAATGTACTGTGCCACCAATACAAATAGTGTGAACTACTATTCTTACCATTTTAATCTTTGTTAAGTTCCCCATCAGGGGAGATGTATTGAATTGAATCCTTGCATGGGGAAAAAAGCTTGCTCTGTCCGCTTCCTTCTAATTTTGGTCACTTACAATGGAATTTGCCACCAATGCAATTAGTGTTAACTAAGTACTATTCCTAGTTTAATCTCTGTTTTGTCCCTTATTAGTGCCTGGGCCGGTGTATTGAATAGATTTTTGGAACCGGGAGATGGAAAAAGACCCATGCTCTGTCCGCTTCATTTGAATTTTAGGTCACTGCGCGTGCAACGTGCAATATACTATGACACCCTATATGAGTGGTGTGTTAAGTTATACTATTCTTATCAGTTTAATTCCTGTTGCGTTCCCTATTTGGGGACGTGTATCGAATAGATTGTAGACAACTGCAAAGAGTTGTCAATAGTTGACACACTCATGACATAAATTTTACTCCTCTATGCGTCAATCTTGGTGTAGTGATGTGCTCATGCGCACGTTTGGGAGATTGCAGACGATGGCGGTTTTTCAAAGCCTATGGTCATGCTCAGGTAGTCCAGTGACAGTTAAGTGACCCAGAAAACAATGATTCTGCAGTGTGGGCCTATTGTTGGCCTAGTAGGCTTTAATGATCACCTTAGATGATCACAAAGAAAATTAATGTTTTTTCTATGGAAAAACTATCCAGCCGATCGCTTTTGATCTGACCTTATCATCTGGGGTGTGCCAACATTGCACACACACTCATATGATTGATCGTATGAGTTGATCGCTTCATTGTGATACGCAAGCCCCTTCACCACAACAAGGCAACAATCACGAAGGGGAATTGACACATGTATGTGTGATGGACTGAACCATCACTGGGGCTGCTGGAGAAGACTGAGAGCTAGCCTCCTTCCTACGGACTATGGACCCAGAACCATGGAGACCCCCTCAGACCTCTTGGGGGTTACAAGGAACAGTGAGCCCTGATTTATGTGTGGACTTTATAGGCCATATCGTTCATGTTGTCCATTGAAGGTGCAGGGGTGAACCCAGTAATACAAGGAGGGTTGACTCTGCACTGAGGCTCCCAAGGAAGGTGTTTGTTCATTTGTGCCTTTGTTCTGTTGTGCTAGTGATGGGATTAAGTAGCTGACTCCGGGGTAGAGGAGTAGATTACCCCACAATACACTCAGGAGATAATCCCATCACATGTGTCTCCTCTCTTCCTATTCATCATTGAGACACTGGGGGGGGGGGGGGGTCTGTTTTATTGCGTTATAATGTTAGACCACCTGAACTGTATATGTATATTAAGTCAGTCCATTGTCTGAGTTAAGTGTATCCTAGGCAGAGGGGGTGTGCCTCTGGCCTGTGGAATGGTATAAATTATAAGTGCTGGCTGTCATTAAAGTGTTCTAGGGGGGGCATGGTCTGGCTGCCTAGGCGAATGGGTGCATAGAGCCTGAGCTCCCTTGCCGGCGCCTAATAAAGCGACTAATAGCAAGCTCAGCGATTATCAGAGATACCCTGCTACACTTACAGAAGGAGGAGATCCTCACCAGTCATGACGGGCCGAAGAAAGAAAGCGGCCAAACAGCCCAAACTCACGAAATTCTATTTCTCCAGAGACGCCGGGGAAATCCAAGATGGCGCCGGCAGTGAAGCGGTCCTTCTTGGAAAGCGCGCGGCGAGTGCAGACCCGCTGCTGGCTTCCCCCAATACAAACCTGCGGAGATCGTTGTCCGACTCAGCGCTCCACTCCCAGCTGGATCTGGAGGAAGGAGACATAGACACAAGCAGGGGACCGGAGATTACCGTAGGCCTGAATGACACGCAGGGCCAGGTGAGCAGCGTTCCTTTGTCCAGCAGCGCATTGCTGGAGCTTCCCTCAGGCCACCGGGACATTTCATGGCCACAAACCAACTTGGGAGCTGCAAATACCCTTTCTCAAGGGGCTACTAAGCTTGTCCAAACAACCCCAGATGAGGATGGGGAATCAGCACTGCAAGCATTAACGGTGTCTAACACCGCCCTCACAGACACAGCCATGAGGGACATGCTTATTTTACAGCGGCGTTCCATGTTGCTGGACATAAAATCATAGCTCCTCTGCGCTCGGACATTGATGATCTAGGGGCCCGGACGGACCACCTAGAAAACAAATTTGGAGACTTTGCTACTTCACATAATGCATTAATCGATGCGCACTCAGATCTAGAGGCAGAGGTTGAAAGCATCAAGGCCAAAATGGCCGACCTTGAAGATAGGAGCAGGCGCAACAATATAAAGCTGAGAGGGATCCCAGAGTCGGTGTCCCCCAAAGACATCCCTGAGTATGTGTGGTCTCTTCTGAAAGCGGTGTTACCGGACTGTCATGAAAGGGATTTAGAAATTGACAGAGCGCCCACGCCATCTGGAAGAATCAGTACCACGAGATGTGTTAGCCAGGGTGCATTTCTTCAAGATCAAAGAGCAGCTGCTGGCATCTGAGAGGAAAAATGGAGGCCTCCCTGCACCATTCCACAAAGTTCTCATATTTGCCGACTTGTCTGCAGCTACACTGCGACTAATGTAAGAGGGTGCAAGGTATCATAGTCGATGGCAGGTACGTGTCACCGAGGTTCCTGGCCTCGGTGAGGTGAGAGCCGGGTTTTATGTGTCTGCAGCAGCTAGTGCTGTTTGACTTTGTTACCTAGTTTGGCTGCAAAGCTAATCCGGGCCGGCTCTTACTGGGAGTAGGCAAAGAGCTGGGTGGGTGCCTACTCCCCACGGTCCAGGCCGGACTTTATCCGGGCCTTTAAAAAGGCAGCCTCCTTAGCAGCTGGGTGGTGATTGTCCTGGAGCTGCAAACAGGGCTGTGGAGTTCTCTGACTTAGAGGAAAGAGCTCAGCAAGGAGGTGTTGTTGTTCCTGGCACCCTGAAGGTGGATTCTCCTGCGGCTGGGCCGACAGCCTGGTGCGAACCTGCACCTAAACCTCCCAGGTGACTGAACCTGTGCTCCTGTTTTGTTTTGCCTCCTTATTTCTGATGTGCATGAATTACCACCAAGAGACTGTTTGTCGTTTGTTTTTGTGTCAGTGTGAATAAAACACTGTTTATTGCACATTCTGGACTCCTTGTTTTGCCTCGGTACTGCACCCGCACCGCTATCTACCAGAGCGACTCCCACATTTGGTGTCGGATGCGGGCATGCGCAGTGAGGCTGGCGTGAACGCCGAAGTTTTTGCTAAAGTGCATGGAATTTATTAAGCCAGCGAAGTTGCAAGCAGGAATTTCTGGCAACATGGAGGCTGCTGTGAAGGCTCTCATAGAGGCTAACGTGCAGCAGCGGGAGACCAACCAGCTACTGCTACAACATGTGATGGCGTTACAGGCGGCAGGAGCGTCCCACCACGTCCATGATGCCCGGAAGCGGTCCGTGCGGCGATCCCAAAAATGACCCCGCAGGCAGCGTTGAGACATACCTGGCGGTCTTTGAGAAGGTCGCCGTGAGGAAAAGTTACCCGTGACCAGTGGGCCGAGGTGGTTGCTCCGTTCCTGGCATCCGGACCCCAGCAAGTTTTTTGATTTAGCAGATGACCAGGCTGCTGACTATCCCACGGTGAAGGGGGAGATCCTGGCCAGACTGGGGGTAAACGTGTTGGTCCGGGCTCAGCGGGTCCACCAGTGGGTCTTTAAAGCGGCTGAACCCGCCAGGCCGCAGTACTATGAGTTGCTGCACAGGTTGCAAAAATGGCTGCAGCCTGACATTCTAGGTCCGACTGCTATGCTGGACCGGCTGCTGGCTGACATGTTTTGGCGGGCCTTGCCTTACCCCCTTCAGCACTGGATCGGCCAGGTATCACCCACCAATGCCCTGGAGATGATCGACCTGGTGGAGCGTTACGAGGCCACCAGAAACCTGCAGGGGAGTCTTGCTGGGAAGGGGTCAGTCAAACCCCGGAGGCCTCTGCCCCAGTTCCGACGTCCGGCGACAGAGCGGCCTGCACGGAATATACCCCCTGCGAGTCCGCCTCCCGTGGTATGCTGGAGGTGTCAGGAGCCAGGCCACATCAGGGCCGACTGTCCGCATCGGGATGAGCCGATGGATGTGAACTACGGGGGTCGCCACTCCCTGTATGCACGGAAGCTGTGCGCAACTGGCACCCGTGAGGTGCAAGACCATAACCACCTGTGTCAGGTAGAGGTGGGAGATTCTCTGGCGGTGGCCCTGCTGGACTCCGGGAGTTTAGTCTCCCTGGTAAGGGCTGCCCTTGTACGGCCTGCGGAGTATACTGGCCGTAAAGTCGAGTCCTGTGCATCCACGGAGACCTGAAAGACTACCCCACTGCACTAGTGACTTTGTCCACAGCGGCTGGTAGGTGGACCCACGAGGTGGCTGTCGCTACTAAACTCCCACACGAACTGATACTTGGGAGGGACTTCCCGGGTTTCCGGCGCTGTGGCCGGCAATAAAGGTATCTGAGGGACCCGAGACAGGGGTGACCCTAGTAGAGTGGCCTGATACCACTGGAAGGCCAGAACCCTGGGAGCCCGAGTCTGAAGGGCCGGCGGTAGGGGTGACCACTGCTCCAGCGGTAGAGGGAGACAACCCCACTGAGTGTAATGGTGGGAGACACGGAGGACTTGCCACCGGGACCTGAGTTGGCAGACCTCAATGTCTCCGGGGAAAATTTTGGGACCGCACAACACCGGGACCAAACCCTAACCAGGGCCTGGGAGAATGTGCTGGAAATTGATGGTAAACCCCAGAAACCAGGGGCTGAATTAATGTTCCCACGATTTATTGTTCTTCAGGATATGTTGTATCGGGTGAACCAAATCCGAGGTGAACCTGTTGAACAGTTGGTGGTGCCCACAGCATATCGCAAGCTTGTCATGGAGCTTGCCCACCAACATGTTCTTGGGGGACACCTGGGGTGGCAGAAAACCCAGGACCGCATTCTGCAGCGGTTTTATTGGCCCAGTGTGTTCAAGGAGGTAGAAAATTATTGTAAGTCCTGTCCAACCTGTCAGATAACTAGCCCCCAGCCTCATTTCCGTAGTCCTCTGGTACCTCTGCCAATTATTGAAGTACCGTTTGAGCGAATCGCTATGGATTTAATTGGGCCTGTACCAAAGTCTGCCAGGGGCCACCAACACATTCTGGTAGTTCTCGACTATGCCACTCGGTATCCGGAGGCGGTGCCTCTGCGACATACCTCAGCTAAGCTCATTGCCAAGGAGTTATTGGAAATGTTTTCCCGTGTGGGCCTGCCAAAGAGGTTCTGACAGACCAAGGGACCCCTTTTATGTCCAAAGTAATGAGGAACTGTGTAAATTGTTGCGTATAAAGCAGTTACGGACGTCCGTTTACCATCCACAAACAGACGGTCTTGTGGAGAGGTTTAACCAAACTCTAAAAAATATGTTAAAGAGGGTGGTGTCTAGAGATGGGAAGGACTGGGATCTGCTTCTGCCCTATCTCATGTTCGCAGTGCGAGAGGTGCCCCAGGCCTCTACTGGGTTCTCGCCCTTCGAACTGCTTTATGGCAGACACCCTCGGGGCCTGTTGGATATCGCCAAGGAAGCATGGGAACAACAGCCTGTCCCCCACAAAAGTGTCATTGAGTATGTCGCCCAGATGCAGGAACGGATGGAAAGGGTGTTGCCCTTGGTCCGGGAGCATATGGAGGCAGCACAACAAGCCCAGAGTAGGGTGTACAATCGTCAGGCTCGAGTGCGGGACTTCAATCCGGGAGATCGGGTTTTGGTTCTGGTACCCACCCTTGACAGCAAATTCCTAGCTAGGTGGCAGGGCCCTCTGAGGTGATCGAGAAGGTAGGGAAGTAAATTACAAAGTACACCAGCCAGGGCGGCGCAAGCCGGAGCAGGTGTACCACGTGAATTTACTTAAGCCGTGGAGAGATAGGGACACGGCCGACGACCACAGCCCCGGCCAGGGCTTCTAGGTGAAAAGGGTCCAGCCCCACAGTTCGAGGCCTGTGAAGCCGTAACCACGGTAAAAATTGCAGACAGCCTGTCTTCCAAACAAGTTCAGGAAGTCAGGGAGTTCATCAGTCGGAACACGGATGTGTTCTCGGACCTCCCTGGCCGCACGTCTCTCATCCGACATGACATCGTCACTGAGCCTCAGGCCAAGGTCGGTTAAAACCATACCGGGTACCCGAGGCTCGGCGGCGGGCCATCGCGGAGGAAGTGCAGTTAATGTTGAAGCTCGATGTCATTGAGGAGTCGAAAAGTGAGTGGGCCAGCCCCATAGTCCTAATACCCAAGCCGGATGGGACGTTGCGGTTCTGCAACGACTTTCATAAGTTAAATGAAGTATCCAAGTTTGGCAGCGTATCCCATGCCCCGAGTAGACGAGCTTGTTGAAAATTTAGGACAAGCCCGTTATTTTTCTGTGCTGGACCTCACTAAAGGGTACTGGCAGGTACCCTTAACGGAGTCGGCTAAGGAAAAACTGCGTTTGTTACCCGCAGGGCCTGTATCACTACAAGGTGTTACCCTTTGGCCTGCATGGCGCCCCGCCACCTTCCAAAGGTTAATGGACATAGTGCTGCGACCACATCGTCGGTGCGCCTCGGCCTACTTAGATGATGTAGTCATCCACAGCACCGACTGGGAAAGCCATTTACCCAAGGTGCAGGCGGTAGTGGATGCCCTGAGGAAAGCTGGACTAACCGCCAATCCAAAAAGTGTGCGATTGGGTTGGAAGAGACCAAATATCTGGGATATGTAATCGGGCGGGAGTCATCAAACCTCAGGTAGCTAAGGTAGAGGCCGTTCGTAACTGGCCCCGACCGGTCACCACCAGGCAGGTAAAGTCGTTCCTGGGGATTGTAGGATACTACATGAGGTTTGTGCCCCACTTTGCCACAATAGCAGCGCCATTGACAGATCTGTTGAAGGGGCGAAAGTCTGGGAGGGTTAGCTGGAGTGAGAAGGCGGAGGAGGCTTTCTCCGCGTTGAAGTCGGCCCTGTGTGGGTCCCCGGTTTTGGTGACACCCGACTTCAACAAGGAGTTCGTCGTACAGACCGGCGCCTCGGAGGTAGGCCTCGGTGCTGTACTGTCTCAGGAGGTCAACGGGGAAGAACATCCCGTTGTCTTCCTGAGCCGTAAGCTCAGTCCCGCCGAGTCCAGGTATAGTATAGTGGAGAGGAGTGCCTGGCTATCAAGTGGGCACTCGAATCTCTCCGCTACTACCTGTTAGGGAGGAGGTTCCGTCTGGTGACCGACCATTCCCCTCTCAAGTGGATGAGTCAGGCCAAGGAGAGGAATGCTCGGGTCACCAGGTGGTTCCTATCCCTGCAAAATTTCAAATTCTCCGTGGAACACAGGGCAGGCCGCTTGCAGGGTAACGCAGATGCCCTGTCCCGCGTCCACTGCCTCACGTGTGTTCACCCCTCAGGGTTGAACAAAGGGGGTGTGTAAGAGGGTGCAAGGTATCATAGTCGATGGCAGGTACGTGTCACCGAGGTTCCTGGCCTCGGTGAGGTGAGAGCCGGGTTTTATGTGTCTGCAGCAGCTAGTGCTGTTTGACTTTGTTACCTAGTTTGGCTGCAAAGCTAATCCGGGCCGGCTCTTACTGGGAGTAGGCAAAGAGCTGGGTGGGTGCCTACTCCCCACGGTCCAGGCCGGACTTTATCCGGGCCTTTAAAAGGCAGCCTCCTTAGCAGCTGGGTGGTGATTGTCCTGGAGCTGCAAACAGGGCTGTGGAGTTCTCTGACTTAGAGGAAAGAGCTCAGCAAGGAGGTGTTGTTGTTCCTGGCACCCTGAAGGTGGATTCTCCTGCGGCTGGGCCGACAGCCTGGTGCGAACCTGCACCTAAACCTCCCAGGTGACTGAACCTGTGCTCCTGTTTTGTTTTGCCTCCTTATTTCTGATGTGCATGAATTACCACCAAGAGACTGTTTGTCGTTTGTTTTTGTGTCAGTGTGAATAAAACACTGTTTATTGCACATTCTGGACTCCTTGTTTTGCCTCGGTACTGCACCCGCACCGCTATCTACCAGAGCGACTCCCCACACTAAGAAGAGCCTTTTTACCAGTCACGTCGGCCCTCAGAAGCGCGGAAATACCGTACAGGTGGGGCTTCCCTGTACGCCTGCTGATCCATCATGGCGGAACCATCCATGCTGTCAAAGCTCTGGAAGAGGGACTGGAGCTCCTGCAAAGCTGGAACGTACCTATGCCCACTACTGAAGAGGCAATTCGCCATGCCCCTGCTAAAGTCCGTAAAGTCCGGAAAGACTGGTCAAGAGTTCACTGAATACAGCTTTAACCAGGGCGAGTATACCTCGCCAGCCAGGTGCTGTACGTTAGTACGGGTTCTGTCACCCTAAAATTCTTTTGTTGTCCTAGGTTGCAGACATGACATTTGCCTTACAGTTAATACAGAGCCTTATCAGGCTCATTATGTTCTTTGTTGATCTGTTATTTCTACCTTGCCTCATATGTTTCTGGGGGTTTCAACTGTTCGTAGTTCATGACATGCCTGTACCTACTAATGCTGCCTATGCCAGGAAGACACAGGCATCCTCGCTGGGAGACGGCCTGTGTTTAACATCTCTCTTATTACCTACTACTATGCAAATGTTGTTTATTCTGATATACAATGGTAATAACCTTAGCTAGTCTGAATGCCAATGGCTTAAATAGTCCTATGCGTAGATCACATATGTGGAGGGAAGCCAAATTGTTGAAATGTGATATTTTGGGAATTCAGGAGACACACATGCTTCAACGAGACGCATTTAGACTGAAGCATCTGCTGTTTCCCCATATATTTCAGTCACATTTTCATTCTAAATCAAGGGGGGTCATGTTAGCAGTAAAAAATACAGTTGCGTTTACACATATAGCTGATCATGCGGATCCTTTGGGGAGATATGTCATACTGATCTGTACCCTGAACAACATGTTATTCACGATAGTATCTGTATATGCGCCTAATCAGGGCCAATTGCATTTTCTCCACAAGGTGTTGAAGCTGGTCAGGAAAAAACAACAGGGAAAACTAGTGGTTTGTGGCGATTTTAACTTGACTTCAGATCCATCAGTTGACACCTCCTCGCCCACAACAAGGGCCACCCCCTCCCTAGCTGATACTTTCTGGAGAGAGGAACTTTATGACGTTTGGCGTGTACACCACGCATCGGCCAGAGACTATACATTTCACTCTAGAGTTCACAATGTGTACTCCAGACTAGACATGTTTCTCGTGGACAGGGCACTTCTTCCACACGCTCAAGCCTCCTCCCTGGAAACTATCAAGTTGTCTGACCATGCTGCTATCACCTTGTCAATCACAGAAACGGTTAGCTCCCCCCAAACATATATGTGGAGAAGTAGCCCATTCTTATTGTCTGATCCCCAGTATAGGTCAATAATAGAGACAGATGTGAAGGAGTTCTTACAGCTAAATAACTCCTCACACACAGACCAAGTGACCCTGTAGAACGCCCACAAAGCATATATTAGCGGATCCTTTATACAGCAGGGGGCAATTAGAAAAAAAACGTATGGAAGTTAAAATGTCAGACATTTTATCCCAATTACAACATGTTGAAACAAATAAGGCAAGCCCTTCTCCGCTTTTAGCTGAGGAGATCAGGCGCCTCAGGCAGGAACTGAGAGGGTATATGCTTTCCTCCTTTGAGAAAAAGCATAGAAAATCAAAGGCGTCTTACTACTCACAGGATAATAAGGCGGGAAAGCTGCTGGCATCGAGATTTAAGGCCCGGTGTACAAAAAACAGAATCCCACACATCCTCCACCCTCACTCGCAGGAGAAGGTCTATTCCCCCGCAGATATCACTAATGGATTTAAGGCGTATTACGCAGACCTATATAACTTACGCAATACCCACCCTACATCAGATGAGCTTAATGACCGAGTCAACCAGTATCTCCTATCCCTGCAATTGCCCACATTGAATAGTTCCCAGCTTCTGGATCTCAATTCCCCAATTGGGACAAAGGAGGTGGAGGCGGTGATTGCGTCTCTTCCGAGAGACAAGTCGCCTGGCCCTGATGGCTTTGCTAGCCACTATTATAAGGAGCTTAAAAAGATCATCATTTTTTAAAAGACTTCTGCCAAAAAGCGAAGGCACCCAGTCGGGGTGGCAGGCGTTCCGTCACATTGGTGGCAGCAGTGGGATGGCGTCCTAGTGCGAGGTAAAGCAGCTCGGAGACACCGTTCGTGGAATTACAAACTGAGGGCAACGCTAGTATCCGTACAGCGCCCCTGGGAGCAGAGGGATCCAGTGACTTGGAGCAGACAAGTATGGAAGGCTCTGGCTCTGGAGATAATTGGCTGGCCGAAGTAAGGCAGCGAGTGGCTCAGTATGGGGATGATGTACCCATGGAGACACGCCGGGTGATCTGGAACCAGGTCATGGCCGAGCGAAACACAAGGCTGGACCGAGAATTCCGGCTGGCGATAGAGAGGGAGTATGCTCAGCAGAAGGAGCGTTATAGCAGCCAAAGAGAGGCTCCATTCGAGGAGGTTAACCATTTTCCCCGGAGGCGGCCAGAGGAACCCGAAGTAGGGGTCCCTGATAGACTGGTCCTGTGAGGAACCACAACAGGCAGGTGGAGATGGGATCGAGGTCTCTCCACCGGGATGCTGGGACGTGGCCCAGATCCCCAGCAGCAGCCGAAGTTACCGGGTGCAGAAGCAGGTGGTCCCTACTCTCAAATGTTGAGGGACTTCATAGACTGGTCCTGGGAAGATGGCAGGTGGAGATCGGACTGCGGTCTCGCTACCAGCCCTACAAGGATGCTGGGCAGTCGGCCCAGATCCCCAGCGGCAGAGTACATTACAGGGAGGAGAGACCACCAGTTTCACTCCGCAGTGGCAGAGCGCATTATTGGAAGGGGAGACAGTCGGTTCCTCTCTCCACCAGCAGAGAGAGTGTCAGGGAGAGGAGTCTTTTACCCCCTCTCCCCAACGGCTGAAGGCATGTAAGGGAGAGGAGCTTATTACCCCCTCTCCCCAGCGGCAGCGTAGCCCACCAAGGGGAGACACTAAGCCCCCCCACCAGCGCAGATGGGACCGTGGTCTCTGCGCCCAAGCTACAGGGAGTACGGACAGTCAGTCCTGCTCCCCAGCGGCAGAGTATTCTACCAGGAGGGGAGAGCCTCGTTCCTGTTCCCCAGTGGCAGAGTATTCTACCAGGAGGGGAGAGCCTCGTTCCCCCTCCCCAGGGGCAGCCCAGCCCACCAAGGGGAGATGATAAGCCCCACACCAGTGCAGATGGGACCGTGGTCTCTGTGCCCAAACCACAGGGGGTAGGGACAGTCGGCCCTGTTCCCCAGCAGCAGGGCTGTATATCCAAAGGGGAGACAGCCTGTCTTCCCCTCCAGCAGCAACACCAGGTCCAGAGGGAGGAGTGTACTAACCCTTCTCCTAAGCTGGGCTCCAACCAGGCTATTCCCGTGGTAGCGCTGGCACCAGGGAAGAGTACCGCTGGTCTTTACCCACTCAGCAACCCACCGATCCGGAAGGCTAGTACCCTCCAGAACCGTGGTGGAGCCCCTGGACATGAACAAGCTACCCACTACCCCAGGTGCAATAACAAATTCTTGTGGGTGGGCCACTCTGTTGATTATGTTTTGTGGGTGGGTTGCTGGACTAACCAAGGCACTGACCGACAGGAGGTCAGATAACTCGTTAGTCTACTGTTGGGAGGGGAGAAATGAGATGGACTGAACCATCACTGGGGCTGCTGGAGAAGACTGAGAGCTAGCCTCCTTCTTACGGACTATGGACCCAGCACCATGGAGACCCCCTCAGACCTCTTGGGGGTTACAAGGAACAGTGAGCCCTGATTTATGTGTGGACTTTATAGGCCATATCGTTCCTGTTGACCATTGAAGGTGCAGGGGTGAATCCAGCAATACAAGAAGGGTTGACTCTGCACTGAGGCTCCCAAGGAAGGTGTTGGTTCATTTGTCCCTTTGTGGGGGTCTGTTTGATTGCGTTATAATGTTAGACTACCTGAACTGTATATGTATTTTAAGTTAGTCCATTGTCTGAGTTAACTGTATCCCAAGCAGAGGGGGTGTGCCTCTGGCATGTGGAATGGTATAAATTGTGAGTGCTGGCTGTCATTAAAGTGTCCTGTTCTACCCTTCATGAAGTCTGGGCTCATGTTTGGGGGATTGGAGAACTACACTCTGGAGAGTATAGTGATTATAGCAATCCCCAGAGTATATTCCCTAGCTCTTGTGAGGGCTTTTCTTGTTCCTGTTTCGCTCTCTGGACTAAGGAGAGGTACGGCGAAAACCCAAACTAAGCTGAGGCGGTTTGTGGGGTTTGCGGTGGTTCTGGTGTCGAGTGCAGTGCTGATGGTCCTTGGCAAGCACTAGGCGCATCGGTCGACGGAGGCACCCAGTCCGGGTGGCAGGCGTTCCGTCACAGTATGTGTCTTTTTTTGGTTTTGTTTTTGCAGCCACAGAGCAGCACAGAGCAGGCCAGAAAAATTTGGCATGTACACATGCCTGAAAAATCAGGTATTGTTTCCAGGCAGAAAGTGTAGTAAAACATTGCGGCTTTAACCCTAGTTGGTGGCGTAGCAGTTACGCAAGTCATCCAGCATGCAGAGATTAAATACAGCAGCGTGGGGACCATTTTTAGCCCAAGGCATCTCATCAGGCCTTTTTAAGTCAAATGAATCTGCCACTGTCAGTCCCTTCGGGATCCATGCCTCATTAATCTTAATAAAGGTGAGGTAATCTAGAGTTTTTTGACCTAGGAGACTTCTCTTCTCAGTGCTGCGCTGAAGGTCCTTTCTGACAGGACACTTGAAGCGGGGCAGGCCCGAAGTTCTATCGCAAATTGGGATAGCTCAGGCCACAGGTCAAGCCTGCACACCCAGTAGTCAAGGGGTTCATCGCTCCTCCGAGTGTCGCTATCTGCAGTTAAGGTGAGGTAGTCTGCTACCTGTCGGTCGAGTCGTTCTCTGAGGGTGGACCCCGAAGGGCTGTGGCGATGCGTAAGACTTAAAAAGCTCTGCATGTCCTCCATCAACAACACGTCTGTAAAGCCTCCTGTCCTTGCCGCCGTGGTCGTGGTAGGAGAAGGATTTCTTTCACCTCTTCTCCTGTTAGATTCCCGTTGTGCTCTGACATCACCCTTATAAGCTGTGTAAAGCATACTTTTTAACTTGTTTTGGAACTGCTGCATCCTTTCCGACTTCCGATAATTCAGTAACATTTCAGCCACTTTCTGCTTATACTGGGGGTCTAGTAGCGTGGCCACCCAGTACAGGTCGTGTTCCTTCAGCCTTTTTATACGAGGTTCCCTCAACAGGCATGACAGCATGAAAGACCCCATTTGCACAAGGTTGGATGCCGAGCTACTCATCTCCCGTTCCTCGTCCTCACTGATCTCATTGAAGGTCTGTTCTTCCCCCCAGCCACATACAACACCACAGGTCCCAGATAGGTGACAACGAGCACCCTGGGATGCCTGCTGTGGTTGGTCTTCCTCCTCCTCAAAGCCACATTCCTCCTCTGACTCCTCTTCCTCAGACTCCTCTTTCAGCGTTGCCGCAGGTCCAGCAAGCGATTATGATACTGCTGTTTCTGGTGGTGATGGTGACCACAACTCTTCCTCTTCACGCTCATCTTTGGCCTGATCCAACACTCTTTGCAGGGCACGCTCCAGGAAGAAAACAAATGGAATGAGGTTGCTGATGGTGCGTTCGGTGCGACTGGCTAGGTTTGTCACCTCCTCAAAAGGACACATTAGCCTACAGGCATTGCACATGAGCGTCCAGTAACGTGGCAGAGGCTGTCCTAGCACCCGGTCATACAAATACTCAGTGACGGCTTTTTCTTGTTGGAGCAGGCGGTCGAACATTAGGAGTGTTGAATTCCAACGTGTCGGGCTGTCGCAAATCAAGCGCCTCACTGGCATGTTGTTTCGCCTCTGAATATCGGAAAAGTTCGCCATGGCCATATTAGAACTCCTGAAATGGCCACACACCTTTCTGGCCTGCTTGAGGACGTCCTGTAAGCCTGGGTACTTACACACAAATCGTTGTACAATCAGATTCAACACATGTGCCATGTACGGCACATGTGTCAACTTGCCCAAATCTAATGCCGCCAACAGATTGCTTCCGTTGTCACACACCACTTTGCCGATCTCCAGTTGGTGCGGGGTCAGCCAATGATCCACCTGTGCGTTCAGGGCAGATAGGAGTGCTGGTCCGGTGTGACTCTCTGCTTTCAGGCAAGTCAACCCCAAGATGGCGTGACACTGTAGTATTCGGGATGTGGAATAGCCCCTGGGAGCTGGGGGGGTGCAGTTGATGTGGAGCAAGACGCAGCAGAAGAGGACTCAGCCGAGGAGGTTAGCGAAGAGGATGCAGTAGGAGGAGTAGAGGAGGTGGCAGCAGGCCTGCCTGCAAGTCGTGGTGGTGTCACCAACTCCGCTGCAGAGCCACATATTCCATGCTTGTAGCGCACATTTTTGATCAAAAGTATGTCGGGCCCAAGTGCCACATCACGGCGGCTTCCGCACAAGGGTCCCTAACACTACAGATACTGCCTCTTATAGACTTACCAGTCTTCTTTTATTCAGGGCGCTGCAGGAACCAGCTAAATTGATTTTGTGCTGAGAAGTCCCAGGTACTTGGGCGTTGCTCAGTCCAAAAGAGGCGCCACCCTAAATATATAATATAAGAGTTCAGACTAAGTAAATATACATCTAAACTCACAAGTGCATATCCATAAGGCAAATAAAGTTGGTTAAAAGATGGCTGCACAATGCATCATAAACTAATAGAAAAAAATAAAAAAGGGGCTCATTCCAAAATGGAATGAAGGAAGCTCTTAGCGCAAGTAGACTGGTAAGTCTATAAGAGGCAGTATCTGTAGTGTTAGGGACCCTTGTTCGGAAGCCACCGTGACGTGGCACTTGGGCCCGACATACTTTTGATCAAAAATGTGCGCTAAAAGCTTCCTTCATTCCATTTTGGAAGGAGCCCCATTTTTATTTTTTTATATTAGTTTATGATGCATTGTGCAGCCATCTTTTAACCAACTTTATTTGCCTTATGGATATGCACTTGTGAGTATAGATGTATATTTGCTTAGTCTGAACTCTGTCTTATAGTATATATTGAGGGTGGGGCCTCTTTTGGACTGAGCAACCCCCAAGTACCTGGGACTTCTCAGCACAAAATCAATTTAGCTGGTTCCTGCAGTGCCCTGAATAAAAGTAGACTGGTAAGTCTATAAGAGGCAGTATCTGTAGTGTTAGGGACCCTTGTGTGGAAGCCGCCGTGACGTGGCACTTGGGCCTGACATACATTTGATCAAAAATGTGCGCTAAGGGCTTCCTTCATTCCATTTTGGAATGAGCCCCTTTATTTTTTTCTATTAGTTTATGATATTCCATGCTTGTCAGCCGCCAGCAGGTCTACCCAATGCGCAGTGTACGTGATATACCTGCCCTAACCGTGTTTTGCAGACCAGGTATCCGTGGTCAGATGGACCCTTGCCCCAACACTGTATGCCAGACATGCCATGACTTCCTTTTCCACAATAGAGTATAGGTTGGGGGATTGCCTTTTGTGAAAAATTTTTTGGCCGGGTACCTTCCACTGCGGTGTCCCAATAGCTACAAATTTTTTGAAGGCCTCAGACTCTACCAACTTGTATAGTAAAAGCTGACGGGCTAAGAGTTCCGACAAGCCAGCTGTCAGACGCCGGGCAAGGTGGTGACTCTGTGACATTGGCTTCTTACGCTCAAACATTTCCTTGACAGACACCTGACTGTGGGCAGATGAGCAGGAACTGCTGAAGGTGAGAGGCGGAGTGGCGGGTGGTTGAGAGGGGGCAAGGAGGACAGCAGTGGTTGACGTGGCTGAAGATTCTGGACCAGGAGGAGGATGGTGGCTTTGAGTTTCTCTGCTGCTTGTACTCAGGTGTTGATCCCATTGGCGTTTGTGATGTGAGATCATGTGCCTTCGCAAAGCAATTGTACCTAGGTGGTTGTTGGACTTCCAACGACTCAGTTTCTTTTGGCACAGGTTGCAAATGGCATCGCTGTTATCAGAGGCAGACAAAAAAATGCCACACTGCTGAGATTTGCAATGACGGCATTTTGGTGGTGGCAACAGCATGCGTTGATTGGCGTGCTGTCTGGCTGACCCCGCGTGCCGACACAGTCAGTGCCACTAGCTCCTTGCGACAACCTCCCCCTGCTTCCAACTCGTCTCTTCCTCCTCTCTGTCTCCCCATTTGAACTTTCCCCCTGTTCTTCTTCTCTTCGAGCGGGCACCCATGTGACATCCACGGACACATTGTCATCATCAACCGCTTCACTTGTATCTAACAACTCAGCAAAGGAAGCAGCAGCAGGTACAACATCATCATCATCTCACCGTACGTCCATGTTTGTAATGCTGCCTGACTGAGACATATCCCTGTTATCTACATCCTCTGGCAATAATGGTTGCACATCACTCATTTCTTCCAATTGATGTTTAAATAACTCCTCTGACAGATCAAGTGAAGCTGCTGTGGTGCTAGTGTTGGTCGTTGCGGCAGGCGAGCGAGTGGTAACTTGAGAGGTGCCCGAAGCTGAGCTGGAGGAGGATGGTGCATCAAGGTTCCAAGCGGAAGCTGTAGAAGATTGGGTGTCCTGTGTAAGCCTGTCAACTATGTCCTCAGAATTTTTCGAGTTCAGGGTACGTGACCTCTGAACACTGGGCATTATTCTAGGGCCAAAGAAAATCACAGCACCACTACCACGACGGCCCCTGCAGGGTGGCCTGCCTCTGCCTGTCATTTTTTTTTTTGATTAGTGGTACTATGCGTGCAAGGTACTGTGCCACACTATATGAGTTGTGGGCAGTGGGCACAATACAGTCAGTGAGCCCGACACTCACTGGCAGGAAACTGTAATTATATTACAGAGGAAAAATTAAATGACTTTATCTGCAATATACTGTGCCACCCTATATGAGTGGTGGGCAGTGGGCACAGTACAGTCTGTGGGCCTGACACACACTGGCAGGAAACTGCAATTATATTAAAGGGTAAAATTAAATGACTTTTTATCTGCAAGGTACTGTGCCACCCTCTATGAGTGGTGGGCAGTGGGCACAGTACAGTCAATGGGCCTGACACTCACTGGCAGGCAACTTCAATTATATTACAGAGGAAAAATTTAATGACTTTTATCTGCAAGGTACTGTGCCACCCTATATGAGTGGTGGACTGTGGGCACAGTTCAGTCAGTGCGCCTGACACTCACTGGCAGGCAACTTCAATTATATTACGTAGGAAAAATTTTATTACTTCTTTATCTGCAAGGTACTGTGCCACCGTATATGAGTGAAGGGCACTAGCAGTGAGCACAGTACAGTCAGTGGGCCTGACACACACTGGCAGGCAACTGCAATTATATTACAGAGGAAAAATTAAATTACTTCTTTATCTGCAAGGTACTGTGCCACCCTATATGAGTGGTGTGTACACAGTACAGTCTGTGGGCCTGCGGCCTCTCACACACGGGCAGGCAACTGCAATATATATATTGAAAAAAATAAATGAAAGCAGACTGATGTACAGCCCTAAAATGGGCTTTTTGGGGTGCTGTCAGGACGCTGTTCTTACAGCAGATGAGTCTTTGAGGACTGGAGTGGACACAGAACACTGGCCTAGCTAACGCTTTCGCTATTAATTCAGCAGCACTCTCCCTGCTCTTACTAACACTGCAGCTTCTGAATGAATCTAAGATGGATGCTGTCCTTGCTTTTTGATAGGAGGAGGGAGGGTCTGGGAGGGAGGGTATACTGATTGGCTGGAATGTGTCTGCTGACTGTGAGGTACAGGGTCAAAGTTTGCTCAATGATGATGTATAGGGGGCGGACCGAGCACCGCATATGTTCGCTTGCCGCGGCGAACGCGAACAAGCGATGTTCGCCAGGAACTGCTCGCCGGTGAATAGTTCGGGACATCTCTACTGGTTACCTGCCTAAGTGTTATCTTCATTGATTTCAAATGTTATACTATAGAGACATTTGGTTTCTGGTTATAACAGTTGGCATAATCTGACTACATACATACCGCTGTTTCCAATCAACCCAATTTACTGTATATGTGTGATTCTTTTCATGACCGGTCATATACTCTTACCTCTGGAGGGAACATTAAAATTTGGAGCATCACAACAATTGGTTAGATTCCAGTTTTAGAAATCATAAGAAACATTACCATAACAGCTCGTAAGCCAGACGGAACAGCTTAACCCTTTCCTATACATGGCAGGTGCTTGCTGTGAAACACAGCCGACACCAGGATGCAAAGGCAGGAATCTTAGATAACTCTGATCATGGAAATATAACCCCTGAGATGCTGCTTTTAATAGCAACCACCATATCTGAGACTTACAGGGAAGAAGCTCCCTCTGTCCTCCGAATAGAGCCCAGCAGAAAAATCAATTACTATGGAAGCCTAGCGCCTTGTGAATGCTTCTCAGGCCTCCCATAGAAAACTGCATGTTAAGCTCTGTCTGCAGCATTCCTTAATGGAAAGCCTGTCAAAATCAAACAATGGTCTATGGTATAAGCATTAAGATGACTGCATGTTTAAGTCCCCAAAGGGGACTAAAAATTACAGCTAAGGCTACTTTCTCATCTGCGCTTTGTAATCCATTTTGATATCTGGCTGAGGACCTCAAAACTTGAGCAAAATGCGTCAGTTTGACTTCATATATTAGGATGCATCGATTCCGTTCAGATATGGTTGTATTAAATCAAAACTGAACAAACAGGACAAACAAGTCAAAAAATTGATATGATCTGTCCCATTTTGAATATCGGACACAGAGCTGCAGCTTGGAACTGTTTTGTGTCTGGTCACAAAATGGAACAAACCAGAATGAAATGCATCCTAATGCATTCTGATCTATTTTGTCCCCACAGACAATGCATGGGGACAAAACAAAATTGTTTTGCTCTGGTTTTGAGATCCTCTGCTGGATCTCAAAACCAGAATACAAAGCGCAGATGTAAAAGTAGCCTAAAACATGTTTTCAAAAATTAAACACAGAAGTAGGGATGAGCGAACCCGAACTGTATAGAAAAGTTCGGGTTCAGGTCAGTTGTTCGGCGATTTCTTCCCGCTTTCTGAAGGGCTGCTCAGCAGACAATCAGCTAGCGTTTTACTTCTTGTCCTAAGAAGCCATCACAGCCATGCCTACTAATGGCATGGCTGTGATTGGCCAAGTGCAGCATGTGACCCAGCTTCTATTTAAGCTGGAGTCACGTCGCGCGTCACTCTGCTCTGATTAGTGTAGGGATAGGATGCAGCTGCTGTTAGGGTGAGATTAGGCAGGATTAACTCAGCAAAAACACTTAATAAAGTGATCGATCTACAGCTGTGAATCATTCAACTTCTGCTAGTTAATTGCTCACTGTTTTTAGGCTGCCCAGAGCGTTTTTCTGTCACTTTTTTTCTGGGGTGATCGGCGGCCATTTTGTGTATTGTGGTGCACCACCACAAGCTGTCACCAAGTCCATTAATCCATCAATAGTAGGGTTTTTTTTTTTTTTTTTGTTATATCCTACATCAGGGGCTTGGCTGTGCTTATTGTCACCCCTAGAAACTCAGGATAGAATTTTCTATATTTTATTGAGAGGTGAAATTCACTTCAAAAAATAGCAATCCCCCAAATCTGGTGTTCCAGCTGTGGCTAGCCAAGTGTAATACTGTCTAGCAAAGAATATATATTTTTTTTTCTGGGGTGAAATTCAATTTCCAAAATAGCAATACCCTAAATCAGTGGTTTCAGCTGTGGCTGGACAAGTTTCATAGTGTCCGTAAAAGTATAGCTTTTGTTCTGGGTTAAAATTAAATTACCAAAATAGCAATACAGTAAATCTGTTGTTCCAGCTGTGACAGGACAAGTTTCATAGTGTCCGTCAAAGGATACATTTTGCTCTGGGGTGAAATTCAATTGCCAAAATAGCAATACCCAAAATCTGGTGTTCCAGCTGTTGCAGGCCAAGTGTAAATCTGTCCGTAAAAGGGTATATTACACTCAGAGTGCATCTCCAAGTGTATTTCTTTTCTTTAAAGGGTATAATACAGTAATTGTTAAAATACAGCATAATCCTCTACATTTGCACACACTGTTTTGCTTCGCTAAGTGTATTTCTTTCTGTTAAAGGTTATATTACACAAAGTGTAAAAATACAAGTGCTGAAAGCATAATCCTATATATTTTTTCACACGCTACTGTGTATCTCCAAGTGTAAATCTGTCCGTAAAAGGATACCTTTCATCCAGGGCCTAAATACTAGGCCTACAATTGATATTCCCCTAAATCTGTGGTTACTGCTGTGCCTGGATTAGTGTAATACGGTACATAAATAGATAGCCAGATAGTGTTAGGTGCCTGTAAAAAATGGCCTGAATTTAAATTTAATACATTGGGCCAAATACGTTTTTTTCTTATTGTGGTGAACGGTAACAATGAAAAAAAAAACAAATAGTAAGGGGCGCGGACGCGGACATGGTCGTGGTGTTGTTAGTGGACCCTCTGGTGCTGGGAAAGGACGTGGCCTTTCTGCCACAGCCACACGTCCTAGTGAACCAACTACCTCAGGTTCCAGTACCCGCCAGAATTTACAGCGATATTTGGTGGGGCCCAATGCCGTTCTAAGGATGGTAAGACCTGAGCAAGTACAGGCGCTAGTCAATTGGGTGGCCGACAGTGGATCCAGCACGTTCACAACATTAATTCCCACACAGTCTTCTGCAAAAAGCGCACAGGTGGCGCCTGAAAACCAAGCACATCAGACTGTCACATCACCCCCATGCATATCAGGGAAACTGTCTGAGCCTCAATTATATTAGATAGGTTGGGTGGTGCTCCACTAAGATTGTGTGGGTCACAGGAAATGGTTCCCAGGCCAAGTATACATGTAAGGTAATAAGGGTTCCTGGACTCCAATGCTTTGCTTTTTGTGTTTATTTTACAGTTTGATTTACAAATTGCGGTTCGCCAGTTGCAGGTAAGTTATACAACGTTTTGGCACCAAGCCTTCTTCAGGAAACTGCAATTACAAAATAATGTAATGGCTTAGTCACATGAAGCAAAGACAAGAAATTGCATCAAACATTACATGTCAAGTCAAATATCTATAATCATCTTGAGAGAGTATGTCCAGATGTACGTTATCCTTAGGTTATAGTGCATGTTAACAATCTTTACAGATGAACATATAAATGTACAAATGAGTGACAATGTCACGTACTTAATCACATATGAATAACATGGTTTCTTCCTGTCTTTCTTTATGTGCTCCAAATCATCTCTTACAACATGTTCATCCGGTCTATCCGGTTACTGTTGTCATGGGAACCCTACAGTCAAACTATTATGGCTGGCTTTCCACCATGCCGTCAGTGTCAGTTATAAGGAACCATGTTATTCATATGTGATTAAGTACATGTGACATTGTCACTCATTTGCACATTTATATGTTCATCTGTAAACATTGTTAACATGCACTATAACCTATGGATAATGTACATCTGGACATACTCTCTCAAAATGATCATAGATATTTGACTTGACATGTAATTTTTGACACAATTTCTTGTTGTCTTTGCTTCATGTGACTAAGCCATTACATTATTTTGTAATTGCAGTTTCCTGAAAAAGGCTTAGTGCCAAAACGTTGTATACCTTACCTGCAAATGGCAAACCGCAATTTGTAAATCAAACTGTTAAATAGACGCAAAAAGCAAAGTATTGGAGTCCAGGAGCCCTTATTACCTTACATGTCTAAGACGTAAGTTATGCAGCAGTCTCTTATGCTGTTTGAAGACTCTGCTGGCAGGGTTTCCCAAGGGAATCCACCTAGCCCTTCCCCAGTGGTGGAATACATAGAATGCACATGTTTCCTGATGATGAGGACATGGGAATACCACCTCATCAGAGTCCGCATGTCTCTGATGATGACGAAACACAGGTGCCAACTGCTGCGTCTTTCTGCAGTGTGCAGACCAAACAGGAGGTCATGGAGGAAAACTGTGTGGAAGATGCAGGGGACGATGAGGTCCTACACCCCACATGGAATAAAGGTCGTGCCACTGACTTTCATGGTTCAGAGGAAGAGGAAGTGTTGAGACCGAGCCAACAACGTAGCAAAAGAGGGAGCAGGTGGCAAAAGCAGAACAGTCGCTGCCAGGAGAGTTCACCTGCTACTGGCCACCGCCACCAGAGACCGAGCACCCCAAAGGCAGCTTCAAGGAGTTCCCTGGCATGGCACTTCTTCAAACAATGTGCTGACGACAAGACCCGAGTGGTTTGCACGCTGTGCCATCAGAGCCTGAAGCAAAGCATTAACGTTCTGAACCTTAGCACAACCTGCATGACCAGGCATCTACATGCAAAGCATGAACTGCAGTGGAGTAAACACCTTAAAAGCAAGGAACTCACTCTGGCTCCCCCTGCTCCCTCTTCTGCTGCTGCCTCGGCCTCTTCCTCCGCCTCGGGAGGAATGTTGGCACCTGCCGCCCACCAAACAGAGGATGTGCCACCAACATCACCACCTACGTCACCAAGCATCTCCACCATGTCACACGGCAGCGTTCAGCTCTCCATCTCACAAACATTGGAGATAAAGCGTAAATTCCCACCTAGCCACCCTCGAGCCCTGGGCCTTAATGCCAGCATTTCTAAACTACTGGCCCTTGAAATGCTGTCATTCAGGCTGGTGGACACAGACAACTTCAAACAGCTGATGGCGATGGCTGTCCCACAGTATGTTGTTCCCAGCCGCCTCTTCTCCAAGAGGGCCATGCCTTCCCTGCACAACCAAGTATCCGATAAAATCAAGTGTTCCCTGCGCAACGCCATCTGTGGCAAGGTCCACCTAACCACAGATACGTGGACCAGTAAGCACGGCCAGGGACGCTATATCTCCCTAACTGCACACTGTGTAAATGTAGTGGCTGCTGGGCCCCAGGCGGAGAGTTCTTTGGCGCACGTCCTTCCGCCACCAAGGATCGCAGGGCATAATTCTTTGCCTCCTCCTCCTACTCGGCTTCCTCCTCCTCTTCTTCCACCTGGTCATCCAGTCAGCCACACACCTTCACACGAACTTCAGCACAGCCCGGGGTAAACGTCAGCAGGCCGTTCTGAAACTCATATGTTTTGGGGAAGGCCCCACACCGCGCAGGAGTTGTGGCAGGGTATTGAACAACAGACCGACGAGTGGTTTCTGCCGGTGGGCATCAAGCCCGGCCTGGTGGTGTGCGATAATAGGCGAAATCTCGTCGCAGCTCTTGGACTAGCCAGTTTGATGCACATCCCTTGCCTGGCACATGTGCTGAATTTGATGGTGCAGAAGTTCATTCACAACTACCCCGACATGTCAGAGCTGCTGCACAAAGTGCGGGCTGTCTGTGCGCGCTTCCGGCATTCACATCTTGCCTCTGCTCGCCTGTCTACACTACAGCGTAACTTCGGCCTTCTGGCTCACCGCCTCATATGCGACGTGCCCACCATGTGGAACTCCACCTTGCACATGCTGGAGAGACCGTGCGAGCAGCAGCAGGCTATAGTGGAGTTTCAGCTGCAGCACGCACGGGTCAGTCGCACTGCGGAACTGCACCACTTCACCACCAATGACTGGGCCTCCATGCGAGACCTGTGTGCCTTGTTGCGCTGTTTCGAGTACTCGAACATGGCCACTGGCGATGACGCCGTTATCAACGTTACAATACCACTTCTATGTCTCCATGAGAAAACACTTAGGGCGATGATGGAAGAGGAGGTGACCCAGGAGGGGGAGGAGGAGGAGGAGGAGGAGGAGGAGGAGGAAGAAGGGTCATTTTTAGCACTTTCAGGCCTGTCTCTTAAAAGTGGCTCAGAGGGAGGTCTTTTGCAACAGCAGAGGCCAGGTACAAATTTGGCCAGCCAGGGCCCACTACTGGAGGATGAGGAGGATGAGGAGGAGGTGGAGGAGGATGAGGATGAAGCATGTTCACAGCTGGTTGGCACCCAACATAGCTTGGGCCCATCACTGGTGCGTGGCTGGGGGGAAACGGAGGACAATGACGATACACCTCCCACAGAGGACAGCTTGTCCTTACCTCTTCACTGCACACATGAGCAACTACATGCTGCAGTGCCTGTGCAACGACAGCAGAGTTGCCCACATTTTAACGTGTGCGGACTACTGGGTTGCCACCCTGCTGGATCCCTGGTACAAAGATAATGTGCCCACCTTACTTCCTGCACTGGAGCGTGATAGTAAGATGCGCGAGTACAAGCGCACGTGCTACTGAGAGTATTCCCAAATGTCACAGGGGAACAAGTGAAAGTGAAGGCAGAGGAGGAGCGAGAGGTTGCCAACGCAGCTGTGTCACGGCCAGCTCCTCTGAGGGCAGGGTTAGCATGGCAGAGATGTGGAAAAGTTTTGTCACCACGCCACAGCTAACTGCACCACCACCTGATACGGAATGTGCTAGCAGGAGGCAGCATTTCACTAACATGGTGGAACAATACGTGTGCACTTCCCTCCAAGTACTGACTGATGGTTCGGCCCCATTCAACTTCTGGGTCTTCAAATTGTCCACGTGGCCAGAGCTAGCCTTTTTTGCCTTGGAAGTACTGGCCTGCCCGGCGGCCAGCGTTTTGTCTGAACGTGTATTCAGTACGGCAGGTGGCATCATTACTGACCAACGCAGCCGCCTGTCCACAGCCAACGTGGTCAAGCTGACGTTCATAAAAATGAACCAGGCATTGATCCCACAGGAGCTGTATATCCCTCTTGCAGAATAGACATTTATAACTAACCTCCCCTTAACCATATATTTTTGTACTCCAGGGTACATCTTTATTGAATCCTCTTTTTTTAATTTTACCATTATTTTGCGGTGCAACCGAAAGTTGAACGAACCTCTCCTCCGTCTGGGTGCCAGGGGCCTAAATATCTGAAAGTGGCCTTCTCCATTGGTGGGTGACATGAAGCCTTATTCTCTGCTTTGGGACCTCTCTCCTCTGTCTGCTGGGCCTAAATAACTAAAAGTGGCCTTCTCTGTTGGTGGGTGACATGATACCTCTTTTGCTGCTGTGGGACCTTTCTCCTCTGTCTGGGTGTCAGGGGCCTAACTTTCACATACTTGCTTGCTGTCTTGGTGGCAGACATTTAATTTTTTTTATTGTCTAATGACCGTCCCATTGTCTGGGTGTCATGGGTCTATATGTCGTTTAATCATTTGTTGTGTTAGTGGGAAATATTAAACTCTTTTTACTGTCTAATGACCGCCACATTGTCTGGGTGTCAGGGGCCTAAATTTTGTTTAATTGCTTGCTGTCTTGGTGGCAGACATTTAACTCTTTTTACTGTCTAATGACCACCCCATTGTCTGGGTGTCAGTGGTCTTTATTTTGTTTAATTGCTCGCTTTGTGGGTGAGAGACATTAAACTCTTTTTACTGTCAAATGACCTCTCCCCTGTCTGGGTGTCAGGGGCCTACATAAATGATAATGGCCAGTTCTATTGCAGGTTGACCTGAGGCCTGTGTTGCTGTTATGGGACCGCTCTCCTCTTTGCGGGTGCCATGGCCCTCAGTCTGTGAATGAGGCCTGTGGCATTGCAGGCAAACATAAATCCTTTTTGGCTGTGATGAGAACTTCAATTCCAACCCCAACCTCCTATTCCACCTCCTCCTCCTCCAAGTTGCCAATTGATATTGGTTAATTTTTATTTATTTTATTTTATTTTCAGTCATTTCCCTATCCACATTTGTTTGCAGGGGATTTACCCACATTTTGCTGACTTTTGCAGCCCCAAAAGTTCGGGTCCCCGTTGCATTCAATGGGGTTCAGGTTCGGGGTGAAGTTCGGGTCAAACTTCTTGAATCTGAACATCCAGGTGTTCGCTCAACTCTACACAGACGTATTAAAAATTTAACACCAAATCAAATAATCAAAAAATAAATAAATAATTTGTATTGTCGCGTCACAAAATAACATAACTGTTAAGACATAAAACTATCCTGTGTTAAATATGCCGATTTTTTTTTTTTTTGTCACCTTGCTCTTGCAAAAAGGGAATATACAGTATGTTACCCAAAATGCTACCAATAAAGACTACAGCTCACTCAGCAAACAATTCCCCTTCAGAAGAAAGTATAAGATAGCTTTGGTTGTCAGAATTTGACGATGCAAAGATTTTTTTTTTAGTAAGTAGTGAAACATAAATACTATATAAATTTTAGTATTGCTTTAATTGAACTGACCCACAGAAAATGAATGTCATGTCATTTTTAGTGCACAGTGAATGTTGTAAAAACAAAACAAAATGGCGGAATTGAGTTTTTTTTCCAATTTCACCCTGCAAACATTTTTTCGAATTACATTGTGTAGTTACTATATACAGCTTATACCATTGTGAATGGAAAAATTAAAAAAAAAAATGTTATGACTCTTGGAATACGTTGAAGCAAAAAAACAAAAATGCAAAAGTGAAAATTATCCCAATCCTGAAGGGGTTAAAGTATTCATAAACTTTTATTTTTTCGGTCCCTGACCTTATTAGTAGCTCTTAAATAACTGAGCAAACTGAAGTGGGGGCAGACTATGTCTATGGTAAGTAGAATGGAGAAAGAGGATGAGGAGCTACAGAGACAGACATAGAATAGAACTGGCTGCAGCTACTGCTAGGTGATTTATCTGGGATATGTTCTTACTGTACAGTAGATGTAAATTTTTAACAAGTTTTTCAACCCCTTCAGTTCAGTTTGCATCAGTCTCATCAAGCTCTATTCACAAATTAAGTGGAAAAAAGTGCCATATCATGCATTTGGAACCAAATAATGGAAACATACTCTGAGCAAAACATGGACAATGTGTAAATTTCCAAAATGTGGGCCTTTTTCTATATGGTACATCCCACGCTGCAGCGAAGATACGAGGTGGCTGGGATGGTATCTGCTGCACATGCATGCCTATGTTTTCTCCCATGCCCATGGCCACTAGTGAGGCTACTGCATTTTCCAGCTATTGCTGCTGTATTGCAGTAATCCCTGGATGAGTACAGATGTTCCGAACTATTCGCCGGCGAACATCGCATGTTTGCGTTCGCCGCAACGGGCGAACATATGCGATTTTCGGTCCGCCCCCTATACGTCATCATTGAGCAAACTTTGACCCTGTACCTCACAGTCAGCAGACACATTCCAGCCAATCAGCATACCCTCCCTCCCAGACCCTCCCACCTCCTATCAAAAAGCAAGGACAGCATCCATCTTAGATTCATTCTGAAGCTGCAGTGTTAGTAGAGCAGGGAGGGTGCTGCTGCTGCTGAATTAATAGGGAAAGCGTTGGCTAGGCCAGTGTTCTGTGTCCACTCCAGTCCTCAAAGACTCATAGGCCTCTTTCACACGAGCTTGTCCAGACTAGGCCCTATTCACAAGTCCGTAGTGTATTGCAGATCCGCAACACACCATGCCGATGTTCTGCCAGATCTCTATAGATTGCCGAAAGTCTATAGTGGAAGTCACGTGGTGTGCTGCGCAAGCGCACAAGCGCACTTCTACGAATAGTCCCTGCAGCCTCCATTGAAGTACTTTGCGCACCGCGTGTGCGCACAATTAAGGGTATAGAGACGTCTTAAAGTGACAGTCATGTCCAGTAAAATACACCATCTACATTAATTTGTACCCTCATATGCTCGCTTCGCTCGCCACGCATTGGGCTCTGCCTTGCTGCGCTCGGCATTTAGTAAAGCTATCTCTATGCCTCCATTGATAATAAAGAAGGAAATGGATGGTAAAGAAAGACTATCCATCTCCTTCTTTACCATCCATTTCTTTCTTTACTATCAATGGCGGCATAGTTCGTTTTACTGAATGCCGAGACTGATGCGTGGCGAGCAAAGCGAGCCCGCGAGGGTACAAATTAATGTAGATTAATGAGGGCTGGGGGGGGGGGGTGACAGCGGAGATGTATTTTAATGGAGATGACTGTCACTTTAAGAAGCCTCTATACCCTTAAGTGTGCGCACGCGCGGTGCGCGATCTACTGCAATGGAGGCTGCAGAAATGATTCACGGAAGTACGCTCCACGGGACTTCCACTATAGACTTTCGGCAGAACACCGGCACTCCCCATAGAGATGCCTATTCTTTTCCGCAGGCAGCGGACAAGAATAGGACATGCTCTAACTTTTGCGGATGTGTGAATGGGGCCTTAGGGCGAAATGCGCTGCGGATGCGTTCTGTTAAAACTGTGGGATTTCACAGGCAAAGCCATTCAGTTTTGCCTGCGATTGCATTCAGTTGTTCACTTTTTTCCGCGCGGGTGCAATGCGTTTTGATGCGTTTGTCACATGCGTCATAAAAAAATGAATGTTTACAAACAACATCTCCTAGCAACTATCAGTGAAAGACGCAACGCACCCGCGCTTGCTTGCAGAGCCCCATTCACTTCTATGAGGCTAGGACTGCGTGAAAAACGCAGAATATAGAACATGCTGCGATTTTCATGCAACGCACAACGCTCATGTACACAGATCCATTAAAATTAATGGGTCAGGATTCAGTTCAGATGCTATGCGTTCACGTCACGCATTGCACCCAACTCGGACAACTCGCTCGTGTGAAAGGGGCCATCTGCTGTTAGGACAGCGTCCTGACAGCAGACAGCACCCAAAAAAGCCCTTTTTAGGGCTGGTACATTAGTCTGCTTATATATATATATATATATATATATATATGGCAGTTGCCTGCCCGTGTGTGAGAGCCCGCAGGCCCACAGACTGTACTGTGTGCACACCACTCAAATCAGGTGGCACAGTACCTTGCAGATAAAAAAGTCATTTAATTTTTACCTTTTAATATAATTGCAGTTGCCTGCCAGTGTGTGTCAGGCCCACTGACTGTACTGTGCCCACTGCCCACCACTCATATAGGGTGGCACATTACCTTGCAGATAAAAAAGTAATTTAATCTTTACCCTTTAATATAATTGCAGTTGCCTGCCAGTGTGTGTCAGGCCCACAGACTGTACTGTGCCCACTGCTCACCACTCATATAGGGTGTCACAGTACAGTGCACGACGCACAAACAGTGAACTAAAATTGAAACGAAGCGGACCGAGCATTGGTCTTTTTCCATCTCCCGGTTCCAAAAATCTATTCACTACAGCGGCCCTAGCTCTGATAAGGGACAAAATACAGATTAAACTGATAGGAATAGTACTTAGTTAACACTAGTTGCATTGGTGGCAAATTCCATTGCAAGTGCCCAAAATTAGAAGGAAGCGGACAGAGCAAGCTTTTTTCTCTATCTCCCCATGCAAGGATTCAATTCAATACATGTCCCCTGATAGGGGACTTAACAGAGATTAAAATGGTAAGAATAGTAGTTAACACTATTTGTATTGGTGGCACAGTACATTGCGCGGCACACGTGCAGTGCCCCTAATTGTAAGTTAGAGGACCGACCAATCATCTTTTTCCATCTCCCAGTTCCTAAAATCTATTCAATACATGTCCCCTGATAGGAATAGTACTACTTAACACTAGAGATGAGCGAACACCTGGATGTTCGGGTTCGTGAAGTTCGGCCGAACTTCCCAAAAATGTCCGGGTTCGGGATTCGAACTCGAGCCGAACCCAAACCCCATTGAAGTCAATGGGGACCCGAACTTTTTGGCACTAAAAAGGCTGTAAAATAGTCCAGGAAAGGGCTAGGTAAATCCCCTACAAACAAATGTGGATAGGGAAATGAATTAAAATAAAATAAATAAAAATTAACCAATATCAATTGGAGAGAGGTCCCACAGCAAGGAATCATGCGTCATATCACCCACCACTGGAGAAGGCCACTCTCATTTAGTTCGGACCAGCACCCAGAATGAGGAGAGAGGTCCCACAGCAAGGAATCATGCGTCATATCAACCACCACTGGAGAAGGCCACTTTCAGTTATTTAGGCCCAGCACCCAGACCGAGGATACAGGTTCCACAGCAAGGAATCATGCGTCATATCAACCACCACTGGAGAAGGCCACTTTCAGTTATTTAGGCCCAGCACCCAGACCGAGGATACAGGTTCCACAGCAAGGAATCATGCGTCATATCACCCACCACCGGAGAAGGCCACTCTCATTTATTTTGGACCAGCACCCAGACAGAGGAGAGAGGTCCCACATCAAGGAATCATGCGTCATATCACCCACCACCGGAGAAGGCCACTCTCATTTATTTCGGACCAGCACACAGACAGAGGAGAGAGGTCCCACAGCAAGGAATCATGCGTCATATCAACCACCACTGGATAAGGCCACTTTCAGTTATTTAGGCCCAGCACCCAGACCGAGGATACAGGTTCCACAGCAAGGAATCATGCATCATATCAACCACCAACGGAGAAGGCCACTCATTTATTTTGGACCAGCACCCAGACAGAGGAAGGAGGTCCCACAGCAAGGAATCATGCGTCATATCAACCACCACTGGAGAAGGCCACTTTCAGTTATTTAGGCCCAGCACCCAGACCGAGGATACAGGTTCCACAGCAAGGAATCATGCGTCATATCAACCACCACTGGAGAAGGCCACTTTCAGTTATTTAGGCCCAGCACCCAGACCGAGGATACAGGTTCCACAGCAAGGAATCATGCGTCATATCACCCACCACCGGAGAAGGCCACTCTCATTTATTTTGGACCAGCACCCAGACAGAGGAGAGAGGTCCCACATCAAGGAATCATGCGTCATATCACCCACCACCGGAGAAGGCCACTCTCATTTATTTCGGACCAGCACACAGACAGAGGAGAGAGGTCCCACAGCAAGGAATCATGCGTCATATCAACCACCACTGGATAAGGCCACTTTCAGTTATTTAGGCCCAGCACCCAGACCGAGGATACAGGTTCCACAGCAAGGAATCATGCATCATATCAACCACCAACGGAGAAGGCCACTCATTTATTTTGGACCAGCACCCAGACAGAGGAATGAGGTCCCACAGCAAGGAATCATGCGTCATATCAACCACCACTGGAGAAGGCCACTTTCAGTTATTTAGGCCCAGCACCCAGACCGATGATACAGGTTCCACAGCAAGGAATCATGCGTCATATCAACCACCAACGGAGAAGGCCACTCTCATTTATTTTGGACCAGCACCCAGACAGAAGAGAGAGGTCCCACATCAAGGAATCATGCGTCATATCAACCACCAACGGAGAAGGCCACTCTCATTTAGTTCGGACCAGCACCCAGACAGAGGAGAGAGGTCCCACAGCAAGCAATCATGCGTCATATCACCCACCACTGGAGAAGGCCACTTTCAGTTATTTAGGCCCAGCACCCAGACCGAGGATACAGGTTCCACAGCAAGGAATCATGCGTCATATCACCCACCATCGGAGAAGGCCACTCTCAGTTATTTCGGCCCAGCACCCAGACAGAGGAGAGGTTCATTCAACTTTGAGTTGCACTGCAAGATCATGGTAAAGTTAAAAAAATGAGGAGTCAATAAAGAAGTGCCCCAGAGTACAAGAATACATGGTTGATGGGGAGGCAGTTATAAATGTTTATTCTGCACAAGGGAGGCACAGGTCCTGTGGGATCCATGCCTGGTTCATTTTTATGAACGTCAGCTTGTCCACGTTGGCTGTGGACAGGCGGCTGCGTTTGTCAGTAATGACGCCCCCTGCCGTGCTGAATACACGTTCAGACAAAACGCTGGCCACCAGGCAGGCCAGCACCTCCAAGGCATAAAATGCTAACTCTGGCCACGTGGACAATTTGGAGACCCAGAAGTTGAATGGGGCCGAACCATCAGTCAGTACATGGAGGGGTGTGCAGACGTACTGTTCAACCATGTTAGTGAAATGCTGCCTCCTGCTAACACGTTCCGTATCAGGTGGTTGTGCAGTTAGCTGTGGCGTGGAGACAAAACTTCTCCACATTTCTGCCATGCTAACCCTGCCCTCAGAAGAGCTGGCCGTGACACTGCTGCGTTGGCGACCTCTTGCTCCTCCTCTGCCTTCGCCTTGGGCTTCCACCTGTTCCCCTGTGACATTTGGGAATGCTCTCAGGAGCGCCTCTACCAGCGTGCGCTTGAACTCGCGCATCTTCCTATCACGCTCCAGTGCAGGAAGTAAGGTGGGCACATTGTCTTTGTACCGGGGATCCAGCAGGGTGGCAACCCAGTAGTCCGCACACGTTAAAATGTGCGCAACTCTGCTGTCGTTGCGCAGGCACTGCAGCATGTAGTCGCTCATGTGTGCCAGGCTCCCCAGAGGTAAGGACAAGCTGTCCTCTGTGGGAGGCGTATCGTCATCGTCCTCCGTATCCCCCCAGCCACGCACCAGTGATGGGCCTGAGCTGTGTCGGGTGCCACCCCGCTGTGAACCTGCTTCATCCTCATCCTCCTCCACGTCCTCCAGTAGTGGGCCCTGGCTGGCCACATTTGTACCTGGCCTCTGCTGTTGCAAAAAACCTCCCTCTGAGCCACTTCTAACAGACTGGCCTGAAAGTGCTAAAAATGACCCCTCATCCTCCTCCTCCTCCTCCTGGGCCACATCCTCTTCCATCATCGCCCTAAGCGTTTTCTCAAGGAGAAATAGAAGTGGTATTGTAACGCTGATAACGGTGTCATCGCCACTGGCCATGTTGGTGGAGTACTCTAAACAGCGCAACAGGGCACACAGGTCTCGCATGGAGGCCCAATCATTGGTGGTGAAGTGGTGCTGTTCCGCAGTGCGACTGACCCGTGCGTGCTGCAGCTGAAACTCCACTATAGCCTGCTGCTGCTCGCACAGTCTCTCCAGCATGTGCAAGGTGGAGTTCCACCTGGTGGGCACGTCGCATATGAGGCGGTGAGCGGGAAGGCCGAATTTACGCTGTAGCGCAGACAGGCGAGCAGCGGCAGAATGTGAACGCCGGAAGAGCGCACAGACGGCCCTCACTTTATGCAGCAGCTCTGACATGTTGGGGTAGTTGTGAATGAACTTCTGCACCACCAAATTCAGCACATGAGCCAGGCAAGGGATTTGCGTCAAACCGGCTAGTCCCAGAGCTGCGACGAGATTTCGCCCATTATCGCACACCACCAGGCCGGGCTTGAGGCCCACTGGCAGCAACCACTGGTCGGTCTGTTTTTCAATACCCCGCCACAACTCCTGCGCGGTGTGGGGCGTGTCCCCCAAACATATGAGTTTCAGAATGGCCTGCTGACGTTTACCCCGGGCTGTGCCGAAGTTGGTGGTGAAGGTGTGTGGCTGACTGGATGAGCTGGTGGAAGCAGAGGAGGAGGAAGCCGAGTAGGAGGAGGAGGCTACAGGAGGCAAAGAATGATGCCCTGTGATCCTTGGTGGCAGAAGGACGTGCGCCAAGGAACTCTCCGCCTGGGGCCCAGCCGCCACTACATTTACCCAGTGTGCAGTTAGGGAGATATAGCGTCCCTGGCCGTGCTTACTGGTCCACGTATCTGTGGTTAGGTGGACCTTGCCACAGATGGCGTTGCGACCTTGCCACAGATGGCGTTGCGCAGTGCACACTTGATTTTATCGGATACTTGGTTGTGCAGGGAAGGCACGGCTGTCTTGGAGAAGTAGTGGCGGCTGGGGACAACATACTATGGGACAGCCATGGACATCAGCTGTTTGAAGCTGTCTGTGTCCAACAGCCTGAATGACAGCATTTCAAAGGCCAGTAGTTTAGAAATGCTGGCATTCAGGCCCAGGGCTCGAGGGTGGCTAGGTGGGAATTTACGCTTTCTCTCCAAGGTTTGTGAGATGGAGAGCTGAACGCTGCCGTGTGACATGGTGGAGATGCTTGGTGACGCAGGTGGTGGTGTCGGTGGCACATCCTCTGTTTGGTGGGCGGCAGGTGCCAACATTCCTCCCGAGGCGGAGGAAGAGGCCGAGGCAGCAGCAGAAGAGGGAGCAGGGGGAGCCAGAGTGAGTTCCTTGCTTTTAAGGTGTTTACTCCACTGCAGTTTATGCTTTGCGTGTAGATGCCTGGTCATGCAGGTTGTGCTAAGGTTCAGAACTTTAATGCCTCGCTTCAGGATCTGATGGCACAGCGTGCAAACCACTCGGGTCTTGTCGTCAGCACATTGTTTAAAGAAGTGCCATGCCAGGGAACTCCTTGAAGCTGCCTTTGGGGTGCTCGGTCCCTGGTGGCGGTGGCCAGTAGCAGGCGAACTCTCTTGGCGGCGGCTGTTCTGCTTTTGCCCCCTGCTCCCTCTTTTGCTACGCTGTTGGCTCGGTCTCACCACTGCCTCTTCCTCTGAACTATGAAAGTCAGTGGCACGACCTTCATTCCATGTGGGGTCTAGGACCTCATCGTCCCCTGCATCGTCTTCCACACAGTCTTCCTCCCTGACCTCCTGTTCGGTCTGCACACTGCAGAAAGATGCAGCAGTTGGCACCTGTGTTTCGTCATCATCAGAGACGTGCGGACTCCGATGAGGTGGTATTCCCATGTCCTCATCATCAGGAAACATCAGTGGTTGTGCATCAGTGCATTCTATGTCTTCCACCACTGGGGAAGGGCTAGGTGGATTTCCTTGGGAAACCATGCCAGCAGAGTCTTCAAACAGCATAAGAGACTGCTGCATAACTTGAGGCTCTGACAGTTTCCCTGATATGCATGGGGGTGATGTGACAGACTGATGGGCTTGGTTTTCAGGTGCCACCTGTGCGCTTTCTGCAGAAGACTGGGTGGGAGATAATGTTGTGAACATGCTGGATCCACTGTCGGCCACCCAATTGACTAGCGCCTGTACCTGCTCAGGCCTTACCATCCTTAGAACGGCATTGGGCCCCACCAAATATCGCTGTAAATTCTGGCGGGTACTGGAACCTGAGGTAGTTGGTTCACTAGGACGTGTGGCTGTGGCAGAATGGCCACGTCCTCTCCCAGCATCAGAGGGTACACTAACACCACCACGACCGCGTCCGCGTCCCTTACTAGATGTTTCCTCATTGTTACCGTTCACCAAGCACCACAATAAGGAATAAAATATTTGGCCCAATGTATTGATTTCAAATTTAGGCCTTTTTTTACAGGCACCTAACACTATCTGCCTATTTGTTTATGTAGCGTATTACACTAATCCAGACACAGCAGTAACCACTGATTTAGGGGAATATCTCTTTTAGGGCTAGTATTTAGGCCCTGGATGAAAGGTATCCTTTTATGGACAGATTTACACTGGTCCTGCAACAGCTGGGACACCAGATTCAGGGTATTGCTATATTGGCAGGTTAATTTCACCCCAGAAAAAAATATATGTGTAAGCGGACACTATGAAATCTGGCCTGAAACTGTTTGGACACCAGATCCAGGGTATTGCTATATTGGCAGGTTAATTTAACCCCAGAAAAAAATATGTGTATGCGGACACTATGAAATCGGTCCTGCAACTGCTGGGACACCAGATCCAGGTTATTGCTATATTGGCAGGTTAATTTCACCCCAGACAAATATATATGTGTAAGCGGACACTATGAAATCTGGCCTGAAACTGTTTGGACACCAGATCCAGGGTATTGCTATATTGGCAGGTTAATTTCACCACAGAAAATAATCTATCCTTTGCCAGACAGCAGACAGTATTATACTTGTCTAGCCAAAGCTGGAACACCAGATTTAGGGGATTGGTATTTGGGCAATTGTATTTTACCCCTTAATAAAATATAGAAATTGCTGTCCTGAGTTTCTAGGGGTGACAATTAGCACAGCCAAGCCCCTGATGTAGGATATAGCAAAAAAAAACTAGTATTGATGGATTGATGGACTTGGTGGCAGCTTCTTCTGGTGCACCACAAGTCACAAAATGGCCGCCGATCAACCCAGGAAATAAGTGACAGAAAAATGCTCTGTGCAGCCTAAAAACCATTGAGCAAGTAACTAGCAGAAGTTCAATGATTCTCAGCTGTAGATCGATCTGTTCATTAGGTGCTGTTGCTGACTTTAACCTGCGTAATCTCGTCCTGACAGAAGCTGCGTCCTCTCCCTACACTAGTAAGAGCAGTGTGACGTGCGGCGCTACGTGACTCCAGCTTAAATAGAGGCAGGGTCACATGCTGCACTTGGCCAATCACAGCCATGCCATTAGTAGGCATGGCTGTGATGGGCTCTTAGGGCAAGAAGTAAAACGCTAGCTGATTGGCTGCTGTGCAGCCCTTCAGAAAGCGGGAAGTAATCGACGAACACCGAACCCGCACTTTTTTGAAAATGTCGAACGATGCTCGAACTGTTCGCTTAACCCTACTTAACACACCACTCATATAGGGTGGCACAGTACATTGCACGGCGCATGCGCAGTGCCCCAAATTGGAAGGAAAAGGACCGACCAAACATCTTTTTCCATCTCCCGGTTCCTAAAATCTATTCCATACACCGTCCCCTGATAGGGGACAAAACAGAGATTAAACTAGTAAGAGCAGATTTTTAAAAAAAAAAAAAGGACAGCCTCTGCGGAGCTGTGTATTTTTGGGCCGCGTTACTGAACACTCATGCACAATGGCTGTAGGCTCATGCGTCTTTTTGCTGAGGTGATAAAACTGGTCAGTCAAACCCAAGGCAACATCATCGACCTCATCCCATATGTGTTTTTTCTGGAGCGTGCCCTGCGAAGAGTGCTGGATCAGGCCGTAGATGAGCATGAAGAGGAAGAGTTGTGGTCACCATCACCACCAGAAGCAGCCTTGTCGTCGTTGATTGCTGGACCTGCGGCAACACAGAGAGAAGAGGAGTCTGAGGATGTCACGGCAGGGAGTGGGGAAAACCCCCCGCCACGCACTATCCTCGGCCGCCAGGCCTAAAAACAGGGATAAAGGGAGCAGGTGACCTCCTGGCACGTCCCTAAAACTGGCCCCGGTCTCCTGGCTGTATGAGCGGACCCTGAAGGTGGGACGGCTCATACCCACGTACCTATGGCCCTGCCAACCCTGCATCACCCTCAGATAAGAACAGGGCAGAGACCACGTGCTCATCCAATTCCAGAGATGGGCAGGAGTCTCCAGAGGCCCCTCTGCAGCCGGGAACCAGACAGTGTGTGCCCGCACGGCAGGCAAGTAACATGGGAAATGACGTACAGAAAACCCACACTTACCTGCCGCCCTGGAGATGATGAACCAGTGCCAGGACCTCCGGGACCCCCATGCGGACACCAGATGCATGTGGAAGATCCTGGCAGGGAAGCACACCATCTGGTCTTTGCTTAAACCCCTCCAGGAAAGCAAGCCCCTTCCGGAGCGCACACACAGTGATTACAAGTTCCTCGCATACCCACACCATACAACAACACCAGGTGGGGAAGGGGTACACACTTGCACACTGGAGGGGGTACACCAAACAGACAAGATAAACAATGGACAATGAAACCAATATATAATAAGGGTGGTATATGCAGACATAACAGTGGGAACACACAACAAGCTCCAGCACACACTCCCACTGTGGCTGGACAAACAAAACTGACCTCAGGCTCCCAACACACACTTAAGGAGGCCTGAGGTCACACCCACTACACACCCATAAACTCTGTGCACACCACACCTAGCAAAAAGACATTAACCCCATGTGCACCACACAGGGAAAAGCACACCACGCAGATGTGAATGTCTTGCATGGTCTAGACAAAGTTGCCAGTGGCAACCACACATGAGGCTACAACATATAGCCCCACGCGCAGGAACAAAAAACCATGCCGCTGGCAAGAGCATGCGAGACAGGGAAACACAACCTCAAAACAGGTTGTGACATACCAGTTGCCAACGGCAACATCATGTAAGACAAGTCACAACCCCACCGCAGGCCGTGACTAACACCACCTAGACACAGGTCGTGACATACGTGTTGCCGACGGCAACCGAATGTAAACCAGAGTCGCAACCCACCGCGGGTAGTGACAGAGGAAGAGGAGTCAGAGGAGTAAGGTGGCTTTGAGGAGGTGGAAGCCCAACCACAGCAGGCGTCCCAGGGGGTTTGTTGTCACCTTTCGGGGACCGTTGGTGTTTTTTCGTGGCTGGGTGGAGGAAGAGACCTTCAATGACGTCAGTAAGGACAAGGAATGGGACATGGCTAGCTTGGTATCTAACCTTGTGCAAATGGAGAGTTTGCGGTTGTGCAAATGGACTGTTTGCAGTTGTTTGCGGTGCGTTAAACGGGGAGTTTGGTCTGTCAGAGTTTGGTCCGTCACTGTGAAGTGGGCGTAACCCTTACACTACCTGATCAATACATCATCATACCTGATCGTATACACACACTGGATGTTTTAAAGCACGTTATTCCAAACAATTTAGTAATGTTAGGTGATTTATGCCATTTATGGATTAAAACCCGACTGCGTCAACTACGTAATTTTCCATGGGAGTTTTGCCATGGATCCCCCTCTGGCATGCCACAGTCCAGGTGTTAGTCCCCTTGAAACAACTTTTCCATCACTATTGTGGCCAGAAAGAGTCCCTGTGGGTTTTAAAATTCGCCTCTCTATTGAAGTCCATGGCGGTTCGCGAACATTTGAGTAAGTTCATTTTCGCCGTTCGCGAATGGAAACTTTTATGTTCGCGACATCTCTAGATATGAGCAGTGTATAATGCCATTGAAAAATGAATCAAGCCAGCAAAGGAGGCAATCACAATACATTATTAGGTACCCTGTATTAACACTGCATGATAAATGCCACTTTCTGAGACAACCCCTTTTATAGCTTGACAGTTTACTATATACATGCAGCACAAGAATGCTATATATCACACAGTATACTACAATCATATTCTTGAATATTAGGGATATGTAATATGCTCTGTACAAAAAAGGTCTTGTCAAAAGTGATACAAAGCTGTTACTTCATTGTCAGGGCA
Organism: Bufotes viridis; assembly: GCA_033119425.1. Taxonomy (NCBI): domain Eukaryota; kingdom Metazoa; phylum Chordata; class Amphibia; order Anura; family Bufonidae; genus Bufotes; species Bufotes viridis. The sequence continues at coordinate 269,470,924 of CM065589.1, forward strand.
CCTTAAAGGGGTATTCCAGCCTGTAGATATGGATGACTTAATCTCATCAATATCAGATTGTTTGGTCCCAACACCTTATCCGTTGTTTTAAGCAGCCATTGAGGCCAGAAACAAAACAGTAGACAGAGCCAGAGGAAGAAGACTATGTGCACTGTCTAGTAGCTAGGGATGAGCGAATTTGATTCGCATAAAACTTAGTTAGAATATTGTACGGAGGGGGAGCTCCGTACAGTATTAGAATGTATTGGCTCAGATAAGCCAAAGTTATTATAACGCGAAGTCTTGCGAGTCTTCGGGTAATTACTTAAGAAAATTAATTTATACTGTAAAACATTTTTTACCGAACTTGGGTTCGGTTCCAAGGTATCACTTCGAAAAAAAAACTTTTTGAAGTTATTACCCGAATTATTGTGAGACTTCACGTAGTAATAACTTCGGCTCACCTGAGCCAATGCATTCTAATACTGTACGGAGCTCCTGCTACAGTATTCTAACTAAGTTTTATGCAAATCCACTTTGGATGTTTCATCCGAAGTCGATTCGCTCATCCCTAGAAGTAGCCTTGACAGTAGACTGCAGCTCAGATCCCATTCAAGTTTTGACTGTTTGCCAAAAACAGCTAATAAATGGGGGGCTAGATATGACCAAAGTATTGGAGAATTCGATTCAGCTGCTTAGAACAAATTTTACCAAAAAATTTGCTTTGTGACAAAGCATTTCTTTGTAAGTAGTGGGTGCAATGACAGTGAGCTGTGATTGCGTCGGCCCCTGTCACTGTACCCCTCATACATGATTGTAGCATCTGATCAAAAGGATTCATATTTTGAGCTATAACACTCAAAATATGAAGACGATTTAATACTTTGTAATACATGCATCATTTGATTTATTTACTGATAAACGAGCATGGCACAATTTAATCTAAAACTATGTTGTGTAACTACATTCATTTTTATTGACTGTCATTGCTAAAACAACTTCTGATAGAAAATGTGCACTTTCAGCATATCCTATAAGTCTTTTAAAGTCAGTCAATTATTTTGAAGGATTTTTGCAGGAGAAGCATAATAGAAATAGGGATGGTAGAAACTGTAGAGCTCTCCAAAATACATTATGTAACATCAAGCCAATAACAACTGTATTTGTTCCAAAGGTTACCTTTAACCACCACTATGCTTTATAGTTGCAAAAATATTTTTACATTGAAAATTTTCATTACTTTGTTATAAAATAATGTTTACACATGCCTTAAAGGTCTTTCATATTGAAAATGTCCTATGTACAAGCAGCTGGTTATAAAACTAGAGCAGCTGAGCAGATTTATATGTATATTATTACAATGCAAATGGAAAGTCTTCAGACCCGGACATATTTTTGTTATGCTGTGCCAACATAAAATAAAAAACAAAAACTGTTTACACTATCACCCTTTACTCAATACCACATTATCAGAAAGCTAAAACCGGATGTTAGAAATGTTTGCTAATTTATTGATAAAAAACTAAAATCTTACATTGACGTAAGTATTCATACCTTTTACACAGTACTTAGTTGAAACACCTTTGGCAGCAATTACAGCCTCCAGTCTTTTGGGGTATAATGCTACAAGGTTTGCAAACCAGATTTGGGGATTTTCTGCTGTTCTTCCTTGCAGATTCTCTCCAGCTCTTTCAGGTTGAATGGGGACTGTCTGTGGAAAGCCATTTTCAGGTCTCTCCAGAGATGTTTGATTAGGTTCGAATCAGGGTCCTTTTGGGTTGCTCAAGGACAATCACAAAGTTGTCACAAAGCCTCTGTTGTCTTGGCTGTGTGCTTAGGGTCATTGTCTTATGGAAGGTGAACCTTCGATCTAGACTGAGGTCCAGAGCACTGTGAATAAGCTTTTAAGTGTATGTCTATACTTTTATCCATTTAGCTTTCTTTCAACTCTAACCAGTCACCCTGTTCCAGCTAGTAAAAAACACTCCCACAGCATGCTGCTGTCACCATCATGATTCACTGTAAGATGGTTTTGGGCAGGTGATGAGCAGTGCCTCGTTTCCTCCAGACATGATGCTTAGAATTAAGGCCAAAAAGTTAGATCTTGATTTCATTACACCAGAGAATCTTTTTTCTCACAGTCTAGGAGTTATAAGGTGTTTTTTGCCAACTCCAGGTAGGCTTTCATGTGTCTTTTTGGGAGAGGATTCTTTTTGTGACATGCAGCCCAGATTGGCGGAGTGATCCTAGTGATGGTTGACTTTCTGGAAGTTTCTCACCTCTGCGCACAGGATCTTTGGTGCTCAGCAAGAGTAATCATTGGTTCTTGGTCACCTCTCTTACCAAGGCCTTGCTCCCAGATTATTATTTCATGGATCAGCACTATGAAGAGTCCTGGTTGTTCAAAACTTTTTCTATTTAAGAATTATGATGGCCACAGCAGAAATTTTTTGTACTCTTGTTCAGATCTGTGCGTACATACAATCATGTCTCTGAGATCTACATGGAGTTCTTTCCTCCTCATGGCTTGGTTTTCACTCTGATATGCATTGTCAGACCTTATATATACAGGGTTCTGCCTTTACAAATCATGTCCATTCATGTCCCTAGTAGCCTTCAGCTTCACTAACAGGCACCAAGCCGGCTCCTGCGCTCTTTTTGTTTAACTAAGCCATCAGCATCAAGTGTTTCACTGGGCATGCGCTCAGTTAAACAGGAAGAGCGCAAGAGCCGTCTCGTTGCCTGTTAGTGAAGCTGAAGGGAAGGAGTGGGCAGGGTTATCGTCAACTAGTGGCATAGCCAGGGTGGGCGGGGCGTGATGGCAATCGCAATGCTGGGGACATATTTTATGAGCAGAGAGAGAGAGTGGCGCGCCTGGACTCTGTCGGGCGTTAGACATGGGTCATCAGCATAAATATAAAAGTGGATTTTTATGAAGATAGAAAGCCAGATCTAAGTGAAAAGAACACCTATGGAAAGGTATGAAGAGCTATAAGGACCTATGTTTGGTTTAATATTGATGATCCAGGTGACCGATTCCCTTTAAGAGGTGTAGAAGGACATAATCCATGTGACACACTAATTACTGATCTGAGTGTGTCAAAGAGAATTTAAAATCTCTAAGGGACAGAAGAATTTTTGAGTACACTGTCATGACAACCTTTGACATGGCTTTATATCACCAGACATAAGATACAATATTTTGTATGTGGGTATTCCTATTATGATCATGGGGTGACTAATCTCTGGGACCCCACTAATCTTGAGAATGAAGGGGAAGCAGCAGTGGTGTAGCAATCTGTTCCCTTATAGGTTTTAGTGCTTGTGGCTAACTGGCTGTGCAGGTGTCAGCCTCATTCACTTGTTAGCCTTGCTACAGACCCCTGCACAACTGGTTGCCACGTGCCTTCCTATGTACAGGGGAAAACTATCAGGGTGATGCAGCACTAAACATTTACTGTCCTTTTTATTCTCAGCCTTGGCCCCCAATGAATTATTAAATAATGGCATATTCTAGAATATCCTAGCAATTTGTTACTACTTTATAAAAGATAGAAGTACTCCTTTTCATTTGGGAAAGAACATGAAAAATACAACCTCATTTTTATTTCAAGAAAAAATGTTTATGTGAATGAGAAAATCTTATACCGTGCCATTTTTTAATTTTTTTTCTATGCATTATGAGCTTTTATGAAACCTCCTTTAAACAAAGACCTATCTGAAATGTTCTCCAAATTAAACTTTTTAAAGTTTAATGCTGGCACACAAAAATAATTACAGCTGTAAACCATTAAACACTTATATGGATATTTATAGGAGCGAAAAAGAGGACATTTACAGCTAAACTCAATAATGTAATGCAAAGCCAGCCTTATGAAAATGTTAATTCTTATAGCTTTACCATAAGCAATAATGTTTACCCGGTTGATGGACAAAAAATATAGCATGTGTGGCGTATTCAATTTGCTAATACAATACTAACATGATTATGATGAGTTATACCCTTATTAAATCTATAGCATTAAGAAGTTATGCTATTGATGCTCGATGCCCCAAAATGCCAGTTAGCCAGTAATAAAAAAGCAATACACCTTGCTTAATCTAACATTTATTAAATCATATCCTAGTTTAAGATGTTAAGCTAGTAAATTTTATAGCAACACTTCATGAAGGCTTCTTTTTGACTTAAATGAGGTTATTTCAAGCCCAAACACATTTGATGTCTGTTTGGTGCCTTATAGGGATGGGCGAATCCATGGAAGTTCGGGTTCGGCTAAACTTCAGGTTAAAGTTCAGGTTCGGGATCCGAACTTGACCCTGAACCTGGACCCCATTAAAGTCAAGGGGGACCCGAACTTCAATTTATGCTAAATAAAATGGTCATTGCGGGGTTAAAAATAATAAAATAAACTCACCTCATCCACTTGATCGCGCAGCCGGTATCCTCTTTCCGCAGGACCTGCAAAAGGACCTGCGATGACATCACCGCGCTCACCACGTGGTAAGCACAGTGACATCATCGTAGGTCCTTTTGCAGGTCCTGCAAAAAGAAGAAAGAAGAGGATACTGGCTTAAGAATGCATGTAATAATGGAAAATAATAAAATCACCTTAACACCGAACCCGAACTTCAGTGAAAAAGTGCGGGTTCGGGTTCTGGTACCCAAACCCGCAAAGTTCGCTACGAACCCAAGCATTGCAGTTCGGGTTCGGTCAACCCTAATTCCTAATATATGAAATCATCTTGCTAGCTATCTATATATCTAACTAATCAACTATAATATTGACCGGTTCAATTTTGAGATGAGTAAACAAAACAAGATTCAGTTCAGGTTCACAGATTTTTTGAAAAAGGTCAGATCAAACACAAATTGATTTGGACCGAACAGAAACTCCTATTGCACTAACAATTGGTATATAACACCTTCTTGTCTCCTAGGACTCAGAATTTTTAGCAACGCTTGTCATCTCTTTTTGTTTATTTTAAATATTTTTTTCTTTTTAATTCCCCAAGCTCTCGAACGCAATGACATCAATAGTAAATGATGTCTGAGTGACACTGACATACAGAGCTATGGGTAAACACATGAATCAAAAATTTTATATTGCTGAGGGCTGCTGTACAAAATGTCTGCTGTTTTCTAAAGGCCTGCTGTGTGCAAAGTGCCTGCTTAATATGTGTTGTTATAAAATGGCATTGAAAACAAGCACTAAAAGCAAGAGTTAAAGTTCTTGTAATTACTTTACTTTCCTATTGCTATTTACTGTTGCTGTAACTGGGATAATGATCAGCAGGCCTGAAAGTTTTCTTCAGTGCAAACTTTGCCATCCTGCATGTACACTCGACTGGACAAATAGATCCAAGGTGAATACTACTGTGACAAATGGGAGTATGTTGCCCATCAGGAAGCTCATATTAGAGATCTTGAAGAGCAAAATGCAACAATGAGGGAAATTGATAAACCTGAAAATTGGATACTGCTCACTGAACAAGCAGTTAGTGAAATGGAGGTTGGGAATTTATATTTCAGCAGGAATAGGTAAGTAGCTGGGTTAATATAGTCAGGGGGAGTTGAAAGGGGTCCTCAAAAAGGAAGGATGCTCCTGTTACTGTGCCCACAAGAAAAATTGCCAAGTTGGGTAATGATGCAAAGGTTTTAGTCTCACAAATGAAAGCCCAGCCAGGAAGACAGCCCAGCCCAGGAGGATGGCAATGTAAGTAGGGCTAGACAATAGTTAACAATATTTATAGCGGGCTGTAGCTGGCCAGCTAAGACCTGTCCTAGGTTGCTAATATGGCTTATGTGCGTATATAGCTATACCTGCTAATAACCTTAATACAGTTTATATGTTTAAATGTTGAGGACAAAAGCAGAGTTATTTACTGTGACTTCATGTTTTGGATGTCATGTAACAGTTATATATTGTGTTCACAGAAGCAGAAAAGATAATATGCCTTTAAGTTTCATTATAGGACTGTAAGCTAAGCGCAATGACAGCAGAAAGAATAGAGTTAAACTGTTGTTACTGCCCAGGAGTCTGAACCAATCACAGCCAGCCTCACACTAAGCAGGAGTCTTGGCCAATCACAGCCAGCCTCACACTCAAAATTCCCTAGCCGGAGCTGCTAGAATCTATTACACCAGAGTAGAGAAGCTAAAGAGACATTCACTCCACTGAGAGTTCAGTTTTATGGAAGCAAAGTGGCCAAAATAGGTATTTAATACAGTTATAGATGTTCCTATTGTTAATGTAGGGATTAGAACTATATACTAAACTGGCTATATGTGTTTACTTGCAGTTCCACCAAATAGCAAATGAACAGTATGCAATAATAAAATGAATAGACCAAATAGCAAATTGCGACCAAAATAAGTACAGTCTGCGAACTGCTCATACCAGATCGTATAGAGCAAGTAAAACTGTTAGTTAAGTCTCTGATATACCTCTTAGAGAGATCATAAAGTGCTTAAATAACTTAAAGTGAAAGTACAGATACTGAAGAAAGAAAAATATCCACCATTTTATGTTGAAAGACAAAATTGAACAGTTGAACCGCCATTTTGTGATACTTTATTCCACATGTGTTTTGCATTTGTACTGTCTGCTGTGGAGGCAACAGCAATATATATGAAGAAAAGGTGAAGTTAATATAGAAGTTATTTCAAGGATTTGGTGTGCTCTTTAAACCTACTGCCTCCATAGAACGGCACTAGAGGAATAACAGAGTAATAGACAGTCTGGCTAGACTAGAAAAGTCAGATAAATCAAAATTCTTCTAATGCCACAGCGCATAAGGCACTTCATAGTGCTGTGCCTGCCACATTGGAACTATTAACCTCAGAGGGCGAAGCGATAGCGCTCCTCAACTTGCACAGTAAAGAGAGCATTAGAGCAGCAGAGCACCGGCATATACCACCGCGCAGCAACTGTTCCCTGAGTGAGCAAGCAAAGACACCTCAGCAGGGCTGCCATAGAGGCCATAGAACGTGTGTATTGGTCAAACAGCAGCCCACCCTTAAAGTGGCAGAACGGCAAAGGCAAAATAGTCAAAGAAAGAGCGCCAACCCTCCTGCGATCCCTAGAGAGAGAAAGAGACGCATGGTGGGAGGCCAAAGTCCAGAGCTAGAGTGCCCGCAACGCTACCCACGAAGAGGCCACATACTGCAGCTAGCTAGTTTCCTGCCACTAGGTCCAAAGCCTGCTGCAGCGTATCCAAGCAAGCACATCGCAAGTCAGCACAGAACATCGCAAGCAGCGTGTCCAAGCCACTGCATCGCAAGTCATCACAGAGCATCACACGTCATCATAGAGCATTGCAAATCAGCGCAAGCATCGCATTACATCAAGAAAAGAAAGGTCTCCTTTAAGACTGACACTTGTCCCAGCAACCTACAGATCATTTGTTCCTTCTCTTCAGAATGAGGTCAGAGCTTTCCTTTTATTACTTATCATTGCATATAAGTTTTGGCATAAAGAGACATTTTCGTGTATAGGATTAAAATACTTTAAAGTAAATCAAAGGACAGTTGTAGTACACTGACTCTAAAGTATTTAAAGTGAGTCATTTATTGCCTGCATCTATTGCTATTGCATTTAAAGTGAAAGTAATTTATTTCTGCATTTGTCAGTATTGCATTTAAAATGAAGGGCATCTTATTATTTCTATTGATTGTTATAGCATTTAAAGTAAAATGTCTGAGCCTAGTATTATCATGCCACTGTTAGAGGATACAAAGATAGATAGGATAGAAGGTGAAGAGCAAGGGAACCTGTCTGAGGTAGAAGAGTCTAAAGCAGCATTAGTCTTGCCATAAACAAATATAGCCCAAGCAAATGAACTAAGACGTTCATCGTGTGCCAGACCCCAAAGATGCTTGAAAATTTGGAGCAAAAGCAGCATTAAAAGAGAAAAAGTTCGCCCGGATGTATGATGGTGGAAATCATACATTAAAGACATTCGTAGAGAGCTAAAGCAAGAAAGCATAAAAGGGAACTTGAGTGACATGGTAGAGACGGTAGAAGAATCTGAATCAGAGCACATGGCCGCATATGTCTATGACACCTTCCCAGGATATTGTAAAGATTTAGTAAAGCTAATGAGAGAACTATCATCTGCAGATAAGTATGATGAAGTTAAAGGGAACCAGTCATCAACTTTATGCTGACCTTACTAAGGGCAGCATAAAATAGTGTCAGAAATGCTGATTTCAGCGTGGTGTGTCACTCATGAGCTAAAAGTAATGGTTGCTGAGAACCAGCATCATAATGATTGCAGCACAGGCCCTGAAAAGTCAACTCTACATGAGAAGAGTCATGGTTATTCATAATCTCCTGTACTCCCTGCCCATCTGCTGATGATTGGCAGTTCTCTCTTAGAGAGAAAGGGAGACAACTAGGTAGAAGACTGTCAATCATTAGCAGGTGGGCGGGGAGAGCAGGAATTCATGAATAACCATGACTCTTCTCAGTGGCCGTAACTCTTTTCTAGGCCCAGTCTGCAAAGATTGTGATGTTGGTTCTTGGCAACCACTTACTTTTAACTTTTAAATGACAGACCGCTGAAATCAACTCACCTGTCTCTAATTTATTCTGCCTTTAGTATGGACAGCATAAAGTAGATGACAGGTTCCCTTTAAGGCAAGAAAGAGAATGAACGAGCAATTTATGAGAGACTATGCTAGGTTTCTAGGGGGAACCACAATCTCAAGTGGGACTTCCTTTACTAGCAGAAGTGACAGCCACATTTCAGAGTCCTCAAGTACTTTAGCCAAAAGAAAGGAATTGGTTGAACAACTTGCTGTCAAGAGAGCAGAAATTGAGATGGAAGCTGCCATCAAATGGAAACTGAAATGAAAAGTCTGGAAAGGTAGAAAGAAGGTAAGATTATAGAAGCCATACTAAGAGTACACGAAGAGGACATGAACAGTAATCATAGGTCCAAATCTGTACTATGTGAAGAAGCAGACTCCTACTTTCCTCCATACACTCAGGAGAATGGAATGAAATCTCCAGCATTTAGTTAGGAAATAAGTTATTATCCTTCCATCCTTGCTCAGAAAGACAAAATGAGACCTAGTCCAGTGCTAGGAAAAGGTGTGTGAATTTACCCTCTATATCTACTGGAAAAGTTGAAGAAAGGGACTCACCTAATTCAGAACTAAGTGAGAAAATATAAATAGATGATACTATTCCTAGATGTCATGGCAATGTTCAAGAGAATGTTACAACCATTGTCCCAGCAAGACAACAGAGAACAGTCCCAGCTAAACTTCCCAATCCGGAACTGACTATATTTTCTGGAGACATACTGAAGTTCATAGAGTGGAAGGCAAGTTTTAAAATGATCATTGAGCATCATTGCTTCCCTCCAGTTGACACGTTATTCTACCTTCAGAGATGTGTTGGTGGAGAAGCAAAGAAAGTTCTTGAAGGTAACTTCTATAGAAAAGATGAAGGCGCCTACAAGCAAGCTTGGGAAAAATATAATGCAAGATATGGTCATCCTTTCTTAGTACAAAGAGCTTTTAGAGAGAAATTGAATAACTAACCTAAAATAGGTCCTAAAGAAAACTTCAGACTCCAAGAGTATGGTGACTTCCTGCAAGCATGCAGCAATGCCATCCCACATGTTCAAGGACTAGAAGTACTGAACGACTATCTACAAAACCATAGTATGCTAGCCAAGCTACCTGAAGAAGTGGCTTCTAGATGGAATCACTATGTGGCTAGACAGTGAGATCTAGGCAAGAACTTCCCAGGCTTTAAAGAGTTTTCTGAGTTTGTCAATAAGGAAGCACGAATAGCATATAATCCAGTAAGTGCATATTACGCCTTAAAATCCTTAGAAGAAAGACTTGCACAAAAGATAAGATGCGCAAACGAAATTAGCTTTGCAACCAACGCAGCAGCTAAAGGTCTAGATACCTACGAGAGCAAGTTCAAAGTCACTACTGGGATCAGTAGAGAGACAGAACCGACAAATCTTCAGACTACCTTCAAGTGTATGTTCTGTAGAGAGAACCACTCCATACACAAGTGCCGGCAATTAAAGGAGAAGTCCCCAGATGAAAAGAAAAGGTTTTGTACTTGATAACCAACTGTGTTTTGGATGTCTAAGAAAAGGCCATGTTACTAAGGAGTGTAAGAAAAAGGCCACATGCAGCATTTGCAAAGGATGCCATCCTACACTACTACATGAAGAACGTCCAAAGAAAGATAAATCCTCAATACCTAAAGATGCTGTGGAAGAAACAAAAGTATCGGTATTCTCTTGCAGAGTGAGGGAAGGAGAAAGCAACGGCACATCAATGGTTGTACCAGTGTGCATTTCAAATCCTAAAAGGAGGACAAGAAGGTATACGCCTATTCACTACTGGATGCCCAAAGTGGCGTCAACTTTATTGATCAAGAAATCTGCAAGAAATTGCATGTGGCTACAGAAACAGTGAAGCTCAAGCTCACCACAATGAAGGGAAGAGACACATTAGTGAACAGTCTGAGAGTTAGAGGACTTCATTCAAACTGCCCATTAAATCTACCTCCAGCTTATACCAAAGTTGATTTACCTCTAGATCAAGATTGCATACCTACTGCACCTGTGAAACAGCCAATGAATGGGAGCGTCTATCATATCTCATGAAATGTCCTCGCTGAAGGAGTTTGGTGTTGGACTGTTGATAGGCTACGATTGTCCAGCAAAGCTGTGGTGCCACGAAAGATAATCACAGGAGGAAAGGGTGAACCCTACGCTGTTCAAACTGATCTAGGATGGGGTGTTGTTGGAGGAAAACAGCAGATCGCAAACTCAAGACAGGTGACAGGATTGTGTCATCAAATATCTGTCCAAGAGTCACCAGCTATAAGTCCAGCAAAAGTAATCAAGATCCTTGAATCCGACTCTGCAGACATATGTTCTAAAAATAAGAATGTATCCCAAGAAGACATAACGTTCATACACGCGTTAGAAAAAAAGTATTTAGCAGAATCAACAAGGTCATCTTGAAATGCCCTTACCTTTTAGAGAACGACCTTGTCTGCCAAATAACAGAAATCTTGCCCTAGCAAGGTTGAAATGTTTGAAGAAAAAGATGGGAAGAGATCCCAAATTTCATGGAAGGCATCCTTGAAGAAGGACATGCAGAGAAAGTTAATAATCAGTGTGGAGAAGTGTGGTACATCAGAAGGAGAAATATGGCAAATCCCACACCCAGGTGTTTACCACTCAAAGAAACCAGATAAGATTAGAGTAGTATTTGATTGCTCAGCAAAGTACGATGGTGTTACGATGGTCCATGTGTGTCAGACCACACATGGAGTAGTGTGTACAGTTCTGGGCTCCTGTGAACAAGGCAGACATAGCAGAGCTGGAGAAGGTTAATAGGAGGGCAACGAAAGTAATAACTGGAATGGACAAACTACAGTACCCTGAAAGATTATACAAATTAGGGTTATTTACTTTAGAAAAAAGACGACTGAGGGGAGATCTAATAACTATGTATACATATATCAGGGGTCAATACAGAGATCTCTCCCATCATCTATTTATCCCCAGGACTATGACTGTGACGAGAGGACATCCTCTGTGTCTGGAGGAAAGAAGGTTTGTACAGAAACATAGAAGAGGATTCTTTACGGTAAGAGCAGTGAGACTATGGAACTCTCTGCCTGAGGAGGTGGTGATGGTAAGTACAATAAAGGAATTCAAGAGGGGCCTGGATGTATTTCTAAAGTGTAATAATATTACAGGCTATAGCTACTAGAGATGGGTCGTTGATCCAGGGAGTTCTTCTGATTGCCTGATTGGAGTCGGGAAGGAATTTTTTATTCCCCTTAAGTGGGGAAAATTGGCTACCTCACAGGTTTTTTTTTTTTTGCCTTCCTCTGGATCAACTAGCAGGATGACAGGCCGAACTGGATGGACAGATATCTTTTTTTCGGCCTTATGTAATATGTTACTATGTTCATCTACTAAAAGGATCAGATATTACAAACACTCTGCCTGGAGTACTCAGTAGATTTAGAAAGTATCCCGTAGCAGTTGTGTGTGACGTTGAAAAGAAGTTCCACCAGTTTCATGTGAAGAATAAAGATAGAGACTTCCTGAGGTTTCTTTGGTGGGAGGACGGAGATACAAATACAGAGCCACCAGAATACAGAATGAAAGTACACTTGTTTGGAGCAGCATCGTCTCCAGGTTGCACCAATTATGGTATGAAGTACCTAGCCAATCAAAATGAAAAGGATTGCCTAGTGATGAGCGGGAAGTGCCATATTCAATTTCGCGAATATTCGAATGAATATTAGTCATATATTCGTCTAAATCGAATATTCGTCATTATTCTATATATTACGAATGTTACGCGAATTTATATTCACATTGCGAATTCAATTTAGAGCTGAGTTCCTAATGGTTGTAACTTATATTGCTAGAATTGACGAAGATAACGAATATCACGAATATAGCACTATATTTTCAATCTTCGTTATATTCTTAGAATCCAGCATCACAAAAGTTGCATTTGTAATGCGATTAATAATATTAAGTATTACTATCGCATTGCGATTCAAATTTTTTTTTTTAATGCTGGTATAGTAAGAATCAAGCAATATAGTGCTATTGTATAAAAAATAATTGTATTCGAAAGGCGATTTAGGGAATTTTAATTACGGTCATTGCTCTTTTAACTTTCAGCTGTCCTGAATAAAACCAACCAATATGGCGAATCCTGCTTTATTTTGTTATTTCTAAATTCGAACAGTGAGTTAACTTTCCAAATCGTACACCACTCTAAGTATAAATCGCGTTCGAATGGAACTTTGAGCTGTCTATTAGTCAGTTTTAGTATAGGTTGGCTTATAGAATAAAGTTTCATTCGTACGCGAATACAACTTAGAGCAATACAGTCAACTTTAATAAGTTTGCTGTCTTATCGCAATAATACGTCATTTGCATAATCGTGTGCGTGCATCTGGTTCATTGCCTTAGATCGTAAAGAGAGTGGAGATATTGGTGAATTTGGCGCGATTTCTGTGGTGGTTACTTAGGTTACAACATAATGGCTAAAAGCAACTTTAAAGAGGAGGAACTGCAGTTTTTGATCAATGTAAGTAATTCAACTGCATAATTGTGTCACACAGTAATGTCATTTCAAACTATTGATCATTTTTAATAGCCAACAAACCTGCAGCCTTCACTGAGCTACTAACTGCCACACACTGTCACATGTCCTACTGCAGCCTTCACTGAGCTCCTAATAGCCACACACTGTCACATGCCCTACTGCAGCCTTTACTGATCTCCTAACTGCTATACACTGTCACATGTCCTACTGCTGGGTGACATAAACTCATCACAGCACAGGTTTTAAACAGACTGCACAACTACATTGCTAGTGATTAGTTCAAATCACTGTTAAAGGGGCTGCTATGTTCAAGTCAATGTTAAAGGGGCTGCTATGTTCAAGTCAATGTTAAAGGGACTGCTATGTTGAAAGCACTATTAAAGGGGTGGCCACAGGAAAACTCACTGTTAAAGGTGCTGCTATGTTGAAAGCACTGTTAAAGGGGCACCCAATGTAAAAATCACTGTTAAAAGGGCCTGCTATGTTTAAGGCACTGTTAAAGGGGTTGCTATATTCAAGGTACTGTTATTAAAGGGGCTGCTATGTTTAAGGCACTGTTAACGGGGCTGCTATGTTCAAGTCATTGTTAAAAGGGCTGCTATGTTCAAGGCACTGTTAAAGGGGCTGCTATGTTTAAGGCACTGTTAACGGGGCTGCTATGTTCAAGTCATTGTTAAAAGGGCTGCTATGTTCAAGACACTGTTAAAGGGGCGGCCTATGTCGAAATCACTGTTAAAGGGGCTGCTATGTCGAAATCACTGTTAAAGGGGCTGCTATGTCCAAAGCACTGTTAAAGGGGCTGCTATGTCCAAAGCACTGTTAAAGGGGCACCCAATGTCAAAATCACTGTTAAAGGGTCTGGTATGTTCAAGTCACTCTTAAAGGGCCTGCTATGTTTAAGGCACTGTTAAATGTTAGGCCATTGTATAAAGTCACTGTTAAAGTTGTGGTCTCTGTGAAAGTCACTTTCAAAGTGTGGTCCACTGTGGAGTTTAGTTCTGACATTTGCTTTGAATATAATTTTTTTTTTAAATTACATATACTTCAAAAGGGAACTATATAAATATCTACTCTTACCGTTTTGATATTAAATGTTATTTTTGATGGTTGAGATGACTATAATAACGAAGAATTGTATTTTTGAACTTTTGAATTACATGCTTTAATTGTTAACTTGCAGGAAATGTTGACGAAGGGATATGATAATATCCGGTCAAGAGCAGAAAAGCAAAGTATTGTGCGGAGAGTGGTGTACCGGCTGTGGCAGCAGCATGGGTGCACGCACTCAAAAAATTATTTTTTGAAAAAAGTGGTCCGATCTAAAGAGACGCTCCATGAATCGGATCACTGCGGTCCGAAACAAAGATTTTCCTGGTACGATGCTTACATAATTTTTCTATCTATGACCAACATTTTGGTAGTTATATGTTCAGTTATGAAAAGTATTTTATCCCTGTACAACTGATTAGTTAGTACAGTAGTGTCGAACTGATGGAACAGGTGCTAAAAGGTACAATCTAAACCCTTTATTTATTAAGCTTTATTACTTAGACAGATACAAATGTGGGGGGGGGGGTTGAAGGAGAGGGAGTTTAGTCCTCTTCTTCGTCGTCGACGCCCATGGCGATGTTGTAATCCTTCAGCAGACTATTGATAAGCATGCAGCAATCCAGGATGGCCACATGCTCTCTCCCCTTAGCGTGAGCAGAGTCCTGGCGAACAAGATAGCATCCTTAAATCAGTTCATAAGGTGCCAGGTCTCTTGGATGGCTCCAACAGTATGGATCCCAGGAAATAGTCCGTACTACACTGATGAGTGCTGTTTATTGTTCCTGGTCACATAGTCTTTGAGTTCCTGTTCCATGGCATCCAAAAGGCTATGAGTAAAGGTGCACTCCCAAAACAGGTGGTAAGATGTTTCTTCCTCGTATGGGCACCTAGGGAAATACCGAGTCTTGCTCAGGTTATGGGCGTGCATGAATGACCTAATTGGCAGTCATCCCTGAATGGCTGTCCTTGGGCCCGTTGGTTAACCTGTCGGACAACACATTAGTCCAAACTGTCTTTGCGGTGTCGTCAGAGAGCCCTGGGATGGACTCTAACATGTCCTTTGCTCTTATGGTCTTGTGGATGGTCTTTGGCTTCCACAGGTCAGGTTTAAGGCCCTCCAGTTGGTGTTCCCTCACGAACGTGACAACATTATTGTAGAACGATGGAGCATGCCAGTTGTAAGGGACGGAGCTGTCCTACTTATTCCAACCGAGGACCCTCTTGAGACAGAGGAGGAAAAAGTGTGACATGGCCTTACCTTGGAGCTGTTTGCAGTCTTCAGAGTTCAGCGCATGCATTTGCCTACAAAGGCGATCCGTAGTAGAGTGGGCAGGTCTGGGATGGCTTTCCTGTCCTTGCGGGGTTCTTTGTACATGACAGTTCACTTTACTCTGTCCATCTTTGATCCCCAAACAAAGCTAAAAACTGTCCTGGTGATGGCCGTGGAAACGGTGGCAAGAGGGGGCCATGCCTGTGTGGTGTACTGTAGCATGGACAGAACTTCATTCCGCAGGACGAGTGCTTTGCCCTCAATAGTGAGCTGTATGAGGCTCGTTAGTCTAATCCTTTGGTTCACTTTGGCCATGCGTTGTTCCCAAGACTTAAGGGCTGCGCCTTCCTTCCCAACCAGACTCCTAAGATGTTCTTTTAGTCTGGTCTGATGGTGAATGGGAAGGGGGTAGAGGATGCCAGATTCCATTCCCAGAAGAGCATTGCTTTTGACTTTACACAGTTGACTTTGGCCACTGAATCTTGTCCGAACTCCTCGCACGTCTGGACAAGTGTAGACACCTATCAGGACAATTAGGCCACAGGCCAAAATGAAGTCATAGACCCGAATCACTCTTGTTCCCTGGGGAGTGGCCCTACACCCAATAGCAGCACTGAGCTGAAGCTGAACTTAATCAACCATGCCAAAAGACAGAGAGCATGGGGTACCCACAGGGTCCTGGGCGGGAGGGTCAAGGCAGACACTGACGATAATACACTTTCTTAGCAAAAAAGCAGACAAGAAATCTATGGGTATTCATTATGCCATCCCATCACACCATAGATTAATTTGTGTACCTTTAGCTTTTTTTGGCTTTAAATGTTTATGTTGGTATTTGTTACAAATTTGGTCATCATCATTACAGATTCTCCTATTCCAAAAGTAAGAGCCAAGCTCTCAAACAAGCAGGCAGTGGCGGAAGAGGAGGAGGAGATGAGTCCAGATGAGGAGGAGCAGGAAGAGGCAGGGCCATCGGGGCATCAAGCCCATAGCCCACGTGGTGCAGTAGAGGTTGAGGAGGAGGAAGAAGTGCAGGTGGTGACCACCCCCCGCCAAGAGGGTAAATATATGCTGTGGATATATTAATTTATTCAGTGTCCCAACACAAATAAAGGTGTCAGTTTAGTCTTCAACACAGGCAGATTTTATTCCAGCAAACAATAATAAACAAGTTCAAGTTTGAGCTTTAATTTTTATTCAGACTTCACATATTGCAAAACCTAAACTCCCACACTTTGCATTCACTCAAAGCAGTGTCACAAAAAGCTTTGCATGTCAACACTATAGGGTCTGTCAGAGACCATGCTTATTTCTCTGCAGGTTCAGTTTTCATATCTCCTGTCCACACTTTAAAAGTACAGCATTTTTAATGCCCACTTTATATAAACCCTTGATGGAGTACAGGAGTGACCTGTCCCACTATATCTATCTGGGCAATCAGTCCAAAAACACGGACCCGAAATCCACACAAAAATGTGTTTGTTTTTTTTGCAGCAAGCAAGCTAATGTTACTGGTCTACTTATTTCCACAAAGTATCTCAATGAGACGTACATATTACGATGTAACGAGAAACCAATATATAAAATTTTTGTTAGACTAAAGTTCACAAAACCATATAAATATTTATCTAATCAATGGTTTAAAAAACAGTAAAACAGGCAACAAAGAACTTATAACACACAATAGTAATATAAAACATTAACACTATAAAATAATTAATCTACATAAAAAAATTAATTTAACTAGTAAGTCAATAACCCTAAACTCATAGGAACTATTGTTAATCCTACCTCAACCAATATATAACAGATTAGGATAAAGAAATATCATCTGCTTTATACACGAATCAATGGTTGTATTTTAAAGTACTTTTTAAAATTTTATTTCATTTATTTTACAGCTCTCAGCAACTTCTTAAAAAGATTTAAAAAATGCAGCGGGAGCAAAGAGAGCATTTGTGGCAGTTTAGAGCGCAGCATATGCGGAGGATGAGGGAGACAAAGCTGCAATTCTCCCACCAGCTAACAGTCTTGGAGGAGGCCCATATGAATGACCTCAACGATATGTACCAGAAAGTGAAAAGGGTGAAAGCATTGCCCTAATTTCACTCCCTTTTTTTTTGTTGTTAATTTATGTTAATTAATATTCTTCTTTATTTAAATATTGTTTTATAAAAATGTATGGTTCAAATTTATTCTGTTTTGTTTTCTTGTAACCATTGGGCTACAGTACAGACCATTTACTTTGGCCAAAAGTAATAATTTATCATCATTACATACAACACACGCCGTTACATGGAAAAAGGGTAATAGACATGGCGCCGCTTACGGTCGGGCCAAAAATTGATTATGACTATTTTCTTGTGCTGGTGGTCACGTGTGTGCCACAAATCAAACCAAATACTGCGGACAGCACGCGTGACGGAACCAAGTCCGATCATAGACCTTATCCTACATACATACATGTAATCCAAAATTACAAGTATTAGTAATTAATGTGATCATGTCGCCAAAATATGACAAAAATTTGTGCTATTAATAAAA
The DNA here is from genome assembly GCA_033119425.1 of Bufotes viridis. Taxonomy (NCBI): domain Eukaryota; kingdom Metazoa; phylum Chordata; class Amphibia; order Anura; family Bufonidae; genus Bufotes; species Bufotes viridis. The sequence continues at coordinate 269,488,890 of CM065589.1, forward strand.
ATTATTTGATTTTAGGTTACAGTTATAACATTACATAGTATTTTAATTGTATGTGTGGGGGGTATAAGCAATGGTTTATTGGCCATCTAAGGAGAATGTTGCACCCTGGGTTATGCTAAATGAACCAGCGAATACTGAAATACTGGAGGTCAAACATTACTTCTCATACAGTGTGTGTGTGATGAGGTCGGGGTTGGGAATTGATGGAAGGGGGTGTAAGGTGGTTTAAGTGGGGAAGGGTGGTTGGTGTGCGCTTTATAGCTTGGGTTATACAGTGCATAAGCACGTAAATGGAGGTGCTATGTGCATAAGAGAGATATAGGTCTGCTATCCATACATACATGTTACAGACATTGTAGGGTGATGTAACAACTATAATTTGTGCCATAATAATGAACCGCTTCACAACCTATTTGACGTAGCTATAATTGATCCAGCATGATAATTATACATGAAATCAAGCCTTATGTGGGCGCCATGGACACATGCTTTGTATGGCTGCATACACCCACAACCCATGTCAGTGAACGTCAGAAAAACCGATACTGGAGATTAAACCCATAAGATGCAGTGGTTACTGGTTGTTAACTCTAACAATACAAGCAATAGGAAAATTTAAGCAATAGTGTTGGATTTGCAATGGGACTCATCTACTTGCATAGCAATTCAAGTTTTGGCAATTTTGATATAGGAGGTATTGGTAGAATTAACGAATAAAACAAATGTAGTACTATATCTCAGAATAGTACATAATAAAAGGTGAATTCATAATGCAAATTTTAATACTGATTACTATCACTTTGCGATTACAACTTAGAGATCTATTTTGTTAATAGTGGTATTGGGAGAATTAACAAATGTACTATATCTCATAATAGTGGATTATTAAAGTTGAATTCGCAATGCGCTTAATATTAGAACATATTATCGTATTGCGATTACAACTTTACTAATTTATTAACTTCATCAATTCTAGCAAGCTGACCCATTAGAAACCCATCTATAAGTTAATATCGCAATGCGATTGATACAACTTGAATTATTCGCATTGCGATTTAAACTAAGGTTGGCCTGCTAGAATTAGCAAACATGACGAATATATTCGTTATATATGTCACAACGAAGAAAAAGATATATTATCATCTTCGCTTCTACAAAGTCATGCGATTAAAGCAAGTTATAATATTCACAATATTCAATTTCAACGTAATTCTCAAATCCAACAGTACATTCTAGCATGGAAGCGTTCCTATGGTGATGGGGACGCACCATGAGCAGGGGAAGTAGATAGAGGCAGGAACGGGCAATGACTGGAGATGGCAGGGAGCAGGGGAGCCTCTGGCCATGTGAGTAGTAATACTTTTGAAAAATAAATAGTAACAATAAAAAAAATAAAAAAATATTCTAAATGGCGAATTTATAGTGCTATATTCGAAATATTCGCGAATTAGCGAAGTGCCGATATTCGCTATTCGAATATTCGCGCTCAACACTACTCCTATATCAGAGTGATAGGAGAAGAAAAGATACACTGTGGCGCGGTTATGGGAAAGGCCAGAATTGCTCCTACATAGTCTGTAGAAAGGCATGTAGACCTACCAAAGAGCAAAGAATGGCAGATTTACCGGCAGGTCGTGTAAACCCATCACCACCATTTCTTTATAGCGGAATGGACTGCTTTGGCCTATTCATCACCACTATAGTTGAGCGAACACCTGGATGTTCGGGTTCGAGAAGTTCGGCCAAACTTCCCGAAAATGTTCGGGTTCAGGATCCGAACTCAACCCGAACTTCATCCCGAACCCGAACCCCATTGAAGTCCATGGAGACCCGAACGTTCGGGCACTAAAAAGGCTGTAAAATAGTCCACGAAAGGGCTAGAGGGCTGCAAAAGGCAGTAAAATGTAGGTAAATCATCTGCAAACAAATGTGGATAGGGAAATGAATTAAAATAACATAAAATAAATAAAAATTAAGAAATATCAATTGGAGAGAGGTCCCATAGCAGAGAATCAGGCTTCAAGTCACCAACCAATGGAGAAGGCCACTTTCATTTATTTAGGCCCCAGCACCCAGACAGAGGACAGAGGTCGCATAGCAGAGAATCAGCCGTCATGTCACCCACCAATTGAGAAGGCCACTTTTCGATAATTTAGGCACCAGCACCTAGACAGAGGAGAGAGGTCGCATAGCAGAGAATCAGGCATCATGTCACCCACCAATGGAGAAGGCCACTTTTCGATAATTTAGGCCCCAGCACCCAGACAGAGGACAGAGGTCGCATAGCAGAGAATCAGGCGTCATGTCACCCACCAAAGGAGAAGGCCACTTTTTGATAATTTGGCACCTGGCACCCAGACGGAGGAGAGAGGTCTCATAGCAGTGAATCAGGAGTCATGTCACCCACCAATGGAGAAGGCCACTTTTCGACAATTAGGCCCCTGGCACCCAGACGGAGGAGAGAAGTCGCATAGCAGAGAATCAGACATCATGTCACCCACCACTGGAAAAGGCTACTTTTAGATAATTAGGCCCCTGGCACCTAGACTGAGGAGAGGTTCATTCAACTTTTGGTTGCACCGCAATATAATGGTAAAATTAAAAAAAGTGGATTCAATAAAGAAGTGCCCCGGAGTACAAGAATATATGGTTGAGGGGAAGGCAGTTATAAATGTCTATTCTGCACAAGAGATGGACAGGTCCTGTGGGATCCATGCCTGGTTCATTTTTACGAAAGTCAGCTTGTCCACATTGGCTGTGGACAGGCGGCTGCTTTTGTCAGTAATCACGCCCCCTGCCGTGCTGAATACACGTTCAGACAAAATGCTGGCCACTGGGCAGGCCAGCACCTCCAGGGCATAAAAGGCTAGCTCTGGCCACGTGGACAATTTGGAGACCCAGAAGTTGAATGGGGCCGAACCATCAGTCAGTACATGGAGGGGTGTGCACACATACTGTTCCACCATGTTAGTGAAATGCTGCCTCCTGCTAACACGTTCCGTATCAGGTGGTGGTGCAGTTAGCTGTGGCGTGGTGACAAAAGTTTTCCACATTTCTGCCATGCTAAAACTGCCCTCAGAGGAGTTGGCCGTGACACAGCTGCGTTGGAGTCGTCTTGCTCCCCCTCTGCCTTCGCCTTGGGCTTCGACTTGTTCCCCTGTGACACTTGGGAATGCTCTCAGGAGCGCGTCTACCAGCGTGCGCTTGTACTCTCACATCTTCCTATCACACTCCAGTGCAGTAAGTAAGGTGGGCACATTGTATTTGTACCGGGGATCCAGCAGAGTGGCAACCCAGTAGTCCACACACGTTAAAATGTGGGCAACTCTGCTGTCGTTACACAGGCACTGTAGCATGTAGTCGCTCATGTGTGCCAGGGTGCCCAGAGGTAAGGACAAGCTGTCCTCTGTGGGAGGCTTATCGTCCTTGTCCTCCGTATTCCCCCAGCCCCGCACCAGTGATGGGCCTCAGCTGTGTTGGGTGCCACCCCGCTGTGAACCTGATTCATCCTCATCCTCCTCCACCTCCTCCTCCAGTAGTGGGCCCTGGCTGGCCACATTTGTAACTGGCCTCTGCTGTTGCAAAAAAACCTCCCTCTGAGGCACTTAACAGACTGGCCTGAAAGTGCTAAAAATGACCCCTCCTCCTCCTGGGCCACCTCCTCTTCCATCATCACCCTAAGCGTTTTCTATATATTTTTTGGCGAACAATTTGAACTTTTTTTTCAAATCAATGAGTTTATTTATCTTTTTTCATGAATTTATTAAACCTCTTATTTATTAAATTTATTCATTTAACTAATTGTTGAAAAAAATTATAATTTATATATATATATATATATATATATATATATATATATAGTCCATAAAAAAGCCAGCAGCACTCCAATGTAGCCAAGCAAACCGTGGTTTATTCACCCAGTGTCAATAGCGACGTTTCAACCGATTGTTGCGGTCTTTCTCAAGCTATACAGACATGTGTTTCAATGTGATATATAAAGACCCACCAATTTATGAAAGTGGTAATACAATTAAGATAAAAAAAGACCATATTTCCTACAAATTTCATACAAAAGTGCATATTTAATATATAATTCAGTATATATAAATACATTATATAATTCTATAAAGTACTTGTGCATTGTGCAATCCAAAGTATATAATAAAGTGCATAAACAATTATAATTGATATTAAAATGTACACAGGTGTACTAAATGTGTCAAGTGCTAATTAAAAACATACCAGTGGAAAAATAATCTCATACGGCGATGGAGACACTCGGGCCACATCAGTATCCATGTTAAGCCAGTGCGCATGCTTGAGCTTCACTGTTCTTGCGATATCTCGACCGCAAGTTACTGACTTCAATTTAACTTAATGGATACCACAACAAAGATGGCGTCGCTAGAAACCTACTACAATGCGCATACTCAGACTTATCATTGCTCACAATAATTACATGATACAACAATCACATGATACAGGCCAGTAACCTTGCTATTACCATCAATAGTGATAATGATAAAAAAGACAATTTACATCAGAGCCCATGGTGCTGGGAAGTGGGACACGACCAGGCTATCAGTCCACCCGGTTGCAAATAAAAGCGTCACTACAGTTCAACATTGTGAAACGCCTCAGTCTCAACCCATAGCAACCAATAAGGGCTCAGATAAAAGAGAGTAATGGAAGTCAGGTGCAACATCAGGGGTAGCCCTAATGAAAAACACCAACTCACCATACTCATCTATAAATTATCACATATACAAATTATATGAAATGTCAAAAATGTACAAAAAGTTACGGTCTGTGGGGCAAATATAAGTGGGTATCAGACACATGTATCATCAGATACAATGTCCATAAATCAATAAACAGATGTTCCCAATGGTTACAAAGCGCATACTTGTATCATTTTATTATAGACAAACATGTCCAGATAATATACATGAAGAGAAAAACACATGGACGTCTGGTGTGGGTTCTCAATGTCACAATCAGCCGAAGAGATGTCCACTGGTAATATAGCTTGCAAATATATCCATAATAGAAAAAAACTGAAATAATTAGAGAATATATACTGTAATTTCTCTAAAACAATAATAAAAAGTCCACACATCTGTGACCACACTAAGGGGAGAAGTACACTACGGGAGATGGAGAGAGACGCCACTAGTTAGTCACCCTAAAGTCCACATTGAGACCATTAGGTCTCAATGTTCGCAATGTGAAGATCCAAAATAATTCACGTTTTTTTAAGGAGAGCATTCCTATCACCACCCCTTCTGCCCGTCTGTACTTGTTGTAAGATCCGGAACCTGAGATCCTTCTCAGAGTGTCCTGCCTCCTTAAAGTGTTTGGAGACAGGGAGATCCATTTTTTCTTTCCTAATAGAATATTGATACCATAAGCCACAAGGGCATGATAGTATGTAGACCAAATGGGTAGAGTCACCCATCAGGAAATGAGTAATTTTAATTGTCTTGTCAGTTAGAAATAGAAAGAATTGCCTTTAATCATTAAACAGCAGTTGACAAAATTGTGGCACGGATAGCACCCTGTCCGTGTGGAACCATAAAATGATCTCAAATTTATTTTATTTGTGCCTACATCTGAGTTAACCAACCTGTCATATACATTTTGCCCCCTACAATATGAGAAAAGTGGAGGCATCTGAAATTCTTCTATGTGAGCAAAGTTATTATTAATTACCCTCCAATGTTTTCTGAGGATAGTCGCAATTTGGGGACTACCCACGGAATAATTTGAAATGAAGGGAATACGTGAAGTGGGCATCTTTTTATCTTTAGATTTAGAATTCAAAACCATACCCCTATTTGCCCTCTCCAGGCTCTCCGAAATGAGTTTTCTGGGGTAGCCATTTCCTGGAGTCTTTTGTCTCCAGTCCGTCCATCTTTAACAATCCTCTTCACACGTAAGAACTGGATATACGGTAGTGCCCTAATCATGGGGTGGGGGTGGTGGCTCTCAAAAGGTAAAAGAGTGTTTTTGTCAGTTTTTTTAACATGTAAATCTGTGGTCAATCACTGTCCATGAATATATACCTCTGTGTCCTGAAACTGTAGTTTCTGTGCTGAATGAACAAGAGTAAATTTGACACTATCTCATTGGGTCTATCTCATTGAGAAATGAATGGAACCCGATGAGGTCCAACGTGGCGCCGGTCCACACGAAAAAGATATCATCTGTGTAAAGCCACCACCCCAGAACAGGTCTGAATTGGTGGCTCACATAGACAAATGACTCCGCAAGGTGGGTCATATAGATGTTAGCATAAGTCGGCGCCCCGTTGGATCCCATTGCGGTCCCACTCAACTGAACAAAAAAAATCATCTTGGAATAAAAAATAACTTTTCGTCAACACAAATTCAAGTAAAGTCAAAAGAAATTGTCAGCATTCATGAGTGTAGTTTGTCCGTGATGGACATTTCTGCACTGCCTGCAGGCCCAATCTATGCTCAATCGATGTGTATAAACTACACACATTGAATGAAGCCAGAACGGTGCCCGCGGGCACCTCAATGTCATAAAATTTTAAAAGGAAACCTTCAGTATCTCTAATGTACGACCTAGATGCAACTGCAAAGGGACATAGGATTTTATCTAAGAAAATTGCCACATTACAGAATATGAAGTCCCCTCCCTGACACAATCGAACGACCGGGGGGGACGACTCCAAATTCTTGTGGATTTTAGGCAAGGTATACAATATCGGGGTATTAGGTTTATCACAATATAGATAAGAAAATAACTTATCAATAATACCAGCCATCAAGGCCTGGTTCAAAATATCACGTAATTCCCTTAAAAGTGCAAATTTAGGATCTTGCATAACTTTCCTTTATGCCTGTGTGTCATTAAATTGATTTCTAATCTCCTGTATGTAACTCCCAGTGTCCATAATCTCAACCCCACCACCCTTATCCGCAGATTTGATGGTGAGGCTGTGGTTGGAGGCCAGGGAATCAAGCACACAATTTCACAAGACTTAATATTCGCAAATCTCAAGGTTTTATTACTTGATTCACATTTTAATATCTCAATGTCCCTCTTCACTGCCTGGAAAAAAGTATCCAGTGCAGGATGTTCAACCACTGGATTAAAGTTACATTTGAGATTTAAGTCTTCAGAATACAGGATTATTTCAGACAGTCTTTCACTCCCAGACAAAAGTATTTCCTGTTGTGAAAACCAGATCTTCAATTTGATTGAACGTAAAAACTTTTGTAAACCTAGTTCAATATTAAACCAGTCTGTTTTAAATACTGGGCAAAAAGAAAGACCTCTATTCAACAGTGAACATTGATTATCATCAAATTGAACAGAAGAGATATTTACCACTATGTCCTCTTTCTGTTCGACAATCTCTGACGTTGGGGCCTCCGATTTCTCCCTTTTTCTCTATTTGTGGTGGCGTTTGCCTCCCCGCCTGGTTCTGGTGCATCAGGACCATTTTCCAAAAAAGGCATTGTAGAGGTATCCTAAGAAGCATCATCCAATTCGATACTTCTATTATCCACATTGCAACTCTGTAATCCCTTCCTGCCTTGATTAATCACGTGCTTCCATTCTCCCCCTTTGCTGTTTCTTTTCAGATCTCCTTGCCATGTGTAAATATATCCACGTGTGTAGTCATCCATATCGCGGATCCACTTGCATCTCTTTTTGTCCTGTAACTCCAGTCTTAACTTATCAAAATGTGGGGTACAAGAGGTCACATAAGTTGTTAGATCATCGGCAGACAATAATTGTTGCAATGAGTCCATATTATTCTTAATATTGTCCAACACCATAGCTATTTCTTTCTGTAAAAACTCGACATTTAACTAAATCATATCAAAAACATATTTATTAGAGATCTGTGCGAATCTTGTACAAAACTTTTTATAATTGATGACATTGAGGTGCCCACTATGTGAGCCACCACTTCAGACAAGTTCTGGGGTGGTGGCGTTACATAGATGATATCTTCTTGGTGTAGAGCGGCGCCATGTTGGACCTCATTGGGTTCCAATAATTTTTTAATGAGATAGACCCAAGTGTCAAATTTACTCTTGTTCATTCAGCACAGAAACTACAGTTCCTGGACACAGAGGTATATATTCATGGACAGGGATTGACCACAGATTTACATGTTAAAAAAACTGACAAAAATACTCTTACCATTTGAGAGCCACCATCCCTGTCCCATGATTAGGGCACTACCATATAGCCAGTTCTTACGTGTAAAGAGGATTGTTAAAGATGGACAGACCAGAGACAAAAGACTCCGGGCAATTAGTAATAAATTAAATTCCCGGGGCTACCCCAGAAAACTCATTTCAGAGAGCCTGGAGAGGGCAATGGTTTTGAATTCTAAATTTAAAAATAAAAAGATGCCCACTTCACGTATTCCCTTCATTTCAAATTATTCCATGGGTAGTCCCCAAATTGTGACTATCCTCAAAACAGACTACAAACTCCGCTCTGCTGGATGACAGTGTAGGTGTTCCTCGGTGCCTGTCAGCCCCTTCCTGGTAAAGTCTGCCCCGGGCTGTGTAGAGTCATCAGAGTCACACTGAGGGGAGGCGAACTGATCCCGGTGGCAGTCAGGGACATTTCCACACCCAGGCCGAGGCAAGCTGGTTCCTCACTAGCTTCTGTGCTCTGACGGGCAAAGGATGGCTGGGTGCTGTCAATGGCTGGAGCACGGCGTGTGTGTGGCGCTAATCATGTATGGGTCGTGCGATCCGCGGTAACCATGCCTCTTCACAGACAAAAGGAGGATGACAGAGCCGCTGCTAAACCCCGCCAGTCCTGCTGCCCTCTGGCTTGAAGGAATTAGCACAGGGCGCAGTAGGCTGCATTACCGCAGTGTTCTTCTCTAGACTCAATGTGTCCGATATGGAAACTGAGAGCAGACTGCTGCGGGCATCGTGTGGAGCTAATGTTGTACTAATTTATTGTGGGCTGTACAAACTTAAAATACAATCGATAAACAATTTTGTTAAAGAAAAATATTGCATTTGGTATGCATGGGAGCACATTCCTGCTCTAGACGACGAACCTGCTGCTGTAAGAGGTGTCTTAGTTTATTTTTGGTGTTGCCCAAGTCTGCTGGGGGACCATTCCTGGGAACACATTTCTGCTGCAAACAAAGAACCTGCTGCTGTCTGCTACTGCTGAGTTAGTCCGAGCTATGTGTAGGCCTTAGACTCGACCATTATCATGTACCTGCTGCTACTGGCTGTCCTGATCATGTTGAGTTATGTGTTGGCCTTATACTTCACCGTGTCCTGCAGCGTTACCATTTCCCTGCTGCTGTCTGTTCTGTTCCTGCTAAGTTAGGGCTATATATGTGTATGCCTTATACTGCATGGTACAACCATATAAAACACACAAAAAAAAGCCACGTGGCTTAAAGATTCATAAAAACTGTGAAAAAGGATCCGAAGTAGCAGCACATAAAAGGACAAACCAACTCTAAACATAGTCTGTGTCTATTAATAATGTACCAAAATAAACACCTATAAAACAATAAAGGCACCTTTGCTATGGTAACGTATCAAAGTCAAAGAAAGGGGCAGAAATGAATCAAGTGAATCAGGGCTCTAGTGTAGAGCCGAAAGGTCACTATACCACATGGGTGAGTAAAATTTTCTGCTTTTTCACTACATCGCTTTTGGAGTGCTGCTCACTTTTTGTGTATATATATATATATATATATATATATATATACATACAAAGAAAAAAACCAGGCAGCACCAAACATAACACAGTATGGCGGGTGCAAAGTCCGAGGGTGTGAGCAACCCACAACAATAGCGTAGAAAACGGATAGCACTCCAATAGAAATCCAAGATTCTTTTATTCACCCAAGTGGGCAGGCAACGTTTCGGCTTAACAATAAAGCCTTTCTCAAGCCTATTACATTGGCACATTATGTTTCAAAAAGAATAACTACACACATGGAGAAAGAGCCATTCATATCGGAGTGCAGTAGGCAAGTCAGAACTCTCATATTATCTGCATCGGGTTATATTCTATGTTGAGGCCATGAGGTCTCAGCGTGTTCAAAGTATGAATCCAAAACAATTCTCTCCCCTTTAATAAGGCAACCCTATTGCCACCCCGTCTAGGGACCATAACTTGGTCCACAATCCAGCACTTGAGTTCACGTTCAGTATGACCCTGTTCAGTAAAGTGCTTAGGAACGGGGAGATCCTTTCTTTTCTCCCTTATAGAAAATCTATGATTGTTCAACCTGGTCTTAAGGTCGGTGGAGGTCTCCCCCACATACAGCAGTTTGCAGGGACAAGAAAGAACATATACCACAAAATTCGTATCACAAGTCAGGTGATATTTGATGGGATGCACGGATCCTGTGGTAGGATGCACAAATTGTTTGCTTTTGCAAATGTATCTACAATTGACACAGTGGAGGCAGGGGAAGCAACCATGACTGCGCTGTGTCAAAAATTTCTGCACTGGAACGCGAGTAGGTCCTAGCTTGAGAAAGGCTTTATTGTTAAGCCGAAACGTTGCCTGCCCACTTGGGTGAATAAAAGAATCTTGGATTTCTATTGGAGTGCTGTCCGTTTTCTACGCTATATATATATATATATATATATATATATATATATATTGTGGGGGGTTAGCTCTGGTCTTGGGGATCATTCACACAAACTTCCTTCCGGACAACGGATTTCATGTCCAAACAGTGCATTTATTTGGCAGTCTTTTCAAACAAAACAACAGGTACAAAACAATAAACACTGGCCCGGCTAGGCTCTAACTAAACATATTATTTTAATCCCTCACTCACCTAGTGGGTACAGTTCACACCCTGTGAACTGATGCGGCTTTCTCCAGCCCAATGTCCCACAGCCTCCTGGCTGTTCAGAGCACTGTTCACACACAGTCTCAGTTCAATGTCCGTTGGGGAATTCAGGCTCACCAGTCCTCCTGACTGTGGCCCTGCGACCCTTCCAGGCGTCGCTGTGTCCCCAATTCCAGGCTATCGCTAGCCCCGTGGCCCCTCAGCCAACTTGGCCGAGACCACTCACACAGAGCCTCTGCCAAACTCTGTCTCCAAAACTCTCTCCAGAGTGGGACCCCACCCATGTCCAACAAGAGGATTAAATAGCATCCCTGGACATGGGCGTTGTCAAAAACCCCGGACTGGAGCATGGGGAACAGGCACCCACCCAGCACATTGCCTGTTCCCAGTAAAAGCCCGCCCTGGACTAGCTGGAGCCAGCTAAGCTAGTTATCTTGGTGACCACCAACTAACTTAGTGGCCACCCATCTCTAGACTAGGGCCTTTACTTCACCAAGGCCGGGCCCCTTGGTGACACGCTCCTGGTGCAAACAACACCCCTTGTTATTCACATTGCCACATATCCCCCCCCCTCTGTTCACACCTGTGGGGGTGAACACATGTACCGACTGGATGCTCGTGATTAGTGTTGAGCGAACAGTTCGAGCATCGTTCGGGTTCGTACCGAATTTTGGGGTGTCCGGGACCCGGACCCGAACCCGGACATTTTCAAAAAAGTTCGGGTTCGGGTTCGTCGTTCGGCATGTATTTTGGCGCATTTTGAAAGGCTGCAAAGCAGCCAATCAACATGCATCATACTACTTGCCCTAAGATGCCATCGCAGCCATGCCTACTATTGGCAAGGCTGTGATTGGCCAAGTGCAGCATGTGACTCAGCCTCTTTATAAGCTTGTGCGCACGTCGGGACGTGCTCACTCCCGATGTGAATAGAACAGGGATAGAGGCAGCTGATGCTAGGGCGAGAATAGGCAGGGATAATTGAATAACTGGAAGCAAATTTCTCTCCTCCACCTGTGATTCATCTGAACAACTGCAGCTGAGCTGCTTTTTTGATAGGGATTGGCTATTTTTAGAGTGGCCAGAGTGATTTTTCCATCCACATGTACCTGAGCTGACCGCCGCCGCCATTTTGCGACTTGTAGTGCTGCAGCAGAAGCTGCCACAGTGTGCATTCCAAAGCTCCAAACAAGTCAGACATCTACACCTGGGATTCAGACCAATAGCGATTTAGCAGCACAGTCCAAGGCTATTTTTTTAAAGGTTGTGCAGACCATTTTGTGGCACATGTTACTGGGCTGATAGGCGGCGGCCATCTTGGGACTAGTGCTGCAGCACAATCTCTCCCAACGTCCATTAATCACTTGTAATAGTGGTCTGTGCCATAGAAATCCTACATCAGGGACTTGGGTGTGCTTGTGTCACCCCTACTAATACCAGTCCACCTGTAATCCATACAGTGAAAAGCCATAAAGTATTCCAGTGAGGGAATTTTTTTTATTTAAAAAGGCCAAGTTAGTTTATCTGGCGTTCAATATACTAGATACAGTTAGGCCTATGCTTTCATACATCTGGAATTAGCAAATTAATGTGCTGGGGTTGGGAAAACATATATGTACCCATACTAGAATCTGTCAAAGAAAGCGGTACTCACATATAACAGTCATTCCATCTGTAATCCATACAGTCAAAAGACTGAAAGTATTCCAGTGAGGGAATTTTTTTATTTAAAAAGGCCAAGTTAGTTTATCTGGCGTTCAATATACTAGATACAGTTAGGCCTGCGTTTCATACATCTGGAATTAGCAAATTAATGTGCTGGGGTTGGGAAAACATATATGTACCCATACTAGAATCTGTCAAAGAAAGCGGTACTCACATATAACAGTCATTCCATCTGTAATCCATACAGTCAAAAGACTGAAAGTATTCCAGTGAGGGAATTTTTTTATTTAAAAAAGGCCAAGTTAGTTTATCTGGCGCTCAATATACTAGATACAGTTAGGCTCATGCGTTTCATACATCTGGAATTAGCAAATTAATGTGCTGGGGTTGGGAAAACATATATGTACCCATACTAGAATCTGTCAAAGAAAGCGGTACTCACATATAACAGTCATTCCATCTGTAATCCATACAGTCAAAAGACTGAAAGTATTCCAGTGAGGGAATTTTTTTATTTAAAAAGGCCAAGTTAGTTTATCTGGCGTTCAATATACTAGATACAGTTAGGCCTGCGTTTCATACATCTGGAATTAGCAAACTAATGTGCTGGGGTTGGGAAAACATATATGTACCCATACTAGAATCTGTCAAAGAAAGCGGTACTCACATATAACAGTCATTCCATCTGTAATCCATACAGTCAAAAGACTGAAAGTATTCCAGTGAGGGAATTTTTTTTTATTTAAAAAAGGCCAAGTTAGTTTATCTGGCGCTCAATATACTAGATACAGTTAGGCTCATGCGTTTCATACATCTGGAATTAGCAAACTAATGTGCTGGGGTTGGGAAAACATATATGTACCCATACTAGAATCTGTCAAAGAAAGCGGTACTCACATATAACAGTCATTCCATCTGTAATCCATACAGTCAAAAGACTGAAAGTATTCCAGTGAGGGAATTTTTTTTATTTAAAAAGGCCAAGTTAGTTTATCTGGCGTTCAATATACTAGATACAGTTAGGCCTGCGTTTCATACATCTGGAATTAGCAAATTAATGTGCTGGGGTTGGGAAAACATATATGTACCCATACTAGAATCTGTCAAAGAAAGCGGTACTCACATATAACAGTCATTCCATCTGTAATCCATACAGTCAAAAGACTGAAAGTATTCCAGTGAGGGGATTTTGCTTATAAAAATAATATATTTCATTGTGGTGCGAGTTGAATCGCAACAATGAAGAAAAATACTATTAAGGGACGAGGACGCGGTCGTGGTGGTGTCCGTGGAGCCTCTGTTGCTGGTAGAGGACGTGGCCGTTCGGCCCCAGGCGCACACAGTAGGGAACGAACTCCCTCAACTAGCCGGCAGAATGTACCGCAATATCTCGTGGGGCCCAATGCCGCTCTTAGGATGGTAAGGCCTGAGCAGGTACAGGCATTAATCGATTGGGTGGCCGACAGTGCTTCCAGCACGTTCACCACATGGTCTTCCACCCAGTCTTCTGCGGAAAGCGCACAGGTGGCACCTGAAAACCAAGCCCATCAGTCTGTCACATCACCCCCAAGCATATCAGGGAAACGGTCTGAGCCACAAGTTATGCAGCAGTCTCTTCTTCTGTTTGAAGACTCTGCTTCCAGGGTTTCCCAGGGGCGTCCACCTAGCCCTTCCCCAGTGGAGGAAGACATACCATGCACTGACGCACAACCACTTATGTCTCCAGATGAAGAGGACATGGGAATACCACCACAGCAGAGTCACCGACTCTCTGATGATGACGAAACACAGGTGCCCACTGCCGCGTCTTTTGCAGTGTGCAGACTGAACAGGAGGAGGTCAGGGAGGGAGACTGGGTGGAAGACGATGCAGAGGACGATGAGGTCTTAGACCCCACATGGACTGAAGGTCGTGGCGATGACTTTCACAGTTCAGAGGAAGAGGTAGTGGTGAGACCGAGACAACAGCGAAGCCAAAGAGGGAGCAGGGGGCCAAAGCAGACGAGCCGCCGCCCCAGAGTTCGCCTGCTACTGGACATCGCCAACAGGGACCCAGCCCCACAAAGGCAGCTTCAAAGAGTTCCCTGGCATGGCACTTCTTTAAACAATGTCCTACCGACAAGACCCGAGTGACTTGCACGCTCTGCCATCAGAGCCTGAGGCGAGGCATTAACGTTCTGAACCTCAGCACAACCTGCATGACCAGGCATCTACATGCAAAGCATGAACTGCAGTGGGGTACACACCTTAAAAACCAGGCACTCGCTGAGGCTCCCCTGCTCCCTCTACCGCTGCTGCCTCGGCTTCCGCCTCGAGAGGAATGTTGCCACCTGCCGAGCAGCAAACAGAGGATGTGCCACCGACACCACCACCACCGCCACCGTCAACTAGCGTCTCCACTATATCACACAGCAGCGTTCAGCTCTCAATATCTCAAACCTTAGAGAGGAAGCGCAAATTCCCCGAGTCACCCTCGAGCCCTTGGCCTGAACGCCAGCATTTCTAAACTGCTGGCCTTTGAAATGCTGTCATTCCGGCTGGTGGACACAGACAGCTTCAAACAGCTGATGGCCATGGCTGTCCCGCAGTATGTGGTTCCCAGCCGCCACTACTTCTCCAAGACAGCCGTGCCTTCCCTGCACATGCAAGTGTCCGATAAAATCAAGTGTGCACTGCGCAACGCCATTTGTGGCAAGGTCCACCTAACCACAGATACGTGGACCAGTAAGCACGGCCAGGGACGCTATATCTCACTAACTGCACACTGATGAATGTAGTGGCGGCTGGGCCCCGGCGGACAGTTCCTTGGCGCACGTCCTTCCGCCCCTAGGATCGCAGGGCATCATTCTCTGCCTCCTGTAGCCTCCTCCTCCTACTCGGCTTCCTCCTCCACTGCTTCCACCAGCTCATCCGGTCAGCCACACACCTTCACCACCAACTTCAGCACAGCCCGGGTAAACGTCAGCAGGCCATTCTGAAACTCATATGTTTGGGGGACAGGCCCCACACCGCGCAGGAGTTGTGGCGGGGTATTGAACAACAGACCGACGAGTGGTTTCTGCCGGTGGGCCTCAAGCCAGGCCTGGTGGTATGCGATAATGGGCGAAATCTCGTGGCAGCTCTGGGACTAGCCGGTTTGACGCACATCCCTTGCCTGGCGCATGTGCTGAACTTGGTGGTGCAGAGGTTCATTCACCACTACCCCAACATGTCAGAGCTGCTGCATAAAGTGCGGGCCGTCTGTGCGCGCTCCGCCGTTCACATCCTGCCGCTGCTCGCCTGTCTGCGCTACAGCGGAACTTCGGCCTTCCCGCCACCGCCTCATATGCGACGTGCCCACCCGGTGGAACTCCACCTTGCACATGCTGGAGAGACTGTAGCGAGCAGCAGCAGGCCATAGTGGAGTTTCAGCTGCAGCACGCTCGGCCAGTCGTACTTGCCGAACAGCACCACTTCACCACCAATGATTGGGCCTCCATGCGAGACCTGTGTGCCCTGCTGCGCTGTTTCGAGTACTCCACCAACATGGCCAGTGGCGATGACACTGTTATCAGCGCTACAATACCACTTCTATGTCTCCTTGAGAAAACACTTAGGGCAATGATGTTAGAGGAGGTGGCCCAGGTGGAGGAGGAGGAGGAGGATGAGGGCTCGTTTCTAACACTTTTGGGCCAGTCTGTTCGAAGTGGCTCAGAGGGAGGTTTGTTTAAGCAGCAGAGGACAGGTTCACAAGTCGCCAGCCAAGGCACTGTACTGGAGGACGAGGAGGATGAGGAGGAGGAGGTGGAGGGGACGAGGATGACGCAAGTTCACAGCGGGGTGGCAGCCCAGGCCCATCACTGGTGCGTGGCTGGGGGATACGGTGGACGATGACGATACGCCTCCCACAGAGGACAGCTTGTCCTTACCCATGGGTAGCCTGGCCCACATGAGCGAATATATGCTCCAAAGCCTGCGCAACGACAGCAGAGTTGCCCACGTTTTAACGTGTGCAGACTACTGGGTGGCCACCCTGCTGGATCCCCGGTATAAAGACAATGTGCCCACTTTAATTCCTGAACTGGAGCGCGACCGTAAGATGCGCGAGTACAAGCGCACGCTGATAGAGGCGCTCTTGAGAGCATTCCCACATGTCACAGGGGAACAGGTGGAAGGTGAAGGCAGAGGAGTGGCAAGAGGTCGCCAACGCAGCTGTGTCACGGCCAGCTCATCTGAGGGCAGGGTTAGCATGGCAGAAATGTGGAAAGGTTTTGTCTCCACGCCACAGGTATCTGCACCGACACCTGATACGGAACGTGTTAGCAGGAGGCAGCATTTCACTAACATGGTTGAACAGTATCTCTGCACACTCTCCACATCCTGACGGATGGTTCGGCCCCATTCAACTACTGGGTTTCAAATTGTCCACGTGGCCAGAGTTAGCATGTTATGCCTTGGAGGTGCTTTCCTGCCCGGCGGCCAGCGTTTTATCCTTGAACTTGCTTGTTCTGTCTTCCATCTGTAATCCATACAGTCAAAAGACTGGAAAGTATTCCAGTGAGGGATTTTTTTTATTTAAAAAAGGCCAAGTTAGTTTATCTGGCGTTCAATATACTAGATACAGTTAGGCTCATGCTTTCATACATCTGGAATTAGCAAACTAATGTGCTGGGGTTGGGAAAACATATATGTACCCATACTAGAATCTGTCAAAGAAAGCGGTACTCACATATAACAGTCATTCCATCTGTAATCCATACAGTCAAAAGACTGAAAGTATTCCAGTGAGGGAATTTTTTTTTATTTAAAAAGGCCAAGTTAGTTTATCTGGCGCTCAATATACTAGATACAGTTAGGCTCATGCTTTCATACATCTGGAATTAGCAAACTAATGTGCTGGGGTTGGGAAAACATATATGTACCCATACTAGAATCTGTCAAAGAAAGCGGTACTCACATATAACAGTCATTCCATCTGTAATCCATACAGTCAAAAGACTGAAAGTATTCCAGTGAGGGAATTTTTTTATTTAAAAAGGCCAAGTTAGTTTATCTGGCGTTCAATATACTAGATACAGTTAGGCTCATGCGTTTCATACATCTGGAATTAGCAAACTAATGTGCTGGGGTTGGGAAAACATATATGTACCCATACTAGAATCTGTCAAAGAAAGCGGTACTCACATATAACAAGTCATTCCATCTGTAATCCATACAGTCAAAAGACTGAAAGTATTCCAGTGAGGGAATTTTTTTATTTAAAAAAGGCCAAGTTAGTTTATCTGGCGCTCAATATACTAGATACAGTTAGGCCTCATGCTTTCATACATCTGGAATTAGCAAACTAATGTGCTGGGGTTGGGAAAACATATATGTACCCATACTAGAATCTGTCAAAGAAAGCGGTACTCACATATAACAGTCATTCCATCTGTAATCCATACAGTCAAAAGACTGAAAGTATTCCAGTGAGGGAATTTTTTTTTATTTAAAAAGGCCAAGTTAGTTTATCTGACGCTCAATATACTAGATACAGTTAGGCTCATGCTTTCATACATCTGGAATTAGCAAACTAATGTGCTGGGGTTGGGAAAACATATATGTACCCATACTAGAATCTGTCAAAGAAAGCGGTACTCACATATAACAGTCATTCCATCTGTAATCCATACAGTCAAAAGACTGAAAGTATTCCAGTGAGGGGATTTTGCTTATAAAAATAATATATTTCATTGTGGTGCGAGTTGAATCGCAACAATGAAGAAAAATACTATTAAGGGACGAGGACGCGGTCGTGGTGGTGTCCGTGGAGCCTCTGTTGCTGGTAGAGGACGTGGCCGTTCGGCCCCAGGCGCACACAGTAGGGAACGAACTCCTCAACTAGCCGGCAGAATGTACCGCAATATCTCGTGGGGCCCAATGCCGCTCTTAGGATGGTAAGGCCTGAGCAGGTACAGGCATTAATCGATTGGGTGGCCGACAGTGCTTCCAGCACGTTCACCACATGGTCTTCCACCCAGTCTTCTGCGGAAAGCGCACAGGTGGCACCTGAAAACCAAGCCCATCAGTCTGTCACATCACCCCCAAGCATATCAGGGAAACGGTCTGAGCCACAAGTTATGCAGCAGTCTCTTCTTCTGTTTGAAGACTCTGCTTCCAGGGTTTCCCAGGGGCGTCCACCTAGCCCTTCCCCAGTGGAGGAAGACATACCATGCACTGACGCACAACCACTTATGTCTCCAGATGAAGAGGACATGGGAATACCACCACAGCAGAGTCACCGACTCTCTGATGATGACGAAACACAGGTGCCCACTGCCGCGTCTTTTGCAGTGTGCAGACTGAACAGGAGGAGGTCAGGGAGGGAGACTGGGTGGAAGACGATGCAGAGGACGATGAGGTCTTAGACCCCACATGGACTGAAGGTCGTGGCGATGACTTTCACAGTTCAGAGGAAGAGGTAGTGGTGAGACCGAGACAACAGCGAAGCCAAAGAGGGAGCAGGGGGCCAAAGCAGACGAGCCGCCGCCCCAGAGTTCGCCTGCTACTGGACATCGCCAACAGGGACCCAGCCCCACAAAGGCAGCTTCAAAGAGTTCCCTGGCATGGCACTTCTTTAAACAATGTCCTACCGACAAGACCCGAGTGACTTGCACGCTCTGCCATCAGAGCCTGAGGCGAGGCATTAACGTTCTGAACCTCAGCACAACCTGCATGACCAGGCATCTACATGCAAAGCATGAACTGCAGTGGGGTACACACCTTAAAAACCAGGCACTCGCTGAGGCTCCCCTGCTCCCTCTACCGCTGCTGCCTCGGCTTCCGCCTCGAGAGGAATGTTGCCACCTGCCGAGCAGCAAACAGAGGATGTGCCACCGACACCACCACCACCGCCACCGTCAACTAGCGTCTCCACTATATCACACAGCAGCGTTCAGCTCTCAATATCTCAAACCTTAGAGAGGAAGCGCAAATTCCCCGAGTCACCCTCGAGCCCTTGGCCTGAACGCCAGCATTTCTAAACTGCTGGCCTTTGAAATGCTGTCATTCCGGCTGGTGGACACAGACAGCTTCAAACAGCTGATGGCCATGGCTGTCCCGCAGTATGTGGTTCCCAGCCGCCACTACTTCTCCAAGACAGCCGTGCCTTCCCTGCACATGCAAGTGTCCGATAAAATCAAGTGTGCACTGCGCAACGCCATTTGTGGCAAGGTCCACCTAACCACAGATACGTGGACCAGTAAGCACGGCCAGGGACGCTATATCTCACTAACTGCACACTGGATGAATGTAGTGGCGGCTGGGCCCCGGCGGACAGTTCCTTGGCGCACGTCCTTCCGCCCCTAGGATCGCAGGGCATCATTCTCTGCCTCCTGTAGCCTCCTCCTCCTACTCGGCTTCCTCCTCCACTGCTTCCACCAGCTCATCCGGTCAGCCACACACCTTCACCACCAACTTCAGCACAGCCCGGGTAAACGTCAGCAGGCCATTCTGAAACTCATATGTTTGGGGGACAGGCCCCACACCGCGCAGGAGTTGTGGCGGGGTATTGAACAACAGACCGACGAGTGGTTTCTGCCGGTGGGCCTCAAGCCAGGCCTGGTGGTATGCGATAATGGGCGAAATCTCGTGGCAGCTCTGGGACTAGCCGGTTTGACGCACATCCCTTGCCTGGCGCATGTGCTGAACTTGGTGGTGCAGAGGTTCATTCACCACTACCCCAACATGTCAGAGCTGCTGCATAAAGTGCGGGCCGTCTGTGCGCGCTTCCGCCCGTTCACATCCTGCCGCTGCTCGCCTGTCTGCGCTACAGCGGAACTTCGGCCTTCCCGCTCACCGCCTCATATGCGACGTGCCCACCCGGTGGAACTCCACCTTGCACATGCTGGAGAGACTGTGCGAGCAGCAGCAGGCCATAGTGGAGTTTCAGCTGCAGCACGCTCGCGTCAGTCGTACTGCCGAACAGCACCACTTCACCACCAATGATTGGGCCTCCATGCGAGACCTGTGTGCCCTGCTGCGCTGTTTCGAGTACTCCACCAACATGGCCAGTGGCGATGACACTGTTATCAGCGTTACAATACCACTTCTATGTCTCCTTGAGAAAACACTTAGGGCAATGATGTTAGAGGAGGTGGCCCAGGTGGAGGAGGAGGAGGAGGATGAGGGCTCGTTTCTAACACTTTCGGGCCAGTCTGTTCGAATTGGCTCAGAGGGAGGTTTGTTTAAGCAGCAGAGGACAGGTTCACAAGTCGCCAGCCAAGGCACTGTACTGGAGGACGAGGAGGATGAGGAGGAGGAGGTGGAGGGGGACGAGGATGACGCAAGTTCACAGCGGGGTGGCAGCCCAGGCCCATCACTGGTGCGTGGCTGGGGGATACGGTGGACGATGACGATACGCCTCCCACAGAGGACAGCTTGTCCTTACCCATGGGTAGCCTGGCCCACATGAGCGAATATATGCTCCAATGCCTGCGCAACGACAGCAGAGTTGCCCACGTTTTAACGTGTGCAGACTACTGGGTGGCCACCCTGCTGGATCCCCGGTATAAAGACAATGTGCCCACTTTAATTCCTGAACTGGAGCGCGACCGTAAGATGCGCGAGTACAAGCGCTACGCTGATAGAGGCGCTCTTGAGAGCATTCCCACATGTCACAGGGGAACAGGTGGAAGGTGAAGGCAGAGGAGTGGCAAGAGGTCGCCAACGCAGCTGTGTCACGGCCAGCTCATCTGAGGGCAGGGTTAGCATGGCAGAAATGTGGAAAAGTTTTGTCTCCACGCCACAGCTATCTGCACCGACACCTGATACGGAACGTGTTAGCAGGAGGCAGCATTTCACTAACATGGTTGAACAGTATGTCTGCACACCCTCCACATCCTGACGGATGGTTCGGCCCCATTCAACTACTGGGTTTCGAAATTGTCCACGTGGCCAGAGTTAGCATGTTATGCCTTGGAGGTGCTTTCCTGCCCGGCGGCCAGCGTTTTATCTGAACGCGTATTCAGCACGGCAGGGGCGTCATTACTGACAAGCGCAGCCGCCTGTCCACAGCCAACGTGGACAAGCTGACCTTCATAAAGATGAACCAGGCATGGATCCCACAGGACCTGTCCCTCCCTTGTGCAGAGTAGTCCTTATTAACTGCCTAAAACATGTCTTGTTGTGCTACGGGCCACTTCTTTATTTGATACAAATTTTATGAAACCCACAGTTGAATGAAACTCTTCTCTGTCTGGGCGCCGGGCCTAACCAGATGAAAGTGGCCGGTTAAACTAACGGGTGACATGAAGCCATAACCTCTGCCATGCTACCTCTGTCTTCTGTCTGGGTGCTGAGGCCTAAGTCAAATAAAGCGGTCTTCTGCTGTGCTGGGGATATGAAGCTAATCTCTGACCTCTCTCCTCTGTCTGGGTCCAAAGGCCTAAATCACTGAAAGAGGCCTTCTCCTGTGGTGTGTGATATGATGCCAGAATATGTGCTGTGGGGCCTCTCTCCTCTTCCTGGGTGCAGGGGTCAAATAAACTAAATTGTGGCCTACTCCTGTGGTGGTTGATATGATGCCTGATTCTCTGATGTGGAACCTCTCTCCTCTGTTTGGGTGAAGGGGTCAAAGTAACTCAATGGTGGCTTCTCCTGTGGTGGCTGATATGATGCCAGAATATGTGCTGTGGTGCCTCTCTCCTCTTCCTGGGTGCAGGGGTCAAAGTAACTCAATGGTGGCTTCTCCTGTGGTGGCTGATATGATGCCAGAATATGTGCTGTGGGGCCTCTCTCCTCTTCCTGGGTGCAGGGGTCAAAGTAACTCAATGGTGGCTTCTCCTGTGGTGGCTGATATGATGCCAGAATATGTGCTGTGGTGCCTCTCTCCTCTTCCTGGGTGCAGGGGTCAAAGTAACTCAATGGTGGCTTCTCCTGTGGTGGCTGATATGATGCCTGATTCTCTGCTGTGAAGCCTCTCTCCTCCATCTGGGTGTAGGGGTCAAAGTCTTTCAAAGTCGCCTTCTCCTGTGCTGATTGATATGAAGCTGATGGTTGTGCCATCTGACATGGTTGCCGGGGTCTGATTCAATGGGGGCCTACTCCTGTGGTGGGTGATCTAAATGCCTGATTCTCTGCTGTGAAACCTCTCTCCTCCGTCTGGGTGTAGGGGTCAAAGTCTTTCAAAGTCGCCTTCTCCTGTGCTGATTGATATGAAGCTGATGGTTGTGCCATCTGACATGGTTGCCGGGGTCCCATTAAATTGGGGCCTACTCCTGTGGTGGGTGATCTAAATGCCTGATTCTCTGCTTTGAAACCTCTCTCCTCCGTCCGGGTGTAGGGGTCAAAGTCTGTCAAAGTCGCCTTCTCCTGTGCTGATTGATATAAAGCTTATGCTTGTGCCATCTGACATGGTTGCGGGGTCTGATTCAATGGTGGCCTACTCCTGTGGTGGGTGATCTAAATGCCTGATTCTCTGCTGTGTAACCTCTCTCCTCCGTCTGGGTGTAGGGGTCAAAGTAACTAAATGGTGGCCTACTCCTGTGGTGGGTGATATGATGCCAGAATATGTGCTGTGGGGCCTCTCTCCTCTTCCTGGGTGCAGGGGTCAAAGTAACTCAATGGTGGCTTCTCCTGTGGTGGCTGATATGATGCCAGAATATGTGCTGTGGTGCCTCTCTCCTCTGTCTGGGTCCAAAGGCCTAAATCACTGAAAGATGGCCTTCTCCTGTGGTGGTGATATGATGCCTGAATATGTGCTGTGGTGCCTCTCTCCTCTTCCTGGGTGCGGGGTCAAAGTAACTCAATGGTGGCTTCTCCTGTGGTGGCTGATATGATGCCAGAATATGTGCTGTGGGGCCTCTCTCCTCTTCCTGGGTGCAGGGGTCAAAGTAACTCAATGGTGGCTTCTCCTGTGGTGGCTGATATGATGCCAGAATATGTGCTGTGGAGCCTCTCTCCTCTTCCTGGGTGCAGGGGTCAAAGTAACTCAATGGTCGGCTTCTCCTGTGGTGGTTGATATGATGCTAGAATATGTGCTGTGGGCCTCTCTCTCTTCCTGGGTGCAGGGGTCCAAAGTAACTCAATGGTGGCCTACTCCTGTGGTGGGTGATATAGATGCCTGATTCTCTGCTGTGAAACCTCTCTCCTCCGTCCTGGGTGTAGGGGTCAAAGTCTCTCAATAGTCGGCTTCTCCTGTGCTGATTGATATAAAGCTGTATGGCTTGTGCCATCTGACCTGGGTGCAGGGTCTGATTCAATGGTGGCCTACTCCTGTGGTGGGTGATCTGAATGCCTGATTCTCTGCTGTGTAACCTCTCTCCTCCGTCCTGGGTGTAGGGGTCAAAGTAACTCAATGGTGGCCTTCTCCTGTGGTGGGTGATATGATGCCAGAATATGTGCTGTGGGGCCTCTCTCCTCTTCCTGGGTGCAGGGGTCAAAGTAACTCAATGGTGGCTTCTCCTGTGGTGGCTGATATGATGCCAGAATATGTGCTGTGGTGCCTCTCTCCTCTGTCTGGGTCCAAAGGCCTAAAGTCACTGAAAGTGGCCTTCTCCTGTGGTGTGTGATATGATGCCAGAATATGTGCTGTGGGGCCTCTCTCCTCTTCCTGGGTGCAGGGGTCAAATAAACTCAATGGTGGCCTTCTCCTGTGGTGGTTGATATGATGCCTGATTATGCTGCTGTGGTGACCTCTCTCCTCTGTCTGGGTGCAGGGGTCAAAGTAACTAAATGGTGGCTTCTCCTGTGGTGGCTGATATGATGCCAGAATATGTGCTGTGGGGCCTCTCTCCTCTTCCTGGGTGCAGGGTCAAAGTAACTCAATGGTGGCTTCTCCTGTGGTGGCTGATATGATGCCAGAATATGTGCTGTGGGGCCTCTCTCCTCTTCCTGGGTGCAGGGGTCAAAGTAACTCAATGGTGGCTTCTCCTGTGGTGGCTGATATGATGCCAGAATATGTGCTGTGGGGCCTCTCTCCTCTTCCTGGGTGCAGGGGTCAAAGTAACTAAATGGTGGCTTCTCCTGTGGTGGTTGATATGATGCCTGATTCTCTGCTGTGAAACCTCTCTCCTCCATCTGGGTGTAGGGTCAAAGTCTTTCAAAGTCGCCTTCTCCTGTGCTGATTGATATGAAGCTGATGGTTGTGCCATCTGACATGGTTGCCGGGGTCCCATTAAATTGGGGCCTACTCCTGTGGTGGGTGATCTAAATGCCTGATTCTCTGCTTTGAAACCTCTCTCCTCCGTCCGGGTGTAGGGGTCAAAGTCTGTCAAAGTCGCCTTCTCCTGTGCTGATTGATATAAAGCTTATGCTTGTGCCATCTGACATGGTTGCCGGGGTCTGATTCAATGGTGGCCTACTCCTGTGGTGGGTGATCTAAATGCCTGATTCTCTGCTGTGTAACCTCTCTCCTCCGTCTGGGTGTAGGGGTCAAAGTAACTAAATGGTGGCCTACTCCTGTGGTGGGTGATATGATGCCAGAATATGTGCTGTGGGGCCTCTCTCCTCTTCCTGGGTGCAGGGGTCAAAGTAACTCAATGGTGGCTTCTCCTGTGGTGGCTGATATGATGCCAGAATATGTGCTGTGGTGCCTCTCTCCTCTGTCTGGGTCCAAAGGCCTAAATCACTGAAAGAGGCCTTCTCCTGTGGTGTGTGATATGATGCCTGAATATGTGCTGTGGTGCCTCTCTCCTCTTCCTGGGTGCGGGGTCAAAGTAACTCAATGGTGGCTTCTCCTGTGGTGGCTGATATGATGCCAGAATATGTGCTGTGGGGCCTCTCTCCTCTTCCTGGGTGCAGGGGTCAAAGTAACTCAATGGTGGCTTCTCCTGTGGTGGCTGATATGATGCCAGAATATGTGCTGTGGGGCCTCTCTCCTCTTCCTGGGTGCAGGGGTCAAAGTAACTCAATGGTGGCTTCTCCTGTGGTGGCTGATATGATGCCAGAATATGTGCTGTGGGGCCTCTCTCCTCTTCCTGGGTGCAGGGGTCAAAGTAACTAAATGGTGGCTTCTCCTGTGGTGGTTGATATGATGCCTGATTCTCTGCTGTGAAACCTCTCTCCTCCATCTGGGTGTAGGGGTCAAAGTCTTTCAAAGTCGCCTTCTCCTGTGCTGATTGATATAAAGCTGATGGTTGTGCCATCTGACATGGTTGCCAGGGTCTGATTCAATGGGGGCCTACTCCTGTGGTGGGTGATCTAAATGCCTGATTCTCTGCTGTGTAACCTCTCTCCTCCGTCTGGGTGTAGGGGTCAAAGTAACTAAATGGTGGCCTACTCCTGTGGTGGGTGATATGATGCCTGGTTCTCTGCTGTGGGACCTCTCTCCTTTGTCTGGGTGCTGTGGTCAAAATAATAGTAAGTGACCTTCTCCATTGGTGGGTGACTTGAAGCCTGATTCTGTGCTATGGGACCTCACTCCAATTAATATTGTTTAATTTTTATTTATTTTATGTTAACTCATCATTTCCCTATCTACATTTGTTTGCAGGGGATTTACCTACATTTTGCTGCCTTTTGCAGCCCTCTAGCCCTTTCCGGGTGTGTTTTACAGCCTTTTTAGTGCCCAAAAGTTCGGGTCCCCATTGACTTCTATGGGGTTCGGGTTCGGGATGAAGTTCGGGTTGAGTTCGGATCCCGAACCCGAACATTTTTCGAAAGTTCGGCCGAACTCGTCGAACCCGAACATCCAGGTGTTTGCTCAACTCTACTCGTGATAGGGCACCCGCATTATCTTGCCATCTTCAAGCTCAACGGTCCCCCTGGAAGATGTGGCCAGCATCACAGGCTTCCCTTTATTCTGCCACAACCACGCCAGCAGAACCCAGTTTGTCATAAACACGAAGCTTACTATCCTACCAGTCATCTTGTCACATACTAGAGACACCTGGTCGCTACTAGCAACTACCACAGTTTTAGCGGACCTTGACATGTCAGCCTCTTTTTGTCTCTTTATTTTATCAACAGATAGCATCTTTCTTTTTCCTTTACTCCCCACAGGGGTTATGTCAGGTTTGGCTTCAGTTTCAGAATCTTCTGCTTCTTCAGTGGTACTCCCCACTTCAGCAGACTCTTTTTCAGTCTTTTCTTTGGTTTCTAGAACATTCGAGGATTTCTCCCCCTTCAAGACCTCGGCCTCTGTTTCTTTGGAGTCTCCATTCACTTTATTAGCCGTCTTATCCTTCACGGACATGGCATCATATCCTTTCCTTCTTAACTCCTCCACCTCTTTCTCATCAAGGTTGGAGGCACTGGGGACATCAGAATCTTCACCAGACTCGTCGTCTTCTGGCAATCCCTGCAGAGGTTCACCCAGGATATGGTTCTCCTTTTGGGCAGGATTCAGGAGAGCCAGCCCATCAGAGTAAACAGGACCCTCATACTGGTCATCGGTCCCCCCGTATTTCTTCCCCAGCAGACTGCTGGCTTTCTGGAAGGCATTGACAGCAGAGGGAATGTCTTTCATGACCGATCCTGGCCACACACTGCCATGAGTCTCTGGGCTTCTGCATCCACCTCAGCACCATCATCTGGTTCAGCAGATACATCTTCCATCTTCTTCTCTGCCTCGGCCGGCACCACAGCGCCACCACCTCCAGACCCATTCTTAACGGGCTCTGACTTCTTGGCATCTTTTAGAGGATTTTCCTCTTCAGGTATCTCATTTTCTTCCACCTGCTGCGCTGGAGCATGCAGAGACTTCTCCAACTCATTTTGCTCCTTAAGCACTTTTTTAAGGGCTCTAGTCAAGGAGAGGGCCTTGGTCTTCTTTTTAGTTTATCGCACCAGCTTGTTAGCAGTGCCCCACTCTTGGGCCTTCTGGTCCAGCATTTTTCCAAATTTTACATTTTTACCACCATGGGGCGCTTCTCCCCTGTCTATAACCTGCAATGTAAAAGGCATGTCATCATCACATCCTTCACAAAAATCCGCATTAACATTATGTATTTTGGCCAATACGGTACCATCACTTTGCACCTTATCAGCTTCACTGTTTTTATTGGTCACTTCACTTAGAAGGCAATGGTTTATCCGCATTTCCCTTATACCATCATTTAAAGGGACAGGTATAGGTTCTGCAGCGGCTTCATCACTTTCTATAGAAGTGTCTCCAGTGCCCCCAATATCACAGAACATCATTCTCTCATGTACGAGCACACTTATGGCATCAAGATCACAAGTCCCAGTTGTCACGGGAGTCTCACCCTCAGTGAGAACCCCGGGATAGTCCGTATTCCTATAATTGTCCCGCACATTTAATAATCTACCAGTCTCAGGGGCGGCTATCATGCCGTCTCTTACCCGGGCTAGCATGGGATCTCTGACTTTCGCCATCCCAAATCTAGCCTTGGTCACAGGTACTTTAGGCAACACTATAACCTTCTCCTGTGCAGATCCTTGCAAGGCAGCAACCGCAACGGGCTTACCCGCCTGTTCAGACACAGCATTTTTCACATAGTCATTCATTTTTGAGACAGTTTCTCGCCTCAGTGCTTCATCACTCACCGGCCCGGCAGGTAGCAACTGCCGCCGGCTCACTGTCACAACATTTTTAACAGGAACAGTCTTACCGCCTGTCGTGGATTCGGCAGTCTCGGAAGATGACGTCCGTCCCAGGCCATTTCTACCATTGCCACCGGAAACAACATGAGGTGGGGTCCAGACCTTTCCCGGATGGTCACTCCAGCCGCACCCTTGAGGACTCTGTGCACAGTTGCATGGAATGTAGAGGCTTCTGGGAACCGCACTACTCTCCACCTTCTTGTCTTCCCGATGGTTGCCCTTGGCAACAGCATGCATATTCTCCTCCAACACTGCACTCAGCTTTCTCACCAACCGATCAGTCTCCAGCACCAGCTGCTCCATTACACCCTCAGTGGCCTTGGTTTTCCGCCAAACCGGGCCACTTCTCACATATGGTATCACCTTTGGTATAAGCAGCTTCCGCCACACCTGACTATCTTTCACCCAGGTCGCCATTTTGAGCAAAAATTTCCACAGGTCAGTTTTTTTCCTTTTTTTCTTTTGTGCTTCTGGCCCTTTAAACCTTTGCACCGCTTGCCCCACAGGGAAAAAAACAGTCCAAACTATCATCAGCAGTTCTTTTGCAACCCAGCAAAGTGTCCAGGACCACACGAGCAGGACCTGCTCCACCGAACAAACAGGCTTCCGGCCCTAAGCTCCAATACAGCAATCGCACAGCTTTTTCCTCTGTCCTGTCGTTGCCCCCAGCAACACTTTACCTTTTTCCAGCAGGGACGACTGCCCGCATCCGACACCAAATGTGGGGGTTAGCTCTGGTCTCGGGATCATTCACACAAACTTCCTTCCGGACAACGGATTTCATGTCCAAACAGTGCATTTATTTGGCAGTCTTTTCAAACAAAACAACAGGTACAAAACAATAAACACTGGCCCGGCTAGGCTCTAACTAAACATATTATTTTAATCCCTCACTCACCTAGTGGGTACAGTTCACACCCTGTGAACTGATGCGGCTTTCTCCAGCCCAATGTCCCACAGCCTCCTGGCTGTTCAGAGCACTGTTCACACACAGTCTCAGTTCAATGTCCGTTGGGGAATTCAGGCTCACCAGTCCTCCTGACTGTGGCCCTGCGACCCTTCCAGGCGTCGCTGTGTCCCCCAATTCCAGGCTATCGCTTAGCCCCGTGGCCCTCAGCCAACTTGGCCGAGACCACTCACACAGAGCCTCTGCCAAACTCTGTCTCCAAAACTCTCTCCAGAGTGGGACCCCACCCATGTCCAACAAGAGGATTAAATAGCATCCCTGGACATGGGCGTTGTCAAAAACCCCGGACTGGAGCATGGGGAACAGGCACCCACCCAGCACATTGCCTGTTCCCAGTAAAAGCCCGCCCTGGACTAGCTGGAGCCAGCTAAGCTAGTTATCTTGGTGACCACCAACTAACTTAGTGGCCACCCATCTCTAGACTAGGGTCTTTACTTCACCAAGGCCGGGCCCCTTGGTGACACGCTCCTGGTGCAAACAACACCCCTTGTTATTCACATTGCCACAGTATATATATATATATATATATATATATATAACCAAAAAGGCACTGCAGCACTCAAAAGCAGGTATGCTCAAAACGTAGGAAAGAAAAAAATAAAATAAATAAAAAAAAGCAGGTAATTCAACGGTGCAAATCCTCAAACCATGGGCCAAATGGTCACATATATAATCAGCAAAAACAAGGCAGCACTCCAGGAATAGTGAAGAAAGTGGACCCTTTATTCACCCTTCAGCGACGTTTCAACCACTCAATGCGGTCTTTATCAAGCATAAACCAACAGTGTCAACTGGGCATATATATACCCATCATGCAAAGTGATAATTATTTGCCAATAAAATAGAAAAATAAATCATACAGTGCTTACAATTACATGTACAATTACAAAAAATATCGTGATCATAAGGAATTCAAAGCATGTCCTAATGTGAAAATTCCACCAGTGTGGAGTACTAGTAAATATCAAAATTCACCTAAACGTGTAAATCAACAAGTGTACTGCACACCTGTGTAATAAAGTGAACGTTAAAATCAGCCGTAGCAACTTAGTATAATAAAGAAACTTACACACTAGAAGAGGAGGTACAGCGCCAAAGTTAGCGTCTGCTAATGGCTACTGCGCATGCTCCGGTGCCAAGAAACGTGACGCTCAATCGTTCTGAAGTCAAGCGACGCCCACCAAGGCACATGACATGAATTGGTCACGCGGCAGGCCAGGCCAAGGTAAAACATCACCAGACAACCAGGAAGACCGAGCGTCATGGCTGTTAGCGAAACGTCACACCTACAAGGCGGAGCCACACGCTGCAGTCTGAAACATTACGCCAAATGTACAGACCCTGTCAGCAGTGGCTCAACATCATCAGTTGGACGCAACCATCAGGCCAATAGATTGGGCACCAGAAATAATCGGATCACATTGGGAACATATCAAAATACTGATATAACCGGGAATTACTCCCAAACTAAGTAATACATGGCTCCACGGGCTTAGCGAAAACCCCGTAGCTAGTGGTTACACCAGGGTCACTGGTCCTCACCACTGCTACATTTAAGAGTCAGAGGGGGCTATTGTGGCTATATCAATCGACTTGATCATCACCACCAGCCTATTATGGGGCCAGGGTGCAAGACAGTGTCAATGTCATGCTCCTCTGGACCCAAAGTCTCCTCAACATATCCACAGGGTAAATACTTATTAAGCCCTAGCCATAATGTCCATTGCAATTGTAAATTTGAACTGTGCCCAATTGATCCATCATGAAAAATATGAATGACGCAGAAACATCTGGGGACGTCCTCCAAGTCATGGTGATAAACTTGATACAAAATCTAGAAAACTAAGAAAAAATAAAATATTGGTTCTTTTGTCAATAAAACACAATATGGAGCCAATTTAAATAATGACACCATTGGTTGTCTCACGTATCAGGTAAAGTACCGGGAGAGATACCCAGGGAGATAAGGTGTGCATACCAACCTCCCAAATCAAAAGGATGCCTATAAGACACTACCCTAAATTCCATTTAAATTCCACATTTAGACCAACAGGTCTAAGGGTCTGAAGGCGGTAAATCCAATAAAGCTCTCTTTTTTTGAGGGTTAACGTGCGATCGCCCCCTCGTCTCGGCATTTGAACCTGATCATAGGATCACAAGGATCATAACTCTAAGATCATTTTCCTTGTGGCCAGCTTCTACAAAATGTTTTGGTACCGGTAAATCCCTCCTTTTGTGTCTAATAGTGAATCTGTGGTTGTTGAGTCTAGTCTTCATGTCACACGTGGTCTCCCCCACATAGAGGAGACCATAGGGACACGTAAGCACATACACCACAAATGCACTATCACAGTTCAAGAATTGACGTATCTCTGAAAGGGCCCCCGATATGGGGTGAATAAATTTATCACCCTTGATCATGAATGGGCAGTTAACGCAGTGTAAACATGGATAACAACCCCTACGTTTTTCTACCAATATATGTTTGTACCTGATGTTTAGGGGGTATATCTGTCCCTTAAATTGCTAGGCCGTCTGTAAGAAAGAAGGGGTGGGATCGCAAAGGCCTCAATCTGTGGAAGATTACTTCCCAATATGGACCAATGTTTCTGTATGATGTTAGCTACTGTGTTACTTTGTTCAGAATAAGTAGACACAAAAAGAATACGTTCCATCTTATCAACAGTGGTATGTGCGCTAGCTAGAGCTTACTGTTTGACCCTATTGAGATGCTTATGGATCAGTGTTGTGGGGTAACCTCTCTGTCTGAATTTATGTACCATCTGGTCATACCGACCAGGTAGTTTATCAGGAATTTGTACAATTCGTTTAACTCAAAGCAACTGACTGTATGGTAAAGATGCTATGGTAGATCTGGGGTGACAACTATTATATTGCAACAAAGAGTTGCAGTCAGTAGGTTTAGTATAAATATCGGTCAGTAATTTATTGCCTACCACAGAGACCATTGTATCAAGAAATTGCACCTGTGTATCTGAATAAGTCAGTGTAAAGGCAATATCTGGATCCATCTGGTTCAAATACACATGAAATTGATCCAGTGAACCTGCATCACCATGCCAGATGAGGAAGACGTTGTCTATGTATCGCCACCACCCCAGAACATTGCTGAAGTGGTGGGACACAGACAAGGCCTTCCTCGAGGGCCGCCATGAAGACATTGGCGTACGTTGGTGCCACATTTGACCCCATGGCGGTCCCTTATAACTGCAGGTAAAAAGAATCCATAAACATAAAGTAATTGTTGCGAAGCACCAGCTCTAATAGTTGCAAAATAAATAGGCGACAATCAGGAGAGTACTGACTGGAGTCAAGTGCCACCCTGATGGCATTAATGCCTCTGGAATGATTAATCAACGTATACAGACTGGTGACATCAAAGGATGCCACCAGGCAGCCATCAGGTAAATTGATCCCAGAAATCTTCTCAAGAAAGTCACCTGTGTCTCTAACATAGCATCTTGTGCCAACCGCGTATCCACGTAACACGCGGTCAAGGAAGACTGCAATGTTAGAGAACAAAGAACCGGTACCAGCAACAATTGGTCGACCTGGGGGGTCCACCAAAGCTTTATGGATTTTCGGTAATACATACATAACTGGGGTCCGCAGATGTTCCACCTAGGAATAGAGTTCACTATCAATAATGCCCTGATCCAAGGCTGAATCTAGAGCATTCTTGATATAGTGAGTGATTTCAAACCTAGGGTCACCTGGTAATCTCATGTACACATTATGGTCGTTCAGCTGCCTTTTGATCTCATTAATGTACATATTGTCCATGACGACAACCGCACCACCCTTGTCAGCAGGCTTGATAGTGACGCTGCCGTCATGGCACAAATCCTCAAGCACCTTAATCTCACTAGAGGTCATATTGGGATAACTTGAGGCTCAGACAGTTTCCCTGATATGCATGGGGGTGATGTGACAGACTGATGGGCTTGGTTTTCAGGCGCCACCTGTGTGCTTTCTGCAGAAGACTGGGTGGGAGATAATGTTGTGAACGTGCTGGATCCACTGTCGGCCACCCAATTGACTAGCGCCTGTACTTGCTCAGGCCTTACCATCCTTAGAACGGCATTGGGCCCCACCAAATATCGCTGTAAATTCTGACGGGTACTAGAACCTGAGGTAGTTGGTTCATTAGGACGTATGGCTTTGGCAGAATGGCCACGTCCTCTCCCAGCACCAGAGGGTCCACTAACAACACCACGACCATGTCCGCGTCCCTTACTAGATGTTTTCCTCATTATTACCGTTCACCACAATAAGAAAAAAACGTATTTGGCCAAATGTATTGAATTCAAATTCAGGCCTTTTTTTTACAGGCACCTAACACTATCTGGCAATCTATTTATGTACCGTATTACACTAATCCAGGCACAGCAGTAACCACAGATTTAGGGGAATATCAATTGTAGGCCTAGTATTTAGGCCCTGGATGAAAGGTATCCTTTTAGGACAGATTTACACTTGGAGATGCACAGTAGTGTGTGAAAAAATATATAGGATGCTTTCAGCACTTGTATTTTTACACTTTGTGTAATATAACCTTTAACGGAAAGAAATACACTTAGAGATGCAAAACAGTGTGTGCAAATGTAGAGGATTATGCTGTATTTTAACACTTACTGTAATATACCCTTTAACGGTAAGAAATACACTTGGAGATGCACGTTGAGTGTAATATACCCTTTTACGGACAGATTTACACTTGGCCTGCAACAGCTGGAACACCAGATTTTGGGTATTGCTATTTTGGCAATTGAATTTCACCCTAGAAAATAATATACCCTTTCACGGACACTATTAAACTTGTCCAGCCACTGCCAGGACACCAGATTTAGTGGATGGCTATTTTGGCTATTGAATTTCACCCCAGAACAAATTATATCCTTTGCCGGATATTATTAAACTTGGCCAGCCACAGCTGAAACCACTGATTTACGGTATTGCTATTTTGGCAATTGAATTTCACCCCAGAAAAAAAGATATCCTTTACCGGACACTATGAAACTTGGCCAGCCACTGCTGGGACACTAGATTTAGGGGATTGCTATTTTGGCTATTGAATTTTACCCCAGAACAAAATATATCCTTTGGCGGACACTATTAAACTAGGCCAGCCTCTGCTGGGACACCAGATTTAGGTGATTGCTATTTTGGCAATTGAATTTAACCCCTCAATAAAATCTAGAAATTTCTATCCTAAGTTTCTAGGGGTGACAATAAGCACAGCCAAGCCCCTTATGTAGGATATAGCAAAAAAAAAAAAAACTATTATTGATGGACTTGGTGGCAGCTTGTGCACAACAAGACACAAAATGGCCGCCGATCACCCCAGAAAAAAGTGACAGAAAAATGCTCTGTGCAGCTTATAAACCAGTGAGCAATTAACTAGCAGAAGTTTAATGATTTAGAGCTGTAGATTGATCACTTCATTAGGTGTTTTTGCTGAGTTTCCCTGCCTAATCTTGCCCTCACAGCAGCTGCATCCTATTCCTACACTAATCAGAGCAGAGTGACGTGCGGTGCTACGTGACTCCAGCATAAATAGAGGCTGGGTCACATGCTGCTCTTAGCCAATCACAGCCATGCCATTAGTAGGCATGGCTGTGATGGCTTCTTAGTGAAAGAAGTAATAACGCTAGCTGATTGGCTGCTGTGCAGCCCTTCAGAAAGCGGGAAGAAATCGCCGAACAACCTACCCAAACTTTTTTGAAAATGTTCGGGTCCGGAACACCCCAAAATTCGGTACGAACCCGAACTATACAGTTCGGGTTCACTCATCCCTACTCATGTGATATTTTTATATAGCTGCTTATTACAGACATTGCCATAGCTAATATGTATACTTTTTTATTTGTATATTAGTATTACACAATAATAGCATATTTGAATCGAAAAAATCATGTTTTAGTGTCCATGTTCTGAGAGCCATATTTGTTTAATTTTTTGGGCGATTGTCTTAGGTAGGGGCTATTTTTTTGTGGGATGAGGTGACTGTTAGATTGGTACTATTTTGGGGTCCATACGCCTTTTTGATCGCTTGGTGTTGCACTTTTAGTTATGTAATGTGCCAAAAAAAATTGTTTATTTAGCACAGTTTTTTTTGTTTTGTTTTTTAACAGTGTTCACCTGAGGGGGGGGTTAGGTCATGTAATATTTTTATAGAGCTGGTCGATATGAATGTGGCAATACATAATATGTCTACTCTTCTTATCCCCTCCCCCCACCCACCCTGTTTTTTCAAATTTTTATTTATTTTGGGAAAATTACGCTTTTTTATACTTGAAAATGTAAAGTTTTTTTTTGGGAAACCTTTATTTCTGTAACTTTTTTTTCAGTTTATTTTTTTCCCCCTCTGGGACTTCAAATTTTGGGGGTCTGGTCCCCTTTACAATGCATTACAATACTCCTGCATTGGTTGTAAGTGCATTACCAGTGTAATACGGGGACTGGATCTCACAGGCCCTCCCAGAAGGCAGCCACGATGCCTAAGGAAGGCATCGGGCTACCTTCCCTGTCATCGGGTCCCCGTCACAGCAGCATGGGGAACCGATTGACACCCCACACGTCTGAAACTTGCACATGCCGTGGTCAGCGATGACAGTGGCCGTGCAGGGGTTAATGTACCGTCATCGGGGATTTCCAGACCCCTGCTGTATGTGCCCGAATCAGTGAAATCAGTGACAGTGACAGTCGGACATTTATGTCACATGCAGATCTGACGTACATGTACGTCATTGGGTGTTAAGGAGTTAAGTGGGGGATGTATCTAATGTAATGATGTACGGGGCCTTTTCTTGGAATACAGAATGATGATTGCATTTTATGTATATATACACACACACACACATATATATATATATTTCTCTGTGTGTAAAACGCACAAAATCAGCTGGTTACATTATACTTTTGTACCTTGTTGTGTGTATAAATATATTGTTGTGTGTATACATATATAAGAAAAATCAATGATAGCGCCATCCACAAAAAGTAGAGCTGGGTGCAAAGTCCACAATAGGGAATAGGTATATATATATATATATATATATATATATATACACATATATACACACACATACACACATACACACACACATACTCATGGAGCTACGTGACACCAGTTAATAAGTAATCATTTGTAAAGGGATGAAATACTTATTTTCATGACTGTATATATACACATTACAGAGTGTTGGCGAGAGATGCTAAAATAATGTAAGCATTGTACCTGGGCATATTCTGTCACAGATCTCTCTGATCGGCTCAAAATTCCCCCTTTTCAAATCCAATCATTTTTTTTATATGGCCATCCTTGCGTGATTGCCCTTAAATTTTGTTTTGAGCTCGGACCGGATCTCCCTCATAATGGCCCGCTTCTCAGCGTGGACCCAGGTCCGGTCGTAGCCCCGCTACAACATGCGTTTGTGACATGTAATCAAATGCACTGCTGTAATGACAAATTACTTACAGTGATCAGGAGGAGTTCTTCCTCACTGTCGCAAAATTGCTTCCAACCATCTTTTCTAATCTCCTCAAACTTCCGACAGTTGCTGAACTTGAAAATGCCCGTTTTGCTCATGCGCAATATGCAAATTTTACATAGTGGTTTTCACATAGAAAAAAATATTTGAAATCGAAGATCTCTAATTCGCAAATATGTAACGAATATTTGCCCAGAAATTTGCAAAATATCACAAATTCGAATATTGCTCAGGCCGCTCATCACTACTGTTGAATGCAGGGGCGTTGCTAGGTTAAAACATTTGTGGCCTGGGCCCCATTTGTTTTGTCCCAGGCCCCAAATTTTCTGCCTGTCAGCTAGATACAGCTGTATTGCGTTCTCAAGATGGCAATACAATTGAATCTAATGCAATGGAAGAGCTGAAGGACCTGTGATGACATCACAGGTCATGTGACCAGTAAAACAGGCATTGGTTGCGAAGGACCTGCGATGATGTCACCATTATGTGACCAGTGCAGGAGAGGATGGCAGTGAAAAGGAGAAGACCTGGGGGAAGAAGCTGTGGTGATGTCTGCTACATGAGAGGTAAATGAAGGGAGAGGCAGAGCAATACTGGGAGTTGTGAATATTTTATTGGGACTGTATGTTAGGGCTGAAGGGAGGGATGTTATTTACATTGGACTGTATGTGCGAGGTGGCTGGGTAGGGGGTCATATTATTTACATGGGACTGTATTTCAGAGGGGGCTTGGGACTTGGATGAGTGTATGCATACTGTTGTCTTTTTGCAATCGCCTCGGTGATCAATTGCTGTTGAATCAAGTGACGAGGAGAAGGAAGAGCATCACAGCAAACTGTTCAAACTGTTTTCAGTAACACTGTCCCTAACACATTAGCACTTGTCACGTCTCTCCCTATGCTCAGCTCACAGGACAATAGCGGAGACAACGCTGGATGAGGCTTTTGTAGGGCTGTGAAATCACAGGGGATGGCTGCCTGCTGATTGGCTGGCTGCAGGGCATTATAGATGATCTTGGATGATATGCTTTTAGTCTGAAAATCCAGAGTCCATTAAATGTTGAGCTGCTATAATGTCATGGCTGAATTATGTACCTCTTATGCAGGTCTATGCAAATGCAGCAGAGCTAATGTACATACTTGGCGAGTTATCACAATAAGTTAATGCGTTAAGACTAGTGTTGGGCAAGCATGCTCAGCAGAACACCAGTCCGGATCGAGCAACGCGATGCTCGGCGCATCGCGGTGTTCGGCCGATTACCGCGTGTGCTCGAGTGCGATGCTCAAGTCTCCTCCCCGCACGTTTGTTGGATGCTACACAGCCAATAAACGTGCAGGTGAGTACTACCACTAACTGTAATGCCTAAAGAGATGTTGATTACTGGCATTACAGTGATTGGCTAGCCGGAACGCGTCATTGGGTGCTATATACTACCCGATGACACGTGTTCGGCTCAGTCTTAGTCAGGGAGAGCTGTGCTGAAGAAGGGACAGATAGTGTAGGGAGTGAAATAGTAATATTTTAGGGAAAAAACTTGTTAGAGACACAAAAGTCTTTTTAAGGACTATTGTTATATCTGGCCGCAATATAATTATTAGCACTACCTGCACTAAATTGCGTGAAATTGTTAGAGACCCAAAATTCCTTTTAAGGAATATAGTTGTATATGGCTGCAATATATCTTATTAGCGCAACCTGCGCTAAATTGCGTGCAATTGTTAGTGCCACTTTTCATAGTGACACAACATCTGCTACATCTTTTATTTTACATTTGCACAGCCTAAATATCTGTGACATTCAGTGCCATAGTTTGGCCACTGGTGACAATGACATTACCAGCGTAACGTCTCCTGTATAACTTGTGTGCATCCTAAATATCAGTGACATTAATTCAGTGTAATTTTTTATTAGCCGGTGGTGACAGCGACATTACTTGTAATATACCTCCTGCATAACGTTTGTGCATCCGAAATATCAGTGACATTCATTCACTGTAATTTTGTATTAGCCGGTGGTGATAGCGACATTACTTGCACTATATCTCCTGTATAATGTTTGTGAAAAGGCGTGCAGGCCGCAAATGTACTTTATGGCAACAAAAAAAAAAAAGTGATTTTTTTTTCACCCACAATCTCACAGTTGTATTTACTGATTATATTTCACTCTCAGAAATGCAGTGCAGGCCGCAAACGTACATTTTAGCAAAACAATAATAAATAATTTGTCCCCCAGAATCTAACAGATGGATTTACTGAATTGATTACACTGTCAGATATGCAGAACAGGGGTACTTTACAGAAAAAAATTTGAATATGTCACCCCCTGGGTCGCTGAACTCACAGACGGATTACCTATATTATTTTCCCTTCCCCTGGCATATATGCAGTGCAGGTGCACTTAAAAAATGCATGTATGTCGCCCACTGAACTACAAGAACAGGATTAAGTTATTGTCCCTGGCACATATGCAGGTGGCCGCTGCCGCCGCCGCCCACCTAACTAACATACAGATTCAAACTTATTTTTCTGTGTCACTGGGCTCAGGGCAGGGTACAAAAATGTTGTAAACTCTGATATCAGATTATTTACTAATCTCTCCCTAGCAGCAGCAGCATCCTATCCCTACACTAGTAAGAGCTGACGTGACATGCAGTGCTACGTGACTCCAGCTTATATAGAGGCTGGGTCACATGCTGCACTGGCCAATCACAGCCATGCCATTAGTTGGCATTGCTGTGATGGCTTCTAAGGGCATAGATAATCAATGGTATAACAGTAATAGTATAAGAGGGAGCTGGCTGTAACCAGCGGTACCTGATACAAATGAGGCAGCACTTGTCAAATGACAGATATATAGTGGCAGCCCCTCAAGGGCCCAGCCCCCTCATGGGTCCAATGATATATAGGCCCATATATCATCGGACCCATGAGGGGGCTGGGCATGATTATCTACTATACCTGGCTTTGTTTTTGACCTCCTGATGAACCCTAGATAAGGGGGAAACACGTCGGGGTGATCAGCTTATTCTAGGGAAATCCAGGGTTATAGGGGTACACACGAGGACAAGGGCTTACCACCATCAGGTGAGTCCTTCGGGCTGAGGGATACGTAAGGGATAGGGTAGGGTTACTTTACCTGTCTCCCCCAAGCCGTTATTTACTAATACTCTCTTATCCCTACCCTGGGGCCCAATCATGGTGTAAATTGTTTTCACAAATTGTAGGGGATTGAATTTTTGTTTGTTATCTAGTAATTTGGCTATTGCCATTTTTTAATGTATATCAATAAAGGCATATGGTTTTAGAGTCTACCACATGTAGCAAATAATCTGAAGGGACGTTAAGAACAAAAAACAAAAAATCTTTATTGTAATTTGCTACGCTAAAATATGAAAAAGGGTCTACATACAAGGTAAGTGCTGTAGTCTAGACTGGCAATAAAGTGCAATAGTGTACTGCACACAGATGGTTAAGTGTGCAGGATGTGTGCACTATACTGCTGGTATTAACCAGATAAATGCCAGTACATCAGACTGGCCAAAACCTGTATAACAACTACCCACACACGATTGTTGGCTGGGCTAACAGATACTCTGATTGTGACAAGGGTTGTGTCACATCAGTATCATGGTAATAGTAAATTGCCACCAGCAAGGAGCTCCCTCTAAGATAAAGAGGAACTAGCTACAACAAGAGGATACTCAGTGGCACCCCCTTGATGTGTGTGGTAGTGTTATGTAATAGCCGTTCATGATCACGGACGGTTGATGTACCGCCCTATATTCGTAGTGATCTCTCCGGCTTTCAATAGAGCTACCCAGAGTATAACAGGGTTACCCTATGTATCAATCCTCCTCACTAAAGCTACATGCTATATCTCATGCTCGACGCGTTTCTGTGTGTTGTAACACCACATTTCATCAGGAGCAGCAGAGACACTTTTGCCGAACACCTCCGGTCAGAGGGTCGGCATGAGGTAACACGTGGAGGAACTCAGGTATAGAGTCTCGGCACTAGTGTGGCCGCAAAGCGGCCGCTCGCGCGCCTCACTTTGAAGGTAGAAGCCACGCCCACAGGGAGTGGTCTCGCAGCCGGCCGTGTCCATAGGTGAGTATCCACTGGCTGGACTAAACCGGGCGGTGACTAACTATGTTCACTGCGGGATCGCTAAAAAGCGCATAATAGTGAATATATAGGGAATATTAACCGGCGGCTATATTTATATTCAAAGGACAAGATAATACACATGATAACGGAGGTGTACACTTATGAGGTGTTAGTTCTATATCATCACTCAGATAATAAGCCATAAACTGGAGGGGAACTAGTTGCTGGATAACACTTATCAAAATTAAATATCCGTAAATGACAACATAAAGTTGGTGTATAGGCATGGCAGCAGTTGGTCACCATGTACACTAAGATATAATGCACAGGATGACCTAAAGAATATGTGATGCATTCATGGTACATGACTAGTATGAGATCCAAATAGAGATGGCGCAGGCAATTTGTGTACCGTATAGCCTACTAACACAATGCATTGTGTGACACATGTGATACATCAGATGAAGGAAGTATATGACATAGCTTCATTGAGGCCAAATGGTTTCATGGTATTGAGCATGAATATCCATCTGGCTTCCTTCTGCAATAGTATGCGGTCCACATTGCCACCTCTAGGTGATGCTTTAACCAATTGTATGCCTTGAAATTTTACTGAATTTGTCCTCCCCTCATGTTCTTCAGCAACATGTCGTGCCACAGGGGTATCTTTCATTTTACGAATATCCAGAATGTGTTCTCCAATACGACGTCTCAATTCACGCGTCGTTTTTCCAACATATTTCATACCGCATGAACAGGTCATCAAGTATATCACTCCTTCTGATTTACAATTGATGTATGATCGAATAAAAAATTCCTTCTCTTGGTTACTGTCCTTAAAGTTTTTACCTTTGAGTATATATTGGCAGAATTTGCAGGATCCGCATGGATATGTGCCAGTCAGGGTGTTCCGTAGCCAAGATTGCTGTGATGGCTTGTGATAAAAGCTGTGTACCAATTGATCTCTGAGATTTTGACTTCTCCTGTAAGTTACTGCAGGTTTTTGGGAGATCATTTTCCCAATGTCAGGGTCAGATAGTAGAATATCCCAGTTATCTTCTAACACCTGTCTCACTGCCGTATGTGCCTTATCAAAAGTGCCAATAATCCGTAGATTCTCTCCCTCCTTAGATCTTGGTTTAGGGGTAACGAGTGACTCTCTTGGTACTAACAGAGTGGTGGTATGCTTGTTTTAAAGCATTTTCAGGATATCCTCGATTAAGAAACCTCTGTTTGAGTTCTTTTGCATCTTTCTTAAAATCTGTCAGTTGGGAGCAATTCCTCCTAATTCTCAGATATTGGCCTTTGGGGATGCCTCTCTTCAGTGCCACTGGGTGGCCACTGTCCCATTTCAGGAGATTATTAGTGGCAGTTGGTTTCCTAAAATTTTTGTGATAATTTGGCCAGAGGTACCCAAGGAGATTGACAGATCAAGGAAAGAGATCCTGCTCTTACTGATCTCAGAGGTAAAAATAAACCAAGAGGGTTATTGTTCAATGCGGTGACCATCTCGTTAAAACGTTCCTCCTCATCAGTCCATAGAATCAGAATATCATCTATGAATCTGATCCATAGAGGTATGGATGTGGTGAAGTGTGCAAGGTCATCACTGAAAACACATTCTCTCTCCCACCATCCCAGGTAAAGGTTAGCGAAAGTGGGGGCACATGGGCTCCCCATCGCTACCCCCCTGAGCTGGTGGAAGAAACGGTCATCAAAGAGAAAAACATTATGAGTGAGGATGAATTGTAACAGTTCCATCACAAACTCATTGTGTTGATTATAATGTTTACCTCTTTGCCACAGATATGTGAGGACCGCTTTACAGCCCAATTCATGAGGAATTGAGCTGTAAAGGGCCTCCACATCCAGACTAGCTAGATGTGTACCGGGATCACATTGTATGTCATGTAGACGGTTCAACACATCCATGGTGTCCCGGATGTGTGACGGCAGGCTAGTAACAAATGGTCTCAGGATAGTGTCCACATATGAACTAATATTAGCCGTAAGGCTACCCATCCCTGAGACTATTGGTCTGCCTTTAAGTGGATCCAGACCTTTGTGCAGCTTTGGAAGTGCATAGAAGACTGCCATCAGTGGATATTCAGGAAGAAGAAAGGAGAATTCAGTTTTACTGATAAGTTTTTTGTCAAGAGCTGCTGACAGGATCCCCTGTAATTCCCTATAAAATATAGGATCTATAAAAATTATGTGAGATCATGGTGGGAAGTTCAGTCGTTGGACACATATATTAAAAACAAAATAGTGCCAAGGGGCCTTCGCAATC
Organism: Bufotes viridis; assembly: GCA_033119425.1. NCBI lineage: Eukaryota > Metazoa > Chordata > Amphibia > Anura > Bufonidae > Bufotes > Bufotes viridis. Next base: position 269,531,789 of record CM065589.1, read on the forward strand.
CTATCATACCGGCAGCTCATCTTAGATCCAGTGACTTCCTACAAAAATGGGAGAAGGAGTCTATTGAGTCTTCACTCAGACTCATGAAACTCCTGCTGGATGAGGAGAAATTGACACTCCTTACACTTGAGGTTGATTTAAAATCCGCTATTGAACAGGTAAAAAAATTCAATTCTCATGTTGAGTTCAATAAGAAAGAAAGCAATCTACAGCTTACAGTGGAGAAACACACTGCTCAATTGAAAGAAAAGAAACATATATTGTACAATAGAGATATCAGGGATTTTAGAGAAGGCAAAATCTTTGATTATAGTGTCAAACACACGGATGCTCTGGAGCTAGACACTGAAGCTTCTTCTTCTGAATGTGAGACTGAACCTGAGGGTAACAGAAGCGGAGCTAAATCCCATACTGCCAGAAAACCATACCCTGGTAGGGGGAGAGGGCGAGGCAAACGTGGAAGGGGTGGAAGAGGTCAGTCAGGGGGATTTTTAGACAACACTCCCCCGGTTTCCCAGTATATGTTAAGGAACAAAAACTAGTCCCCACTGACTTTAGGGATAAACGAGTGACCTCTGAACACACTGACGATTTGCAGATAATTAATTTATCCCCACACACTTTTTCCAAGGCAGAAATGCAAATTCTACGCAAGGGATTATCCTTTGTACCCCTCCGTAATTTTGACCTGTTTGAATGGGTCAAGGACATCAATCTTTTCGCCCGAAAGTTAAAATGGCGGAAATTCTTCAAAATACATGACCGCCGTCAATGTGATGAACTCGGTATCACGGAAGAAGACCTTCCAGATGTACAGATTCTAGCTGATCTTTTTGTGGAGGGTCAGCGTGAAGTGGGTGAGGGTCCATTCACCAACTTAAGGCTCCCATCCACTAAGATGCCCCCGATGGGGGACAATACACCGATTGACACATTTGTGACTATTGTCACTAAACGGTTACGTGCAGTGGCAGACTGTCAGTACAATTATGATAATCTCAAACCGGAAGAGAGAGGAGCTTTGAGAGATTTGCAGCAGGAAAAAGGGATCATAATTAAACCATCTGATAAAGGTGGTAATATTGTCATTCTGGACAATGAGCAATACACCAGCATGTGCCAGAAGATTTTAAATGACAAAGATACCTATAGAATGTTATCTACTGATCCCACACCTATTTTTTATAGGGAATTACAGGGGATCCTGTCAGCAGCTCTTGACAAAAAACTTATCAGTAAAACTGAATTCTCCTTTCTCTTCCTGAATATCCACTGATGGCAGTCTTCTATGCACTTCCAAAGCTGCACAAAGGTCTGGATCCACTCAAAGGCAGACCAATAGTCTCAGGGATGGGTAGCCTTACGGCTAATATTAGTTCATATGTGGACACTATCCTGAGACCATTTGTTACTAGCCTGCCGTCACACATCCGGGACACCATGGATGTGTTGAACCGTCTACATGACATACAATGTGATCCCGGTACACATCTAGCTAGTCTGGATGTGGAGGCCCTTTACAGCTCAATTTCTCATGAATTGGGCTGTAAAGCGGTCCTCACATATCTGTGGCAAAGAGGTAAACATTATAATCAACACAATGAGTTTGTGATGGAACTGTTACAATTCATCCTCACTCATAATGTTTTTCTCTTTGATGACCGTTTCTTCCACCAGCTCAGGGGGGTAGCGATGGGGAGCCCATGTGCCCCCACTTTCGCTAACCTTTACCTGGGCTGGTGGGAGAGAGAATGTGTTTTCAGTGATGACCTTGCACACTTCACCACATCCATACCTCTATGGATCAGATTCATAGATGATATTCTGATTCTATGGACTGATGAGGAGGAACGTTTTAACGAGATGGTCACCGCATTGAACAATAACCCTCTTGGTTTATTTTTTACCTCTGAGATCAGTAAGAGCAGGATCTCTTTCCTTGATCTGTCAATCTCCTTGGGTACCTCTGGCCAAATTATCACAAAAAATTTTAGGAAACCAACTGCCACTAATAATCTCCTGAAATGGGACAGTGGCCACCCAGTGGCACTGAAGAGAGGCATCCCCAAAGGCCAATATCTGAGAATTAGGAGGAATTGCTCCCAACTGACAGATTTTAAGAAAGATGCAAAAGAACTCAAACAGAGGTTTCTTAATCGAGGATATCCTGAAAATGCTTTAAAACAAGCATACCACCACTCTGTTAGTACCAATAGAGAGTCACTCCTTACCCCTAAACCAAGATCTAAGGAGGGAGAGAATCTACGGATTATTGGCACTTTTGATAAGGCACATACGGCAGTGAGACAGGTGTTAGAAGATAACTGGGATATTCTACTATCTGACCCTGACATTGGGAAAATGATCTCCCAAAAACCTGCAGTAACTTACAGGAGAAGTCAAAATCTCAGAGATCAATTGGTACACAGCTTTTATCACAAGCCATCACAGCAATCTTGGCTACGGAACACCCTGACTGGCACATATCCATGCGGATCCTGCAAATTCTGCCAATATATACTCAAAGGTAAAAACTTTAAGGACAGTAACCAAGAGAAGGAATTTTTTATTCGATCATACATCAATTGTAAATCAGAAGGAGTGATATACTTGATGACCTGTTCATGCGGTATGAAATATGTTGGAAAAACGAAGCGTGAATTGAGACGTCGTATTGGAGAACACATTCTGGATATTCGTAAAATGAAAGATACCCCTGTGGCACGACATGTTGCTGAAGAACATGAGGGGAGGACAAATTCAGTAAAATTTCAAGGCATACAATTGGTTAAAGCATCACCTAGAGGTGGCAATGTGGACCGCATACTATTGCAGAAGGAAGCCAGATGGATATTCATGCTCAATACCATGAAACCATTTGGCCTCAATGAAGCTATGTCATATACTCCCTTCATCTGATGTATCACATGTGTCACACAACGCATTGTGTTAGTAGGCTATACGGTACACAAATTGCCTGCGCCATCTCTATTTGGATGTCATACTAGTCATGTACCATAATGCATCACATATTCTTTAGGTCATCCTGTGCATTATATCTTAGTGTACATGGTGACCAACTGCTGCCATGCCTATACACCAACTTTATGTTGTCATTTACGGATTTTTAATTTTGATAACTGTTATCCAGCAACTAGTTCCCCTCCAGTTTATGGCTTATTATCTGAGTGATGATATAGAACTAACACCTCATAAGTGTACACCTCCGTTATCATGTGTATTATCTTGTCCTTTGAATATAAATATAGCCGCCGGTTAATATTCCCTATATATTCACTATTATGCGCTTTTTAGCGATCCCGCAGTGAACATAGTTAGTCACCGCCCGGTTTAGTCCAGCCAGTGGATACTCACCTATGGACACGGCCGGCTGCGAGACCACTCCCTGTGGGCGTGGCTTCTACCTTCAAAGTGAGGCGCGCGAGCGGCCGCTTTGCGGCCACACTAGTGCCGAGACTCTATACCTGAGTTCCTCCACGTGTTACCTCATGCCGACCCTCTGACCGGAGGTGTTCGGCAAAAGTGTCTCTGCTGCTCCTGATGAAATGTGGTGTTACAACACACAGAAACGCGTCGAGCATGAGATATAGCATGTAGCTTTAGTGAGGAGGATTGATACATAGGGTAACCCTGTTATACTCTGGGTAGCTCTATTGAAAGCCGGAGAGATCACTACGAATATAGGGCGGTACATCAACCGTCCGTGATCATGAACGGCTATTACATAACACTACCACACACATCAAGGGGGGTGCTACTGAGTATCCTCTTGTTGTAGCTAGTTCCTCTTTATCTTAGAGGGAGCTCCTTGCTGGTGGCAATTTACTATTACCATGATACTGATGTGACACAACCCTTGTCACAATCAGAGTATCGGTTAGCCCAGCCAACAATCGTGTGTGGGTAGTTGTTATACAGGTTTTGGCCAGTCTGATGTACTGGCATTTATCTGGTTAATACCAGCAGTATAGTGCAAACATCCTGCACACTTAACCATCTGTGTGCAGTACACTATTGCACTTTATTGCCAGTCTAGACTACAGCACTTACCTTGTATGTAGACCCTTTTTCATATTTTAGCGTAGCAAATTACAATAAAGATTTTTTGTTTTTTGTTCTTAACGTCCCTTCAGATTATTTGCTATTGATATTATAGGGGACGTGCACCTACTTATAGTTTAACTTATTTCCTCTACCACATGTAGGGCTTATCTATCTAATCTATCTATCGATCGATCTATCGATCGATCGATCTATCTCAGACTATTATATACAAACCCGATTGGATTTAGGAAGAATAATGAAAGGAAATAAGGTGTTACACACTGTTGCCAGTTGTTATTATAAATAGTGTGTGGAACAATGTGTTCCAAATGTCTCATACTGGTTCCTGATGTTTGGGAAGTAGGTATTGCCTGTTACCATTCTCATGCACCACAGGAAGCAATCAGCAACATTCAGCTGATGGTTCCTAAAGGCATAAAGAAAAAGTGCACCTGTCATGGACATACCGAGACATATGGCCGTTCCCGTGACAGGAGATCTGTGAGATTGACAACATGTGCTTTGATCTGAAGTTTTCCTTTTGGATCAAATTACGTGTTTTATTTCTGGTGCTTGCCACACCTTCTTTCCCCAGGTGTTGCTATTTCGGTCATTTTACCTTCTCTATTTATTGTTTTTTCTCCCACTATGCTATGCGGTTTATAGCTTCTGTTGGACTTGTGGTTAGCTTGGGTTTGGTTCTTGGCTGAGTTCCTGGTGCTGCCAAAGCTTTATTGAAGATAAGTGTTTCCTTTCCCTTTTGTAGTTTGTTTATATATATGCGTGTGTTGCCTTTCCCTTTTGTTTGTCATTAGGCCTGAGGGAGACTCCTGTTCGTCCTTCCTTTTGGAAGAACAGGTAGAATCAGTCCTCACATTAGTTCCAGGGTCCTATAGGGTGGGATAGGATTCTAGGTATCCATTGTAATAACCTTGCCTACCTTTGGGGCCTGTTCATACTGGTAGTATGTCTGAACTGGAGTTATGGTTTTCTCTAGGAGGTGTCCATCTCCCTTCCCTAGTTTCCAGGCCTTATTTCGGTATCCCCTTTCCCTCCTATGCTCGGTGTGGTGTTTTCCTCCCACACACGAGCAAGACATTATAAACCGCCAAAAACGTAATTTTTGCTTGTTTCAGTACAGCCATGGATTCTATTGCTGCACAGGCCGGACAGCTGCAGGGGCTGTCTTTGGAAGTAGCTGACCTCCGCACGACCATCTCGCAGATCCAGAGACCACAGGCTTCTGGTCCTAGTGGTGGTTACCAGGCCTGTCTCGAGTGTAAAGTTGCCCTCCCGGACAGATTCTCTGGGGGAAGTGATAATTTCATTTTATTAGGGGAGGCATGCAAATTATATTTTAGGCTACGTCCACACTTATCTGGGGATGAGAATCAGAGAGTTGTTGTGGTTATTTCGTTGCTTAAAGGGGACGCTCAGTCATGGGCTTTTTTTCTGCCAACTGGATCGCAGTCTCTGTGGTCGGTGGATTAATTTTACAAAGCTCTGGGTCTCATCTATGATGACCTGGATCGGACCTCCCTGGCAGAGACCAAGGTTATGTGGCCTTCTTCAGGGAGAGAATTCTGCTGAGATCTATTGCTCTGAGTTTAGGAGGTGGGCTACAGATACTGAGTGGAACGATACGGCTCTCCATAGTCAGTTTTGTCAGGGATTATCAGAGAGGCTGAAGGACGCTTTGGCCTTTCATGAGAATTCTGAATCTCTGGAAGCCGCTATGTCTCTAGCAGTACGCATTGAGAAAAAGAGAGAAAAAGAGAGAAAAAGAGAAAAAAGAGAGATATCAAGGGCCCCCCCCACTCTGAGGATGTACTATCACATAACGTGTCATCTTTCTTTGACAATTTGGGTGAAAATACTCCTGGGTTTATGTCTGGGGACGAACCCATGCAGTTAGGGGGAGCTACTCCCGGATTCACTTTTAAGCATTCTTGTCGTAGGAAGGGTGTGTGTTTTTTCTGCAGACAGAAAGGACATTTTATCGATGTATGTCCATGCATTCAGCCTCAAAAAGTAAAAAAAAAAAAAAAAGGGATGTTTAATTCCCATCTTACTCTTGGAGGGGTGGGAGGAGTCAGAAAATGTGCATTTGTCTTTGCCTGGTAGTACCCGATTTTTCCTGACTGTTAAGGTGGCGCTAGAGTCCAAAACTGTAAGGATTGTGGTGTTTATCGACAGTGGGGCAGGGGTGAACCTGATTGATGCTCAGTTCGTCCTTATGCACTGGTTGTCTCCAAGTGCATTAGAGAAAAACATTTCAATTTTTGCTATTGATTCTGCACCTCTAAATCAGAAGTGTTTATCTCAGATGGTGCATGACATCCGATTAAAAGTGGGTGACTCATCAGGAATTCATCTTGGGGTTTTGTGTTAGAGGGTCTCCCTGCTCCATCCAATCCAACCATCGATTGACAAGCTAGATAGATTCTGGATTGGGGTGATTATTGCGTTCACAATTGTCTGAATAAATTTTTTTAACCACTAAAAAAATTACCTTCTTTTATATCTGATTTTGCCAATGTATTTTCTGAAAGTGGATGCCAGGATTTACCTCCGCATTGGGAATATGATTGTCCTATCAACCTTATTCAACCTGGAGCTTTATTGCCCAACTTTAGATTGTATAACCTTTCTGGACCGGAAAGAATGACCATGAGAGAGTATATTACCGAAAGTTTTGCGAAAGGACACATAAGACCTTCCAAATCTCCAGTGGTAGCAGGGTTTTTCTTTGTTAAAATAGGATAGAACTCCTAGGCAATGTCTGGATTTCCATGAGCTCAATCGGATTACTGTCCATGATCCTTTGATTCTTGATTTGATTACCCAGATTGTTGATGTCAAGGTAATCTCCAAGTTAGACTTAAGGGGGGCATATAATCTGGTCAGTATCAAGGAAGGGCATGAATGGAAGACAACTTTTAATACACCAGAGGGTCACTTTGAAAACCTGATCATGTCTTTTGGGTTGACCAATGCTCCTGCGGATTTCCAGCATTTTATGAATGACAGTTTTCATCACCTGGTGGGGAAGTTTGCTGTAATGTATTTGGATGACATACTAAATTATTCTCTAGATGTGGAGACAGGTGTTACAGATTCTAAGAGAAAATAAATTGTATGCAAAATTAGAGAAGTGTGTTTTTGCTGTACATGAGATGCAATTTTTGGGCTACCTGCTGTCATCTTCAGGTTTTCGAATGGATCCAGAGAGTCCATGTTGTATTGGAGCAAAAAGTAAAACACTATATCATATGACAACTGGTGGTAAACACGTAAGTAGTTAAACATCTAAATTAAACATACCAAATTAAAACTACCTTTAATTTCATAAATGGGTAATAGGCCAAAGAAGGCCCTAGTGTGAATCACTTACACAGACGAATACCGTGTCAGATACTCACACAGAAAAACAAAAAACATTTTTTTCAACCAAATATTGAAAAAGGGGGATGAACAAGCAATACTGGTAGGGGTACATGAGTTGTTGATGTGAGAGGGATTATAGGTCTGTCCCTAGTTGTAACCCTATGGCTTACTCAGCCCAGGAACACCTCCTGATGGTGGGGTTGCCCTGTCCCCGTACCTAGCTCTATTGCACCCCTAAATTGCCCTATATCCAATACCATAGATTAAGCTAACAAGATAGTCACTAAGAATACTATGGAGGGATACTAGAAATATGATGATGTATAGAAACACATAACCACCAACGCATTTCTACTGCAACAGTGGTTCATCAGGGGGTAATATAAAAATAGTGCAACATAAATGATAATGAAGGAAGAAAAAAGATACTCTAGAAGGTGTCCATCTCCCTTCCTATATATGTTTATGTCCGGATAATGGTATCCACATAAGAGAGATATGTACCTAGAGGTCACAATTTAAAATAAACATCACCTACAGTTTACAACTAACCGTTGTTTATGCATATAGTAAAGGTATTTACTTAGTGATGGGAACCTGGACCGATCGTACGCCGGATGATAGGAGAGCTAACACGGCTAGTATTTGTATTATTGCGCTTCTTATTTAAAGGCTGGTTCCTTAGATTATTGCCCAATGTCATTTCCGGTAGAGTGGATTATGTCATGATCTTGGACGTCATATCTGGGATTTGGAATGCAAAGTGGCGTCATATCCGGAATTTGGAACGCAAACTGACGTCACATCTGGGATTTGGAATGCATATGTCACTATGCCAATGCGATCAAAGATAAATACATGCCTTCCAAGATTTGGAACGCATGTGTAGAGTGCATACAAGAGGAGCGATCCATAAACATAGACATGAAAGATAAATTAAGGGACAAATAGAGTTCCTACCGAAGCGCCCTAAAACCAATCTATAGAGGACACTATTCAAGTATTTTTAGTTTTTTGTGAAAGAAAATAGCCAAAAAGCAATACACATACTTGTAGAAGTGCCTGTGGCTTTTGAGAGTTGGATCTTTTAAACCTGATTTGTTAGCTTAATTGAAATGTTTTTCTAGTACTCACGATCCTAACCCTGTTTATAAGAGTCATTTAGTGTTTGGATCTGCTTATAGATTATTTCTACTGTCTCAAACACAAACTGAACTCACTGTTATATCGTAAATTTAAGCTAACCACTCGTTACTATTATACACTTGTTATCCTTGAGTTTTAGCCTTTATAGTCTAATAAAGAAAAATATTTTTATTCACTTTCGTAACTTTTTTTTAATCAGCTGTTGAAATGGACCACTGTGAAAAGTATGTTGCAACCTCAGCATCAATAGAAAATTTTACAGTAAAACATTAATGGGGGTAGAACTAGGCTCGCTAAGGTATAATGTTACAGTATGTTTAAAAGCTTAGTCACCAGTTTTAGACACTGGTCTTAATAACCCCTATAACTTTGGTGCCTCGTAAGCCAGTCTTAATGTAAGATAGTTTCCTTGCTGGCTTACATTTAGGCCACTTTCTACACCTAAAACATGTGTAGAAAATTACAAATGAGACAGGCCTGTCCCCTTCCCCGCCCACAACTCTCCCACTTGTTTAGACCTAGCGTGAGCGGGGAAAAGGTTAATATCTAATATAGGCATATTTCTGGAAAGTAAATGACCCCCTATGTTCACTGGTGACTCTAGTAACTTTTTGTTACATCAGGAGAGCAAGTGCCATGATTGTGTGTCATGAACTGTGCAGAAATCCTATCATCTCTTCCCCTATGCAGAATGAGGGCTGTAACTGTGTCCACTATCCCTTGTGGAGACTCTGCTCGGCAACAATAGATTAACAGCTGTACTTAATGTTGTTTACCTTTAAAGCCCTATAAGGGCAATGGAATGTGATAATGTCACGTGACCTGCCATGAGAGAGGGGGGATTCAAAACTGTTGTTATCCCTCATATCTTGGGGAGGGGGATATGAAAACTGTTTTACCTCAATGAGGCTCCATTCAGACGTCCGCAAACGGGTCCGCATCCATTACGCAATTCTGTGGAATGGGTACGGACCCATTATTCTCTATGGGCTAGAAGTGATGCGGAGAGCACACTATGTGCTCTCCGCATCTGCGGAGCACGGCCCCGAACTTCACATGTTCTATGGGGGGTTCCGGCCGGGTGTGTTGCGGATCCGTAATTCGCAAATCCGCAATACACCACGGATGTGTGAATGGACCCTAAATCAGTTTATGTTCTGAGTTCACATGAACCCGAGGTGTGTGGTGTCTTCTCTGAGGAAAAGGGGGACATTAGGATCGCATGACACTGGATGTCCGAATGGCATAATCTTGGGACAACACAAAGCTACTCATTTGGGTTCTTAGGGCCCCATTACAATTTTATGTTTCATTGACCAATAACTTCCAATTACCTAATTGACCCTTTATTGACATCTGCCTCCAAGACATTAGCCGCAGGTTCTTAAGTTCTGTAGGTTGTGAGACTGAGTCTCCATGGATCTGACTTATTTTTCCTGCACTTCCCATAGTTGATAGATTGGATCGAGATCTGGAGATTTGGAGGCCAAATTAGCACCTTTGAACTCTTTGTCATGTTCTTTAAACTATTCCTGAACAGTTTTTGCAGTGTCATAGTGAACATTAATATGCTGAAAGGTGCCACCAACATTGAAGAATAATGTTACCATGAAGAGGTGTAAATAGTCTGCAACAATATTTAGGTATGTCACACTTACCAAAGTAATAAAAATAATATGATTCAGAATCTTAAGTTTTGCCATATATGTGCAGCTGGCGTTCCACATGATATAAATGAATTCATCAGATACAGTAATGCCAGTTTATTACATTACTCCATTGGTCCAGTTTTGATAATCATGTGAACACTCTGATCAGCCTGTTGCCAAGCTGCATATATGTAGGAAGCTGTAATGTGCTGTATTCTGACAACTATCTATCATAGCCAGCATTAATATATTCAGCAATTTGTGCTACAAATTAAATCAGATGGCCCAGCTTCTGTTTCCCTCACTGATCAATAACTCTTGGGTGTCTTAGGTGATGCTTCTGCTGGTTAACTGGTTATTCTTCCTTAGGCCATTAAGGCTACTTTCACACTAGCGTTAATGTTTTACAGTATTGAGATCCGTCATAGGGTCTCAATATCGGGAAAAGAACACTTCCTTTTTGTCCCCATTAATTGTCAATAGGGACAAAACGTAACTGAACAGAACGGAATGCTCCAAAATGCATTCCGTTCTCATGAAGGAGAGCAAAACGCAGCATGTGGCGGTTTGCTTTTCGTCCTGAGATGCGGACACAATAGAAAACGGATCCATCCCCCATTGACTTTCAATGGAGTTTATGACAGATCCGTCTTGGCCATGTTAAAGATAATACAACCGGATCCATTCATAATGGATTCAGATGGTTGTATTATCAGTAACGGAAGCCTTTTTGCTGAATCCTGCCGGATCCAGCAAAAACACTAGTGTGAAAGTAGCCTAAATACTTAATATCCAGAACATATCACAAGACTAGATTTGAAGCTGCTCTGGCCTAGTTATCTAGCCACAACAATTTGGTCCTTCTTGAAGTCACTAAGATCGATACACATTTTTATATCTTTCAGCACCAGCTTCCAAAAGTAACTGCCTAATAGCCCGCCCCTTGACAGGGGCCATTGTTATGAGATAACCAATATTCATGAGCGAGCACCAAAGTGTTTGGGTAATCGGATCGAATACATTGCGATATTCGTGCGCTCGGCCGAGCACCCAAGTATAATGGAAGTCGATGGGAGACAACCAGGCACTCCCTGCTCGGATGAGGTGAGCGTGCCTGGTCCATTGGAAAAGGTCAGAAAGTGGCAAAAACACCACCAAAATGGATCTGGAACAGCATTGGGACAATGTCTGGGTGCATCTTGGACTCCAATATCGCTGCTGGGAACCATGTTGTCCCAGTTGTCCGACACTTTTACAGACCGACAAAATTACGCCCAAAATCCCACCCCCTCCAAAAAAAATTGTAAAATTGTTAAGAAACATTCTTTCCTGTATATTCAATTGTATATACAGTACAAGTGCTGCCAAAAATGACAAGAAAGAAGCACTCCGATACAGCCTATGTGAAAAGGCTGCCAAAATTTACAAGGAACCGACACTCCAATACGCCTTTTATTACACATAAAGGAGGGCAACATACACACCCTTGAAAAATTATCATTGATGGCCTGCTGGTGACCCTCCAAAACATTTGGAGCAAGGGCCTGCTGATATGACCACCTAAGAAGTTAATTGATCTGGTCAGCACAGGCTACCAAGAAAGAATGACCAATTTCTAATCTTAATTTTCATTTTGGTCCCAGATAATGTCACATAGCACAGTTAGAGCAGGGTATGGCGGTCAGCAGAGGCTACCAAGAAAGAATGACCAATTTGTAAGCTTAATTTTCATTTGGGTTCCAAATAGCAGAGTTAGTGCAGGGAATGACGGTCAGCATTTGTTGCCTCTTTACATTATGGAAAGTCATTACCGGAACTATACCACAATTACAAGCTTCTATCTGACCAGCTTGGAATTTTATTGTCTACCTCAAATAAAGATTTAGGGAAAGTGGCACATATAATGAAAAAAAGGAATACAATAGATGTTATAAAAGCTTTAGTTTTCAAAACAGGAATATCAACATTTGACTATTACCTGTAATGTTCTCCACAATAGAAAGAAACATGGTCAATCCTTAAAAAGACAAATCCAGGATAAAAGAGAATTCCTGATTGATCATTCCCCCCTGGAAATAGACATGCTTATAAGTTTCTGCTGATAATTGTAATTCCTCAATGCCCCAAATTCAAAAGGATCTAATATCTCTTGAAAAGGCATCTTTAAAGTTGAAAGGAGAAAATGGAGTCAAGCCTGGCATATAAAAAAAAAAAAAATAATAATAAATAAATAAATATTTATTTACCCCTGTACCATTATGGCCTCATGCACACGACCGTTGTTTGATTCCGTGTCCGTTGCTCCGTTTTTCTGCAGACCCATTGGTTTTCAATGGGTCCGTGGAAAACTCGGAAAATGCACCGTTTGTCCTCCGCGTCCGTGGTCCGTGATTCCAGTCCGTCAAAAAAATATAACCTGTCCTATTCTTGTCCCTGAAAAACGGTTCACGGACCCATTCAAGTCAATGGGACTGTGAAAAATGCGGATGGCCATCCGTGTGTCATCCGTGTTCCGTGTCCGTTTTTTTTGCGGATCCATAGGCAGGCACTTGGCAAAAATTGTCATCCTGTCTTTTGGGTCATGTCCGCTAAAAAAAAAACGGAAGACACACGCAAACACAACGGAAGGCAAAAACGGACACGGATCACTGAACAACGGAACCCCTTTTTGCGGACAGCATAAAAAAAACGGTCGTGTGCATGAGGCCTATATAAAAACCAGAATCCTGTAAAAAACACATGCATTAAAGATTCACCACCGAAGGAAAGCAAATTATGTTTCCTTCCAAGTCTGAAAGATAGAAGAGAATATACCATGTGAGCTGACCCCCAAAAAAATTGTAGGTGAGGGCCTGCAGGTGAGCTGACCCTCCCTGAAGTGATGCACTGATCCTCAAACTCTTCTGCATCCACAGTCAGAAGAAGATGACTGTGGGGAATGACAATTAGTGTTTTATTTGGTGGATGATGCGGATGAGACACAGTTGTCAATAAGTCAGGGTCTTGTTAAGTCAACACAAGTGAGGAGGATGACTAGAGTGAGTAAGTGGAAGAGAAGTTGGGGGACAATGACATCACTGAACCAACCTGGGAAGATGGAAAGCTGAGCAAGGGCAGCAGAACAGAGGGGGAGGAATCCACAGCACAGCAACAGGCTGGAAGAGGCTGTGTGGTGGCAAAAGGGAGAAGGTGGGCCACAATAAACAGGCCCGCAACTGTTCCCCCTTGTGCAAATCTCCCTTGGCAAGGGGTAGATGTTCCGCAGTCTGGGGCTTTTTTGAGGAAAGTGGGAACTATAAAAAATTGCAATTTGCTAACTGTAACTGTGATACACCTAAACAAGAACTCAACATTTCATAAATAACCATAACATATTTTACATCCTATTAATAAACTAACTCAAACCATAACAATAAACACTCAAACATGGGAACTTACTGGGGGAAGACTGTACACTGGAGGCTAAATGAGTAGGGCTGAGAACACTAGCAACCTCAACCCCAACAGCATGATCTGCCACTTGGCATCACAGCACCTTAATAGGTGGGCGGAACCCCTGGGTCCACAACCAGTGTCTGTGGGTCACACCACTGCCTCCTCTTCCTCCCCTGTGTTACATGCTGGCCAATCCTCTGTCCTAGACGCAGGCCTGGATGACTCCCTTCGCAAGCAGCATCTGGTAGCACACCCCTTTCTGTGCACAAGCACAGCGTACAGATGTCCTTACCTCAGGCCTTTGATCGTAAGCGCAAATAGCCATCCAACCAACCACCGGCTATAGCACTAAATGTGCCCCTTTCAAAATATATGGCCATGGAAATGTTACCATTTAGGCCTGTGGACACTGAGGCTTTCCTCAGCCTCATGGTGGCGGCCATCCTTCGTCACTCAGTCCCCAGCCGCCACTATTGTTCACGGTTACACCAGCAATTGTGTGTGTCCCGTAACAACACCCGTGCCCAGAGCAACACAGTTATTGGGAAGGTCCACTTAACTACGGACACACGGACAAATGCTTTTGGAAGAGGGACACTACATTTCTGTGATGGCACACTGGGTGAAACTTGTCTAGGCCGTTAGAGAGTCAGACCCTGGGATGGCACAGGTGCCACTGACGCCAAGGATTGAAGGCACTACTTCTATGGGGATTTCTACCACCACATACATTTGTGGCTGCAACCCCCCCCCCCCTTCTTCTCCTCCGCCTCCACCTCCAACTTCACTGCAAACTCTGAATCTCATGGGAAGCGGCAACAGGCCTTGCAGAAATTAATTTGCTTGAGTGACAAAAAGAACATCGCCGCAGAGATGTGGCAGGGTATAACTGACCAGGTTGGCTGCGTCTGATAATGGCCATAACTTGTTGGCATCTTTGTAGCTCGGCAAGCTCACACACATGGCAATCATACAGCATATATGTACCACGCACAACAAACATCCCAAACGTATACATTAGTAGAGATGTCGCGGACATAAAATTTTCCGTTTGCGAACGGCAAACACAAACTTCCGCTAAAGGGCGAATCGGGTGAACCACTATAGACTTCAATAGGCAGACAAATTTTAAAACCCACAGGGACTCTTTCTGGCCACAATAGTGATGGAAAAGTTGTTTCAAGGGGACTAACACTTGGACTGTGGCATGCTGGAGGGGGATCCATGGCAAAACTCCCATGGAAAATTACGTAGTTGACGCAGAGTTGGGTTTTAATCCATAAAGGGCATAAATCACGTAACATTCCTAAATTGTTTGGAATAACGTGCTTTAAAACATCTAGTGTGTGTATACGATCAGGTATGATGTTGTATCGATCAGGTAGTGTAAGGGTTACGCCCGCTTCACAGTGACAGACCAAACTCTGACAGACCAAACTCCCTGTTTAACGCACCGCAAACTCCCCATTTGCACAACCGCAAACTCCCCATTTGCACAAGGTTGGATACCAAGCTAGCCATGTCCAGTTCCTTGTCCTCACTGACGTCATTGAAGTTCTCTTCCTCCACCCAGCCACGTACAACACCAAGGGTCCCCGAAAGGTGACAACAAGCCCCTTGGGACACCTGCTGTGGTTGGCCTTCCACCTCCTCAAAGCCACCTTCCTCCTCTGACTCCTCTTCTTCAGACTCCTATCTCTGTGTTGCCGCAGGTCCAGCAATCGACGATGACCAGGCTGCTTCTGGTGGTGAAGGTGACCACAACTCTTCCTCTTCATGCTCATCTACGGCCTGATCCAGGACTCTTCGCAGGACAAGCTCCATAAAAAACTATATGAGTGGTGTGTTAAGTAGTACTATTCCTATAATTGTAATCCCTGTTACGTCCCCTATCAGGGGACGTGAATAGATTTTAGGAACCGGGAGATGGAAAAAGATGATTGGTTGGCCCTCTTACTTCCAATTTGGGACATTGTGCGTGCGCCGCGCAATGTACTGTGACACCCTATATGAGTGGTGTGTTAAGTAGTACTATTCATATCAGTTTAATCCCTGTTACAACCCCTATCAGGGGACGTGTATCAAATAGATTTTAGGAACTGAGAGATGGAAAAAGATGCTTGGTCGGTCCTCTTCCTTCCAATTTGGGGCACTGCGCATGTGTCGTGCAATGTACTGTGACACCCTATATGAGTGGTGTGTTAAGTAGTACTATTCTTATCAGTTTAATCCCTGTTACGTCCCCTATCAGGGGACGTGTATTGAATGGATTTTAGACAATTGCAAAGAGTTGTCAATAGTTGACACACTGATTGCAGAAATTGTATTCATCTGTGTGTGCTTCCTTCTTGTTATAGTGAGGACTGAGCTCGTGCACACGTTCGGGAGATTGAAGTGAATTGAATACTTGCATGTGGAGATACAGAAAAAAGCTGGCTCTGTTCGCTTCCTTCTAATTTGAGGCTGGGGCACTGTGCCACCCTATATGAGTGTGTTCAGTAGTACTATTTTTATCACAGAAAAAAAAATAATAATAATAATACACCAAACGGATATGCCACTGATTATACTAGCTAGTCAAACAAGCAGATATTAAAAGCTGAGACTTTTGCCAATATATATTTCTGACAGGAAAACATCGGAGCATGAGGGGCTCCGATGTGTTCCTGACAGGAATATATTGGCAAAAGTCTCAGCTTTTATTATCTGCTTATCACACTCAGCCTCAATTTTTTTCTGTGATTTATATATTTCATCCTTACAATGCTCTGTTTTGTGTAGGATGCCTTTGTGGTGCATGTGGTCTGCGCCGGCATCCTTCATTGTACGCATTTTTTGCTGGGGATGGTCGTTTGCTGCAGTCCACATGTGGTGGGACTGCTCCTACAATGATAAACACGCTACATTATTTGGGGTCTGAGCAGTTCCCCCATATTGGCCACTATATTTCTATAACCTTGTTCCATATGTATTGAATGTGCCGTCACCTCGCATTTAACATTCTTTTGCACCTGGTAACCTCCATTACACGGTCTGATTTGGGTGTGGCTTATTCACATTGCATTAGTTGTCCTGCTATGGGGCTGTGTGGAAGCTTGGCTGTGAGCAGTATTCAATCACCTTCAGACTGTGTTCACACCATAGTTAGCGTAGTGGTAGGACCCCATGCCATGCTGAGCGGTTCCCCCATATTGGCCACTATATTTCTATGATCCTATTTTTATCAGTTTAATCCCTGTTACGTCCCCTATTTAGGGACGTGTATTGAATCTTTGCATGGGGAGATACAGAAAAAAAGCTTGCTCTGTCCGCTTCCTTCTAATTTGGGGCTGGGGCACTGCGCGTGTGCCGCGCAATGTACTGTGCCACCCTATATGAGTGGTGTGTTCAGCAGTACTATTTTTTATCAGTTTAATCCCTGTTACGTCCCCTATCAGGGACGTCTATTGAATTGATTTTACACAACCACAAAGAGTTGTCAAAAGTTGACAAAATGTTTGCAGAAATTGTATTAATCTGTGTGTGCATCAATCTTGTTGTAGTGATGACTGAGCTCGTACGCACGTTCGGGAGATTGAATTGAATCCTTGCATGTGGAGATAAGGAAAAAAGCTTGCTCAGTCCGCTTCCTTCTAATTTGGGGCACTACAGAGAGAACCATTGCGACATCATGAAATAATAATTTTGTTCCTCTGAAGTACATTGAGTATCCAGCTATAATGTTTTGAGCTCTGTACTTGCTCTGCCAAGGGAATGAGTTCTGTAGTTCTTCCATTGTCACTGAAAAAGTGCTTGATCTACAAAAACCAAATCTGAAACTCTATATAGATAAAAAAATGAATTTTAATTTGAATCTAATTTAAATTAGGTAGAAAAATTTGTTTTCCCAGCAGAAAGTGTACTAAAACAATTGGGCCTTGAACCCTAGCTGGTGGCGGAGAAGTCACGCAAGTTATCCGGCATGCAGAGATTAAATACAGTAGTGTGGGGTCCAGTTTTAGCCCAAGGCATCTAATGAGGCTTTTTTTAGTCAAATGCATCCTCCACTGTCAGTCCCTTCGGTATCCACGCCTGATTCATCTTAATAAAGGTGAGGTAATCTAGACTTTTTTGACCTAGGCGACTTCTCTTGTCAGTGTCAATACCTCCTGCTGCGCTGAAGGTCCTTTCTGACAGGACACTTGAAGCAGGGCAGGCCAGAAGCTTTATCGCAAAGTGGCATAGCTCAGGCCACAGGTCAAGCCTGCACACCCAGTAGTCAAGGGGTTTATCGCTCCTCAGAGTGTCGATATCTGCAGTTAAGGCGAGGTAGTCTGCTACTTGTCGGTCAAGTCGTTTTCTGAGGGTGGCTCCTGAAGGGCTGTGGCGATGCGTAGGACTTAAAAAACTCTGCATGTCCTCCATCAACAACACGTCTGTAAAGCGTCCTGTCCTTGCCGGCGTGGTCGTGGTAGGAGGAGGATTACTTTCACCTCTTCCCCTGTTAGATTCCCCTTGTGCTGTGACATCACCCTTATAAGCTGTGTAAGGCCCCATTCACACGTCCGCAATCCTGTCCTGCATTTTGCGGAACGGAATTTCAGACCCATTCATTCCTATGGGGACACGCTATGTCCCGCCCGGACCCGGAATTGCAAATCCGCACTTCCAGGTCTGCACCTCCGTTCCGCCAAAATATTAAACTTGTTCTATTTTTGTCCGCAATTGACAAGAAAAGGCATTTTCTATATAGTGCCGGCGATGTTCGGTTAGCAAATTGCGGAACGCACAACGCCTATGTCCGTGTTTTGAGGATCCGCAAAACACTTGCCGATGCATACTTTTTAACTTGTTTTGGATAGGTTACAACGAGCACCCTAGGATGCCTGCTGTGGTTGGTCTTCCCCCTCCTCAAAGCCACATTCCTCTTCTGATTCCTCTTCCTCAGACTCCTCTTCCAGCGTTGCCACAGGTCCAGCAAGCGATCATGATAAGGCTGTTTCTGGTGGTGATGGTGACCACAACTCTTCCACTTCCTCTTCAAGCTCATCTATGGCCTGATCCAGCACTCTTCGCAGGGCACGCTCCAGGAAGAAAACAAATGGGATGAGGTCGCTGATGGTGCCTTCGGTGCAACTGACTAGGTTTGTCACCTCCTCTAAAGGACGCATAAGCCTACAGGCATTGCACATGAGCGTCCAGTAACGTGGCAAAAAAATACCCAGCTCCGCAGAGGCTGTCCTAGCACCCCGATTATAAAAATGCTCGCTGACGGCTTTTTCTTGTTGGAGCAGGCGGTCGAACATTAGGAGTGTTGAATTCCAATGTGCCGGGCTGTCGCAAATAAAGCGCCTCACTGGCATGTTGTTTCGCTGCTGAATATAGGAAAAGTGCTCCATTGCCGTGTAGGAACGCCCGAAATCGCCACACACCTTCCTGGCCTGCTTGAGGAAGTCCTGTAAGCCTGGGTAATTACACACAAAGCGTTGTACAATCAGATTCAACACATGTGCCATGCACGGCACATGTGTCAACTTGTCCAAATTCAATGCTGCCAACAAATTGCTTTCGTTGTCACACACCAATTTGCCGATCTCCAGTTGGTGCAGGGTCAGCCACTGATTCACCTGTGTGTTCAGGGCGGACAGGAGTGCTGGTTCCGGTGTGACTCTCTGCTTTCAGGCAAGTCAACCCCAAGACGGCATCACACTGTCATATCCGTGATGTGGAATAGCCCCTGGTGAGCTGGGGGGTGCAGTTGATGATGTGGAGCAAGACGCAGCAGCAGAAGAGGACTCAGCTGAGGAGGTTAGCGAAGAGGGCGAGTTGGAGGAGTAGAGGAGGTTGCAGCAGGCCTGCCTGCAAGTCGTGGCGGTGTCACCAACTCCACTGCAGAGCCACACATTCCATGCTTGGCAGCCGTCAGCAGGTTTACCCAATGCGCAGTATACGTGATATATCTGCCCTGAACGTGCTTTTCAGACCAGGTATCAGTGGTCAGATGGACCCTTGCCCCAACACTGTGTGCCAAACATGTCATGACTTCCTTTTACACAATAGAGTACAGGTTGGGTATAGCCTTTTGTGAAAAATAATTTTGGCCGGGTACCTTCCACTGTGGTGTCCCAATAGCTACAAATTTTTTGAAGGCCTCAGACTCCACCAGCTTGTATGGTAAAAGCTGGCAGGCTAACAGTTCCGTCAAGCCAGGTGTCAGATGCTGGGCAAGGGGGTGACTCTGACATTGGCTTCTTACACTCAAATATTTCCTTGTCAGACATCTGACTGTGGGCAGATGAGCAGAAACTGCTGAAGGTGAGAGGCGGGTGATTGAGAGGGGGCAGGGAGGACAGCAGTGGTTGACGTGGCTGAAGATGCTGGACCAGGAGGAGGATGGTGGCTTTGAGTTTTTCTGCTGCTTGTACTCATGTGTTGATCCCATTGGCGTTTGTGATGTGAGATCATGTGCCTTCGCAAAGCAGTTGTACCTAGGTGGGTGTTGGACTTCCCACGACTCAGCTTCTTTTGGCACAGGTTGCAAATGGCATCGCTGTTATCAGAGGCAGACACACAAAAAAAAGGCCACACTGCTGAGATTTGCAATGATGGCATTCTGGTGGTGGCAACAGCATGCGTTAATTGGCATGCCGTCTGGCTGACCCCGGGTGCCGATACAGGCTGTGCCACTAGTTCCTTGTGACAACCTCCCCCTGCTTCCAACTTGTCTCCTCCTCCTCTCTGTCTCCCCATCTGAACTTTCCCCCTGTTCTTCTCTTCAAGCGCGCCAGCACCCTCACCCTGATGCGCGGCCTAGTGTAACAAGGAGGGAAACATTTTGGAAGATGAAGGATTACATATCAAACCGTGTCAGCATCCTCAATGATCCCTCTTTGCCTTACAACTATTGGGTGTCCAAGCTGGACACGTGGCACAAACTTGCACTCTATGCCTTTGAAGGGCTGGCCTGTACACTGTATTCACTAAAACCTCATCCAAAACTTACACATTACTATAAAATACAAACATAACATACAAAAGTGGTGGTAAAACAATGGCATGACCTGTTGTATAACTCTTAAATAACAAAATAAATAACAATAATAAAATATCTTACAAACTAGTAAATTGTAACTCAAACCATAACCAACAATAAGTCAAACACAGTACACAGGGTGATAGCCAGACCACCCTCAGTTTGTATCATTTACACCTCAAAGTTGCTGGCCGGCCCTGCCGCCAGCGTTTTGGCACAGAGGGTATTTAGTGCTGCTGTGGCCATAATAACAGATAAAAGCATGCGCCTGTCCACTGAAAATGCTGACTGATTATACTAAAAATGAACCGGGCCTGGATTGTCCCTGACTTCTCTGCTCCACCAGATGACACCGGCTGAACATAAAACAACACATTTAAAATGCCTTTTACGTATTGAATACACTGTATTCACATGCACCTCTGCCACCACTAAAAAGGTTATATGGTTCAATCTTCTTTTTCTCGTCCTTCTCCTCCTCCTCCATCATATGAACTTGATTTTTTAGGCTGCCCTGGCAAAATAATGTTTTATAGGGTCAGCAAAACTCTTGCATAGGTGCCAGAGGTGACGCTCAGAGCCCTCTCTGTGGGCACCCTTACCCTTGAAAAGTCTGTGGTGCACCAATATGCCTTACACTTTTCCTGGCAATCAGCGTCAGGAATGACACAGGCAGCAAATTGACTGTAGGCAGGCTACTATAGCTAAATAATAAGGAACATGGAAGATATACTATTTTGGACTGTAGTATTCAGGGTAAATGATTGAGTTGGCACTTTGCGATAAATAAGTGTGTTTGTGGATGCAGTTTGGGCAATCAGTCTCTAAAAGGGTCGCCATCGCCTTCACTGTTTTAGAGGGTTAGCGCACTTGGAGGCCCTCTGCTACATTATTTTAACTCTGTTTCATTGAGCCCAGGGCCAAAGCCTCTGCATGAACCATCAGCATCACGCCCACTTTCCCCTCGCTTTGTCCCTCGCTTTGTGCACGCCTTATTCATATTAATGGTTTTGTCTGTAGGTGTGGCGAAGTTTTTTACTGTCCGCTAAACACACCGTTTTCTGATGCAGGACAGTATTGGATACAAAAACCAACAAGTTGTGGACACTTTACAAGGCCCAGATGAATAGAAGTTTTAATAGACACGTTGTTTTCAGATACATTTCAGTATGGGATACAAAAACCACAGGTTGTGGACACTTTACAAGGCCCAGATGAATCGAATTTGCAATATACGCACACTGCATTCAGATGTAGTTCAGTATTGGAAGCAAAATACAACAGATGTCGGCCAGTATCTTAGGCCCCAAAAAAATGGATTTTGTAGTATACACACTGTATTCAGATATAGTTCTATATTGGATACAAATTTGTCCCAAATAAAATGTATTCTCTGCTGGAATACTGTATATACGGTTGCAGCCTAAACGCACACACAGATTTGCATAAAACTAGTTAAGTATGGCCAAAATATAATTCACTCTCTGCTGGAATAATTAATATAATGGTTGCGGATTGAACACACACAGATGTGGCACAAATTAGGCAGGCAACTGAATTTATATTAAATGGTAAAAATTAAATGACTTTATCTGCAAGGTACTGTGCCACCCGATATGAGTGGTGGGCATTGGCAGTGGGCACAGTAGTCTGTGTGAGCCTGACACACACTGGCAGGCAACTGAAATTATATTAATGGGTAAAAATTAAATGGTTTTTTATCTGCAAGGTACTGTGCTAACCGATATGAGTGGTGGGCATTGGCAGTGGGCACAGTAGTCTGTGTGGGCCTGACACACACTGGCAGCCAACTGCAATTATATTAAAGGGTAATAATTAAATGACTTTTATCTGCAAGGTGCTGTGCCACCCGATATGAGTGGTGGGCACTGGCAGTGGGCACAGTACAGTCTTTGTGGGCCTGACACACACTGGCAGGCAACTGAAATTATATTAATGGGTAAACATTAAATTACTTTATTATCTGCAAGGTGCTGTGCCACCCTTTATGAGTCGTGTGCACACAGTACAGTATCTGGGCCTGCGGTCTCTCACACACGGGCGGGCAACTGCAATTTTATATATAAGCAGACTGATGTACCAGCCCTAAAAAGGGATTTTTGGGGTGCTGTAAGGACAATGTCCTTACAGCAGGTGAGTCTTTGAGGACTGGAGTGGACACAGAACTCTGGCCTAGCTAACGCTTTCCCTGGAATCCCTATATTAATTCAGCAACAGCACTATCCCTGCTCTAACGAACACTGCAGCTTCAGAATGAATCTAAGATGGATGCTGTCCGTGCTTTTTGATAGGAGGTAGGAGGGAGGGTATGCCGATTGGCTGGAATGTGTCTTCTGACTGTCAGGTACAGGGTAAAAGTTTGCTCAATGATTATGTATAGGGGGCGGTCCGAACATCGCATATGTTCCCCCGCCGCGGCGAACGTGATCAAGCGATGTTCGCCGGGAACTGTTCGCTGGCGAATAGTTCGGGACATCACTAATGGACAGCAGAACCTCACACCCTGCACTAGAAATCAGCTACACTATATAACAATCTTACCTACACTAACTATCTCCCACTAACTATCTGTATTATATATATAAGCCAACTAATTAACTATCTAATGTAATGACTCTCTTTCAGAACTGCAAAAATCTGCAGAAAATGGCTGCAGGGGAGGTTCTTATATAGTAAGGGGTATGTAACTTGACTATTGGTTGCTAGGGATGTTTCTAAGCTCAGACAAAGACATTGCAGCCTTCTCATTGGCCCACAAGCAAGAAGCAGGGAGGGATCATGGGTTCAGATGAAAAAAAATGTAGAATATTCGTGAATACAAATATATAGCACTATATTGTAAATCTTCGCGAATTCTCAAAGTGGTGATATTCACGAGTAAAATTTGCGATTCGAATATTCGTGCCGAACACTAGTTACAATTACTTTTATTATTTCACCCAAAGAGAGAAATGAGATTTAGTACATATTATTTATATTTCACTTACGTAGAGCTGACATATTCCTCAGCACTTTACAGACACTAACATCACTTGCTGTCCCCAATGGAGCTCACAATCCCAGTTCCCTGTCACTAAGGGCTCATGCACACGGCCGTAGGTGGCCCGTTCCGTGCATTGTGGTCTGCAATTTGCGGCAAACCTCCGTACGGCTGCTGCGATCAATGGGTCTGCATTCGTCCGTTTGCGGTATGGAAGTGCAGAACGGAACCTCAAAGATGCACTCCGTAATGGTTCCATAGTGTTCCGTGATTCCACTCCCTATCTCCAGATTTACAGACCCATTGAAGTGAATGGATCCGTAATGTGGAATGCACATGGAACGGTGACCGTGTATTGCGGATCCGCAAATGCGGTCCACAATACGGCAACGGGCAGCACACGTTCGTGAGCATGAGCCCTAAGTCTTTGGGATTAAATCCACACAAGCACAGGAAGAACATACAAACACCATGCAGATGGCCTTAGTCGGATTCAAATGTTATGACCCCACCATGCAGCCCATATCATCATAACATTACACAAAGTAAACCATGAAGAATTTTTTTTAATCAAATAATTAATAGTATAGAAAAAAATATTTTCTACTTATATAATTCACTAATTGTCTCAGCAGGACAAACTAGGCAACATATTAACCTAGAACTTAAATATAATTTGTGGTCGGGGCTACATGACACATAACCGTCTACCTGCCTAACTAACTAAACTAAGCGGCTTGAATTGTGCCATAACCGCTGCGTAGGAGGAATGCCTGAAAGGGGGCAAAAGAACTGAATTAGACTTACCGGTAATTCCATTTCCTTGAATCCACCATGACGGCCACAAGGAGATTGACCCTTGACCTCTGAAGGGGCAGGAACACACGGAGAGTTTAAATTCCCCACCCACCTTCAGCTCCTCAGTGTTTTACAGATCACCCGAAGTGCAAAAAAATTTGACAGGATATTCATCTTCATATCCATTGCCTGAGTGAATTGTTCTCTTTTTTTTTTTTTTAGGGAGGGAATAATACGGGCCGTCATGGTGGATTCAAGGAAATGGAATTACCGGTAAGTCTAATTCAGTTCTTCCATTTCATCCACACCATGACGGCCACAAGGAGACTTAACAAATGATTAGGAGGGTAGGGAAAACGCCTCGAGAACTCTTCGTCCGAACAGAGTCTCATTGGAGTCTAGAAGACTAAGGCGATAATGTTTTACAAAAGTATTTATACTAGACCATGTAGCGGCCCTGCAAATCTGCTCGAGCGACACACCTCCTCTTTCTGCCCAAGAGGAGGCTGTGGCTCTAGTCGAGTGGGCTTTAATGAGACCAGGACTAGATAAACCCTGTATCTTATAACAGCATTCGATAGTGGACCTGATCCATCTAGCTATGGAAGCTTTGGAAAGTTTTTTACCCCTGTTTTTCCCCGAAAACTGTACTAAAAGGTTATTATCTACTCTAAACTTTTTGGTAGTGTCCAGATACTGGATAACCGTATCTTTTACATCTAGAAGATGGAATCTGTCGTCGTCATCGGACCTTTGAGACTTAGGTATGGAAGGAAGAAAGATCTCCTGGTTGCGATGGAAGTTAGAAACGACTTTAGGGAGAAACCCGGGATCGAGTTTTAGTCTAATATGATCCTCTTTTACCAGGAGATATGGTTCTTTACAAGACAAGGCCTGTAATTCGCCTATCCGACGGGCAGAAGTTATGGCTATCAGAAAAGCTGTTTTAAAAGACAGATGTTTTAAAGAAATGCTTTCTAGAGGAACAAACGGAGGTTTTGTTAAGCCTTCGAGGACAATGTTTAGGTCCCAAGAGGGAGAATTAGACTTCAGGGATGGACTAAGTCTGGTGGCTGCTCTTATAAAACGCTTTATCCACCTATGGTCGGCTAGTGAGCGGTCATAGAAGACGCTAAGGGCCGAAATTTGTACTTTTAAGGTACTAGGTCTTAGGCCCAATTCTAGCCCTTGTTGTAGGAACTCCAGGATCTTATCAACCGGGGGAAGATGTGTCTGGAAACTCTACCCCTAACCAGGAACAATACTTCTTCCATACTTTCAGGTAAATAGCGGAAGTGACCTTTTTCCTGCAGGCTTTTAGAGTAAGGATAACCTTGTCTGAGAGACCCTGTTTCCTCAGAGTTTCCCCTCAGGATCCAGACAGCCAGATTGAACTTCTCTGGGTCCGGATGATGAAGGGGACCCTGTACCAGCATGTCCCTTTGGTAGGGGATTTTCCATGGACCCTCTATGGAGAGACGTTGTAGTACTGGGAACCAACACCTTTTTGGCCATAGAGGGGTTATGAGGATTAGTGTTACGGGTTCCCTCTGTATTTTCTGTACAATCCTTGGTATAAGGGGTATTGGAGGAAATGCGTACGCAAGGTGCCATTCCCATTTTATGGAGAGGGCGTCTATGGCCCAAGGTTTGTCTCTTGGGTTCAGGGAGCAGAATACATCTACTTGGGCGTTCTTTTTGAGGAAAAAGATCGATAGCAGGACATCCCCATCTTTTTATAATGTACTGGAAGATATTTCTGTTTAGTGACCATTCTGAGGGGTCTATTTTTTCCCTGCTGAGATAATCTGCAACGAGGTTGTCGCTGCCCTTCAGGTGTAATGCTGATAGAGACAGAACATTTCTTTCTGCCCAGGAGAATATTTTTCGTGCTATTTCTCCCAGAGAGTCTGATCTTGTGCCTCCTTGGTGTCTTAAGTAGGCTACGGTGGTGGTGTTGTCTGACAGGATTTTTAAGTGACGACCTTTTAACAAGTCTTCCCCTTGCGGATGGTTTCGAGGACTGCATATAGTTCTCGGAAGTTGGATGATCTTTTCATTATGTCTTTTGGCCAGGAACCTTGGAAGTAATGATCCCCCAGACTGGCCCCCAACCGGTTTGGCTTGCATCTGTTATGATTTGTATCTCTGGATACTTTTGCCAATCTAACCCTAAAAGAAGATTCTTTTCCTTTTTCCACCAGTCTAGATCCGTTTTTATTTTTAATGGTATCTGTATTTTTCTTTCTAGATCCGTTTGTTTCTTGTTCCATTGTTTCAGGATCCAATTTTGGATTTTTCTTGTATGGCTCTGGCTCCAGGGCACCGCTGTGATGCATGCTGTCAGATTCCCCAGTAGACTCATGGCCTCTCTGATAGAGTATTTCTTTGATTTTTGGAATTTTGTGATCTTTGATATCAGGTTTTCCACTTTGTCTTTTGGTAAAAAGGTTTTTTGAGCCGAAGAGTCTAGTTCTACTCCTAGGAATTTCTTCCTTACCGATGGTTCTAGGGAGGATTTCTTTGTATTGATGATCCAACCTAGAGATGAAAGGACTTCTTTGAATCTGTTGGTTGCGCTGCGATTTCTTTCCTCTGTTTCTCCCAGAATTAAAAAGTCGTCTAGGTATGGGATTATACAAATTCCTTCTTGGCGAAGGAAGGCAACCATTTCCACTATCAGCTTTGTGAACACTCGCGGAGCCGAGGAGATTCCGAATGGGAGTGCGACAAACTGGAAATGATGGGTAGTCCCCTTTAGGTCTTTTAGAGCAAACCTCAGATATTTCTGATAGAGGGGGTGGATAGGGACGTGATAATAAGCGTCTTTTAAATCGACGGATGACATGAACGTTCCTTTTGCAATGAGTGGGATCGTTGTGGCTACTGTCTCCATCTTGAACTTTCTGTACAAGATGTACCTGTTTAGGAGTTTGAGATTTATTATAGTTCTGAACGACTGGTCGGGTTTTTTTACAAGAAAGAGATTTGAGTAAAATCCCTTCCCTTCCTCTGATTTTAGCACCCTCTGAATTGCAGCAAGTTTTAAGAGGTCCTGTACACTTGACCAAATTTTTATTAAATCTCCTCTTTTGTGGGAAGAAATATGGAAGCTTTTTGGGGGGAGAGACGTAAACTCTATTTTGTAACCGTGGGAAACAAGATTTAGCGCCCACTGATTTGATGTTATGTCGGCCCATGCCGGAAAAATATTTTTAAGTCTGCCCCCCACAATGGCGTCATTGCCTGGACTGCCTATTTTGGGGATTAAGGATGAAACCTCTTCCTCTTCCCCCTTTAGGGTAACTCCACCTTCCTGTCTTCCCTTTCCCTCTATAGGATTTCTGTTGGGGCTGGTATTGACGAAAGGGATTCTTTTTGGTATCTTTTCTTCCGGAAACCCTTTTTCTTATCCGCAGCTTTCCCAAGGATCTTATCTAGAGTAGGTCCAAATACGTACTCGCCCGAAAAGGGTATGGAGCATAATTTAGCCTTAGAGGCTTTATCTCCTGACCAAGCCTTCATCCATAAGGCTCATCTGGCAGTGTTAGCAAAAGCTGCTTCCTTGGCAGAGAACCGAATGGATTCCGCCGAGGCATCAGCGAGAAAGGCCGTGGCGGAGCGAAGAAGAGGGATAGAATCTCTTATTTCCTCTCTAGGGGTTTTGTCTTTAAGCCTTTCATCTAGTTCGCCTAGCCAGATGTACATAGCCCTGGCGACTGAGGTAGCTGAGATTTTTGTTTTTACCCCAAACATGGCTGCTTCCCAGGATTTTTTTAGCATCCCATCAGCTTTGCGATCCATAGGATCCCCTAGTTGGGATGAATCCTCAAAGGGTATAGCCGTCTTTTTTTACGACTTTTGCTACCTGAATGCCAATTTTTGGTGTTTCATCAAAAATTATTGATTCTGCTTGGTCGAAACAGAGTCGGTTTCTAAATTCTTTAGGGACTCCAATCCTCTTTTCTGGATCCAGCCATTCTCCCATGATCATTTCCCGAATATTTTCATTAATAGGAAAAACCATGGTTCTTTTTGATCTTAGTCCCCCAAACATCACGTCCTGAACTGTGCGGGGTTTGGGAGTGTCCTCTATACCCATGGTGGATCTTACGGCCCTTAATAAATCCTACATTTCATCGGAAGAGAAGAAATATTTTTTATCTTCTTCTATGATTTCACCATCAGACATGGGATCCTCCCCCTGTCTGGAGGAGATGGAGGCACCATCAGCGTCCTCTGCCTCAGAAGAGGAAATGACTGAAAGTTTCCGTTTTTTTGATGGAACCGGAGTATTACTAGGGGTGGACATGGAGGCTATAGAGGACTTAATTTCTTCCTGTATAAAGGATTTAACCTCAGCCAGAAGATTTGGTTGTTCCTCCCTCAGAACTTCAGAAATGCAGGTTTTGCATAATTTCTTTTTGTAGTCTTCCGGGAGCCGTTTAG
Source organism: Bufotes viridis (assembly GCA_033119425.1). NCBI lineage: Eukaryota > Metazoa > Chordata > Amphibia > Anura > Bufonidae > Bufotes > Bufotes viridis. Next base: position 269,560,731 of record CM065589.1, read on the forward strand.
CGCAGGCACTGCATTTTTGGAGTCTAATTTTTTGTTTAGACTCTTTAGTGGCCTAGGAGGAACAACCATAAAAAGCTCAATTTTAAAAGGATCCCTCCAGAACACATAACATAATTACAGTAACCTTTTGACCCCAGGGGGGACTCACGGTACTGGTGGCCGAAGGATCCGGACCCTCACGGCGGGTGGCAGGGGCGTCCATTGCGGTGCAGGAGTCTGATACGGCCTGGGACCGCAAGATTAAACTTTTGCCGGCGTCTGACGTCAGATCCGGCTGACATCATCGATGTGCGCCCGCTGGTAATTATGCGCACAACGGCGCGGACCGCCCCTTAGTGCGTGACGCACTTCCCCCCCTCGCATACCGGCGATGACTTGGACGCCGCGCAGCGCGCGTGTCCGCCGGTATGCTGCCTACCTGGACTGCTTCCCAAGGGAAGGAGGTCCGGAGGATCGGGGGTGGGGGCCGCAGGACCCAGCATAAGCCGAGCCGAGGGACCCCGATGCTCCTGGCTGCCCAGCATCCGCTCCTGCTTCCGGAGGACAGCCGGAGAAATTTCCTAAGGGACCCGCTGGAAGCTCTGGTGTGGTCCCAAGCTTTATCTCTCCACATGTTTGCCCCTGAAGGGGCAGGAAAACACTGAGGAGCTGAAGGTGGGTGGGGAATTTAAACTCTCCGTGTGTTCCTGCCCCTTCAGAGGTCAAGGGTCAATCTCCTTGTGGCCGTCATGGTGGATGAAATGGAAACTCACATCTAAATGATACACAATAGTACGTAACAACACTAACATGACCAATCTCTGGAATGCGAGAACATCTCTCAACCAGGTTGAGGTATGAACCTATTGAACATGCAGAGCGCCTAATTTCCGGATAACATGGGCCAGAACTTTGTTCGCAGAGGCAGAAGGAAAGGCCCGGCAGCTGTTGATGTCAACCCTAAAATTGGACACCGGCATACAGACATGCCGCATAACTGAGAAGTGGTGAGTGGTGCCGTGAGGACCGCAACAGAGTACTCTCAAGGTCTCGGTCTGTTACTGTTGCCAGTAATTGCTGAAAGACACGAACCGGGCACCCTGAATGGAATGTTGGAAAGAGAATGATTATATTAAGGGCCAATAAATGGCAACAAAACCAGTGCCAACAACACCACTAACAAGACCAAGCTCTGGAATGCAAGAACATCTCTCGACTAGATTGAGGTATGAACTTATTGAACATGCAGAGCGGCACTGACCTAGCTTCCGGATAATATGGGCCAGAACTTGTGTTCCTAGAGGCAGCATATGCCGCACCTTACCTGAAGGAAAGGCCCGATAGCTGTCGGTTTCAACCCTAAATTGGACACCGGCATACGGACATGCCACGCGACTGAGAGGTGTTGAATAGCGATGAGTGCAAAGACCCACATTCGACAAGCAACCCGCATCACATTCGTCACACATCCGCAATATTCGTTATTTCACATTCAATATCATGACTTGCGATTCATTTTTAAGTTATATTCACGTGCACATGGAACCTGTACGTTCTTAATAATGTTTAAACAGCTTTACACGTATTGAAAGCTTGAAATGGCGAGAGTCATTTGTGTGAATGGAAGGGCGCGAAAAGACATACGAATTATCGCAATACATGCCGCGTACTGGAGTCTGACACAACCTGTTAACGCTAGGTAGGTAAGGGAATACCAACCGCGAATAGATTATTGCGAATATTCAAGTGACGAACATTCGCAGGACAGTTTTACCTATTAAATCTTTACTCTGACAGGAACAGTGGAAATTGTTAAAGAAGCAACTAAGGTTGGGGAAATTAGGTCTAAAATTATTTATTTATTATTTAGTATTTATTTGTTTTTTTCCTTTAAGATATAGTTTCCCCTATCACTCACTATCCATCTGAAAAGAGAATATACGTAATTGCAAACATGGGATCATGTAGTCGACATTCGCAAAATCTCAAAATCACGACATTCAAGACCAAAACTCACCCTGCGAATACTCACGCCCAACACCAGTGGTGAGTGGTGTTGTGGCAACAGAGTACTCTCAAGGCCTTGGTCTGTTACTGATGCCAGTAATTGCTGTAAGACACGAACCGGGCACCCTGAATGGAAAGTCGGAAAGAAAATGATTATATTGGGCCAAGAAATGGCAACAAAACCAGTGCCAGCGGAAGCATCGGAAAACCAAATAGTTGCAACTGCTGTGACCTGAGCGACGTGTCCTGTTTGACGTTGTGATACCGCAACCTGATGAAAACGTGACTTACCCAACACTCTGAACCTATAGCAACGTATAAAGAAACATCAAGTAGCGAGTTTGTAAGCTGATAAAGTATATATATATATATATATATATATATATTATTTTATATTTTTTCCTTTCCTCCTACATGAGCAAAAGACGTAATAGAGCACACCAACGGAGAACAGAGAGCTGTGACAGGACCTGAACAGCAAAGATTACATGCAATGATGACCCTGGCTGTGGTAGTGGTGACACGAGGCATGCAGGCATCAGAAACCCGAAAAATGGTCGAAACCGCCGAGGCCTGAGTGACGGGTCAGGTCTGACATAGTGACATCGCAAACTGATGAAAATGTGACTTACCCAACATTCTGAACCTATAACAACCTTAAAATAAAACGTCAAGTAGCAAAGCCCGTAACCTAATAGGAAATCCACCCGTAATGTGACTTTTTTTTCTCCTCTTCCTACTACTTTAGCAAAAGATGTAACCGACCACAATAACTGAGAATGGCGAGCTGTGACGTGACCTGAAAAGCAAAAATGACATGCAATGATGATCCTGGCTGTGGTAGTATGCTGACACTGACATGAGGCATACACGCATCAGAATACCAACTAAAGGGTTGAAACAGCCGAGGCCTGAGTGACGGGTCAGGTCTGATGTTGTGACACCGCAAACTGATGAAAACACGACTTACCCAACATTCTGAATCTATAACGACCTAAAAATAAACTCGTCAAGTAGTAAAGCCCGTAACCTAATGGAAAAATCCACCTGTAATGTGACTTTTTTTTTCCTTTCTACTACCTTAGCAAAAGATGTGATTGACCACATCAACTGAGAATGACGAGCTGTGACGTGACCTGAAAAGCAAAAAAAAAACATGTAAAGACAATCCTGACTGTGGTAGTATGCCGACACTGACACGAGACATGCAGTAATAAACCACCTGCACCACACCACGCCGCTATAGGTGAGTGAATACAAACGATGCCACCATCAGAACGTACACCCTGTGAGATGTGGGCGTATATGCCGTAAAACAAACTAAACTCGGTTCTTGGCGAACGCCAAGCTCACATCTATTTTTAGCACAAATAAAGCAACAAAACGAGGCAAAATAACAGGTCCTCTTAGGTCTCTGCAATTACCTTTGTAGCAAGCAGCTCCCCCAGTGACCAGCTAACACTCTGAACTGAAGATGGATCCCTCCCCAGCACAGGTGCTTTATTTTATTTTATTTTATTTTTTTACACAAACTCAGGTTTACCACCTTAAAGTGGCACACACACATTTTATATTTCCAAAACAAATGAAACAAGACAAAGGAAAATACAACAACACAGAGGAGCGTACCGTCTACTCAATATACATATTGCAAAATAGCATCTATACTAAAGAAACAATAACACTCTGAAAACAGCAACTCTGCTCCACCTGGAGTAATCAGCTGCCTGCACCTTACCCGCTATAATGCAAGTAAGGGGATAACGCTGGATGTCAGCGTGAACTAGGCTTTAGTCTGTCTGCAGAAAAAATAGCGGATAGCGAGAGAGGTTTGCTGGGAAGATACCTCAACACAGAGGAGCTTACCGTCTACTCAATATACATATCGCAAATGTCATCTCTACTAAAGAAACATTAACCCTTTGTAAACAGCAACTCTGCTCCACCTGGATTAATCAGCTGCCTCACCCTCTATAATGCAAGTAAGGGGATAATGCTGGATGTCAGTGTGAACAAGGCTTTAGTCTGTCTGCAGAAATAATAGCGGATAGCGAGAGAGGTTTGCTGGCGAGCAGCGAAGTGAAAGCAAACAAGAAAGACATACAGATATACACGGACAGACTAAGCAAGGTGGCCTGTGCAAGACATGGGAAACGTTGCGAGAAAACGAGACGGAGTCACGCTGACCCCTGCTGCCTAACCGTGCTGCCGCGTGGGCGCTAAACGTGGGCTGCCAGGCAGAATCGTTCCGGTGCAGTGCTGCTCCTACTCATCAAAGGAGCAGACTCACCAAAGGAGCAGACACACTGCCGGCCGGACTAACCGTGTTGCCGCGTGGGAGCCAAACGTGGGCTGCCAGGCAGAATCGCTCCGGTGCAATTCCGCTCCTCCTCACCAAAGGAGCTGACGCATCGCCGGCCGGATTGTAATGGGACGATGCTGCACGAGCTGGTTGCAAACCCTCACCCGACCGGAACAACCTCAACTGGGATCCTGGACGCTGACTGGGTACGGAAGCTGCATATTCCGCCCATGTCCTGCAACAGGTGGCCCTGACTGCACACAACTACGCAGCACCGTCGACACACCCAGGGGAGGCGCCTGCCTGGTATAAATGTGCTACTTACGCCCCTCCCACAAATACAGGCCAATAAATCAGCCTTTACACAAGTTAATTTTCATGTTCCAGCCACATCTCTGTGATATATAGATATTACATTGTGCTTAATTGGCAAAAATTTTGTATAACTTCAGGATACCATGACACTTTGATGGATCTGTTAAACTATATAGTCTTGTTGAGCCAACAAATCTAAAGTGCATATTGGTATTTGTCATTCAGCTTAGAGAACAGATGCATCTTGATTTATATAAGTCAAATTTTTCAGCGCAGGTAATTGATTAAATGCAAAGTCTCCATTTCCCTCCCCCATCCATAGAAAAATAAATACAAGTTTTGCAGCAGTACTGCAAGTATTACTTAAAATTGCTAAAGTAGGAAAGCATGTACACATACTATATGGCAGCTGAGAGGAAATCAATGATTATGTTGGAACAGCTTAACCTTGCCAGCCTATGCATATTAATAGATTACTTCTGCATCACTTAACCAGCAGGAAGAGATTAGTATGATTTGCATTTACTGTTTATTGACAGTTTCAGGTTGGGAAATGTTTGTGTACTTTTCATTTCCTACTTCTAAGACTTGCCAGCAGAAAGGGGAATTTATAGCAAGTAATCAAGTTTTTTACAAGGAACATTACAATTTTAAATCGTAAGGTTGGTGCAACGAAAAATTATTAATATGTCCCAAAGCAAAGTATAAACTATTTCTTGAAATATACAGAAATGTATCAGTACTCCAGAAAACTACATAGACCTTAGTTATTACATTAACTATTTATTAAAAAATACACAACCTATATCTAAACTATTTCTTAGACAAGTAATTTCTTAAAGACCTATAATTCCCATTGCAAATTAATCATTTGGGTAAACATGGTGCCCACTCCAGTGTGCAGCGGGCGCCATGGCTGGTGGGTCTCCCCTGTTTCAAACAGCAGAGACCCACAGCTAATAACGGTGACCAGCAATAATGCTGATTGCAGTCATTAAAGTCTTTAGATGCCGTGATCACACTTGATCATATAAAAGCTCAAAAACCCAGAAACACACTTTCCTGGGCTTATTACCTGCATTCTTTGTGGCCCATGAGGATGTCGTTAATTGGTTTCAATACACTGTATTGAGCGGCAATTCTTGTTTTGGTCAGCAGGTGACAAGCCAACATAAGAAATGAGCAATTCTCCTTTCATCATGGATCTGTAAGAAACATGATGGTCCAGAATAAAAAAATACTGAGCCTTGTCGTTTAAATATGAGTTATAAAACCATAAAAGGTAACAAAAAATGTTTAAAAATATATGTAAAATATAAAAAATGTAAAACATCCCCCTATCCATAGAATAAAAAAGTAAATACATAAATAACCAAAAATATAAACATTATGGGCATCACCATGTCCAGAAAAAGATGAGCCCCCACAGAGCTCAGTAGATATAACTATAAAAAAAAGTTATGGGGGTCAGAATATGGCGATATTAAAAAAAAAATAAAATTTTAATTTGTAATATATTTTTACATTATTTAGACATAAAAAACCTACACATATCTGGTATCATTGTAATTGTACTGACCCAGAAAATGAAGGGCACATGTCAGTTTTGCTTTAACCAGCTCCGGACCGCTGCACGCACGGATGCTTCCAGGCGGCGGCTGGTTTACAACTCCTTGACACATCTGTACGTCATCTTCTATGAACTCGCCATGCCCCTCACGGAATACCAAGTGTCACACATGTGGTATAGTACTCAGAAGAAGTAGGGCAATGTGTTATGGGGTGTATTTTTACATATCTCTCTGTAAATTGACAACTTTGTATAAACCTTTTTAAAAAGTAGTCATTTACAGAGATATTTCTCACACACAGTATGAGCATATGTAAAATACACCCCAAAACACATTGCCCTACTTCTCCTGAGTACGGCGATACCACATGAGTGACACTTTTTTGCAGGCAAGATGCACAAAGGGGCCCAAATTCCAATTCCAAAAATTTTGCCACAAGTTAGTGGAAATTGTTTTTTTTTACAAAGTCTCATATTCCACTAACTTGTGTCAAAAAATAAAATTTTACATGAACTCACCATACCCCTTACGGAATACCTTGGGATGACTTCTTTTTAAAATGGGGTCACTTGTGGGGTATTTATACTGCCCTGGCATTTTAGGGGTCTCTAAAGCGTGAGAAGAAGTCTGGAATCCAAATGCGTAAAAATGCCCTGTGAAATCCTAAAGGTACTCATTGGAATTTGGGCCCCTTTGCGCACTCAGGCTGCAAAAAAGTGTCACACATGTGGTATCGCCGTACTCAGGAGAAGTAGGGCAATGTGTTTTGGGGTGTATTTTTACATATACCCATGCTGGGTGAGAGAAATATCTCTGTAAATGACAACTTTTTAATTTTTTTTATACAAAGTTGACAATTTACAGAGATATTTCTCTCAACCAGCATGGGTATATGTAAAAATACACCCCAAAACACATTGCCCTACTTCTCCTGAATATCTCCGGCAATAACACATGAGTGACACTTTTTTGCAGCCTGGATGCGCAAAGGGGCCCAAATTCCAACGAGTACCTTTAGGTTTTACATGTGCTGCTCACAATTTAGCCCCGCCCAAAATGCCATAACAGTAAACACACCCCACAAATGACCCCATTTCGGAAAGTAGACACCCCAAGGTATTCACTGAGGGGCATAGTCCGTGGGAGATTTTTTTATTTTTTTTGCCAGAAGTTAGCAGAAATGGAAACTTTATTATTATTTTTTTTTTTCTCAGAAAGTGTGATTTTCCGCTAACTTGTGAAAAAAAATGGAATGATACATGAACTCACCATGCCCCTCCGCAAATACTTTGGGGTGTTTTCTTTCTAAAATGGTGTCATTTGGGGGGTACTTATACTATCCTGGCATTCTAGCACCTGAAGAAACATGACAGGTGCTCAGAAAATCAGAGCTGCTTCAAAATGCGGAAATTTACTTTTTTGCATCATAGTTTGTAAATGCTATAACTTTTACCCAAACCAATAAATATACACTTATTGTATTTTTTTCTTTTTATCAAAGACATGTAGAACAATAAATTCAGAGAAAAATTTATATAGAAATGTTGTTTTTTTAGTTTTACAATAGAAAGTGAAAAATGTAATTTTTTTGCAAAAATTTCAGTCATTTTTGATTAATAGCAAAAAAAGTAAAAATGTCAGCAGCAATGAAATACCGCTAAATAAAAGCTCTATTAGTGAGAAGAAAAGGAGGCAAAATTCATTTGGGTAGTAAGTTGTATGACCGAGCAATAAACAGTGAAATTAGTGTAGTGCAGAATTGTAAAAAGTGGCCTGGTCATTAAGGGTGTTTAAGCTAGGGGGGCTGATGTGGTTCAAGGGAACACCATAGGGACAAAACCCATAAAACGGTGGAGGAATTGCATTTTTTTACCAATTCCACCCCATTTGGAATTTTTTTCCCACTTCCCAGTAAATTGTATGCCATATTAAATGGTGGCATTAAAATGTACAACTAGTCCTGCAAAAAATAAACCCTCATATGGATGAGTGGAAGCACAAGGCGAAGGCAGAGGAGGAGCAAGAGGTCGCTAATGCATCTGTGTCACTGCTAGCTCCGCTGAAGGCAGGGTTAGGATGGCCGAGATGTGGAAAAGTTTTGTCACAGCGCCACAGCTAACTGAACCACCAGCTGATACAGAACGTGTTAGCAGGAGGCAGCATTTCAACAACATGGTGAAACAGTACGTGTGCACATGCCTCCACTTACTGACTGATGGTTCGACCCCATTCAACTTCTGGGTCTCCAAATTGTCCACATGGCCAGAGCTAGCCTTTTATGCCTTGGAGGTGCTGGCCTGCTAGTGTATTGTCTGAACGTGTATTTAGCACGACAGGGTGCGTCATTACAGACAAACCAACTGCAGCAACTCCAGATCATAGCACAGCCCCCACAGGCTTGTATAGTAGGAACTAAGCATGATGGGTGCATCACTTCATCTGCCTCTCTTCTTACCCTAATGCGCCCATCACTCTGAAACAGGGTAAATCTTGACTCATCAGACCACATGACCTTCTTCCATTGCTCCAGAGTCCAATCTTTATGCTCCCTAGCAAATTGAAGCCTTTTTTCTTGTTTGACTCACTGATTAGAGTTTTCTTATGGCTACACAGCTGTTCAGTCACAATTCCTTGAGTTCCCTTCACACTGTGTATGTGGAAATGCTCTTACTTTCACTATTAAACATAGCCCTGAGTACTATTATTGTTTTTCTTCGCTTTGATTTCACCAAACGTTTAAGTGATCGCCAATCACAATCATTAAGGACTTTTTTCCTGCCACATTTCTTCCTCGAATACGATGGGTTAAATAACTTGTTGCGAGCTGAAAGATAATCGCCCATGCAGTACTTATCCAATAGGAGGCTCATACCTATTTTCTTAGTTAAATTCTGTTGGCGACATTTTGTTTGGACAGGCAGAGTATATTTCTTGTTGCACTGAAATTGGCCACTATACGCTTCGACCAGAAAAAAATTAAAGAGTGAAGTGCGTATATATTTTTCTTGTAGTACTGAAAAACGAGCCTATACGCTTTCAACAGAAATAACTGCAAATGTGAAATGGGTATATATTTTTCTTTTTTTACTGTAATATGCCCCTATACCCTTTCACCAGAAATAACTGCAGAAGTGACCGGAGAATATATATTTCTTGTTGGACGGAAAAAGGCCACTGTACGCTTTAACCAGAAAACAATTAAAGAGTGAAGTGAGTATATATTTTTCTTGTAGTACTGAAATAAGACCCTATACGCTTCGAAAGAAATATCTGCAACAGTGAAATGTGTTTATATTTTTCTTTTTTGACTGAAAGAGGCCCCGATATGCTTTTAACAGAAATAACTGCAACAGTAAAATGCGTACATATTTTTCTTTTTTTACTTTAATACGCCCCTTTATCCTTTCACCAGAAATAACTGCAGAAGTATCCCATGAATATATATTTCTTGTTGGATGGAAAAAGGCCACTATATGCTTTAACCAGAAAACAATTAAAGAGTGAAGTGCGTATATATTTTTCTTTTTTGACTGAAATAGGCCCCTATACGCTTTTAACAGAAATAACGGCAACAGTGCGGTGCGTATATATTTTTCATTTTTTTACTGTAATACACCCCTATACCCTTTCACCAGAAATAACTGCAGAGTGTCCCATGAATATATATTTCTTGTTGGATGGAAAAAGGCCACTATACGCTTTAACCAGAAAACAATTAAAGAGTAGTGTTGATCATAAATTTTCGAATTGCGAATTTTAATCGCGAATATCGGCACTTCGAGAATTCGCGAATATTTAGAATATCGTGAAATATATTCGCAATCGCGAATATTCGTGTTTTTTTCAAATACCAGCTTATGCGAATTTTTATGCAACTTTTATGCTAATTTTTATATGCGAATTTTCGCAATCAAGAAAATAATGACTGGGGATTACAAATTCGCGAATTTTCGAACATATGGCGAATATTCGCCCAAATATTTGCGAAATATCGCAAATTTGAATATTGCCCCTGCCGCTCATTACTATTAAAGAGTGAAGTGCGTATATATATTTTTGTTGTAGTACTGAAATATCTATACGCTTTCACCAGAAATAACATCAACAGTGCAGTGCATATATATTTTTATTTTTTTACTGAAATACGCCCCTATATACTTTGACCAGAAATAACTGCAACAGTGCAGTATGGATATATTTATCTTTTTTCACTGAAATATGCCCCTATATGTTTTTACCAGAAATATCTGCAACAGTGCGTTGCGTATATATATTTTTTTGTTGCACTGAAATATGCCCATATACGCTTTTACCAGAAATAACTGCAACTATGCGTATATATTTTTTATTTTTTTAATGAAATACGCCCCTATAAGCTTTTGCCAGAAATAATTGCAACAGTGCAATGCGTATATAAATATTTTTTGTTGTACTAAAATACGCTCCTATACGCTTTCACCAGAAATAACTGCAACAATGCAGTGCGTATATATATTTTTTTGTTGCACTGAAATACGCCCCTAAACGCTTTCACCAGAAATAACTGCAGCAGTGATGTGAGTATATATTTTTCATGTTGCACTGAAATATGCCCCTATATACTTTTACCAGAAATAACTGCAACAGTGCAGTGTGTATATATTTTTCTTGTTGTACTGAAATACGCCCCTATACGCTTTCAACAGTAATAACTTCAGAAGCGAACTGAGAATATATTTTTCTTGTAATACTGAATAAGGTACTGAGATATAAGCCACTAAAGGATTTTCAATATAACACTTGCAGCCCAATAACAAAAAGCTGGCGATACAGAGCTGTCTGATGACTATTTGTAATTAGTGATGTCGCGAACATAAAATTTTCAGTTCGCGAACAGCGAACGCGAACTTCCGCAAATGTTCGCGAACAGGCGAACCGGGTGAACCGCCATAGACTTCAATAGACAGGCGAATTTTAAAAACCAAAGGGACTCTTTCTGGCCACAATAGTGATGGAAAAGTTGTTTCAAGGGGACTAACACCTGGACTGTGGCATGCCGGAGGGGGATCCATGGCAAAACTCCCATGGAAAATTACGTAGTGGACGCAGAGTCGGGTTTTAATCCATAAAGGGCATAAATGACGTAACATTCCTAAATTGTTTGGAATAACATGCTTTAAAACATCCAGTGTGTGTATACGATCAGGTATGATGTTGTATCGATCAGGTAGTGTAAGGGTTACGCCCGATTCTCAGACATTGACATACCAAACTCCTCTTTTAATGCACCGCAAACAGTCCATTTGCACAACCGCAAACTCCCCATTTGCACAAGGTTGGATACCAAGCTAGCCACGTCCCGGTGATGTCATTGAAGGTTTCTTCCTCCACCCAGCCACGTACAACACCAAGGGTCCCCGAAAGGTCAATTGAATTGATTTTTCGAAGGGGAGATGGTTAAAAAAACGCTGGCTCCCTCCCCTTTGTTTTAATCCACGGTCACTGCTTCTGCGCCATGCAATTTACTCTCACACCCGATATGAGTGGTATTTTCTGTAGTACTATTCTCATCAGTTTAATCCCTCTAACGTCCCCAATCTGGGGGCCATTTATTGAATAGATTTTTTGAACGGGGATATGGTTAAAAAAACGCTGGCTCCCTCCACTCTGTTTTAATCCACGGTCACTGCGTCTGCGCTGTGCAATTTACTGTCACACCCGATCTAAGTGGTATTTTCTGTAGTACTATTCTCATCAGTTTAATCCCTCTAACGTCCCCAATCTGGGGGCCATTTATTGAATAGATTTTTCGAACGGGGAGATGGTTAAAAAAACGCTGGCTCCCTCCACTCTGTTTTAATCCACGGTCACTGCGTCTGCGCCGTGCAATTTACTGTCACACTCGATATGAGTGGTATTTTCTGTAGTACTATTCTCATCAGTTTAATCCCTGTTACATCCCATATCAGGGATTGCCTTTTGTGAAAAAAAATTTAGGCCTGGTACCTTCGACTGCCTTCACAATGACAGACCAAACTCTCATACACCAAACTGAATTGATTTCAGGAACCGGGAGATGGAAAAAGCAGCTTGGTCGGTCCTCATACTCCCAAATTGGGGCACTGCGCGTGCACAGAGCAATGTGCTGTGACACCCTATATGAGTGGTGTCTTAACTAGTACTATTCCTATCAGCGGCGGGCGGGTGCGTGGTAACTTGAGAGCAGGTGACCAAAGCTGAGCTGGAGGAAGATGGTGCGTCAAGGTTCTTAGCGGAAGCTGTTGAAGATTGGGTGTCCTGTCTAAACCAGTCAACTACGTCCTCAGAATTTTTCGGGTTCAGGGTACATGGCCTCTGAACACTAGGCATTATTCCAGGGACAGTGGAAATCACAGCACCACGACCACGACGGCCCCTGCGGGGTGGCCTGCCTCTGCCTGTCATTTTTTTTTCGATAAGTGGTACTGTGCCACCCTGTATCAGTGGTGGGCACTGGCAGTAGGCACACTACAGTCTGTGGAAGTGGGCCTGACACACACTGGCAGCAGGCAAGCAACTGAAATTAGACTAATGTGTAAAAATGAAATGCCTTATTTATCGTCAAGCTACTGTGCCACCCGGTATCAGTGGTTGGCACTGGCAGTGGGCAAACTACAGTCTGTGGAGGTGGGCCTGACACACACTGGCAGGAGGCAAGCAACTGAAATTAGACTAATGTGTAAAAATGAAATGCCTTATTTATCGGCAAGCTACTGTGCCATCCGGTATCAGTGGTTGGCACTGGCAGTGGGCACACTACAGTCTGTGGAGGTGGGCCTGACACACACTGGCAGGAGGCAAGCAACTGAAATTAGACTGTGTAAAAATGAAATGCCTTATTTATCGGCAAGCTACTGTGCCACCCGGTATCATTGGTTGGCACTGGCAGTGGGCACACTACAGTCTGTGGAGGTGGGCCTGACACACACTGGCAGGAGGCAAGCAACTGAAATTAGACTAATGTGTAAAAATGAAATGCCTTATTTATCGGCAAGCTACTGTGCCACCCGGTATCAGTGGTTGGCACTGGCAGTGGGCACACTACAGTCAGTTGAAGTGGGCCTGACACGCACTGGCAGCAGGCAAGCAACTGAAATTAGACTAATGTGTAAAAATTAAATGCCTTTTTTTATGCAAAGTCCTGTGCCAGCCGGTATGAGTGGTAGGCACTGGCAGAGGGCACACTACAGTCACTGGAAGTCAGCCTGACACACACTGGCAGGCAACTAACCTTAGATTAAAGTGTAAAAATGAAATGCCTTTTTTTGATGCAAAGTCCTGTGCCACACGGGATGACAGGGGTGGGCAATGGCAGTGGGCACACTACAGTCAGTGGAAGTCGGCCTGACACACACTAGCAGCAGGCAAGCAGCTGAAATTACACTAAAGTGTAAAAATTAAATGCCTATTTTGATGCAAAGTCCTCTGCCAGCCGGTATGAGTGGTAGGCACTGGCAGTGGGCACACTACAGTCACTGGAAGTCAGCCTGACACACACTGGCAGGCAACTAACCTTAGATTAAAGTGTAAAAATTAAATGCCTTTTTTGATGCAAAGTCCTGTGCCACATGGGATGACAGGGGTGGGCACTGGCAGTGGGCACACTACAGTCAGTGGAAGTCAGCCTGACACACACTAGCAGCAGGCAAGCAGCTGAAATTACACTAAAGTGTAAAAATGAAATGCCTTTTTGATGCAAAGTCCTGTGCCAGCCGGTATGAGTGGTGGGCACTGGCAGTGGGCACACTACAGTCACTGGAAGTCAGCCTGACACACACTGGCAGGCAACTAAACTTAGATTAAAGTGTAAAAATTAAATGCCTTTTTTTGATGCAAAGTCCTGTGCCACATGGGATGACAGGGGTGGGCACTGGCAGTGGGCACACTACAGTCACTGGAAGTCAGCCTGACACACACTGGCAGGCAACTAAACTTATATTAAAGTGTAAAAATTAAATGCCTTTTTTTGATGCAAAGTCCTGTGCCACATGGGATGACAGGGGTGGGCACTGGCAGTGGGCACACTACAGTCTGTGGGCCTGCAGCTCCTCACACACAGGCAGGCCATGCAACTGAAATATGCATATAAAGGAAAAAAAAAGCAGACTAATGTTGCAGCCCTAAAAAGGGCTTTTTGGGGTGCTGTCAGGAGGCTGTCCTTACAGCAGAGATCAGATGAGTCTTTCAGGACTGGAGTGGACACTGAATTCACTAGCCTAGCTATCGATTTCCCAATTAAATCAGCAGCAACTACACTCTCCTTCCTCTCACTAAGACTGCAGCTTCAGAATGAATCTAAAATGGATGCTGTGCAGGAGGTGGGAGGGTCTGGGAGGGAGGGTATGCTGCTGATTGGCTGGAATGTGTCTGCTGACTGTGAGGTACAGGGTCAAAGTTTGCTCAATGATGATGTATAGGGGGCGGACCGAACATCGCATATGTTCGCCCGGCAGAGGCGAACGCGAACAAGCTATGTTCGCCGGGAACTGTTCGCCGGCGAATTGTTCGGGCCATCTCTATTTGTAATGCTGTTACCCGCCTGATACCACACATCAGATGCCAAGTGCTCCTTCTTTCACCCACCATCTTCAGCGGGTACTGGTCTTGCCACCCACCTCCACAGTATGTCACCTTGCCACTTTGTGGCCTCCTGATGCTGCTGCTGCTGTCGCTACCTCCAGACTCTGTCATTGTGCAGCTCTGTGGTCTCCTTATGCTATTTTGGTTTTCGGCCTGGGTGAAATCATAATTTATTTGACACGTCTTCTGATCTGTCAAAAGCAAGGGAAAAAGAGATGCATAACTGATCCTGTCTGTGTAGCAGCTTTAAGGCCTGTATGGTCCCATCAGAATTGGCTTATGATTTGGTAGCCAAAAGCAGGAGTGGGTACAAAACACAGAAGACATGAAAATATTCCATTCACGTGACATCTCTGATACTGATGGATTATTGAGCAAATGCTGAACAAGTGAAGGCTTATGCTCCACAGACAAGATCTTTTTTTTGTGGATAATCATTCTGACAGATCAGAGAAGGGGGAAAATTAATCAGTGACGTCAACACAAACTTACTGCTGACACCCTCTCCACTCCTACTTTTATAATTGTTTAACAGAACAGGTTCTGTAGACATCTATGTGGAATCAGCTGACGAGGGTGTAAAAGGAGTGCACTTCTTTTTGATGCTAACATCTACCTGTAAGGCTGAGTTGATACTTGAGCTATTTGGTCAGTTTTGGCCCCATGGCCATCCAAATAAGTGAAGTATGCAGTGATTTTAAGAGCGACACCTGTTATCGGTATGTCATATAGAGATGTCCCGAACCATTCGCAGCTGAACAGTTCCCAGCGAAAATCACATGTTGGCGTTCGCGCGGCAGGCGAACATATGCGAAGATCGAATCGCCCCCTATACGTCATCATTGAGCAAACTTTGACCTTGTACCTCACAGTCAGCAGACACATTCCAACCAATCAGCTTACCCTCCCTCCCAGACCCTCCCACCTCCTATCAAAAAGCAAGGGCAGCATCCATCTTAGATTCATTCTGAAGCTGCAGTGTTAGTTAGAGCAGGGAGAGTGCTGCTGCTGCTGCTGAATCAATATATATATATATAGGGATTCTAGGGAAAGCGTTAGCTGGGCCAGTGTTCTGTTTCGATTCCAGTCCTCAAAGACTCATCTGCTGTAAGGACAGCATCCTTACAGCACCCCAAAAAGCACTTTTAAGGGCTGGTACATCAGTCTGCTTTTATTTATTTTTTTACATATATATATATTGCATTTGCCTGCCCATGTGTGAGAGGTAGAGATGTCTACGGCGAACGCAAACTTCCGTAGATGTTCGCGAATGGGAGAACCGGGCGAACCGCCATAGACTTTAATAGGCAGGCGAATTTTAAAACCCACAGGGACTCTTTCTGGCCACAATAGTGATGGAAAAGTTGTTTCAAGGGGACTAACACCTGGACTGTGGCATGCCGGAGGGGGATCCATGGCAAAACTCCCATGGAAAATTATGTAGTTGACACAGAGTTGGGTTTTAATCCATAAAGGGCATAAATCACCTAACATTCGTAAATTGTTTGGAATAACGTGCTTTAAAAAATCTAGTCTGTGTATACGATCAGGTATGATGTTGTATCGATCAGGTAGTGTAAGGGTTACGCCCGCTTCACAGTGACAGACCAAACTCTGACAGACCAAACTCCCCGTTTAACGCATGGCAAACAACCGCAAACAGTCCATTTGCACAATTGCAAACTCCCCATTTGCACAAGGTTGGATACCAAGCTAGCCATGTCCCGTTCCTTGTCCTCACTGACGTCATTGAAGGTCTCTTCCTCCACCCAGCCACGTACAACACCAAGGGTCCCCAAAAGGTGACAACAAGCCACCTGGGATGCCTGCTGTGGTTGGTCTTCCACCTCTGCAAAGCCACCTTCCTCCTCTGACTCCTCTTCTTCAGACTTTACTCTCTGCATTGCAGCAGGTCCAGCAATCGACGACGACAAGGCTGCTTCTGGTGGTGATGGTGACCACAACTCTTCCTCTTCATGCTTATCTACTGCCTGATCCAGCACTCTTCGCAGGGCACGCTCCAGAAAAAACGCATATGGGATAAGGTCGATGATGTTGCCTTGGGTTTGACTGACCAGTTTTATCACCTCAGCAAAAGGACGCATGCGCATACAGCCATTCTGCATTAGCGTTCAGTAACGCGGCCAAAAAATAGCCAGCTCCGCACAGGCTGTCCTCTTTTTTTTAAATAAAAAAAATCTGTTGTTACCAGTTTAATCTCTGTTTTGTCCCCTATCAGGGCCTGTGTATGGAATAGATTTTAGGAACCGGGAGATGGAAAAAGACGGTTGGTCGGTCCTCTTCCTTCTAATTTTGGGCACTGCGTGTGTGCCATGCAATGTACTGTGCCACCTTATATGGGTGATGTGTTAAGTAGTACTATTCCTATCAGTTTAATCCCTGTTAGGTCCCCTATCAGGGGAGGTGTATCGAATAGATTTTAGGAACTGGGAGATGGAAAAAGATGGTTGGTCGATCCTCTTACTTCCTATTTGGGGCACTGCACGTGCGCCGTGCAATGTACTGTGCCACCCTATATGAGTGGTGTGTTAAGTAGTACTATTCCTATCAGTTTAATCCCTGTTACGTCCCCTATTAGGGGACATGTATCGAATAGATTTTAGGAATCGGGAGATGGAAAAAGATGGTTGGTCGGTCCTCTTACCGCCAATTTGGGGCACTGCGCGTGCGCCGTGCATTGTACTGTGAAACCCTATATGAGTGGTGTGTTAAGTAGTACTATTCTTATCAGTTTAATCCCTGTTAGGTCCCCTATCAAGCGACGTGTATCAAATAGATTTTAGACAACCGCTAAGAGTTGTAAATAGTTGACACACTCATGACATACATTTTATTCCTCTATGCGTCAATCTTGGTGTAGTGATGACTGTGCTCGTGCGCACGTTTGGGAGATTGCAGGCGATGGCAGTTTTTCAAAGTCTAAGGTCGTGCTGAGGTAGTTCAGTGACAGTTAAGTGACCCAGAAAACAATGATTCTGCAGTGTGGGCCCATTGTTGGCCTAGTAGGCTTTAATGATCACCTTAGATGATCACAAAGAAAATTAATTTTTTTTCTATGAAAAATTATTCAACCGATCGCTTTTGGTCTGTTCACAATAAAGCAACGGCCTTATCATCTAGGGTGTGCCAACATTGACAACACACTCATAGAGGTGACCACTTCATTGTGATATGCAAGCCCCTTCACCACAACAAGGTAACTATCACGAAGGGGAATTGACACATGTATGTGCCCTTTTTTTTGTTTTGTTTTTTCAGTCACAGTGCAGCACCGGAGGCCAGAAAAATTAGGCATGTACACCTGACTGAAAAATCTGGCATTGTTGCAGCCGCTGCTGTAGCAGCGGCCGGAAAAATTGATGTTTTCCAGGCAGTAAGTGTACTAAAACATTGCGGCTTGAACCCTAGTTGGTGTCGGAAAAGTCACGCAAGTCATCCGGCATGCAGAGATTAACCACTACTGGACCGCCTAACGCACGGATGCGTCCTGCGGGCGGTCCTGTAGTTCTGATCCGACGCATCGGCCCGACATCTCGCGAGACGCGAGATTTCCTGTGAACGCGCGCGCGTGCGCGCGTTCACAGTCCCGCGCGTCTCAGGAGTTTAACTACAGCCTGCCAGCGATGATCAATCGCTGGCAGGCTGTAGATGCGTATTAAATCGCATCAAAGAGGTATATCAGACGCTGTTTTGTTAACAGCGTCTGATATACCTGCTACCTGGACCTCTGGTGGTCCCATTTACTGGGATCGACCACCAGAGGACCAGGTAGCTATGTAAAGTTTCACCAAACACTACACTAACCCACCCACCCCCACTTACTTATTAACCGCTTGTTAACCCCTTGATCACCCCATCTAGATTCCCTGATCACCCCCCTGTCACTGATCACCCCCTTGTCATTGATCACACCCCTTGTAGGACTCCATTCAGACGTCCATATGTGTTTTGCGGATCCGTGTATTCACGGATCCACGGATCTGATCCACGGATCCGCAGATCCGCAGATCCTGAAAACACGGACACCGGCAATGTGCTTTCCGCATTTTGTAGATCCGCACATTGCCAGAAATATATAGAAAATGCTTTTTCTTGTCCGTAATTGCGGACAAGAATAGGACATGTTCTATATTTTTGCGGAACGGAAGTGCAGACCCGGAAGCGCGGATCCGTAATTCCAGATCCGAGCAGGACAAAGTCTGTCCCCATAGAAATGAATGGGTCCCCAATTCCGTTCCGCAAACAGAATTGCGGACGTGTGAATGGGGCATAACGGTCCCTTATCACCGCCAGTTAGTTAGCTACTTGTTAGGTAGTTAGCGCCCAGCCCACCTCACCGCAGTCACTGATTTTGGCACAGATTTTTTCATCCACAATGATCGATGCGAATGAAAAAATCTGTGCCGTTCATTTTTATTTTTTTTTCAGCCCAGAGGCTGAACGGAAAAAAAAAATCTCATTAACCGTATGCTCAAT
The DNA here is from genome assembly GCA_033119425.1 of Bufotes viridis. Classification (NCBI taxonomy): domain Eukaryota; kingdom Metazoa; phylum Chordata; class Amphibia; order Anura; family Bufonidae; genus Bufotes; species Bufotes viridis. The sequence continues at coordinate 269,580,000 of CM065589.1, forward strand.
ATAAGGAGAATTGCAAAAACTCCTAATGCTGGCCATACTGTACGTGTAATGATTGCTGAGACCCTCAAATGCCAGGGCAGTACAAACACCTCACATGTGACTCCATTTTAGAAAGAAGACACCCCAAGGTATTCCGTGAGGGGTATGGTGAGTTCATGTAAAATTGTATTTTTTGTCACAAGTTAGTGGAATATAAGACTTTGTAAAAAAAAATATATATATATCAATTTCCGATAACTTGTGCCAAAATTTTTTTTTTCTGTGAACTCGCCATGCCCCTCACAGAATACCTTGGGGTGTCTTTGTTCCAAAATGGGGTCACTTGTGGGGTATTTATACTGCCCTGGCATTTTAGTTGTCCTAAAGCGTCAGAATCCAAATGCGTAAAAATGCCCTGTGAAATCCTAAAGGTACTCATGGGAATTAGGGCCCCGTTGCACATCTTGGCTGCAAAAAAGTGGCACAAATGTGGTATCGCCGTACTCAGGAGAAGTAGGGCAATGCGTTTTGGGGTATATTTTTATATATACCCATACATTGTGTGAAAAATATCGCTGTAAACGACAACTTTTTACATTTTTTTATTCAAAGTTGTCAATTTACAGAGATATTTCTCTCACCCAGCATGGGTATATGTAAAAATACACCACAAAACACATTGCTCTACTTCTCCTGAGTACGGCGATACCACATAAGTGACACTTTTTTTCAGCCAAGATGCGCAAAAGGGGCCCAAATTCCAATGAGTACCTTTTAGGAGGGCATTTTTACGCATTTTTCTTCTCACGCTTTAGGGCCCCTAAAATGCCAGGGCAGTATAAATACCCCACATGTGACCACATTTTGGAAAGAAGACACCCCAAGGTATTCGCTGAGGGACATAGTGAGTCCATGAAAAATTTAACTTTTAGTCAAAAGTTAGCGGAAAGGGAGACTTTGTGAGAAAAAATAATAAAAAATCAATTTCCGCTAACTTGTGCCAAAAAAAAAATCTTCTATGAACTTGCCATGCCCCTCACGGAATACCTTGGGGTGTCTTCTTTCCAAAATGGGGTCACATCTGGGGTATTTTATACTTTAGGATTTCACAGGGCAGTTTTACTCATTTGGATTCTCAAGCTTTAGGGCCCCTAAAATGCCAGGGCAGTATAAATACCCCACAAGTGACCCCATTTTGGAAATAAAACACCCCAAGGTATTCTGTGAGGGGCATGGCGAGTTCACAGAATTTTTATTTTTTGGCACAAGTTAGCGGAAATTGATATATTTTTTTTCATTATTTTGTTTTTATTAAAGTCTCATATTCCACTAACTTGTGACAAAAAATAAAATTTTACATGAACTCACCATACCCCTCACGGAATACCTTGGGGTGTCTTATTTCCAAAATGGGGTCACATGTGGGGTATTGATACTTCCCTGGCATTTTAGGGGCCCCTAAAGCGTGAGAAGAAGTCTGGAATCCAAATGCGTAAAAATGCCCTGTGAAATCCTAAAGGTACTCATTGGAATTAGGGCCCCTTTGCGCACCCAGGCTGCAAAAAAGTGTCACACATGTGGTATCCCGGTACTCGGGAGAAGTAGGGCAATGTGTTTTGGGGTGTATTTTTATATATACCCATACTGGGTGAGAGAAATATCTCTGTAAATGACAACTTTTTAAATTTTTTTATACAAAGTTGTCAGTTTACAGAGATATTTCTCTTACCCAACATGGGTATATGTAAAAATACACCCCAAAACACATTGCCCTACTTCTCCTGAGTACGGCGCTACCACATGAGTGACACTTTTTTGCAGCCTGGGTGCGCAAAGAGGCCCAAATTCCAACGAGTACCTTTAGCTTTTACAGTGCTGCTCACAATTTAGCCCCGCCCAAAATGCCAGAACAGTAAACACACCCCACAAACGACCCCATTTCGGAAAGTAGACACCCCAACGTATTCACTGAGGGGCATAGTGAGTCCGTCTGAGATTTTTTTTTTTTTTGCCAGAAGTTAGCAAAAATGGAAACGTTATTATATATTTTTTTTCCTCAGAAAGTGTAATTTTCTGCTAACTTGTGAAAAAAAATGAAATGATACATGAACTCACCATGCCCCTCCGCGAATACTTTGGGGTGTCTTATTTCTAAAATGGTGTCATTTGGGGGGTATTTATACTATCCTGACATTCTAGCACCTGAAGAAACATGACAGGTACTCAGAAAGTCAGAGCTGCTACAAAATGCGGAAATTCACTTTTTTGCCCCTTAGTTTGTAAACGCTATAACTTTTACCCAACCAATAAATATACACATATTGGATTTTTTTTTATCAAAGACATGTAGAACAATAAAGAGAAAAATGTATATAGAAATGTAGTTTAAAAAAAAAAAAATTACAACAGAAAGTGAAAAATGACATTTTTATTAATGGCAAAAAAAGTAAAAATGTCAGCAACAATGAAATACCACCAAATGAAAGCTCTATTAGTGAGGAGAAAAGGAGGTAAAATTCATTTGAGTGGTAAGTTGCATGACAGAGCAATAAACGGTGAAAGTAGTGTAGTGCAGAATTGTAAAAAGTGGCCTGGTCATTAATGATGTTTAAGGTAGGGGGGCTGAAGTGGTTAAATACAGCAGCGTGGGGACCATTTTTAGCCCAAGGCATCTCATCAGGCCTTTTTTAGTCAAATGTATCCCCCAATGTCAGTCCCTTCGGACTTCTCTTGTCAGTGACAATACCTCCTGCTGCTCTGAAGGTCCTTACTGACAGGACACTTGAAGAGGGGCAGGCCAGAAGTTCTATCGCAAATTGGGATAGCTCAGGCCACAGATTAAGCCTGCACACCCAATAGTCAAGGGGTTCATCGCTTCTAAGAGTGTCGATATCTGCATTTAAGGCGAGGTAGTCTGCTACTTGTCGGTCGAGTCGTTCTCTGAGGGTGGACCCCGAAGAGCTGTGGCGATGCGTAGGACTTAAAAAGCTCTGCATGTCCTCCATCAACAACACGTCGGTAAAGCGTCCTGTACTTGACGGCGTGGTCGTGGTAGGAGGAGGATTACTTTCACCTCTTCCCCTGTTAGATTCCCGTTGTGCTCTGACATCACCCTTATACGCTGTTTAAAGCATACTTTTTAACGTGTTTTGGAACTGCTGCATCCTTTCCGACTTCCGGTAATTAAGTAACATTTCAGCCACTTTCTGTATATACCGGGGGTCTAGTACTGAGGCCATCCAGTACAGGTTGTTCTCCTTCAGCCTTTTTATACGAGGGTCCCTCAACAGGCATGACAGCATGAAAGCCCCTATTTGTACAAGGTTGGATGCCGAGCTACTCATCTCCCGTTCCTCTTCCTCACTGATCTCATTGAAGGTCTGTTCTTCACCCCAGCCATGTACAACACCACAGGTCCCATATAGGTGACAACAACGAACAACCTGGGATGCCTGCTGTGGTTGGTCTTCCTCCTCCTCAAAGCCACATTCCTTTTCTGACTCCTCTTCCTTAGACTCCTCTTCCAGCGTTGCCACAGGTCCAGCAAGCAATGATGATGAGGCTGTTTCTGGTGGTGATGGTGACCATAACTCTTCTTCTTCACACTCATCTATGGCCTGATCCAGAACTCTTCGCAGGGCACGCTCCAGGAAGAAAACAAATGGTATGAGGTCGCTGATGGTGCCTTCGGTGTGACTGACTAGGTTTATCACCTCCTCAAAAGGATGCATGAGCCCACAGGCATTGCGCCTCAACGTCCAGTAACGTGGCAAAAAAATACCCAGCTCCGCAGAGGCTGTCCTAGCAACCCCCCCGTCATAAAAATGCTCGTTGACGGCTTTTTCTTGTTGGAGCAGGCGGTCGAACATTAGGAGTGTTGAATTCCAATGTGTCGGGCTGTCGCAAATCAAGCGCCTCACTGGCATGTTGTTTAGCCGCTGAATATCGGAAAAGTGCGCCATGGCCGTGTAGGAATGCATAAAAATGGCCACACACCTTCCTGGCCTGCTTGAGGACATCCGGTAAGCCTGGGTACTTACACACAAAGCGTGGTACGATCAGATTCAACATATGTGCCATGCATGGCACATGTGTCAACTGGCCCAAATTCAATGCCACCAACAGATTGCTTCCGGTTTCACACACCACTTTGCCGATCTCCAGTTGGTGCAGGGTCAGTCACTGATCCATCTGTGCTTTCAGGGCGGACAGGAGTGCTAGTCCGGTGTGACTCTCTGCTTTCAGGCAAGTCAACCCCAAGACGGCGTGGCACTGTCGTATCCGGGATGTGGAATAGCCCCCGGGGAGCTGGGGGGGGGGTTAAGTTAATGTGGAACAAGAAGCAGCAGCAGAACAGGACTCAGCTGAGGAGGTTAGAGACGAGGATGGAGTAGGAGGAGTTGAGGAGGTGGCAGCAGGCCTGCTTGCAAATCGTGGCGGTGTCACCAACTCCGCTGCAGAGCCACGCATTCCATGCTTGGTAGCCGACAGCCGGCTTACCCAATGCGTAGTGTACGTGATATATCTGCCCTGACCGTGCTTTGCAGACCAGGTATCAGTGGTCAGATGGACCCTTGCCCCAACACTGTGTGGCTGACATGCCATGACTTCCTTTTCCATAATGGAGTACAGGTTGGGGACTGCCTTTGTGTGAAAAAAATTTCGGCCTGTTACCTTCCACTGCGGTGTCCCAATAGCTACAAATTTTTTGAAGGCCTCAGACTCCACCAGCTTGTGTGGTAAAAGCTGGCAGGCTAACAGTTCAGAAAAGCCAGCTCTCAGACGCCAGACAAGCCAGCTCTCAGACGCCAGGCAAGGGCTCAGACTCTGTGACATTGGCTTCTTACGCTCATTTCCTTGACAGACACCTGACTGTGGGCAGATGAGCAGGAACTGCTAAAGGTGAGAGGCGGAGTGGCGGGTCGTTAAGAGAGGGCAAGTAGGACAACAGTGGTTGACGTTTCTGAAGATGCTGGACCAGGAGGAGGATGGTGGCTCAGCGTTTGTGTGCTGCTTGTACTAATGTGTTGATCTCATAGGCGTTTGTGATGTGAGATCATGTGCCTTTGCAAAGCAGTTGTACCTAGGTGGGTGTTGGACTTCCCACGACTCCGTTTCTTTTGGCACAGGTTGCAAATGTCATCACTGTTATCAGAGGCAGACACACAAAAAAATGCCACACTGCTGAGCTTTGCAATGATGGCATTCTGGTGGTGGCAACAGCATGCGTTGATTCGTGTGCTGTCTGGCTCACCCCGGTTGCCGATACATGCTTTCTGACTGTGCCACTAGCTCCTTGCGACGACCTCCCCCTTCTTCCAACTCGTCTCTTCCTGCTCTCTGTCTCCCCATCTGAACTTTCCCCCTGTTCTTCTTCTCTTTGAGCGGGCACCCACGTGACATCCACGGACACATCGTCATCATCAACTGCTTCACTTGTATCTGACAACTCAGCAAAGGAGGCAGGAGCGGGTACACCATCATCATAATTACACCGTACGTCCATGTGTGTAATGCTGCCTGACTGAGACATATTCATGTTATCTACATCCTCTGGCAATAACAGTTGCGCATCACTAGTGATGTCGCGAACATAAAATTTTCAGTTCGCGAACAGCGAACGCGAACTTCTGCAAATGTTCGCGAACGGGCGAACCGGGCGAACCGCCATAGACTTCAATTGGCAGGCGAATTTTAAAACCCACAGGGACTCTTTCTGGCCACAATAGTGATGAGAAAGTTGTTTCAAGGGGTCTAACACCTGGACTGTGGCATGCCGGAGGGGGATCTATGGCAAAACTCCCATGGAAAATTACGTAGTGGACGCAGAGTCGGGTTTTAATCCATAAACGGCATAAATCAACTAACATTCATAAATTGTTTGGAATAACGTGCTTTAAAACATCCAGTGTGTGTATACGATCAGGTATGATGTTGTATCGATCAGGTAGTGTAAGGGTTACGCCCGCTTCACTGACATTGACAGACCAAACTCCCTTTTAATGCACCGCAAACAGTTCATTTGCACAACCGCAAACTCCCCATTTGCACAAGGTTGGATACCAAGCTAGCCACGTCCCGGTGATGTCATTGAAGGTTTCTTCCTCCACCCAGCCACGTACAACACCAAGGGTCCCCAAAAGATGAATTGAATAGATTTTTCGAACGGTGAGATGGTTAAAAAACGCTGGCTCCCTCCACTCTGTTTTAAACCACGGTCAATGCGTCTGCGCCGTGCAATTTACTGTCACACCCGATATGAGTGGTATTTTCTGTAGTACTATTCTCATCAGTTTAATCCTCTAACGTCCCCAATCTGGGGGCCATTTATTGAATAGATTTTTCGAACGGGGAGATGGTTAAAAACGCTGGCTCCCTCCACTCTGTTTTAAACCACGGTCACTGCGTCTGCGCCGTGCAATTTACTGTCACACCCGATATCAGTGGTATTTTCTGTAGTACTATTCTCATCAGTTTAATCCCTCTAACGTCCCCAATCTGGGGGCCATTTATTGAATAGATTTTTCGAACGGGAGATGGTTAAAAAACGCTGGCTCCCTCCACTCTGTTTTAAACCACGGTGACTGCGTCTGCGCCGTGCAATTTACTGTCACACCCGATATGAGTGGTATTTTCTGTAGTACTATTCTCATCAGTTTAATCCTCTAACGTCCCCAATCTGGGGGCCATTTATTGAATAGATTTTTCGAACGGGAGATGGTTAAAAAACGCTGGCTCCCTCCACTCTGTTTTAAACCACGGTCACTGCGTCTGCGCCGTGCAATTTACTGTCACACCCGATATGAGTGGTATTTTCTGTAGTACTATTCTCATCAGTTTAATCCCTCTAACGTCCCCAATCTGGGGGCCATTTATTGAATAGATTTTTCGAACGGGAGATGGTTAAAAACGCTGGCTCCCTCCACTCTGTTTTAAACCACGGTCACTGCGTCTGCGCCGTGCAATTTACTGTCACACCCGATATGAGTGGTATTTTCTGTAGTACTATTCTCATCAGTTTAATCCCTCTAACGCCTCCCCAATCTGGGTGCCATTTATTGAATAGATTTTTTGAACGGGAGATGGTTAAAAACGCTGGCTCCCTCCACTGATATGAGTGGTATTTTCTGTAGTATTATTCTCATCAGTTTAATCCCTGTTACGTCCCATATCAGGGATTGCCTTTTGTGAAAAAAATTTAGGCCGGGTACCTTCGACTGCCTTCACAGTGACAGACCAAACTCTCGTACACTAAACTGAATTGATTTCAGGAACCGGGAGATGGAAAAAGCAGCTTGGTCGGTCCTCTTACTCCCAAATTGGGGCACTGCGCGTGCACAGAGCAATGTGCTGTGACACCCTATATGAGTGGTGTCTTAACTAGTACTATTGCTATCAGTTTAATCCCTGTTACGGACCCTATCCGGTCGAATTGATTAACCATTGTCGAATCCCCCATTGACATCCCCCTTATAAGCTGTGTAAAGCATATTTTTAGTTTGGTTTTGAACTGCTGCATCCTTTCCGACTTTCGGTAATTTGGTAACATTTCTGCCACTTTCTGCTTATACCGGGGTCTAGTAGCGTGGCCACCCGATCGCTTTTGGTCTGATCATAATGAAGCAACGGCCTTATCATCTGGGGTGTGGCAACATTGCCAACACACTTATAGAGGTGATGATGATTGCTTCATTGTGATACGCAAGCCCCTTCACCACAACAAGGTAACGATCACGAAGGGGAATTGACACTTGTATGTGCCTTTTTTTTGGTTTGTTTTTGCAGCCACAGTGCTGCACCAGAAAAATTAGGCATGTACACATGCCTGAAAAATAATGGCACTGTTGCAGCCGCTATTGTAGCAGCGGCCGGAAAAATTTATGTTTTCCAGGCAGAAAAGTGACTAAAACATTGCGGCTTGAACCCTAGTTGGTGGTGGAGAATTCACGAAAGTCATCCGGTATGCAGACATTAAATACAGCAGCATGGGGACCATTTTAAGGCCATGGCATGTAATCAGGCCTTTTGTTAGTCAAACGTATCCCCCACTGTCAGTCCCTTCGGGATCCATGCCTCATTCATCTTTATGAAGGTGAGGTAATCAACACTTTTTTGACCGAGGCGACTTCTCTTGTCAGTGACAATGCCTCCTGCTGCACTGAAGGTCCTTTCTGACAGGACACTTGAAGCAGGGCAGGCCAGAAGTTCTATCGCAAACTGGGATAGCTCAGGCCACAGGTCAAGCCTGCACACCCAGTAGTGAAGGGGTTCATTGCTCCTCAGAGTGTCGATATCTGCTGTTAAGGCGAGGTAGTCTGCTACCTGTCGGTCGAGTCGTTCTCTAAGGCTGGATCCCGAAGGGCTGTGGCGATGAGTAGGACTGAAAAAGCTCCGCATGTCCTCCATCAACAACACATCTGTAAATCGTCCAGTCCTTGCCGCCGTGGTAGGAGGAGGATTACACTCACCTCTTCCCCTGTTAGATTCCCGTTGTGCTGTGACATCCCCTTATAAGCTGTGTAAAGCATATTTTTTAGTTTGGTTTTGAACTGTTGCATCCTTTCCGACTTTCGGTAATTTGGTAACATTTCTGCCACTTTCTGCTTATACCGGGGTCTAGTAGCGTGGCCACCCAGTACAGATCGTTCTCCTTTATCCTTTTTATACGTGGGTCCCTCAACAGACATGACAGCATGAAAGACCCCATTTGAACAAGGTTGGATGCAGAGCTACTCATTTCCCGTTCCTCGTCCTCACTGATGTCATTGACGGTCTGTTCTTCCCCCAGCCACGTACAACACCATGGGTCCCAGATAGGTGACAACAACGAGCACCCTGGGGTGCCTGCTGTGATTGGTCTTCCTCCTCCTCAAAGCCACCACATTCCTCCTCTGACTCCTCTTCCTCATACTCCTCTTCCAGCGTTGCTGCAGGTCCGGCAAGCGATGATGACAAGGCTGTTTCTGGTGGTGATGGTGACCACAACTCTTCCTCTTCCTCTTCACGCTCATCTACAGCCTGATCCAGAACTCTTCGCAGGGCACGCTCCAGGAAGAAAACAAATGGGATGAGGTCGCTGATGGTGCCTTCGGTGCGACTGACTAGGTTTGTCACCTCCTCAAAAGGACGCATAAGCCTACAGGCATTGCGCATGAGTGTCCAGTAACGTGGCAAAAATATTCCCAGCTCCGCAGAGGCTGTCCTAGCACCCCGGTCATACAAATACTCGTTGACGGCTTTTTCTTGTTGGAGCAGGCGGTCGAACATTAGGAGTGTTGAATTCCAACGTGTCGGGCTGTCGCATATCAAGCGCCTCACTGGCATGTTGTTTCGCCGCTGAATATCGGAAAAGTGCGCCATGGCCGTGTAGGAACGCCTGAAATGGCCACACACCTTCCTGGCCTGCTTGAGGACGTCCTGTAAGCCTGGGTACTTAGACACAAAACGTTGTACGATGAGATTCAACACATGTGCCATGCACGGCACATGTGACAACTTGCCCAAATTTAATGCCGCCAACAGATTGCTTCCATTGTCACACACCACTTTGCCGATCTCCAGTTGGTGCGGGGTCAGCCACTGATCCACCTGTGCGTTCAGGGCGGACAGGAGTGCTGGTCCTGTGTGGCTCTCTGCTTTCAGGCAAGTCAACCCCAAGATAGCGTGACACTGTCGTATCCGGGATGTGGAATAGCCCCTGGGGAGCTGGGGGAATCAGTTGATGTGCAGCCAGACGCCGCAGCAGAAGAGGACTCAGCCGAGGAGGATATTGAAGAGGATCGAGCAGGAGTAGAGGAGGTGGCAGTAGGTCTGCCTGCAAGTCGTGGTGGTGTCACCAACTCCGCTGCGGAGCCACGCATTCCATGCTTGTCAGCCGTCAGCAGGTTGACCCAATGCGCAGTATACGTGATATACCTGCCCTGACCGTGCTTTGCAGACCAGGTATCAGTGGTCAGATGGACCCTTGCCCCAACACTGTATGCCAGAGATGCCATGACTTCCTTTTCAATGACATGGTAGAGGTTTGGGATTGCCTTTTTGAAAAAAATTTCGTCCGGGTACCTTCCACTGTGGTGTCCCAATAGCGACAAATTTTTTGAAGGCCTCAGACTCTACCAGCTGGTATGGTAAAAGCTGGCGGGCTAAGAGTTCCGTCAAGCCAGCTGTCAGTCGCCGGGCAAGGGGGTGACTTTGTGACATTGGCTTCTTATGCTCAAACATGTCCTTGACAGACACCTGACTGTGGGCAGATGAGCAGGAACTGCTGAAGGTGAGAGATGGAGTGGCGGGTGGTTGAGAGGGGGCAGGGAGGACAGCAGTGGTTGACGTGGCTGAAGATGCTGGACCAGGAGGAGCATGGTGGCTTTGAGTTTGTGTGCTGCTTGTACTCATGTGTTGATCCCATAGGCGTTTGTGATGTGAGATCATGTGCCTTCGCAAAGCAGTTGTACCAAGGTGGGTGTTGGACTTCCCACGACTCAGTTTCTTTTGGCACAGGTTGCAAATGGCATTGCTTTTATCAGAGGCAGACACACAAAAAAATGCCACACTGCTGAGCTTTGCAATGACGGCATTCTAGTGGTGGCAACAGCATGCGTTGACTGGCGTGCTGTCTGGCTGACCCCAGGTGCCGATACATGCTGTCTGACTGTGCCACTAACTCCTTGCGACGACCTCCCCTGCTTCCAACTCGTCTCCTCATTCTCTCTGTCTCCCCTTCAGAACTTTCCCCCTCTTCTTCTCTTCGAGCAGGCACCCACGTGGCATCCGTGGACACATCGTCATCATCAACCGCTTCACTTGTATCTGACACCTCAGCAAAGGAAGCAGCAGCGGGTACAACATCATCATCATCATCATCACACTGTACGTCCATGTGTGTAATCCTGCCTGACTGAGACATATCCCCGTAATCTACATCATCTGGCAATAATGGTTGCGCATCACTAATTGCATCCAACTGATGTGTAAATAACTCCTCTGACGGATCAAGTGAAGCGGCTGTGGTGGCTGTGGTGGTAGTGGTGGTGGTGGCGACGGGCGGGTGCGTGGTAACTTGAGAGCAGGTGACCGAAGCTGAGCTGGAGGAGGATGGTGCGTCAAGGTTCTTAGCGGAAGCTGTTGAAGATTGGGTGTCCTGTCTAAGCCAGTCAACTACGTCCTCTGAATTTTTCGGGTTCAGGGTACGTGGCCTCTGAAAACTGGGCATTATTCCAGGGACAGTGGAAATCACAGCACCACGACCACGACGGCCCCTGCGGGTGGCCTGCCTCTGCCTGTCATTTTTTTAGATAAGTGGTACTACGCGTGCTAGGTACTGTGCCACCCGGTATGAGTGGTTGGCACTGGCAGTGGGCACACTACAGTCTGTGGAAGTGGGCCTGACACACACTGGCAGCAGGCAAGCAACTGAATTTAGACTACTGTCTAAAAATTAAATGCCTTATTTATCGGCAAGCTACTGTGCCACCCGGTATCAGTGGTTGGCACTGGCAGTGGGCACACTACAGTCAGTGGAAGAGGGCCTGACACACACTGGCAGCAGGCAAGCAACTGAATTTAGACTACTGTCTAAAAATTAAATGCCTTATTTATCGGCAAGCTACTGTGCCACCCGGTATCAGTGGTTGGCACTGGCAGTGGGCACACTACAGTCAGTGGAAGAGGGCCTGACACACACTGGCAGCAGGCAAGCAACTGAATTTAGACTACTGTCTAAAAATTAAATGCCTTATTTATCGGCAAGCTACTGTGCCACCCGGTATCAGTGGTTGGCACTGGCAGTGGGCACACTACAGTCAGTGGAAGCGGGCCTGACACACACTGGCAGCAGGCAAGCAACTGAATTTAGACTACTGTCTAAAAATTAAATGCCTTATTTATCGGCAAGCTACTGTGCCACCCGGTATCAGTGGTTGGCACTGGCAGTGGGCACACTACAGTCTGTGGAGGTGGGCCTGACACACACTGGCAGCAGGCAAGCAACTGAATTTAGACTACTGTCTAAAAATTAAATGCCTTATTTATCGGCAAGCTACTGTGCCACCCGGTATCAGTGGTTGGCACTGGCAGTGGGCACACTACAGTCAGTGGAAGAGGGCCTGACACACACTGGCAGCAGGCAAGCAACTGAATTTAGACTACTGTCTAAAAATTAAATGCCTAATTTATCGGCAAGCTACTGTGCCACCCGGTATCAGTGGTTGGCACTGGCAGTGGGCACACTAAAGTCAGTGGAAGAGGGCCTGACACACACTGGCAGCAGGCAAGCAACTGAATTTAGACTACTGTCTAAAAATTAAATGCCTTATTTATCGGCAAGCTACTGTGCCACCCGGTATCAGTGGTTGGTACTGGCAGTGGGCACACTACAGTCAGTGGAAGTCAGCCTGACACACACTAGCAGCAGGCAAGCAACTGAAATTACACTAAAGTGTAAAAATTAAATGCCTTTTTTTGATGCAAAGTACTGTGCCACACGGGATGACAGGGGTGGGCACTGGAAGTGGGCACACTACAGTCAGTTGAAGTCGGCCTGACACACACTAGCAGCAGGTGAGCAGCTGAAATTACACTAAAGTGTAAAATTTAAATGCCTTTTTTTATGCAAAGTCCTGTGCCAGCCGGTATGAGTGGTAGGCACTGGCAGTGGGCACACTACAGTCACTGGAAGTCAGCCTGACACACACTGGCAGGCAACTAAACTTAGATTAAAGTGTAAAAATTAAATGCCTTTTTTTGATGCAAAGTCCTGTGCCACACGGGATGACAGGGGTGGGCACTGGCAGTGGGCACACTACAGTCAGTGGAAGTCGGCCTGACACACACTAGCAGCAGGCAAGCAGCTGAAATTACACTAAAGTGTAAAAATTAAGTGCCTTTTTATGCAAAGTCCTGTGCCAGCCGGTATGAGTGGTGGGCACTGGCAGTGGGCACACTACAATCACTGGAAGTCAGCCTGACACACACTGGCAGGCAACTAAACTTAGATTAAAGTGTAAAAATGAAATGCCTTTTTTGATGCAAAGTCCTGTGCCACATGGGATGACAGGGGTGGGCACTGGCAGTGGGCACACTACAGTCAGTGGAAGTCGGCCTGCACACACACTAGCAGCAGGCAAGCAGCTGAAATTACACTAAAGTGTAAAAATGAAATGCCTTTTTTGATGCAAAGTCCTGTGCCACTACGAGGATGACACGGAGTGGGCACACTACAGTCAGTGGAAGTCAGCCTGACACACACTGGCAGGCAACTAACCTTAGATTAAAGTGTAAAAATTAAGTGCCTTTTTTTAAGCAAAGTCCTATGCCACACGGGATGACAGGGGTGGGCACTGGCAGTGGGCACACTACAGTCAGTTGAAGTCGGCCTGACACACACTAGCAGCAGGTGAGCAGCTGAAATTACACTAAAGTGTAAAAATTAAATGCCTTTTTTATGCAAAGTCCTGTGCCAGCCGGTATGAGTGGTGGACACTGGCAGTGGGCACACTACAGTCAGTGGAAGTCAGCCTGACACACACTGGCAGGCAACTAACCTTAGATTAAAGTGTAAAAATTAAGTGCCTTTTTTTAAGCAAAGTCCTATGCCACACGTGATGACAGGGGTGGGCACTGGCAGTGGGCACACTACAGTCAGTTGAAGTCGGCCTGACACACACTAGCAGCAGGTGAGCAGCTGAAATTACACTAAAGTGTAAAAATTAAATGCCTTTTTATGCAAAGTCCTGTGCCAGCCGGTATGAGTGGTGGACACTGGCAGTGGGCACACTACAGTCAGTGAAAGTCAGCCTGACACACACTGGCAGGCAACTAACCTTAGATTAAAGTGTAAAAATTAAGTGCCTTTTTTTAAGCAAAGTCCTATGCCACACGGGATGACAGGGGTGGGCACTGGCAGTGGGCACACTACAGTCAGTTGAAGTCGGCCTGACACACACTAGCAGCAGGTGAGCAGCTGAAATTACACTAAAGTGTAAAAATTAAATGCCTTTTTATGCAAAGTCCTGTGCCAGCCGGTATGAGTGGTGGACACTGGCAGTGGGCACACTACAGTCAGTGGAAGTCGGCCTGACACACACTAGCAGCAGGCAAGCAGCTGAAATTACACTAAAGTGTAAAAATTAAATGCCTTTTTATGCAAAGTCCTGTGCCAGCCGGTATGAGTGGTGGACACTGGCAGTGGGCACACTACAGTCAGTGGAAGTCAGCCTGACACACACTGGCAGGCAACTAACCTTAGATTAAAGTGTAAAAATTAAGTGCCTTTTTTTTAAGCAAAGTCCTGTGCCACACGGGATGACAGGGGTGGGCACTGGCAGTGGGCACACTACAGTCAGTTGAAGTCGGCCTGACACACACTAGCAGCAGGCAAGCAGCTGAAATTACACTAAAGTGTAAAAATTAAATGCCTTTTTATGCAAAGTCCTGTGCCAGCCGGTATGAGTGGTGGACACTGGCAGTGGGCACACTACAGTCAGTGGAAGTCAGCCTGACACACACTGGCAGGCAACTAACCTTAGATTAAAGTGTAAAAATTAAGTGCCTTTTTTAAGCAAAGTCCTGTGCCACACGGGATGACAGGGGTGGGCACTGGCAGTGGGCACACTACAGTCAGTTAAAGTCGGCCTGACACACACTAGCAGCAGGCAAGCAGCTGAAATTACACTAAAGTGTAAAAATTAAATGCCTTTTTTATGCAAAGTCCTGTGCCAGCCGGTATGAGTGGTGGACACTGGCAGTGGGCACACTACAGTCAGTGGAAGTCAGCCTGACACACACTGGCAGGCAACTAACCTTAGATTAAAGTGTAAAAATTAAGTGCCTTTTTTTTAAGCAAAGTCCTGTGCCACACGGGATGACAGGGGTGGGCACTGGCAGTGGGCACACTACAGTCAGTTAAAGTCAGCCTGACACACACTAGCAGCAGGCAAGCAGCTGAAATTACACTAAAGTGTAAAAATTAAATGCCTTTTTTATGCAAAGTCCTGTGCCAGCCGGTATGAGTGGTGGACACTGGCAGTGGGCACACTGCAGTCAGTGGAAGTCAGCCTGACACACACTGGCAGGCAACTAACCTTAGATTAAAGTGTAAAAATTAAGTGCCTTTTTTTTAAGCAAAGTCCTGTGCCACACGGGATGACAGTGGTGGGCACTGGCAGTGGGCACACTACAGTCAGTTGAAGTCGGCCTGACACACACTGGCAGGCAACTAACCTTAGATTAAAGTGTAAAAATTAAATGCCTTTTTTTGATGCAAAGTCCTGTACCACACGGAATGACAGGGGTGGGCACTGGCAGTGGGCACACTACAGTCTGTGGGCCTGCAGCTCCTCACACACAGGCAGGCCAGGCAACTGCAATATGTATATAAAGGAAAAAAAAGCAGACTAATGTTGCAGCCCTAAAAAGGGCTTTTTGGGGTGCTGTCAGGACGCTGTCCTTACAGCAGAGATCAGATGAGTCTTTCAGGACTGGAGTGGACACTGAATTCACTAGCCTAGCTATCAATTTCCCAATTAAATCAGCAGCTACTACACTCTCCTTCCTCTCACTAAGACTGCAGCTTCAGAATGAATCTAAAATGGATGCTGTGCAGGAGGTGGGAGGGTCTGGGAGGGAGGGTATGCTGCTGATTGGCTGGAATGTGTCTGCTGACTGTGAGGTACAGGGTCAAAGTTTGCTCAATGATGATGTATAGGGGGCGGACCGAACATCGCATATGTTCGCCCGGCAGAGGCGAACGGGAACAAGCTATGTTCGCCGGGAACTGTTCGCCGGCGGATAGTTCGGGCCATCTCTACGCATCACTAATTTCTTCCAACTGATGTCTAAATAACTCCTCTGACAGATCAAGTGAAGCGGCTGTGGTGCCCGTGTTGTTGGTGGTGGCGCGAGGGCGAGTGGTAACTTGAGAGGTGCTCGAAGCTGAGCTGGAGAGGGATGGTGCGTCAAGATTCCGAGCGGAAGCTGTAGAAGATTGGGTGTCCTGTGTAAGCCAGTCAACTATGTCCTCAGAATTTTTCGAGTTCAGGGTATGTGGCCTCTGAACACTGGCCATTATTCTAGGGCCAAAGGAAATCACAGCACTTGCAGATAAAAAAGTCATTTAATTTTTACCCTTTAATATAATTGCATTTGCCTATCAGTGTGTGTCAGACCCACTGACTGTACTGTGCCCATTGCCAGTGCCCATCACTCATATCGGGTGGCACAGTACCTTGCAGGTAAAAAGGTCATTTAATTTTTAACCTTTAATATAATTGCATTTGCCTGCCAGTGTGTGTCAGGCCCACAGACTGTATTGTGCCCACTGCCCACCCCTCAGATCGGGTGGCACAGTACCTTGCACGGCGCACGCGCAGTGCCCCAAATTGGAAGGAGAGGACCGATCAATCATCTTTTTCCATTTCCCAGTTCTTAAAATCTATTCAATACACGTCCTCTGATAGGGGACGTAACAGGGATTAAACTGATAGGAATAATACTACTTAACACACCACTCATATAGGGTGGCACAGTACATTGCACTGCACACGCGCAGTGCCCCAAGTTGGAGGGAAGAGGACCGACCAACCAATTTTTTTCCATCTCCTGGTTCCTTAAATCTATTCGATACACGTCTCCTACGTAACAGGGATTAAACTGATAGGAATAATACTACTTAACACACCACTCATATAGGGTGGCACAGTACATTGCACGGCGCACGCGCAGTGCGCTAAATTGGAGGTAAAAGGACCAACCAACCATCTTTTTTCATCTCCCGGTTTTTAAAATCTATTCTATACAAGTCCCCTGATAGGTGACCTAACAGGAATTAAACTGATAGGAATAGTACTACTTAACACACCACTCATATAGGGTGGCACAGTCCATTGCATAGCGAACGCGCTGTGCCCCAAATTGGAAGGAAGAGGATCGACCAATCATCTTTTTCCATCTCCCGGTTCCTAAAATCTATTCCATACACCGTCCCCTGATAGGGGACAAAACAGAGATTAAACTGGTAAGAACAAATTTTTTTAATTTAAAAAAAAGAGGACAGCATGTGCGGAGCTGGGTATTTTTTGGCCGCGTTTCTGAACGCTCATGCACAATGGCTGTAGCCTCACGCGTCCTTTTGCGGAGGTGACAAACCTGGTCAGTCAAACCCAAGGCAACATTATCGACCTCATCACATATGTGTTTTTTTTCTGGAGTGTGCCCTGCGAAGAGTGCTGGATAAAGTCGTAGATGAAGATGAAGAGTTGTGGTCACCACCATCAATCCTGAACACGGCATCTGAGTGCGCACAAACCGAAAGTTTTACTTTCGGTTTGCGCTACGGCTCCCCGGTGGCAATCGGAGGAGCCGGAGCGCGCCTATAGTAGCCTGGGTCTCTATGAATGAAACCCAGGCTGCTCTGTAGTATTTCCTATGGAGCCTTGCCTGTATTGCATTGGAATGTATGAAAATCGCAATCAGATAATTGTAAGTTATATTTCCCTACGGGAACTATATAAAAGTGTAAAAAAAAAAAAAAAAAAAAAGTTTCAAAAATTAATAAATAAAAAAACTAAATTTCAAATCACCTCCCTTTTGCTAAAATAAAAATAAAAAAATTAAAAAAATACACATAATGGGTGTCGCAATGTGCGAAAATGCCCATACTATAAAAATATTAAAAAATATTGCCCAAACGTTAAACAGCAAAACGGAAAAAAGCGTCCAAATAGTGAATTCGCCATTTTTGGTCACTTCATTTTCCACAAAAAGTTACATAAAAGGTGATCAAAAAGCCATACACACCCCAGAATGGTATTAATAAAAAGATAAGATTATGATGCAAAAAATGAGCCCCCAAACCGCTCTGTACATATAATTACAAAAAAGTTATAGGGGTCAAAACATGGTGACAAAAATTTCAAAATGATTTTTTCCCACTTTCGAATTTTTTTTTCACTATCAAAACACAAGAAAACCTATACATATAGGATTTGTATTGACCTGTAGAGTAAAAGTAACTGGTCAGTTTTATCGCACATCGAACGTCGGAATTTAAAAACCCGCTAAACTGGTGGAATTGCTTTTCTTTTTTGCAATTTCACCCCATTTGAATTTTTTTCCTGCTTCCCACTACATCATATGCAATATTAAATGGTACAACTTGTCCCGCAAAAAACAAGCCCTCATATGGCTATGTGAACCGAAAAATAAAAAAGTTATGGCTCTGAGAGCGCAAAACAAAAACTAAAAAAATGAAAAACCTCCGGTCCTTAAAGGGTTAAGATAATTCTCTGCAAATATATTCGGATCGAATCAAATTTTTCCCCAAAAAATTGTCGAGCCAGCGAATCGAATTTTTTAAAAAATTCCTCAGCTCTACTTAGCAGATTGATATATAGTTTTGAGGGAAAAGATTCAGCAAAACTTCTAATTTATACATTTAAAAACTCTGCTCATCCTGAACATTGATGTCGAAGAGGTGGTCCTATCAGTGAAAGCATTCCCTTCATGACCGTACATACAGAGATAGCTGTAAATCATCAATAGTAGCACCTCCTTGACTTTAAAGCCTAGAGTGAGTAGAGATTTTAATGAATAAATTACAAATTACGGTATATTGAATTTTTCCCCACAAAACTTTTTATCAATCTGCTCAGTTCCTTCTGCCTAATAACATGCTGCCTGCAGTTCAGGTACCTTTTAAATTTTAAGTTCTGAGTTACAGACTTTTTTAATTCATTCCCTTTAAAAAGTGCATATATAAATTTCCTTATTTCATCTTATTAAAAGCTTCTACATTCAGTGACTTATTACTAAAACTACAAACTCATTCTTTAGTTAGTAGAAAACTGAGGAAAGTAATGTTTTTATTGCTATCTTAAAATTGTATGGTTATAATATGCATATTTTATATTCAAAAGAAAGAAAGCTTCAGATGATTTTGGTGGGTAATTACTAGATCAAAAAGCATATGAACAAGAATAAGTTATCAAATGTAAATTTCTAAGTCATTCTTTAACAATAGGTATGTAAAATTGGGAAACCGTCAAAAGTTAACAACTTGAGCAATAGTGTTTCTGATTTTGGAAGAAACAGAGAATAAAAAAATTGTGAGAAATTTTAAAAAAATTGATTTCTCAGATTTTTCCTCAAAATATTATATATTCCTTTACTTATGAATTGCTTTGATATAACAATTGTTAGATTACCTATGGTGACAAGCACTAATGAAAATCATAGTGGCTCCAGAATCACATGGCAATTTGCATTTGAATTTCTTCCTGACCCACCTCTCTACAGATTCACTGTAGTAGAAGGATACCTGTTCCTATATTACTCCCAAGAAAGAAGTCAACTGGCCCTGTGACCTTGTTTAGGGTTTTCATCCTAAATAGGCTTGAGCGAATTGAGCTTCAGATTATAAACTTCATTTTAAATGCTCTTTTCGTTTAGGCCAAATTTGTATCACCCGAAGTTGCATAAGACTTCGGTGAATTAGTCTTGTATTCCTATCTGCATATTTAAAAAGCTTTTGAAATTAGGAATTTGAAGTGGGCCTTGGTATCTCGGTACCAGCCGGTACCAAAGGCCACTTGGAATTCATAATTCAAAATGTTTGGCACTGTGCCAACTAACTGTTTGGACATTATTCTGGTGCACCCCTGATATTAACACTTTAACCCCTGTACAGGGATCTGGCCTTCACAAAAGTTGAGCATCGAGACCGCTACCTCTTGGAATAGTCCCAATATAGTTGGCTGCTGACTGCTGAGGGCAAGGACAACGGTGCAAGCAACAGAGGCTCTAGGCACAGAAAACACAACAAAAATGAACCAGGACTGCAGGTATAGTCACAGATTATAGGATTTTAGGCAGAACTTGACTGTAGGAAACTTGGCTGGATGGCTGGGATGCTGGGAAACTACACCACAATTGCAGAAGCAGTCTGGACATTCACTTATATTAGAGATACAAATATCTGGCAATACTAAAGAGAGGTTGTGGGCAGAGTAGTGGTGGATACAGGAACAGGGCAGGCAGGAATCAAGGAGATCCCTGAAGCACAATGTCTTTCTAACACTTTTGCTGGTCACAGGGAACCTTGAAGCTTGGAGAGGGTGCCTTAAATACCCAGGGACCCTCAGCGATTGGCTGGTAAAGGAATTGAAAATGCGTACATTGGCCCTTTAAGAAGCAACAGGCAAGCACACATGTGACATATGGGAACAGAGACTAGAGCAATGGAGACAGCAGCTTGCAGAGGACACTGGACAGCATGGTGAGTAGCATGACAGCAGCAGACACATACTGCTAATGTAATTCTTTTGAATTGAATCACACAGAATTTGGTATGCTAATATCAGAACTTTTTTTTAAAGTTGGGTTGAATTTCGGAATTTTAGAATTAATTCATTCCTCTCAGTACCAATGGATGAGGGGTACGAACAGGTGTTAACTAGTTGAGGTTGTGTCACTGCACAGTCTTACTTCAGTGCTGCCATTGTGAGACTGTGCAGGGACACCCCCCGCCATCCCCCCTTAAAATGGTTAACACCCCTCTGTGCCCTTACTGCAGACTGCTAGCAATTCATTCATAACTTCTTGTCAAAATAATAGAAGAAAGGCATGACATAGAGCCGTAAGAAAATATGCCTCAGAACCATTAGTACTTGGGGAATGCAAGTAGTTAATAAAACAAGAATGTCAGGAGAGGTAAAAGGCCCTGTCTAACTCCTCAGATACCAAGTTAAAGCCTTCCAATCCGAGCCCCTGCAGTGAAATTGACGCACGTCAGAATGCAATTCATCCTAATAGATCTCTATTAGGGTGAATGAGACAAATGATCAAAAAAATAAGGCAATAGGAGTGAGTTCCCATTATGTAAAAAAATAATAATAATTTTTTACTTTTTGCTTTGTATGTCTTGATAAAGGGTTATGATTGGCAAAATGAAATTTGTCTTCTTCTATCTGCATCTGGATTTTAGTTAGCACAGTTATTTACAAAACCCCCCCCCAAAAAATGCATGGTTCCACCATAAGAGTCTTGCATGCATGGTGCTGCAGAAAGTGTCCCGCACGCATGGCTTCTCCGCCATTAGTCTCACACGCATTGGCTTCTCCGCCATTAGAGTCTCACACGCATGGCTTCTCTGCCATTAGAGTCTCGCACACATGACTCCGCCATTAGAGGTCGGCCGCGTGGTCCCACCACAAGTAGGTTCCATGTCTTTTCCTGCCTGCAGGCCCGTCATCTGTGGCTCGCTAATACCATTTTTCCTTGTGGAGGTTTGCACTCGTGGCTTTTGCCAACCTCACTTGCTTATCGTTTTTCTCTGACATTTATTTTCTAGGTTGTTGAGTCTTCATTGTTTTTCGTTAAAAGCAGTCATCCCATGCCTGCCTTTTCGGACATCAACTTCTCCCAGGTTCGCACTTTCTCCCACTTACCCTCTCTAGATTCTTGCTTCCCCTCGCTCCCCGTGGTTACTTTTTCTCTTGCCCGTCCTTGCCTTATAGACCCATTCTCTCAGGAAGCGACCCTGTGGTCTCATTTTTTACGTTTTTCAAGTTCTGCCTCTCCAGGGGTTGTTCCAGTCGCGGCCGTTCTCCGGGCAGATGCAGCCACATCATCAGTCCCCCCCCGCCATGGCCACTTCTCTGAGAGACGCGGCCAATCCCACTCCCGCTCCAGTCCCAGGCGCTCCTGCTCCAGACCTGGCACTCCCTCTCCAGAACCCGCCGTTCCAGATTCCCCGCTTCCCATTCCAAAATCATCAGTACTCGGGCTGGGGCCCCTTTCCGATACGAGGGCCGCAGGGGAAACCAGCTTCGGCACTCCTCCAGTTACCGCTCCAGTCGAGCTAGTGACCATCATCCTCTGGCCAGCAGAAATTACAGGTATCTTAGTTCGCAGTCCGTCTCAAGTTGGAGCAGGCGGTAGATCTCAATAGGATTGTTTTGCCACTGCCAGGGGCAGCAGTCTGGCAGTCTATGTGTGTATAGTCTCCTTTAAAAAAAAATATATATATATATAATGTTTTTAAATAAATAATTAAAACTCACGCTCTGCTACACTGTACCGAGCCGGGGATACAGCTTCAAACCACTATTCAAACACTCTGCTGTCCCCTAGTGGTGAGAACTGGTGCATGGAAGTTTTTCATAGTGTCAGCTGCAGCACTTCCAGCATAGCCCCACATGTCATTATGTTTAAAACAAAATAAAAATTAAGCCCATTCGGATCCCGCCCTCGTGCTCAAGGGAGGTGTTTGGGCTGCAGATGTTTCGGTAAGTACGGCTTCTTATCCATCAATCACCACCACGCCCTTCTCCCGTCTACTCTCTTGTAGTTTGCTAATTTCCATGTCTATCGCCGTTTAGATTTCAGGCTTACATTTATTAATTTCAATGTCTGTCGCCTGTTACGTTTCAGGCTTACGTTTATTAATTTCCATGTCTGTCACCTGTTACATTTCATGTTTATGTTTATTAACTACTAATGTCTGTCGCCTGTCACGTTTCAGGCTTACGTTTATCAATTTCCATGTCTTTCGCCTGTCACGTTTCAGGCTTTCGTTTATTAATTTCCATGTCCGTCAGCTGTTATGTTTCAGGCTTACGTCTACTAACTGCTAATGTCTGTCGCCTGTTACGTTTTAGGCCTACGTTTACTAACTACTAGTGTCTGTCGCCTGTTACGTTTCAGGCTTACGTTTAATAACAATGTCTGTCGTCTGTTACGTTTCAGGCTTACGTTTACTAACAATGTCTGTCGCCTGTTACGTTTCAGGCTTACACTGTAAATCGCTAATGTCGCTTCCCTGCTTCAAGTGTTCAGAACTCAATGTCCCGGTCGCCCCTTCTATTCAGGGTTAAAAAAATAATAATAATTGTTGCAGATGTTTTGTATTTTAATTTCTCATACTTTCTTTCAGGTCACGCGGGTGGCGGTACAAGTAGAGCCTTCCTCTCCAGCATTTCAGTCTCTGATCACGGTTTAAAGGCATACATCTCTTCAGCCAAGTGTCTTGTGAAAAAAATCTTGGTCTGTTAATACGGCTAGAAATTACAAAACCGCCAGGAGCGTTTATAGCAAATTTGCACTCTTTCACCCACAGAAGGACATCAACAGAACCTACTATATTATGTACTCTTTAGCTTATTGCCATACTGGCCTAAGGCTCTCTTACAACACAATTAAATTGTATTTGGCCGGGGTCCAGCATTTCTTCACGGTAGAAGATCCAGTTAGTTGGTTGGTCTGGACGCCTCAAGAGATAAAAGTAACCCTCAGGGGCATACAGAAGAACAGTGAAGGGACTGTCTCAAGGAAACAGCCGATATCAGGGGAACTAGTCAGGAATCTCTCTTCCTCGTTAGATAGATTAGTAATCCTTTTGGGCCCCATTCTAGCATAGTTATAAAGGCGGCAGTTTCACACTGTATCTCCGGTCCTTCAAAACATTGCAGGTCAGTTCACCAGTGGAAGCCAAGCACTTCCACTCGTTTTATGATTGGTAAGATTTTTCAATAGATTATTGTGGGTTCTGAGTGACTCTGCCCCAGATAGCCCACTACTTCGGTTAAAAGCCTGAGCCATCACCTAATCTCAACTCCCCATGTCCGTTCCCTAGCGGCTACACCAGGCACTGACCCTCAATGCCATTTTTAGATCACTTGTTCCACATTGAGGTTGCATCAGAAATGTCAAAGCATCATGTCATTAGCAAGATAGGACAGCGGTCTTTTCTTGTTTTGACCGGTGCATTCCAAACCCCCATGCAGAGAATTCTGTTGCTCTTTGCAGTTTGGCTTTGTGATTTGGTTGTACTGCCAATTAAGTTCTTTCCTACAATACATGGCTCGTTTTTGCCCCCTTATAGGCCTACCCACAGCAATGGCAAAGAGCACAACTCAGCCATTCAGTCAGGTCAACTAAGACACGTCCAGTTAGGTTAGGTTAGTCTTGGTGTTATCTCCCTAGGGTTTTCAGGCATTCCGTGGCTGTAGCCATGACCACAAGTAGTTAAGGCTGATGAGTCAGCCTGTATTTGTGGGAGGGGCGGAGGCCTTCATAAATGAGGCACGGCCTCATCCACAGGCATGCGTTCTCAGGTGCCCCGCCCTCCCTCCCCTTTTCATTTTTATTTCCATGGGGTATGCCCCCTTATAGGCCTACCCACGGCAATGGCAAAGGGCACAACTCAGCCATTCAGTCAGGTCAACTAAGACACGTCCAGTTAGGTTAGTCTTGGTGTTATCTCCCTAGGGTTTCCAGGCATGCCGTGGCAGTAGCCATGACCACAATATATATATATATATATATATATATATATATATATATACACTTTAAATCACCCCCCCTTCCCGATTTTACATATCAAAATATTTAAACAATTTAAAAAAATAAACATATCAGGTATCTTTTTGTTTTAAAATAAAACATGCAAAATCCCAAAAATAAAAAAAATTATGGCTATTGGAATGTGGGGAGCAAAAATTTAAAAATGCAAAAATTTAAATAGGCTCAGTCCTTAAGGGGTTAATGGTAGTATTAGTATATAAATCACCAATATAAATGCACCAAACAGATATGCCACTGACTATACTAGCTAGTCAAACAAGCAGATATTAAAAGCTAAGACTCTTGCCAATATATTCCTGTCAGGAACACATCTGAGCCCCTCATGCACCATGTCACGGTCGCTCAGCATAGCATGGGGTCCTACCACTACGCTAACTATGGTGTGAACACGGTCTGAAGGTGATGGAATACTGCTCCCACCCAAGCTTCCACACAACCGCATAGCAGGACAACTAATGCAATGTGAACAAAGCAAGACTGTAAGCCACACCCATATCAGACCGTGTAATGGAGGCTACCAGGTGCAAAAGAATGTTAAATGCCAGATGAAGCCACATTCAATACATATGGAACAAGATCACAGAAATATAGTGGCCAATATGGGGAAACTGCTCATACCCCAAACACTGTAGCGTGTTTCTCATTGGGGGAGCAGTCCCACCGCATGTGGACCGCAGCAAATGACCATCCCCAGCAAATAATGTGTACAATGGAAGATGCCGGCGCGGACCACATGCACCACAAAGGCATCCTACATAAAACGGAGCGTTGTGTGGATGAAATATATAAATATATAAATCACAGAAAAAAAATGCACCAATCGGATATGCCACTGACTATACTTGCTAGTCAAACAAGCAGATATTAAAAGCTGAGACTTTTGGCAATATATTCCTGCCAGGAACACATCAGAGCCCCTCATGCACCACGTCACGGTCGCTCAGCATGGCATGGGATCCTACCACTACGCTAACTATGGTGTGAACACGGTCTGAAGGGGATTGAATACTGCTCACAGCCAAGCTTCCACACAACCGCATAGCAGGACAACTAATGCAATGTGAACAAAGCAAGACTGTAAGCCACACCCATATCAGACCGTGTAATGGAGGCTACCAGGCGCAAAAGAATGTTAAATGCCAGATGAAGGCACATTCAATACATATGGAACAAGATCACAGAAATATAGTGGCCAATATGGGGAAACTGCTCAGACCCCAAACACTGTAGCGTGTTTCTCATTGGGGGAGCAGTCCCACCGCATGTGGACCGCAGTAAACGACCATCCCCAGCAAATAATGTGTACAATGGAGGATGCCGGCACGGACAACATGCACCACAAAGGCATCCTACACAAAACGGAGCGTTGTGCGGATTTAATATATAAATATATAAATCACAGAAAAAAAATGCACCAAACAGATATGCCACTGACTATACTAGCTAGTCAAACAAGCAGATATTAAAAGCTGAGACTTTTGGCAATATATTCCTGTCAGGAACACATCGGAGCCCCTCATGCACCACGTCACGGTCGCTCAGCATGGCATGGGATCCTACCACTACGCTAACTATGGTGTGAACACGGTCTGAAGGGGATTGAATACTGCTCACAGCCAAGCTTCCACACAACCGCATAGCAGGACAACTAATGCAATGTGAACAAAGCAAGACTGTAAGCCACACCCATATCAGACTGGATAATCGAGGCTACCAGGTGCAAAAGAATGTTAAATGCCAGATGAAGGCACATTCAAAACACGCTACAGTGTTTGGGGTCTGAGCAGTTCCCCCATATTGGCCACTATATTTCCTCAAATAATGCTGACAATAGCAGTTCATGGGGCATATTCAAATATTATATATTCAAATATAAAGTTTTAAAGCATTTTTTTTTTAAACTTTCTTTCATCAGTTGTTACAGTTAGGTATGTTGCTGTGATTTGATAAATTATGCTTACTTCAAACCAAAGTTATAGAGCTTTCATCTAATGAAAATACTCCTGTATTTTATGGGTCCCCAGACTGTACTTATGTATATTAACATAGAATTTCAATCTTAGAGTACGAAATAAAATCAAATTTAACATCTGTGCCTTCCGTTGCTCTGCTTAAAAGGTGCTCATTTAATTTTAAAAGTAAATGACTTTATTCTAGACAACATAAAATGGGGCTTTAGATATAATTAAAAAGTATCTGCAAATTAGATGTTAACAACAAAAAGAGACTCAGGAGTCATTTGTATCTACTAAAGTTCATTATATTACTTCAGTAGATAGAAAAATACTAGTAAAAATAATTATGGTACACATATTAACAAAATAAATGCCCTACTGGCTTCATTTGAAAACAAACAACATTTTAAAATCAAAGCTAATTAACATTTGAATCATTGTTTTTTATATTACTGCATTTTGACAAATCTTTGTATTTGATTGCGGTAATTAAAAAACTCACCTCATTTATGTGAGCTACTATAGTTTATAGTTTGATGTCTGAACAGCGTGATTTACAAAGGGCAACGAAACAGCTTTTACAATCCATTCTTGCTTTTGTGTATTTAGAGCTGTAGTGTTACAGGAAAGCTCAAACAATTATGAAACCTAAATGATGATGTATGTAGGTGTGCAGAAGCAGAAGAGTTGATGAGGTGTAAACTGCTATATAAACAAATGATGTGTCTATGGCCTCTTGCACACAACCGTATGCCCTCCGAGACATATGGTCCGTGAGCGGGCCATATGTCCCGGAGCGGCATTGATCGTGCGCACGGGAGCGCTCAGCATCATAGATTACAATATATATGAGTGTGGGACAATAGTCCCGCAGGCGGCCCAACGTGCACAGTATCATTGTAATCTATGATGCTGTGCGCTCCCATGCGCACGATCAATGCCGCTACGGGACATATGGCCCGCTCACAGATTGTATGTCTCGGAAGGCATACGGTCGTGTGCAAGAGGCCTAAGGGTTTAAAAATACTTCAAGTAAACAATATAGAAAAACATGATAATGCTTTGCTAATTGCAGCAAAGGTACAGTATATCTAAAAAAAAATCCTTATTTCAGGGTAATGAGAATGGCCAAAATTAAAGATGCAATAAATTGTTTTCTGTTTGTTAGAATTGAAAGCTTCTTTGAAACCTTTTTAAGGTACTCACATGAGATGTATGCATCTTTCTTATATCACAGACATGGCTATTGTGTGCAAAACAAAGGCAGTTAGTACAATTTCAGGGGAGTGAAATGACAAAATTGTTAAAAATACAAAAATGCATAAACTATGGTCCAGACTTGTGGTTAATGTATATAATACAAATCAGGAATGAGGTAAATAATACATAAATGCTGAGTATAGCGTATGCACAGTAGAAAAAGAAGCACAACATATTATTACTGGTTTTCGGGTACTTGGTCCGAACACATAGCGATATTCGTGCGCTCGGCTGAGCACCCAGGTATAATGGAAGTCAATGGGAGACAATCAGGCACCCCCTGCTCTGTAGAGGGGAGGGTGCCTGGTCCATTGGAAAAGGTCTGAAAGGGACAGAAACACCACCGAAATGGATCTGGAACTGCATGGGGATGATGTATGGATGCAACTTGGATTCCCTGGACACTGCTTGTATGCCACATTTACAGACTGACAAAAATACGCACAACCCCCCGCCCCAAAAACAAAAACGGTTTCACAGGAAAAATTGTTAGGAAACATTATTTCCTGTATATTTCATTGTATATAAAGTGCAAGTGCTGCCAAAAATTACAAGCAAGAGGCACTACAACACACCCTTTATTATACACAAAGGAGGGCATCATACACACCCTTGGAAAATTTTGCTTGGTGGTCTGCTGGTGACCCTCAAAACCATTTGGAGCAATAGCCTGATGGTGACCCTCTGAAACATTATGGGTGAGGGCCTGCTGCTGAGCTGACCCTCTAAAACATTAGGGGCAAGGGGATGCTGGTGAGCTGAACATGTAAAACATTATGGTTGAGGGCCTGCTGGTGAGCTCACCCTATAAAACATTATGGTTGTGGGCCTGCTGGTGAGATGACCCTGTAAAACATTATGGTTGAGGGCCTTCTGGTGAGCTAACCCTATAAAACATTATGGTTTAGGGCCTGCTAGTGAGATGACCCTGTAAACATCATGGTTGAGGGCATGCTGGTGAGCTGACCCTATAAAACATTATGGTTGACGGCCTGCTGGTGAGCAGACCCTCTAATACATTATGGTTGAGGGTCTGCTGGTGAGCTAACCCTCTAAAACATTTTGGTTGAGGGTCTGCTGGTGAGCTGACCCTGTAAAACATTATAGGTGAGGGCCTGCTGGTGAGCTGACCCTCTAAAATATTATGTTTGAGGGCCTGATAGTGAGCTAACCCTTTTTAAAAATTGTAGTGGAGGGAATATGTACAGTCGTGGCAAAAAGTTTTGAGAATGACACAAATATTCATTTTCACAAAGTTTGCTGCGAAACTGCTTTTAGATCTTTGTTTCAGTTGTTTCTGTGATGTACTGAAATATAATTACATTCACTTCATACATTTCAAAGGGTTTTATTGACAATTACATGACATTTATGCAAAGAGCCAGTATTTGCAGTGTTGGCCCTTCTTTTTCAGGACCTCTGCAATTCGACTGGGCATGCTCTCAATCAACTTCTGGGCCAATTCCTGACTTATGGCAACCCATTCTTTCATAATCACTTCTTGGAGTTTGTCTGAATTAGTGGGTTTTTGTTTGTCCACCCGCCTCTTGAGGATTGACCACAAGTTCTCAATGGGATTAAGATCTGGGTAGTTTTGAGGCCATGGACCCAAAATGTCAATGTTTTGGTCCACGAGCCACTTAGTTATCACTTTTACCTTATGACACGGTGCTCGATCGTGCTGAAAAATGCATTGTTCTTCACCAAACTGTTGTTGGATTGTTGGAAGAAGTTGCTGTGAGAGGGTGTTTTGGTGCCATTATTTATTAATGGCTGTGTTTTTGGGCAAAATTGTGAGTGAGCCCACTCCCTTGGATGAGAAGCAACCCCACACATGAATGGTCTCAGGATGCTTTACTGTTGGCATGACACAGACAGGACTGATGGTAGCGCTCATCTTTTCTTCTCCGGACAAGCTTTTTTCCTGATGCCCTCAATCGGAAAGAGGCTTCATCGGACAATATGACTTTGCCCCAGTCCTCAGCAGTCCATTCACCGTACTTTCTGCAGAAGAACAATCTATCCCTGATATTTTTTTTTTGAGAGAAGTGGCTTCTTTGCTGCCCTTCTTGACACCAGGCCATCTTTCAAAAGTCTTCCCCTTAATGCACCTGCCTGCTGCCATAACTGAGCAAGCTCTGCACTGGTGGCACTCCGATCCTGCAGCTGAATCCTCTTTAGGAGATGATCCTGGCGCTTACTGGACTTTCTTAGATGATCTGAAGCCTTCTTAACAAGAATTTAACCTCTTTCATTGAAGCTCTTGATGATCCTATAAATTGTTGATTGAAGTGCAATCTAGACAATTGTCGCAGGACAAAAAGTCGCACTATTGTCGCGCGACAATTTTTATAATGGGAGTCTATGGTGTCGCAGTGGGACATGCGACATGCTGCGACTGCGACACGAAAGTCGGAGAAAATCCATTCAAGATGGGTTTTTCTGCGACTGTCGCGTCGCAGTCGCAGCATGTCGCATGTCGCACTGCGACACCATAGACTTCCATTATAAAAATTGTCGCGCGACAATAGTGCGACAAAATGTCGCGCGACAAATGTTGCAGTGAAGTTGTGCTCTATTTGTCGCGCAACTTTTTGTCGCGCGACAATTGTCATCGTGTGAACGTACCCTTAGTAGCCACCATATCCTTGCCTGTGAAGCCATTTTAAGGCAACGCAATGATGGCTGCACGCCAGTGTTGAGCGAACAGTTCGAGCATAGTTCGGGTTCGTACCGAATTTTGGAGTGTTCAGGACCCGGACCCGAACATTTTCAAAAAAGTTTGGGTTCGGGTCCGTTGTTCAGCGATCTCTTCCCGCTTTCTGAAGGGCTTTAAGCTGGAGTCACGTAGTGCCGCACGTCACACTGCTCTGATTAGTGTAGAGAGAGATCGCAGCTTGTGTGAGGGCGAGATTAGGCAGGGAAAAGTCAGCAAAAGCACCTAATGAAGTGATCGATCTACAGCTGTGAATGATTCAACTTCTGCTAGTTAATTGCTCACTGGTTTTTAGGCTGTACAGAGCGTTATTCTGTCACTATTTTCTGGGGTGATCGCGGCCATTTTGTGACTTGTGGTGCACCAGCACGAGCTGCCACCAAGTCCATCAATCCATCACTACTAGGTTTTTTTTTTTGCTATATCCTACATCAGGGGCTTGGCTGTGCTTATTGTCACCCCTAGAAACTCAGGATAGAAATTTCTATATTTTATTAATGGGTTAAATTCAATTACCAAAAGAGCAATCCCCTAAATCTGGTGTTCCAGCTGTGGCTAGCCAAGTGTAATACTGTCTGCTGTCTGGCAAAGGATAGATAATTTTCTGTGGTGAAATTTAATTGCCAAAATAGCAATCCCCTAAATCTAGTGTCCCAGAAGTGGCTGGCAAAGTATAATAGTGTCCGGCAAAGGACATATTTTGTTCTGGGGTAAAATTTAATAGCCAAAATAGCAATACCGTAAATCAGTGGTTTCAGCTGTGGCTGGCCAAGTTTAATAGTGTCCTGCAAAGGATATATTTTGTTCTGGGGTGAAATTTAATTGCAAAATACAGTAGCAATACCATTTACCCTAGGAAATAGGGGCACACCAAAATAATACAGTACAAGAGTGCCGGCTCACGGTATTAAATATGCAATCGCACCAAAGAAAAGAGAAGAATACCGAGATACTCTCTATGGGAGTCTCCCCTCATGGACCACTCATATGCCTACACTGCAGGTGATCAATGTTACTCTCATTACTATACCTATATATGTAGGCTTATTTGAGATTTTGAACAGGCACCCCTGAGGAAGCCAGCAGAGCCTGGCGATACGCGTTGGGTTTTTCCTTGCCTACCACGCACATTTCCACCATGCTATTTTTATGATAAGTATTACCTTCATACTATTCAATGTTGATGGATCTTATGCACTTTACTTATTGTTTATTTATGTGGGACTGTGCTTACACATATGTGGTAGTGTCAGGTTGGCGTGCGGTACTTATTTAGTCCACACTGCCATGACTCATTGTATACAATGGTTTTAACTTGTCCTTGTTGTGTCTATTGTTCTCAATATATTTGATATATTTTTTAGATGTGCGGCTTTTATCTCGGTATTCTTCTCTTTTCTTTGGTAAAATAGCAATACCATAAATCAGTGGTTTCAGCTGTGGCTGGCAAAGTATAATAGTGTCCAGCAAAGGATATATTTTGTTCTGGGGTGAAATTTTGTAGCCAAAATAGCAATACCATAAATCAGTGGTTTCAGCTGTGGCTGGCCGAGTTTAATAGTGTCCTGCAAAGGATATATATTTTTTTTCTGGGGTGAAATTCAATTGCCAAAATAGCAATACCATAAATCTGTAGTTTCAGCTGTGGCTGGCCAAGTATAGTGTTGTACGGCAAAGGATATATTTTTTTCTGTGGTTAAATTCAATTGCCAAAATAGCAATACCATAAATCAGTGGTTTCAGCTGTGGTTGGCCAAGTTTAATAGTGTCCAGCAGAGGATATATTTTGTTCTGGGGTGAAATTCAATTGCCAAAATAGTAATACCCTGAATCTGGTGTTCCAGCTGTTGCAGGCCTAGTTTAAATCTGTCAGTAACAGGGACTATTTTTTCTGGGGTGAAATTCAATTGCCAAAATAGAAATCCCCTAAATCTGGTGTCCCAGCTGTAGCTAGCCAAGTGTAATACTGTCTGCTGTCTGGCAAAGGATAGAACATTTTCCGTGGTGAAATTCAGTTGCCAAAATAGCAATCCCCTAAATCTGGTGTCCCAGCAGTGGCTGGCAAAGTATAATAGTGTCCGGCAAAGATATAATTTGTTCTGGGGTGAAATTTTGTAGCCAAAATAGCAATACCGTAAATTAGTGGTTTCAGCTGTGGCCGGCCAAGTTTAATAGTGTCCTGCAAAGGATATATTTTTTTCTGTGGTGAAATTCACTTGCCAAAATAGCAATACCATAAATCAGTGGTTTCAGCTGTGGCTGGCGAAGTTTAATAGTGTCCGGCAAAGGATATATTTTGTTCTGGGGTAAATTCAATTGCCAAAATAGCAATACCGTAAATCAGTGGTTTCAGCTGTGGCTGGCCAAGATTAATAGTGTCAGGCAAAGGATATATTTTGTTCTGGGGTGAAATTCAATTGCCAAGATAGCAATACCCTGAATCTGGTGTTCAAGCTGTTGCAGGCCTAGTTTAAATATGTCCGTAAAATGGTATATTTTTTTCTGGGGTAAAATTTAATTGACAAAATAGCAATACCCTGAATCTGGTGTTCCAGCTGTTGCAGGCCTACTATAAATTTGTCCGTAAAAGGGTACGGTATATTTTTTTCTGGGGTGAAATTCAATTGCCAAAATAGCAACACCCTGAATCTGGTGTTCAAGCTGTTGCAGGCCTAGTTTAAATCTGTCCGTAACAGGGTATATTTTTTTCTGGGGTGAAATTCAATTGCCATAATAGCAATACCCTGAATCTGGTGTTCCAGCTGTGACTAAACAAGTTTAATAGTGTCCTGCAAAGGATATATTTTGTTCTGGGGTGAAATTCAAGTGCTAAAATAGCAATACCATAAATCAATGGATTCAGCTGTGGCTGGCCAAGTTTAATAGTGTCCTGCAAAGGATATATTTTGTTCTGGGGTTAAATTCAATTGGCAAAATAGCAATACCATAAATCAGTGATTTCAGCTGTGGCTGGCCAAGTTTAATAGTGTCCTACAAAGGATATATTTTGTTCTGGGGTGAAATCCAATTGCCAAAATAGCAATACTCTGAATCTGGTGTTCCAGCTGTTGCAGGCCTAGTTTAAATCTGTCCGTAACAGGGAATATTTTGTTCTGGGGTGAAATTTAATTGCCAAAATAGTAATACCATAAATCAGTGGATTCAGCTTTGGCTCGCCAAGTTTAATAGTGTCCTACAAAGGATATATTTTGTTCTGGGTTGAAATTCAATTGCCAAAATAGCAATACCGTAAAACAGTGTGTTTAGCTGTGGCTGGCCAAGTTTAATAGTGTCCTGCAAAGGATATATTTTGTTCTGGGGTCAAATTCAATTGCCAAAATAGCAATACCGTAAATCAGTGGTTTCAGCTGTGGCTGTGCAAGTTTAATACTGTCCTGCAAAGGATATATTTTGTTCTGGGGTGAAATTCAATTGCCAAAATAGCAATACCATAAATCAGTGATTTCAGCTGTGGCTGGCCAAGTTTAATAGTGTCCTGCAAAGGATATATTTTGTTCTGGGGTGAAATTCAATTGCCAAAATAGCAATACCATAAATCAGTGATTTCAGCTGTGGCTGGCCAAGTTTAATAGTGTCCTGCAAAGGATATATTTTGTTCTGGGGTGAAATTCAATTGCCAAAATAGCAATACCATAAATCAGTGGTTTCAGCTGTGGCTGGCCAAGTTTAATTGTGTCCAGGAAAGGATAGATTTTTTTCTTGGATGAAATTCACTTGCCAATATAGCAATACCCTGAATCTGGTGTTCCAGCTGTTGCAGTCCAAGTGTTAATCAGTCCGTAAAAGGGTATATTACACTCAATGTGTATATACAAGTGCTGACAGGGTCATCCTCAACAACTTCACACGCTAACGTGCATCTCCCATTGTATTTCTGTCTGTTAAAGGGTATATTACACAAAGTATTAAAATACAATTGCTGAAGGAATAATCCTACATATTTTTTCACACGCTACTGTGCATCTCCAGGTGTAAATCTGTCCATAAAAGGATACCTTTCATCCAGGGCCTAAATACTAGGCCTACAATTGATATTCCCCTAAATCAGTGGTTACTGCTTTGCCTGGATTAGTGTAATACGGTACATAAATAGATAGGCAGATAGTGTTAGGTGCCTGTAAAAAAAGGCTTGAATTTGAAATCAATACATTGGGCCAAATATTTTTTTTCTTATTGTGGTGCTTGGTGAACGGTAACAATGAGGAAAACATCTAGTAAGGGACGCGGACGCAGTCGTGGTGGTGTTAGTGGACCCTCTGGTGCCTGGGAGAGGACGTGGCCATTCTGCCACAGCCACACGTCCTAGTGAACCAACTACCTCAAGTTCCAGTACCTGCCAGAATTCACAGCGATATTTGGTGGGGCCCAATGCTGTTCTAAGGATGGTAAGGCCTGAGCAACTACAGGCGCTAGTCAATTGGTTGGCCGACAGTGGATCCAGCACGTTCACAACATTATCTCCCACCCAGTCTTCTGCAGAATGCGCACAGGTGGCGCCTGAAAACCAAGCCCATCAGTCTGTCGCATCACCCCCATGCAAATCAGGGAAACTGTCTGAGCCTCAAGTTATACAGCAGTCTCTTATGCTGTTTGAATACTGTGCTGGCAGGGTTTCCCAAGGGAATCCGCCTAGCCCTTCCCCAGTGGTGGAAGACATAGAATGCACTGATGCACAACCACTGATGTTTCCTGATGATGAGGACATGGGATTAACACCTCATCGGAGTCCGCACATCTCTGATGATGACGAAACACAGGTGCCAACTGCTGTGTCTTTTTGCAGTGTGCAGACCGAACAGGAGGACAGGGAGGAAGACTGTGTGGAAGACGATGCAGGGGACGATGAGGTCCTAGACCCCACATGGAATGAAGGTCGTGCCACTGACTTTCAGAGTTCAGAGGAAGAGGCAGTGGTGAGACCGAGCCAACAGCGTAGCAAAAGAGGGAGCAGGGGGCAAAAGCAGAGAAGCTGCCGCCAAGAGAGTTCGCCTGCTAATGCCCACTGCCAACAGGGACCGAGCACCCCAAAGGCAGCTTCAAGGAGTTCCCTGGCATGGCACTTCTTTAAACAATGTGCTGACGACAAGACCTGAGTGGTTTGCACGCTGTGCCATCAGAGCCTGAAGCGAGGCATTAACGTTCTGAACCTTAGCACAACCTGCATGACCAGGCATCTACATGCAAAGCATGAACTGCAGTGGAGTAAACACCTTAAAAGCAAGGAACTCACTCTGGTTCCCCCTGCTCCCTTTTCTGCTGCTGCCTCGTCCTCTTCCTCCGCCTCGGGAGGAACATTGTCACCTGCCACCCACCAAACAGAGGATGTGCCACCGACACCACCACCTGCGTCACCAAGCATCTCCACCATGTCACACGGCAGCGTTCAGCTCTCCATCTCACAAACCTTGGAGAGAAAGCATAAATTCACACCTAGCCACCCTCGAGCCCTGGGCCTGAATGCCAGCATTTCTAAACTACTGGCCTTTGAAATACTGTCATTCAGGCTGGTGGACACAGACAGCTTCAAACAGCTCATGTACATGGCTGTCCCACACTATGTTGTTCCCAGCCGCCACTACATCTTCAAGACAGCCATGCCTTCCCTGCACAACCAAGTATCCGATAAAATCAAGTGTGCACTGCGCAACCCCATCGGTGGCAAGGTCCACCTAACCCCAGATACGTGGACCAGTAAGCATGGCCAGGGACGCCATATCTCCCTAACTGCACACTGGGTAAATGTAGTGGTGGCTGGGCCCCAGGCGGAGAGTTCCTCGGCGCATGTCCTTCTGCCGCCAAGGATTGCACGGCATGATTCTTTGCCTCCTGTAGCCTCCTCCTCCTACTCGGTTTCTTCCTCCTCTGCTACCACCAGCTCATCCAGTCAGCCACACACCTTCACCACCAACTTCAGCACAACCCAGTGTAAACGTCAGCAGGCCATTCTGAAACTCATATGTTTGGGGGACAGGCCCCACACCACGCAGGAGTTGTGGCGGGGTATTGAACAACAGACCGACGAGTGGCTTCTGCCGGTGGGGCTCAAGCCCGGCCTGGTGGTGTGCGATAATGGGCGAAATCTCGTCGCAGCTCTGGGACTAGCCGGTTTGACGCACATCCCTTGCCTGGCGCATGTGCTGAATTTGGTGGTGCAGAAGTTCATTCACAACTACCCCGACATGTCAGAGCTGCTGCATAAAGTGCCGGCCGTCTGTGCGCGCTTCCGGTGTTCATATCCTGCCGCTGCTCGCCTGTCTGCGCCACAGCCTAACTTCGGCCTTCCCGCTCACACCTCATATGCGACTTGCCCACCAGGTGGAACTGCACCTTGCACATGCTGGAGAGACTGTACGAGCAGCAGCAGGCCACAGTGGAGTGTAAGCTGCAGCATGCACGCGTCAGTCGCACTGCGGAACAGCACCACTTCACCATCAATAATTGGGCCTCCACGCGAGACCTGTGTGCCCTGTTGCGCTGTTTCGAGTACTCCACCATCATGGCCAGTTGCGATGACACCGTTATCAGCGTTACAACACCACTTCTATGTCTCCTTGAGAAAACGCTTAGGGCGATGATGGAAGAGGAGGTGGCCCAGGAGGAGGAGGAGGATGAGGGGTCATTTTTAGCACTTTCAGGCCAGTCTGTTAGAAGTGGCTCAGAGGGAGGTTTTTTGCAACAGCAGAGGCCAGGTACAAAAGTGGCCAGCCAGGGCCCACTACAGGAGGACGAGGAGGATGAGGAGGAGGTGGAGGAGGATGAGGATGAAGCAGGTTCACAGCGGGGTGGCACCCAACACAGCTCAGGCCCATCACTGGTGCGTGGCTGGGGGGATACGGAGGACGATGACGATACGCCTCCCACAGAAACCAGCTTGTCCTTACCTCTGGGGAGCCTGGCACACATGAGCGACTACATGCTGCAGTGCCTGCTCAACGACAGCAGACATGCCCACATTTTAAAGTGTGCAGACTACTGGGTTGCCACCTTGCTGGATCCCTGGTACAAAGATAATGTGCCCACCTTACTTCCTGCACCGGAGCTTGATAGGAAGATGCGCGAGTACAAGCGCACGCTGGTAGACCCGCTCCTGAAAGCATTCCAAAATGTCACAGGGGAAAAGGTGGAAGCCCAAGGTGAAGGCAGAGGAGGAGCAAGAGGTCACCAACGCAGCTGTGTTCCAGCCAGCTCCTCTGAGGGCAGGGTTAGCATGGCAGAAATGTGGAAAAGTTTTGTCTCCACGCCACAGCTAACTGCACCACCACCTGATACGGAACGTGTTAGCAGGAGGCAGCATTTCACTAACATGGTTAAAGAGTACGTCTGCACACCCCTTTACGTACTGACTGATGGTTCGGCCCCATTCAACTTCTGGGTCTCCAAATTGTCCACGTGTCCAGAGTTAGCATTTTATCCCTTGGAGTTGTTGGCCTGCCCGGCGGCCAGCGTTTTGTCTGAACGTGTATTCAGCACGGCAGGGGGCGTCATTACTGACAAACGCAGCCGCCTGTCCACAGCCAACGTGGACAAGCTGACGTTCATAAAAATGAACCAGGCATGGATCCCGCAGGACCTGTCCATCCCTTGTGCAGAATAGACATTTATAACTGCCTCCCCCTCAACCATGTATTCTTTATTGAATCCTCTTTTTTTTAACTTTACCATGATCTTGAGGTGCAACCCAAAGTTAATGGAACCTCTCCTCAATCTGGGCGCCAGGGCCTAAATAACTGAAAGTGGCCTTCTCCAGTGGTGGGTAATATAACGCCTTATTCCTTGCTGTGGGATCTCTCTCCTCTATCTGGGTGCTGGGGCCAAAATAACTGAAAGTGGCCTTCTCCAGTGGTGGGTGATATGACGCATGATTCCTTGCTGTGGGACCTCTCTCCTCGGTCTGGGTGCTGGGGCCGAAATAACTGAAAGTGGCCTTCTCCAGTGGTGGGTGATATGACACATGATTCCTTGCTGTGGGACCTCTCTCCTCTGTCTGGGTGCTGGGGCCTAAATAACACAAAGTGGCCTTTTCCAGTGGTGGGTGATATGATGCCTTGTTCCTTGTTGTGGGGCCTCTCTCCTCTGTCTGGGTGCTGGGCCGAAATAACTGAAAGTGGCCTTCTCCAGTGGTGGGTGATATGACGCATGATTCCTTGCTGTGGGACCTCTCTCCTCTGTCTGGGTGCTGGAGCCGAAATAACTGAAAGTGGCCTTCTCCAGTGGTGGGTGATATGACGCATGATTCCTTGCTGTGGGACCTCTCTCCTCTCTCTGGGTGCTGGGGCCGAAATAACTGAAAGTGGCCTTCTCCAGTGGTGGGTGACATAACGCCTTATTTCATTGCTGTGGGATCTCTGTCCTCTGGCTGGGTGCTGGGGCCGAAATAACTGAAAGTGGCCTTCTC
The DNA here is from genome assembly GCA_033119425.1 of Bufotes viridis. NCBI lineage: Eukaryota > Metazoa > Chordata > Amphibia > Anura > Bufonidae > Bufotes > Bufotes viridis. The sequence continues at coordinate 269,618,680 of CM065589.1, forward strand.
TAGTGGTGGGTGATATGACGCATGATTCCTTGCTGTGGGACCTCTCTCCTTAGTCTGGGTGCTGGGGCCGAAATAACTGAAAGTTGCCTTCTCCAGTGGTGGGTGATATTACACATGATTCTCTGCTATGGGACCTCTCTACAATTGATATTGGTTAATTTTTATCTATTTTATTTTATTTTAATTCATTTCCCTATCCACATTTGTTTGCATGGCATTTACCTACATTTTGCTGCCTTTTGCAGCCTTCTAGCCCTTTTCTGGACTATTTTACAGCCTTTTTAGTGCCTAAAAGTTTGTGTCCCCATTGACTTCAATAGGGTTCGGGTTCGGGATAAAGTTCGGGTCGAGTTCGGATCCCGAACCCGAACTTTTTCGGGAAGTTCGGCCGAACTTCCCAAACCCGAACTTACAGGTGTTAGCTCATCTCTAGTCTTGTCATCAGCACATTGTGTGAAGAAGTGCCATGCCAGGAAACTCCATGAAGCTTCCTTTGGTGTGCTCGGTCCCTGGTGGTGGTGGCCAGTAGCAGGCGAACTTTCTTAGCAACGGCTGTTCTGCTTTTGCACCCTGCTCCCTCTTTTGCTATGCTGTTGGCTTGGTTTCACCACTGTCTCTTTCTCTGAACTCTGAAAGTCAGTGGCACGACCTTCATTCCATGTGGGGTCTAGGACTTCATCGTCCCCTGCATCGTCTTCCACACAGTTTTCCTCTCTAACAACCTGTTCGGTCTGCACAATGCAGAAAGACACAGCAGTTGGCACCTGTGTTTCGTCATCATCAGAGATGTGCTGACTCTGCTGAGGTGGTATTCCCATGTCCTCATCAGGAAACATAAGTGGTTATGCGTCATTGCATTCTATGTCTTCCACCGCTAGGGAAGGGCTAGGTGGATGCCCTTGGTAAACCCTGCCAGCAGATTCTTCAAACAGCATAAGAGACTGCTGCATAACTTGAGGCTCAGACAGTTTCCCTGATATGCATGGGGGTGATGTGACAGACTGATGGGTTTGGTTTTCAGGCGCCACCTTTGCGCTTTCTGCAGAAGACTGGGTGGGAGATAATGTGAACCTTCTGGATCCACTGTCGGCCACCCAATCGACTAGCTCCTGTACTTGCTCAGGCCTAACCATCCTTAGAACGGCATTAGGCCTGACCAAATATCGCTGTAGATTCTTGTGGCTACTGGGACCTGATTTAGTTGGTTCACTAGGACGTGTAGCTGTGGCAGAACGTCCACGCCCTCTCCCGGCACCAGAGGGTACACTTCCACCACCACGACCATGTCCGCATCCCTTATTAGATGTTTTCATCATTGTTACCATTACCGCAATAGGGAAAAACTTATTTGGCCCAATGTATAGAGTTCAATTCAAGGCCTTTTTTTTACAGGCACCTAACACTATCTGGCTATCTATTTATGTATCATATTACACTAATACAGGCACAGCAGAAAACACAGATTTAGGGGAATATCAATTCTATGCCTAGTATTTAGGCCTTGGCTGAAAGGTATCCTTTTTCCGACAAAATTACACTTGGAGATGCACAGTAGCGTGTGCAAATATAGAGGATTTAGCTTTCAGCCCTTGTATTTAGACCCTGAGGGTAATATACCCTTTTAAGGACAGAAATGCACTTGGAGATGCACAATAGCCTGTGCAAATATAGAGGATTACGCTTTCAGCACTTGTATTTAGACCTTGAGTGTAATATACCCTTTTATGGACAGAAATACACTTGGAGATGCACAGTAGCATGTGTTAATATAGAGAATTATGCTTTCAGCACTTGTATTTAGACCTTGAGTGTAATATACCCTTTTACGGACAGAAATTCACTTGGAGATACACACTACCGTGTGCAAATATAGAGGATTTAGATTTCAGCCCTTGTATTTAGACCATGCTCAGTGTAATATCCCCTATTACAGACAGAATTACACTTGGAGGGGAATAGCGGAAAGCAGAGATGATAAGGATTTCTATTTCAGGGATTTTATTTAACCACAGGAAAAAATCTATCCTTTGACGGACAGTATTACACTTGGCCAGACACATCTGGAACACCAGATTTAGGGGATTGGAATTTTGGCAATTGAATTTCACCCCAGAAAAAAATCTATCCTTTTACGGACAGTATTACACTTGGATAGCCACAGCTGGAACCCCTGATTTAGGGGATTGGAATTTTGGCAATTGAATTTCACCCCAGAAAAAATCTATCCTTTTACGGACAGTATTCCACTTGGCCAGCAACAGCTGAAACCACTGATTTAGGGGATTGGTATTTTGTCAATTGAATTTCACCCCAGAAAAAAAATCTATCCTTTGAAGGACAGTATTCCACTTGGCCAGCAACAGCTGAAACCACTGATTTAGGGGTTGGCATTTTGGCAATTGAATTTTACCCCTCAATAAAATATAGCAATTTCTATCCTGTGTTTCAAGGTGTGACAATAAGCACAACCCCTGATGTAGGATATTGCAAAAAAAAAGCCTACTATTGGACCCAAAAATGTATGTTGAACTTGGTGGCAGCTCAAAACATGTGCTGATGCACCAAAAGATCACAAAATGGCCGCCGATCACCTTAGAAAAAAGTGACAGAAAAACGCTCTGGGTAGCCTAAAAACCAGTGAGCAATGAACTAACAGAAGTTGAATGATTCACAGCTGTAGATTGATCACTTCATTAGGTGGTTTTGCTGAGTCTTCCCTGCCTAATCTCCCCCTCACAGCAGCTGCATCCTATCCCTACACTAATCAGAGCAGAGTAACTGGCGGCGCTACGTGACTCCAGCTTAAATAGAGGCTGGGTCACATGCTACACTTGGCCAATCACAGCCATTTTTATTGAGTCCAGCTAAAAAAACATGCATCAAGGCCCCAACTACAAACCTGGACACACCTAATGCGTGACACCATTCCTATAGTAACAGGCCAAAGTAACTCTTAGTATTGCCCTACTTGGCCTAATATACCCTAGTAATGCTACCACTGGGTCCAAAAAGCCCCGCAAGGGGTGGCTAATGCGAACCTCTCCCTGCACAACCTTGCCCTAGTTAAAAAAGTTACTTGTTGGGTCCAGAGTGGTAGCAAAACCTAAGGGATCTGTGTCGCACACTACGTATAGTGATCTAGAAAAACACACGGACTACCCCAGTCCAGGGGGCCTATGTGAAACAGTAAGTTAGATATGTCTTAGGTGCATATAAACATATATATAGGCGTCCCGATGCGTTTCATCAGTTAGCACCTACACGGACGTACCTTGAATCATCAGGGGACGCAGGTCTGTCCGATAAAATAAATGAAATAAAGATAACATACCAATGGAGAACACAGCATTCATATGGAATGCAGTGGGACACACTGAGGATACCAGGACCTCCGCCATACACGGTAACCTACTCAAGCACTCGCTTGGATCATACATCCAAGGCAGCAGTTGCTGGTCCAGATAGAGCTGTTGCTATACGACGCCTCTATATGATTGCCTTTCTATATATGCCACCATATGCTGCCTCTGTGTATCCACTTCTCCATATGAATGCTGTGTTCTCCATTGGTATGTTATCTTTATTTGATTTATTTTTCCGGGCGGACCTGCGTCTCCTGATGATTCAAGGTACGTCCGTATAGGTGTTAACTGATGAAACGCGTCCGGACGCCTATATATGTTTATATGCACCTAAGACATATCTAACTTACTGTTTCACATAGGCCCCCTGGACTGGGGTAGTCCGTGTGTTTTTCTAGATCACTATACGTAGTGTGCGACACAGATCCCTTAGATTTTGCTACCACTCTGGACCCCACAAGTAACTTTTTTAACTAGGGCAAGGTTGTGCAGGGAGAGGTTCCGGAATTGGGCCACCCCTTGCGGGGCTTTTTGGACCCAGTGGTAGCATTACTAGGGTAAATTAGGCCAAGTAGGGCAATACTAGGAGTTACTATGGCCTGTTACTATAGGACCGGTGTCACGCATTAGGTGTGTCCAGGTTTGTAGTTGGGGCCTTGATGCATGTTTTTTTTTTTTGCTGGACTCAATAAAACTGAAGATTTTTTCTATTTCATTGCTACAATTTTTAGGAATTTTCTTGACTTCTTGAGCAATTTGTGGAGCCTCTACAACTGTTTTGGCCCCTTTGATTCTTGATTTTTGATTCTTCAATCACAGCCATGCCACAGCATGGTTGTGATGGCCTCTTGGGGCAAGTAGTATGACGCTTGTTGATTGGCTGCCTTGCAGCCTTTCAAAAAGCGCCAATGCACCATAGAGATCGCCGAACACCGAACCCGAACTTTTTCGTAAATGTTCGAGTTCGGGTCCGTGTCCCAAACACCCCAAAATTCGGTACGAATACGAACTATACAGTTCAGGTTCGCTCAACTCTAGTAGGGAGTGAAATAGTCATATTTTTGGGTAAACATTTTTTTGAAAGTCCTGGCAGCAATATAATTATTAGCGCAACCTGCGCTAAATTGCGTGGAATTGTTAGAGACCCAAAAGTCCTTTTAAGGAATGTAGTTGTATCTGGCTGCAATATATATTATTAGCGCAACCGGTGCTAAATTGTGTGCAATTGTTAGTGCAGCTTCTGATAGTGACACAACCTCTGCTACATTTTCTATTTTACATTTGCACAGCCTAAATATCTGTGACATTCAGTGCAATAGTTTGGCCGCTAGTGACAGCAACATTACCAGTGCCACATGCCCGGAATAACGTTTGTGCATCCTAAATATCAGTGACATTCATTCAGTGTAATATTTTATTAGCCGGTGGTGACAGCGACCCTTCTTGCGCTATACCTCCTGTATAATGTTTGCGAATCCTAAAATTATCTGTGACATTCAGTGTACATTATTTGTGCACAGACTTACAAAATCTGTGTTACTGTACGTGTAACATACTTGCAAGCATATACAGTTGTGTTCATAATTATTCAACCCCCACTGAAATTGAGTGTTTTGGCCAGTTTGACATTGATTTTGATTTGGAGGTATGCTTGGGATCATTGTCCTGTTGAAAGGTCCAACATCTCCCAAGCCTCAGGTTTGTGACGGACTGCATCACATTTTCATCCAATATCTCCTGGTACTGAAGAGAATTCATGGTACCTTGCACACGCTGAAGCTTCCCTGTACCTGTAGAAGCAAAACAGCCCCAAAGCATGATTGACCCCCCGCCATGCTTCACAGTAGGCAAGGTGTTCTTTTCTTCATAGGCCTTGTTCTTCCTCCTCCAAACATAGCATTGATCCATGGGCCCAAACAGTTCTAATTTTGTTTCATCAGTCCACAGAACACTATCCCAAAACTTTTGTGGTTTGTCCACATGACTTTTGGCATACTGCAGTCGACTCTTCTTATTCTTTGGAGACAGCAAGGGGGTGCGCCTGGGAGTTCTGGCATGGAGGCCTTCATTACGCAGTGTGCGCCTTATTGTCTGAGCTGAAACTTCAGTACCTGCATCTGACAAATCTTCTTTCAGTTTCTCAGCAGTCACACGGGGACTTTTCTCCACTTTGTGCTTCCGGTAGCGCACAGCATTCAAAGTCTGCATCTTCTTTCTGCCACGACCAGCATTTCAACAGTGCCCTTTGCCTTGAATTTGCGAATGATGCATCCTATGGTGTCTCTTGGTATGTTTAACATCTTTGCAATCTTCTTATAGCCATTGCCCTTCCTGTGAAGAGAAATCACCTCTTCTCTTGTCTTCCTGGACCATTCTCTTGACTTCACCATGTTTGTAAACACACCAGTAAATGTCTAGAAGGAGCTTAGTATCACAGTCATTTTAAATCTGCCTAATTGGTGCTTATTATGCTTGATTGCGGCTCCTTGACATCCACAGGTGTTTTCAATACCTGATCGAAAACACTTGAATGAACCTCTGTTCTTAAGAGTGGTAGTCTTTAAGGGGTAATTGTGTCAATGAAGAAATCACAAAAAAAAAACATTTAATACTGTATTACAAAAACAATTGATGTCATTTTAGTTGCATTTGGTTCTTTAAAAAGTCCTTGTAAGATTTCATTCTGAACACAATTACAAATGTACACTAAATTCCATAAAACCCTTTACAGCATTGGGGGTTGAATAATTTTGAACACAACCGTATACCACTCAATATGCACAAGGCAAGCAGTAAGGGACTGGGAAGTGGCCTTGCTGCTGATGGTACACGCAGAGGCCATGGCCCTGGGTGCGTTGGAACTGTGCCTGCTGCCAGAGCACAGGAAACACACTCATCCACAATACCTAGCTTCATGTCCCAGTGTGCAGGGCGGTGCAAGACACCACTCTCAAAGTCAGACCAGTGCGACCAGGTGGTCGGTTGGATTGCAGCAGATAATGCTTCCAGTCAGTTAAGCACCACCCTGTCTTTCACAAAGTCCAGTCTCAGTAGCCAATAGTCTGATCAACAGAATCCTCATCATGATACTCCTTCCACCCACCATGGAGAGTCTTGGCAAACAAGTAATCCACCACTCGGATATTCCGAGGAGCTCTTTTCATCGCAATTCTTTAATTTGGGCCTCTCGACAAGACCGCTTGAAGAGGAACATGAGGAGACCTTGTGCCCTGATTCCCTAACTCATGAGAATTTACAGTCAGAAGAAGATGATGGTGGGGAACGGCAATTAGTGTTTCATGAGGTGGATGATGATGATGAGACACAGTTGCCGAAAGGTCAACCGCAATTAGTGTCTCAAGAGGTTCATGATGAGTATGAGACAGTTGTCAATAACTGAGGTTGTTGGGTCAACAAGTCAGTAGGATGACCAGAGTGAGGAAGTCAAAGAGGAGGTGGTGGACGATAAAGTCACTGACCCAACCTGGGAAGATGGCAAGCCGAGCATGTCCAGCAGTGCAGAGGGGGTGGGATCTGCAGCACTGCAACAGACTGGAAGAGGCAGTGGGGTGGCAAAAGGGAGAAGGCAGACCACAACTAACAGGCCGCAACTGTTCCCCAGAGCACCCACTTGCAGCAATCTCCCTTGCCAAGGGGTAGGTGTTCTGCAGTCTGGTGCTTTTTTGAGGAAAGTGCAGACAATAAAAGAATTGTCATTTGCAACCAGTGCCGTACCAAAATGAGCAGTGGTGTGAACATTAGCAACCTTACTACCACCAGCATGATCCACCACATGGCATCAAAGCACCCTAATAGGTGGGCTGTCTGTTGGGACTCTCCCGTGACCCTCGCGTTGTACGCATTTTGGCCAACACATATTACTGGTTGTTCACCCTTCTCGACCCCCGCTACAAAGAGAACTGTGCACTTTATTGATAGTTGCTGCTATTGATCCCCCATTGACCAATCTTTACTGTTCATTTACGCTGCTCCTGGTAGTTCAACCTTTTATGATATTTATTATATATATATAACTGTCACTCCTCATTTGGGCATTACATGGCCCGGTATGTAGCTTGCACTACCTAACTTGTTTTAAATACTTTGTGATGTTTTTATGTATAAACTATATGTTTAATAAAGATGTATTATTGATAAATCCGGATTGCCTGTTTTTGGAGTTCATTGGCTGCAGAGTATGTAGTTCCTTGGCCAACTGAGGAGGGGAGATGAGGGATACAGACAGCAGTTCCAACAGAGGCAGGGCAACACTCTCCAAGCCTGGGACAGTTTTATGACACCCCGCCAGCACCCTCAACATTTGGAAGATGGCGAAGGAGTACTTAGCGGACCGTGTCAGCGTCCTCAGTGATCCCTCTGTGCCTAACAACTATTGGGTGTCCAAGCTGGACAAGTGGCATAAACTTGTGCTCTACGCCTTGGAGGTGCTGGCCTGCCCCGCCGCCAGCGTTTTGTCAGAGCATGTAATTAGTGCTGCTGGGAGCATAATAACTGATAAGCGCATCCACCTGTCAACTGAAAATGCTGACAGGTTGACTCTTCTAAAAATGAACAAGGCCTGCATTGCCCCTGACTTCTCTGCTCCACCAGAGGAAAGTGGCTGCACTCTAAATGTGGCTTTTATGGTGTATTGAATACACCGTATTCCCATGCACCCCTTCCACCACTAAAACGGGTATATGGTTCAATCTCCCTTTTCTCATCCTCCTCCTCTATCATATCAACATGCTTTTAGAGGGTTAGCTCAGAAGCGGACCTCACCCATAATGTTTTAGAGGGTCACCAGCAGGCCCTATCCATAATGTTTTTGATGGTCACCAGCAGGCCCTCACCCATAATGTTTTTGAGGGTTACCAGCAGGCCCTCAACCATAATGTTTTTGTGGGTCACCAGCATACCCTCAACCATAATGGTTTTTGAGGGTCACAAGCAGGCCCTTGTTCTTAATGTTTTAGAGGGTCATAAGCAGGACCTTGCACCTAATGATTTTGAGGGTCACCAGCAGGCTCTCGTCCTTAATGTTTTAGAGGGTCACCAGCTGTCACGACTGTGACTGATCCAGATAGGTCTGGGAAGAGAAGGTCGCAGCGACTTGCTACTCGCGATAGCTTGTGAGTTTGCTTCATGGTTCAGGGTATGTCATCCAGGTTTTGCCTTGTGAACCTTTTTGTCCTGACTGGGAGTTTGTAGGCATTCTTCTCAGGTGAGTGCTGTCTGCCACTCCCAGCTACTATATTAGTTTCAGTTTCACTTGCAGTCATTGCCAGATATAGTCCTTACTTCCAGTGCTATTCTGACCTTTGTAGGAGATCGTTTGACGGTATTGCTGTGGAGCTCGTGTCTGGCGTGGACTGTCGTTGTTGGGATCATCTTCTCTGCTCGTGACTGGATAAGTCTATCTCTGCTGGAGATTGTTTGTTTGTTTGTTACTGTCTTCCCCTGTTGTTCTCCTAGACATGAGTGATGGTGACTAGTGCTCCCATCTGCCTTTCCCCAGTCTAGTCTTCTGAGGGTCACTCAGGGTTTAGGCATCCTGCTCGCCGCACGGGTTCACACCCCGTTTAGGGTATCAGGGCAGACAGATGCCAGCGTAGGGTTTGTCAGGGGTGGCCGTTCTATTTCCCATCCGTAGATAAGGGTCCCCCTTCCCCTCCGTCTGGTGCGACACGACTGCTGCTGGGATAGCGGTCGTGACAGTATATCTGGCCTTTTAAAAAAAAAAAAAAAAGTGACATTTCCTTTTTTTTTTTTTTGCCTGCTGTTTTGCTTTGTATTCTTCTGTTCCACTATGGATCCGGTTACGGTTTTGGCGAAACAATTACAGGGGTTATCCCTTGAAGTGGCAGGATTAAAAGCAACAGTACTGCAGCAGCAGCAGCAATCCTTGGGTTCCACCGTTGCTATGGGAGACCAAGGTACTCCTGAGCCAAAAGTGGCTTTTCCTGATAGGTTCTCAGGAGGGAGAGACCAATTTGTAACCTTCAGAGAAGCTTGTAAATTGTTCTTCAGGTTACGCCCTAGATCCTCCGGTGGTGAGGAACAACGGGTGGGCATTGTAATTTCTCTCCTGCAAGGAGATCCGCAGGCTTGGGCTTTCTCTTTACCATCTGACTCTCCGGCCTTACGATCAGTGGAGGAGTTTTTGAAGCCTTGGGTCTCGTGTATGATGACCCGGACAGGGTCTCACTGGCTGAGTCTAAGCTACGTAGACTTCGGCAGGAGAACCGGTCAGCTGAACTATATTGTTCTGAATTCCGTAGGTGGGCTACGGATACATTATGGAATGACTCGGCCCTTAGGAGTCAGTTCTGCCAGGGGTTGTCTGAAAAATTAAAAGACGCGCTGGCTGTATACGAGGTCCCTGGGTCTCTTGAGGCTGCTATGTCTCTGTCCATAAGAATCGACAGACGACTCAGAGAGAGACTATTAAATTCTACAGAGGCCTCTATAGGGCAGGGATCGTTTTGTTGTGATCCAGTCGAACCAATGCAAATAGGGGGCGCCACTAGACGGGTGAATCCTCCTAAGGTCCGCCATAGGTCAGAGGTTTGTTTTCGTTGTGGGGAGGGTCATTTTGTAAAGGTATGTCCCTCAGAACCCAAGAGATCACAAACTAAGGAGCCGCCGGAAAACTAGAGTCCCCAGACTGTGCGGAGGATAACAGTCTGGGCGTATTAGTTTCCTCCATACGCATGTCTCAGTTTTTGTTGTCCGCTACCGTTGTGGCGGGCAATAAGACTGAGATCTGTTCCGTCTTTTTGGACAGTGGGGCGGGAGTCAATTTGGTGGATTCACGGTTTGCTCAGGCTCTGGGTTTTACTCCGGAACCGGTACGCAGAACTATTCCTGTTTTTGCCATCGACTCCTCCACTCTTACTCAGAGAGAGTTAACTCAGATCGTCCATAATATCCATCTGCAGGTAGGGGACCTCCATAAAGAGCATATCTCTTGTTATGTCCTGGACGGTCTTCCGGCTCCTATGGTTTTGGGGCTTCCTGGCTGGTGACTCACAATCCCGTGGTGGATTGGCAGGCCGGGGAGATTGTGGAGTGGAGTGAACATTGTAAGGACAACTGCTTGAGTAGTAGGTGCTCAACACTCTCTGTAACATCTCTACCTTCCTTTCTGTCAGATTTTATGGATGTGTTCTCTGAGAAGGGTTGTCAGGGGTTACCACCTCATCGTCCATATGATTGCCCAATTAATCTGTTACCTGGGGCAAAACTACCTAAAACCCGGTTATACAATCTTTCTGGCCCGGAGAGGAAGGCTATGAAAGATTATATTTCGGAAAGTTTGGCTAAGGGACACATCAGACCCTCTTCTTCACCCGTGGCTGCAGGGTTCTTTTTCGTTAAAAAGAAAGATGGGGGCCTGCGTCCTTGCCTGGATTTCCGGGAAATAAACCGGATAACTATCCGAGATCCCTATCCTCTTCCTCTCATTCCCGACCTCTTTAATCAGGTTGCTGGTGCTAAATGGTTCTCCAAAATGGATCTCAGAGGAGCCTATAACCTGGTTCGCATCAAAGAGGGGGATGAGTGGAAGACGGCTTTTAATACTCCGGAAGGGCATTATGAAAATCTGGTCATGCCATTTGGTCTTACTAATGCGCCTGCGGTGTTCCAACATTTTGTCAACGATATTTTTAGTCACCTTATCGGGAGATTTGTTGTGATATATCTTGATGACATCCTGGTCTATTCTCCGGATCTGGATAAACATAAGATCCATGTGAGACAAGTGCTGCAGATATTAAGGGCCAACAAATTGTTTGCTAAATTAGAGAAATGTGTGTTCGCCGTAAAAGAACTGCCATTTCTGGGGTATGTGTTGTCAGATTCAGGTTTCCGCATGGATCCAGAGAAAGTCCGGGCAATTATGGACTGGGATCTGCCTGAGAACCTGAAGGCATTGATTTACAACGCTTCCTGGGGTTTGCCAATTTTTATAGGAAGTTTATAAAGAACTATTCCTTGGTGGTCAAACCACTGACGGACATGACCCCAAAGGGATCCGATTTTCCAAATGGTCACATGCAGCCAAAACTGCCTTTACATCTCTGAAGGAAAGATTCACCTCGGCTCCTATTCTCGTACAGCCAGATGTCTCGCTTCCTTTTATTGTAGAGGTTGACGCATCTGAGGTGGGGGTGGGAGCGGTACTATCTCAGGGCCCGTCCTCTGGTGAATGGCGTCCGTGTGCTTTCTTTTCGAAGAAATTGTCTACTGCAGAAAGGAACTATGACATTGGCAACAGGGAACTTTTGGCTATTAAGTTGGCCTTAGAGGAGTGGCGTCATTTTTTAGAGGGGGCGGTTCATCCCGTCACAGTGATTACCGATCACAAGAACTTAATATATCTGGAGTCTGCTAAACGTCTCACCCCTAGACAGGCTCGGTGGTCGTTGTTTTTTACTAGGTTTAATTTTGTAATAACCTATCGCCCGGGGCAAAAATACTAAGGCGGATGCATTGTCTCGAAGTTTTCCTGGAGGGGTGATGATGATGTTCCAGAGCCTATTTTGCAAAAGGGGGTGGTGGTCTCTGCATTACACTCAGGTTTAGAGGGGAGGGTGTTGGAAGCTCAGGGGGACGCCCCGGCCTCCTGCCCCTCGGATAAACTGTTTGTGCCAGAAAATTTACGCCTGGAGATACTAAAGGAATACCATAACTCTGCACTGGCAGGACACCCAGGTAGTAAGGCAACCTCTGAATTAGTGTCTCGTCGGTTCTGGTGGCCTAAGTGGCGCCAGGAGGTGTTGAATTTTGTGTCTGCATGTCCTACCTGTGCTCGTTCTAAGGTGGATCATACTCGTCCGGCCGGGGGCGTCTTTTACCTCTGGCCATCCCCAACAGGCCTTCGACGCACCTATCAATGGATTTCATTACTGATCTACCAGTATCAGCGGGGAAGATTGTTATTCTTGTTGTTGTTGACAAATTCAGTAAAATGGTGCACTTTATTGCTCTGACCGCTTTGCCTAATGCTAACACACTGGCTCAGGTTTTTATTGACCACATCGTGAAGCTTCACGGGGTCCCTTCCGATATTGTTTCGGATTGTGATACCCAATTTGTTTCTAAATTTTGGAAAGCTTTTTGTTCTCGTTTAGGGGTTCATCTGTCGTTTTCTTCATCTTTCCATCCACAGTCCAACGGTCAGACTGAACGTACCAATCAAAACCTAGAGACATATTTGAGATGCTTTGTTTCCGAAAATCAGGAGGAATGGTCATCTTATTTACCGTTAGCCGAGTTTGCCATTAATAATCGTCGTCAAGAATCCACCGATAAGTCACCATTTTTTGGTGCGTATGGTTTCCATCCTCAGTTTTGTACGTTCAGTGAGGGGGGGCCGTCTGGGATTCCCGAGGAGGAACGATTTGCGTCTTCACTTTCATCAGTGTGGCAGAGTGTGCAAGAAAGTTTGAAGAGAATTGGTGGCAGATACAAACGTGTGGCTGATAAGAAGCGCTCTGAAGGTCCGGACCTTGGGGTGAATGACTTGGTGGGGTTGTCTACCAGAAATATCAAGTTGAAGGTTCCCTCATGGAAATTAGGTCCGAGATTTATTGGTCCTTATAGGGTAATTAAGATCATTAACCCGGTGGCTTTTCGTCTGGAGCTACCTCAGACTCTAAGGATCCATAATGTCTTCCACAGATCTCTGCTTAAGAGATATGTAGAACCTCCTGAACCATTGCCACTACCGCCTCCACCGGTGGTTGTTGATGGCAGTCTTGAGTTTCAGGTAGAAAAGATTGTTGATTCACGATATGTTCGCCGCTCTCTTCAGTACCTGGTGCACTGGAAAGGTTATGGTTCGAAGAGAGAATGTGGGTGCCAGCATCAGAGATAAAGGCGGACAGACTCATTCGGGCTTTTCATAGGTCCCACCCGGAGAGGCCTGGTCTTGAGGGTCCGATGGCCCCTCGTAGAAAGGGGGGTACTGTCACGACTGTGACTGATCCAGATAGGTCTGGGAAGAGAAGGTCGCAGCGACTTGCTACTCGCGATAGCTTGTGAGTTTGCTTCATGGTTCAGGGTATGTCATCCAGGTTTTGCCTTGTGAACCTTTTTGTCCTGACTGGGAGTTTGTAGACATTCTTCTCAGGTGAGTGCTGTCTGCCACTCCCAGCTACTATATTAGTTTCAGTTTCACTTGCAGTCATTGCCAGATATAGTCCTTACTTCCAGTGCTATTCTGACCTTTGTAGGAGATCGTTTGACGGTATTGCTGTGGAGCTCGTGTCTGGCGTGGACTGTCGTTGTTGGAATCATCTTCTCTGCTCGTGACTGGATAAGTCTATCTCTGCTGGAGATTGTTTGTTTGTTTGTTACTGTCTTCCCCTGTTGTTCTCCTAGACATGAGTGATGGTGACTAGTGCTCCCATCTGCCTTTCCCCAGTCTAGTCTTCTGAGGGTCACTCAGGGTTTAGGCATCCTGCTCGCGGCACGGGTTCACACCCCGTCTAGGGTATCAGGGCAGACAGATGCCAGCGTAGGGTTTGTCAGGGGTGGCCGTTCTATTTCCCATCCGTAGATAAGGGTCCCCTTCCCCTCCGTCTGGTGCGACACGACTGCTGCTGGGATAGCAGTCGTGACACCAGCAGTTCCTCACCAATAATGTTTTTGAGGGACACCAGCAGGGACTCAACCATGATGTTTTTAAGGGTTACCAGCAGGCCTTCACCCATAATATTTTAAAGGGTCACCAGCAGGCTCTTGTTCATAATGTTTTAGAGGGTCACCAGCAGGGCCTCGCCTGTAATCAGGAAAAGAAAGGAATGGTTCCGGCACCTGATTATGCAGTAAAAGCTTCCTTTATTCGGGGTTCAATATACAATCGTGTTCACACAGTGGCTGGTAGTTTACGCGTTTCGGACAGTCTTGTCCTTAGTCGTAACAAAAATGGTTTGATTTTGACCCATATTTAAATGGTTACCCTGGGACCGCCCAACAAAAGGCGGAGAAAACACCGGGTTTAACCACTTAAGCCCCCCTAGCTTAAACACCCTTAATGACCAGGCCACTTTTTACAATTCCGCACTACACTACTTTCACCGTTTATTGCTCCGTCATGCAACTTACCACCCAAATGAATTTTACCTCCTTTTCTTCTCACTAATAGAGCTTTCATTTGGTGGTATTTCATTGTTGCTGACATTTTTACTTTTTTTGCCATTAATACAAATTTAACGAAATTTTTGCAAAAAAATGACATTTTTCACTTTCTGTTGTAAAATTTTTTAAAAAAAACTACATTTCTATATAAATTTTTCTCTAAATTTATTGTTCTACATGTCTTTGATAAAAAAGTCCAATAAGTGTATATTTATTGGTTTGGGTAAAAGTTATAGCGTTTACAAACTATGGTGCAAAAAGTGAATTTCTGCATTTTGAAGCAGCTCTGACTTTCTGAGCACCTGTCATGTTTCTTCAGGTGCTAGAATGTCAGGAAAGTATAAATACCCCCAAATGACACCATTTTAGAAAGAAGACACCCCAAAGTATTCGCGGAGGGGCTTGGTGAGTTCATGTATCATTTCATTTTTTTCACAAGTTAGCGGAAAATGACACTTTCTGAGAAAAAAAAAAAAAAAAAAGTTTCAATTTCTGCTAACTTCTGGCAAAAAAAAAGAAATCTCAGACGGACTCACTATGCCCCTCAGTGAATACCTTGGGGTGTCTACTTTCCAAAATGGGGTCATTTGTGGGGTGTGTTTACTGTTCTGGCATTTTGGGCGGGGCTAAATTGTGAGCCGCCATGTAAAACCTAAAGGTACTCGTTGGAATTTGGGCCTTTGCATCCAGGCTGCAAAAAGTGTCACTTATGTGGTATCGCCGTACTCAGGAGAAGTAGGGCAATGTGTTTTGGGGTGTATTTTTACATATACCCATGTTGGGTGAGAGAAATATCTCTGTAAACTGACAACTTTGTATAAAATTTTTAAAAGTTGTCGTTTACAGAGATATTTTTCACACACAGTATGGGTATATATAAAAATACACCCCAAAACACATTGCCCTACTTCTCCTGAGTACGGCGATACCACATGTGTGACACTTTTTGCAGCCTGGTGCGCAAAGGGCCCTAAAACCAATGAGTACCTTTAGGATTTCACAGGGCATTTTTACGCATTTGGATTCCAGACTTCTTCTCACGCTTTAGGGCCCCTAAAATGCCAGGACAGTATAAATACCCCACATGTGACCCCATTTTGGAAAGAAGACACCCCAAGGTATTCCGTGAGGGGTATGGTGAGTTCATGTAAAATTTTATTTTTGTCACAAGTTAGTGGAATATGAGACTTTGTAAAAACAAAAAAATAAATAAAATATATATCACTTTCGCTAACTTGTGCCAAAAATAAAATTCTGTGAACTCGCCATGCCCCTCACGGAATACCTTGGGGTGTCTTCTTTCCAAAATGGGGTCACATGTGGGTATTTATACTGCCCTGGCATTTTAGGGGCCCCTAAAGCGTGAGAATCCAAATGCGTAAAAATGGCCTGTGAAATCCTAAAGGTACTCATTGGTTTTAGGGCCCTTGCGCATCTTGGCTGCAAAAAGTGCCACTCATGTGGTATCGCCGAACTCAGGAGAAGTAGGGCAATGTGTTTTGGGGTTTATTTTTACATATACCATGCTGCGTGTGAGAAATATTGCTGTAAACGACAACTTTTTAAATTTTTTATTCAAAGTTGTCAATTTACAGAGATATTTCTCACACAAAGTATGGGTATATGTAAAAATACACCCCAAAACACATTGCCCGACTTCTCCTGAGTACGGCGATACCACATGAGTGACACTTTTGCAGCCAAGATGCGCAAAGGGGCCCTAAAACCAATGAGTACCTTTTGGGAGGGCATTTTTACGCATTTTTCTTCTCACGCTTTAGGGCCCCTAAAATGCCAGGGCAGTATAAATACCCCACATGTGACCCCATTTTGGAAAGAAGACACCCCAAGGTATTCTGTGAGGGGCATGGCGAGTTCATAGAAGATTTTTTTGGCACAAGTTAGCGGAAATTGATTTTTTATTGTTTTTCTCATAAAGTCTACCTTTCTGCTAACTTTTGACAAAAAGTTAAATTTTCATGGACTCACTATGCCCCTCAGCGAATACCTTGGGGTGTCTTCTTCCAAAATGGGGTCATTTGTGGGGTGTTTGTACTGTTCTGGCATTTTGGGTGGGGCTAAATTGTGAGCAGCCATATAAAACCTAAAGGTACTCGTTGGAATTTGGGCCCCTTTGCACTCAGGCTGCAAAAGTGTCACTCATGTGGTATCGCCGTACTCAGAGAAGTAGGGCAATGTGTTTGGGGTGTATTTTACATATACCCATACTTTGTGTGAGAAATACCTCTGTAAATTGACAACTTTGAATAAAAAATGTAAAAGTTGTCGTTTACAGAGATATTTCTCTCACCCAGCATGGGTATATGTAAAAATACACCCTAACACACATTGCCCTACTTCTCCTGAGTACGGCGATACCACATGAGTGACACTTTTTGCAGCCAAGATGCGCAAGGGCCCTAAAACCAATGAGTACCTTTAGGATTTCACAGGGCATTTTTACGCATTTGGATTCTCATGCTTTAGGACCCCTAAAATGCCAGGGCAGTAGAAATACCCCACATGTGACCCCATTGTGGAAAGAAGACACCCCAAGGTATTCTGTGAGGGGTATGGCGAGTTCACAGAAAAAAAAAAATTTGGCACAAGTTAGCGGAAATTGATTTTTTTTTTTTTTACAGTCTCATATTCCACTAACTTGTGACAAAAAATAAAATTTTACATGAACTCACCATACCCCTCACAGAATACCTTGGGGTGTCTTCTTTCTAAAATGGGGTCACATGTGAGGTGTTTGTACTGCCCTGGAACTTGAGGGTCTCCGCAATCATTACACGTATGGCCAGCATTAGGAGTTTCTGCGATTCTCCTTATATTGAGCATACGGGTAATGAGATTTTTCTTCCAGTTCAGCCTCTGCGCTGAAAAGAAAAAAAAATGAACGGCGCAGATTTTTTCATTCGCATCAATCAATGTGGATGAAAAAATCTCTGCCCAAAAATGTGCAAAAAAAAACAAAACGGCACAGATTTCCTCATTCGCATCGATCAATGTGGATGAATAAATCTCTGCCAAAAATGTGCAAAAAAGTAGTAAGGCCCCATTCACACGTCCGCATCTATTCCGCAATTCTGCGGAATAGATGCGGACCCATTCAGTGTGAATGGGGCTGGCGGTGATGCGGAGAGCACACTATGCGCTCGCCGCATCAGCATTTGCGGAGCTGCGGCCGCAAACTTCCGGGTTTCGGCCCCCAAGCATCCGGCCGCAGCTCCGCAAAAGATAGAGCATGTCCTATTCTTGTCCGCAACTGCGGACAAGAAAAGGCATTTTCTATATAGTTCTGGCAATGTGCGGATCCGCAAAATGCGGAAAGCACATTGCTGGTGTCCGTGTTTTGCGGATCCGTGGATCCATGGATCCGCAAAACACATACGGACGTCTGAATGAGCCTTACAGTGGGGTAATTAGTGTCAGGGGGTGACAGGGGGTGACATGGAGTGATCGGGGTTAATCAGGGGTTAATCAGGGGTTAATCAGTGACGGGGTGGGGGGTGGGGTGGATGGGTGGGGGGTCTGTGTGGTGTTTTGGTGCACTTATAAAGTTTCTTTGGTGGTCCCAAGCAAAAGGGACCACCAAAGGAACAATCAGCAAGCATATCAGACGCTGTTAACAAAACAGCGTCTGATATGCCATTTTTTTAACTTCTACAGCCTGCCAGCGCACGATCAGCGCTGGCAGGCTGTAGCTTACCTTGTCCCCGACGTGATCCTGTGAACGCGCGCATGCGCGCGCGCGCGTTCACAGGAAATCTCGCCTCTCGCGAGATGACGCGCGGGCGCGTCAAGGAGGAACAGACCGACCGCCCGCAGGACGCAATCCTGCGTGAGGCGGTCGGCAAGAGGTTAATCACAAGCAGACCATTTACTTGTTGGCAGGTGATATACATTAACAGCATGATGGCTCTGTATATGTGGTTGGAGAGCATTTGTAATAACAATGATAGACCAATTCGCCACACACATGAGTTAATATTTCATTTGCCTTTGAACATGTTACTCTATAGTTAAAAACATACGGTACTGTTCACATGTGATCGAAAAATCGCATGGAACATATAAATACACAAAATAGACACATTTGTTCTAGACAGCTATGTACACACAAAAATGACCCTTATTTTTAACTGCTGCAGGTCCGGCTACTTCTTAACTGATTTGTTTTAATAAAAATGCATGATTTCTTTTCTTAGATTAAGACCCATAGGAACTCTCGTGTTGAGTCTGAATATCCAGAAGGCCTCTCTAAGGAGAATTCTTCTTCGATGGTCCCCCTTTCTGTCAGGTATATTCACTTTTTCAATCACATAACATTGCATAGAATTGATTTTCCGATTGTGAATTGAAATAAAGTGTTTGGCAACGTTGGATATATTTAACGCTGCAGGGTTTAGAACATAGTTCACATGCTCCAGAAAGCGGTTCTTAAATTTACGGTTAGTACTCCCGATGTACATTAGATCGCAATCAGTGCAGATTATTGCGTACACCACTCCTGTAGTGTTGCAATTCGTATAAGATTTAATTGGAAAAGTTTCTGAATGGTCGGAGTTTTGGAAATTAGTTGTAACTTTAACAAAATTGCATGTTTTACAGGGGTGGTGTCCACATTTCGTAAAACCCTTATATAACAGCCAACATCGAGGTGTATATGTCGGTTTTCGAAATAAAGAAGGTGATAAAGAAGAGGATAAGACTGGGGCTCTTCTTGGTACAATTTTACAACCCTGTCGCAAAACATTGTGGAGGAATTTGTCCTCATATAAGATTGGTAGGCAGCCCCTGATCAAATTGCAGGTTTCTTTAAATTGACGACTGTATGTTAGAACTAGAGTGGGTGTACCCTCATTATTCTTCTTAAGTCTATTTTTCTTGTTCTTGTTATCATTATTCTTATTTGGATAGGTACAAATCTCTGCCCTATTGCTTTGGGTATTGGGACTCTGATAGTTGGTATTCCCATCGTTGGTTTTATAACCTATCCCAAATAATAGTTCATCTCTAGATTTTTTTGGTTGCAATATCTTTGGCTCTATTTAACATCCATTTGGGGTAACCCCTCGCCTGTAATGTTTTAGATGATAAGATCAGCAGCAGGCACTCATCCTTAATGTTTTGGAGAACAGCTCAGCAGCAGACCATTACCCCTAATTTACCCCTAATGGTCAGCTCTGCAGCAGGCCCTTGCCCATAATGTATTAGATGGTCAGCTCAGCAGTAGGCCCTCGTCCCTAATGTTTTAGAGGGTCAGTTGAGCAGCAGGTCCTCACCCCTAATTTTTTAGACGGTCATCTCTGTTTTAGATGGTCAGATCAGCTGCAGGGCTTCACCCATAATGTTTTAGATGGTCAAAGCAACAGCAGGCCCTCACCCCTAATGTTTTAGATGGTCAGCTCGGCAGCAGGCTCTCACCCCTAATGTTTTAGATGGTCAGATCAGCAGCAGGGCCTCACGCCTAATGTTTTAGAGGGTCACCAGCAGGCCATCAATCACAATTTCAAGGGTGTATATCATGCCCTCCTTTATGTGTAATAAAGGGTGCATTGTAGTGCCGGTTCCTTGTATTTTTTGGCAGCCCTTTCACTTAGTGCATAGGCTTTATGAGTGTTGGAGTCCCACTACCTGAACAATTGTACCACAATGTGAATGAGGCCCTCCTTTATATGATATACAGGTTGTATCAGAGTGCCTCTTCCTTGTAATTTTTGGCAGCACTTGCACTTTATATACAAGTAAATATACAGGACAGATGTTTCCTAACATTTTTTCCTCTAAAAGCGATTTTATCTTCAGTTTTGTGCGTATTATTGTCAGTCTGTAAAAGTGGCTTACTACTCGGACAACATCATTCCCAGCAGTGACCTGGGAGTCCAAGATGCATCCAGACATCCTCCCCATGCTGTTCCCGAACCATTTAAGTGGTGCTTCCATTAATTTCTGACCTTTTCCTTTGAACCAGACACCCTTCCCTCTTCAGAGCAGGGGGTGCCTGGTTTTATGCTCGGGTTCTCCCATTGACTTGCTCCCATTGATCTACTGAGCACCCGAGCATCCTGAGGTGTTTTACTCAAGCACCTGAGCACTTTGGTGCTTGACTAACACTACTAATGATTGCTCCCTAGACAAAACAAGTTATTATAATTAATGAAAGGTATTTCAGAATATATTTATAATAAAGTAATTTTTAAAGAGGTTGAACACTGTCTGGCTACTTGTGACCAATGTGTATGTAAGATGACTATATGGCATTTACTAATAGTCTTTGTCAATATTTTATGTTGTTTGCCACCTTTTTAGGCAAATTATTGGTGCCGTCCACGTAGAGGTCTTGTCCCTAAGATGGAGGATGATATGACCAGACACATCACTCAGTCTCCTTTATTCAAACACACTGCACCTGAACTAAACTCTCATCAGTTCAGATGGCAGGTATGCTGCAAGTACAAGTGGCAGGAGTGTATTTGAATGGAGGAGAATTTGCCTGGCCAAATGACCCTCCATCAGCAGCCATTTTATTTAGAAGACAGTGGACAGCACAAAAGACTTTGTAAAAAAAAAAAAAGGGGGGGGGTTTGCATTATCATCTTACAAACTCTTTGGTCAACAAGTAACCATAAAGAGGCCAACCCCTTTAAGTAGTTTCATTTTCTTAATTCCTGGATAATTTCTTTAAATATTGATTTTCTTTCATTGTGTGATTTAGCATACAAATATGCATTATATCTCAAACTCATTCTGACTTTGACCCTGACCTGTAAAGAAAGTTAGACATGAAAGTCAAACTCAGATGTCAGAGGTAGATGTCAGAGTCAAATATCAAAGTCAGATGTAAATATCGAAGCCAGATATCTGTCAGGTGTCCGAGTCAGGTATCACAGTCATGTATCAGAGTCAGATATCATAGTCAGACGTCAACATTGGGTGTCAGAGTCAGATGACTATGATATCTGACCATGTTTTAAAATGAACACTGTATGGCATATTACTTTACATTTCCATGTAATGAAAGCAAAGTCATTGACATAGTAACATAGTATATAAGACCGAAAAAAGACATTTGTCCATCCAGTTCGGCCTGTTTCCTACAAGTTGATCCAGAGGAAGGCAAAAAACCTCTGTAAGGCAGAAGCCAATTTTCCCAAACATAAGGGGAAAAAATTCCTTCCCGACTCCAATCAGGCAATCAGAATAACTCCCTAGATAAACGACCCCTCTCTAGTAGCTATAACCTGTAATATTATTACACTCCAGAAATACATCCAGTCCCCTCTTGAATTCCTTTATTGTACTCACCATCACCACCTCCTCAGGCAGAGAGTTCGACAGTCTCACTGCTCTTACCGTGAAGAATTCTTTTCTATGTTTGTGTACAAACCTTCTTTCCTCCAGACGCAGAGGATGTCCCCTCGTCACAGTCCTGGGGATAAATAGATGATGGGAGAGATCTTTGTACTGACCCCTGATATATTTATACCTAGTTATTAGATCTTACCTTAGTCGTCTTTTTTCTAAAGTGAATAACCCTAGTTTTGATAACCTTTCAGGGTACTGTAGTTGCCCCATTCCAGTTATCACTTTAGTTGCCCTCCTCTGAACCCTCTCCAGCTCTGCTATGACTGCCTTGTTCACAGGAGCCCCGAACTGTACACAGTACTCCATGTGTGGTCTGACTAGTGATTTGTAAAGTGATAGGACTATGTTCTCATCACAGGTATCTATGCCCCTTTTGATGCAATCCATTATCTTATTGGCCTTGGCAGTAGCTGCCTGACACTGGTTTTTACAGCTTAGTTTGCTGTTTATTAAAATTCCTAGATCCTTTTCCATGTCAGTGTTACCGAGTGTTTTACCATTTAGTATGTACGGGTGACTTGCATTATTCCTTCCCATGTGCATAACTTTACATTTGTCAGTGTTAAACCTCATCTGCCATTTCTCTGCCCAAGCCTCCAATCTATCCATATCCCTCTGTAGCAGAAAACTGTCATCTTCAGTGTTAATTACTTTACACAGTTTAGTGTCATCTGCAAACATTTTTATTTTATTATGGAAGCCTTCTACAAGATCATTAATAAATATATTGAAAAGAATAGGTCCCAGTACTGACCCCTGAGGTACCCCACTAGTGACAGTGACCCAATCTGAGTGTGTACCGTTAATAACCACCCTCTGTTTTTTGTCATTCAGCCAGTTACTTACCCACTTACAGACATTTTCTCCCAGTCCGAGCATCCTCATTTTATATACTAACCTTTATGAGGTACAGTGTCAAATGCTTTGGAGAAGTCCAGATATACAACATCCACTGATTCGCCGGTGTCAAGAACTTACCTCCTCATAGAAACTTACCTCCTCATTGACCTTTCCAAATGTCTTAAAACAATAATAAAGAAAATACAAAGTCAAATAAAATTTGCTATTAACATAGACAAAGAGACAAAGAGAACATCAGATAGGACCCTAAATTTTGATAAAGACTCACTGGAGTCAAAACGTCACACGCTGGGTAAAGAATAAACATAGAATCACAGTGAGAAATTGGAGTGCTGTGGTCTTCTCTTTTCATTTGCTAGATTTTGTCCTCTTATATACTACTCTATATTAAGGAGTGGATCATTTTCATTCTAATTTTTCACCACTGGCTGCAAATTCAAAAATTCTGAAAACAAATTTTTATACTGTGCTAATTCCATTAAGATTAAAAAAAATGTTATCTACTTTTTACACAATGTAAAGGTATAATGTAATAAATAGTACACCAGTGCAAGGATAAAACATCGCCTACAACAGAATATTTCTTTAGTCTTGTTAAAAGAAATGCATACCCATCAGATAACCTTGAACTTGCCTATCATTGGATATTCAATAAAACGGTACAAAATGCAAATTAAATCAAGTGCAGGCACTGTCATTGCAGCAAAGACAAGTTCAATATAAATGATTTATATGCTTAGACAAATGAAATCATTGTCACTTGATCCATCAGAAAAGTTCTGATGCTTCGGCAGAAATAAAAACTGTAAAAAGAAAAGCGTTGAAGAAGGAATTTTTGCTGGAATAGATTTTTGCTTAGGTTTTATTTTAAGAGCGAAAGGTCATTCAATTTGCTTTTATAATAGATGATGGGAGAGATCTTTGTACTGACCCCTGATATATTTATACCTAGTTATTAGATCTTACCTTAGTCGTCTTTTTCTAAAGTGAATAACCCTAGTTTTGATAACCTTTCAGGGTACTGTAGTTGCCCCATTCCAGTTATCACTTTAGTTGCCCTCCTCTGAACCCTCTCCAGCTCTGCTATGACTGCCTTGTTCACAGGAGCCCCGAACTGTACACAGTACTCCATGTGTGGTCTGACTAGTGATTTGTAAAGTGATAGGACTATGTTCTCATCACAGGTATCTATGCCCTTTTGATGCAATCCATTATCTTATTGGCCTTGGCAGTAGCTGCCTGACACTGGTTTTTACAGCTTAGTTTGCTGTTTATTAAAATTCCTAGATCCTTTTCCATGTCAGTGTTACCGAGTGTTTTACCATTTAGTATGTAACGGGTGACTTGCATTATTCCTTCCCATGTGCATAACTTTACATTTGTCAGTGTTAAACCTCATCTGCCATTTCTCTGCCCAAGCCTCCAATCTATCCATATCCCTCTGTAGCAGAAAACTGTCATCTTCAGTGTTAATTACTTTACACAGTTTAGTGTCATCTGCAAACATTTTTATTTTATTATGGAAGCCTTCTACAAGATCATTAATAAATATATTGAAAAGAATAGGTCCCAGTACTGACCCCTGAGGTACCCCACTAGTGACAGTGACCCAATCTGAGTGTGTACCGTTAATAACCACCCTCTGTTTTTTGTCATTCAGCCAGTTACTTACCCACTTACAGACATTTTCTCCCAGTCCGAGCATCCTCATTTTATATACTAACCTTTTATGAGGTACAGTGTCAAATGCTTTGGAGAAGTCCAGATATACAACATCCACTGATTCGCCGGTGTCAAGAACTTACCTCCTCATAGAAACTTACCTCCTCATTGACCTTTCCAAATGTCTTAAAACAATAATAAAGAAAATACAAAGTCAAATAAAATTTGCTATTAACATAGACAAAGAGACAAAGAGAACATCAGATAGGACCCTAAATTTTGATAAAGACTCACTGGAGTCAAAACGTCACACGCTGGGTAAAGAATAAACATAGAATCACAGTGAGAAATTGGAGTGCTGTGGTCTTCTCTTTTCATTTGCTAGATTTTGTCCTCTTATATACTACTCTATATTAAGGAGTGGATCATTTTCATTCTAATTTTTCACCACTGGCTGCAAATTCAAAAATTCTGAAAACAAATTTTTATACTGTGCTAATTCCATTAAGATTAAAAAAAATGTTATCTACTTTTTACACAATGTAAAGGTATAATGTAATAAATAGTACACCAGTGCAAGGATAAAACATCGCCTACAACAGAATATTTCTTTAGTCTTGTTAAAAGAAATGCATACCCATCAGATAACCTTGAACTTGCCTATCATTGGATATTCAATAAAACGGTACAAAATGCAAATTAAATCAAGTGCAGGCACTGTCATTGCAGCAAAGACAAGTTCAATATAAATGATTTATATGCTTAGACAAATGAAATCATTGTCACTTGATCCATCAGAAAAGTTCTGATGCTTCGGCAGAAATAAAAACTGTAAAAAGAAAAGCGTTGAAGAAGGAATTTTTGCTGGAATAGATTTTTTGCTTAGGTTTTATTTTAAGAGCGAAAGGTCATTCAATTTGCTTTTATAATGTAGCTAGTTGGAATTGTGTCCCAGTTGTAATTTATTTTAACTCTAGTTCATTTAATTTTTGAAAGTCCAAGAATAACCTAGGCTTCTGGTTTTCACTATAAATAGAGTTGTGTTCAAAATTATTCAACCCCCAATGCTGTAAAGGCTTTTAGGGAATTTAGTGTACATTTGTAATTGTGTTCAGAATGAAATCTTACAAGGACTTTTTAAAGAACCAAATGCAACTAAAATGACATCAATTGTTTTTGTAATACAGTATTAAGTGTTTTTTTTGTGATTTCTTCATTGACACAATTATTCAACCCCTTAAAGACTACAACTCTTAAGAACAGAGGTTCATTCAAGTATTTTCGATCAGGTATTGAAAACACCTGTGGATGTCAAGGAGCAGCAATCAAGCATAATAAGCACCAATTAGGCAGATTTAAAATGACTGTGATACTCAGCTCCTTCTAGACATTTACTGGTGTGTTTACAAACATGGTGAAGTCAAGAGAATGGTCCAGGAAGACAAGAGAAGTGGTGATTTCTCTTCACAGGAAGGGCAATGGCTATAAGAAGATTGCAAAGATGTTAAACATACCAAGATACACCATAGGAAGCATCATTCGCAAATTCAAGGCAAAGGGCACTGTTGAAACGCTACCTGGTCGTGGCAGAAAGAAGATGCTGACTTTGACTGCTGTGTGCTACCTGAAGCGCAAAGTGAAGAAAAGTCCCTGTGTGACTGCTGAGGAACTGAAAGAAGATTTGTCAGATGCGGGTACTGAAGTTTCAGCTCAGACAATAAGGCGCACACTGCGTAATAAAGGCCTCCATGCCAGAACTCCCAGGCGCACCCCCTTGCTGTCTCCAAATAAGAAGAGTCGACTGCAGTATGCCAAAAGTCATGTGGACAAACCACAAAAGTTTTGGGATAGTGTTCTGTGGACTGATGAAACAAAATTAGAACTGTTTGGGCCCATGGATCAATGCTATGTTTGGAGGAGGAAGAACAAGGCCTATGAAGAAAAGAACACCTTGCCTACTGTGAAGCATGGCGGGGGGTCAATCATCCTTTGGGGCTGTTTTGCTTCTACAGGTACAGGGAAGCTTCAGCGTGTGCAAGGTACCATGAATTCTCTTCAGTACCAGGAGATATTGGATGAAAATGTGATACAGTTCGTCACAAACCTGAGGCTTGGGAGATGTTGGACCTTTCAACAGGACAATGATCCCAAGCATACCTCCAAGTCCACTAGAGCATGGTTGCAGATTAAAGGCTGGAACATTTTGAAGTGGCCATCGCAGTCACCAGACTTAAATCCGATTGAGAACCTCTGGTGGGACTTAAAGCAAGCAGTTGCAGCGCGCAAGCCTAAGAATGTGACTGAACTGGAGGCTTTTGCCCATAAAGAATGGGCGAAGATACCCGTAGATCACTGCAAGACACTTGTGTCAATCTATGCTTCACGTTTAAAAGCTGTTATAACTGGAAAAGGATGTTGTACTAAGTACTAAGATTGAATGGCACTTGGGGGTTGAAAAAAACTGATAATGATGTGAGCACAGAAAAGACATTTGTGGTTATTTCATTATAAATGTTATGTTATATTTGTCTGACTTACAAATGCCTCTTTGATTTAATTGTAAACAAGATGACTGAAATGATCAAAATCAATGTCAAACTGGGCAAAACACTCAATTTCAGTCGGGGTTGAATAATTTTGAACACAACTGTATATGGACATAACATTGTTTTAACCTTTAAAAATAAACATTTTGTAAGGTGTAGTATTAATAAGTCGTTTTCTACAAGTACATTTTATGAAATTTAAGGTGTCACACATGCAGAAATAAAACTAAAGTTTAACTGATTAAACAGAGAAAAAATGTTTAAAGGCGTTAGTCAAGACTAAACTTTTTTAACAGACCTCTTCAGAGTGACTGGTCCCGGTGAATTCTGGCTGCATCATTCCATGGATGCCTTTGCTGGACCCAAGTGTCTGGGAATCAGCAATCTGGTTGACGAGCATCACATGACTACTGCAGCAAATCACTGGCTGCAGCAGTGATTTTTCACCCATGTAGTACATTAGGTATGGTATGAATGGTACAGTGAGATATGATACTATATGACCAGGTAAGTATGAACCCCACTGTGGGTATAGAAACTTTGAGGAGTTCTGTTTAAAAAAAATGTAATCTTGGATAAGCTTAGTTAAACACAACATTCCACTCGGTTGTCTAAGTTGAGAAAGCTCAGATCTGCTCTGAAATTTGCATGGTATTCGCACTGCAGGACTGCTGTACTTGTTTTTCTCCCTGTGTGAACGATACAGTGGTCCGGGGGCATGGTTTGGTGGCGGAATTTAGTAGATGCACAAAGAGAAAGAGCTTTTTCATGCCCAACACAATCCAGTGCAGTCCTCCTTTTCTACATAAAGGATTTTAAATCCAACCATGGATCATTGCTTAGCACATCTTCCCAATGAGAATTTTAGTACATATATTGCCTAGATTGGGGGAATTTTTATAGTTGCGACCTACTTTACAACCTGAAGCCATGGCCTAAAGCTACAGACCACTACCAAACTGGCTCCCGACTTCATTCATTATCCTAGATTAGATTTGAGCAGACACCTGGAAGTTCGGGTTCGACGGGTTCGGCCGAAATTCACAAAATAGTTGGGGTTCGGGATCCAAACTTAACCCGAACTTGACCCCGATCCCGAACCCCATTGAAGCCAATGGGGAGCCAAACTTGTGGGCTCTAAAATGGCTGTAAAAAAGGCCCTGGAAAGGGCTAGAGGGCTGCAAAAGGCAGCAAAATGTGGGTAAGTGCCCTGCAAACAAATGTGGATAGGGAAATGACTTAAAATAAAATAATTAAAAATCAAAATCTTGATCTAGAAGGAGGAAATGGATCTGGAGTGGGAGGTTGAGGAGGCATCAGGTGGGAATGCCATCAGCAGTGCATCTACCAGTGCAGTTCTCAGGAGGGAGAGACCAATTTGTAACCTTCAGAGAAGCTTGTAAATTGTTCTTCAGGTTACGCCCTAGATCCTCCGGCGGTGAGGAACAACGGGTGGGCATTGTAATTTCTCTCCTGCAAGGAGATCCGCATGCTTGGGCTTTCTCCTTACCATCAGACTCTCCGGCCTTACGATCAGTGGAGGAGTTTTTTGAAGCCCTGGGTCTCGTATATGATGACCCGGACAGGGTCTCACTGGCTGAGTCTAAGCTACATAGACTTCGGCAAGAGAACCGGTCTGCTGAACTATATTGTTCCAAATTCCGTAGGTGGGCTACTGATACATTATGGAACGACTCGGCCCTTAGGAGTCAGTTCTGCCAAGGGTTGTCGGAAAAATTAAAAGACGCGCTGGCGGTATACGAGATCCCTGGGTCTCTTGAGGCTGCTATGTCTCTGTCCATAAGAATCGACAGACGACTCAGGGAGAGACTATTAAATTCTACAGAGGCCTCTATAGGGCAGGGATCGGTTTGTTATGATCCAGTCGAACCAATGCAAATAGGGGGCGCCACTAGACGGGTGAATCCTCCTAAGGTCCGCCGTAGGTCAGAGGTTTGTTTTTGTTGTGGGGGGAGGGGTCATTTTGTAAAGGTATGTCCCTCAGTACCCAAGAGACCACAAACAAAGGAGCCGCCGGAAAACTAGAGTCCACAGATTGTGCGGAGGATAACAGTCTGGGCGTATTCGTTTCCTCCATCAACATGTCTCAGTTTTTGTTGTCCGCTACCGTTGTGGCGGGCAATAAGACTGAGATCTGTTCCGTCTTTTTGGACAGTGGGGCGGGGGTCAACTTGGTGGATTCACGGTTTGCTCAGGCTCTGGGTTTTACTCCGGAACTGGTACGCAGAACTATTCCTGTTTTTGCCATCAACTCCTCCCCTCTTACTCAGACAGAGTTAACTCAGATCATCCATAATATCCATCTGCAGGTAGGGGACCTCCATAAAGAGCATATCTCTTGTTATGTCCTGGACGGTCTTCCGGCTCCTATGGTATTGGGGCTTCCCTGGCTGGTGGCTCACAATCCAGTGGTGGATTGGAAGGCCGGGGAGATTGTGGAGTGGAGTGAACATTGTAAGGACAACTGCTTGAGTAGTAGGTGCTCAACACTCTCTGAAACATCTCTACCTGCCTTTCTGTCAGATTCTATGGATGTGTTCTCTGAGAAAGTTTGTCAGGGGTTACCACCTCATCATCCATATGATTGTCCGATTAATCTATTACCTGGGGCAAAACTACTAGAGATGAGCGAACACCGGGAAGTTCGGGTTCGGGAAGTTCAGCCGAACTTCCCGAAAATGTTCGGGTTCGGGATCCGAACTCGACCCGAACTTTATCCCGAACCCGAACCCCATTGAAGTCAATGGGGACCCGAACTTTTAGGCACTAACAAAGGCTGTAAAATAGTCCAGGAAGGGGCTAGAGAGCTGCCAAAGGCAGCAAAATGTAGGTAAATCCCATGCAAACAAATGTGGATAGGAAAATGAATTAAAATAAAATAAAATAAATAAAATTTAACCAATATCAATTGGAGAGAGGTCCCACTGCAAGGAATCATGCGTCATATCACCCAACACTGGAGAAGGCCACTTTCAGTTATTTTGGCCCAGCACCCAGACAGAGGAGAGAGTTCCCACAGCAAGAAATCATACATCATATCACACACCACAGGAGAAGGCCACTCTCAGTTATTTCGGCCCAGCACCCAGAAAGAGGAGAATGGTCCCACAGCAAGGAATCATGCGTCATATCAACCACCACCGGAGAAGTCCACTCTCAGTTATTTCGGCCCAGCACCCAGACAAAGGAGAGAGGTCCCACAGCAAGGAATCATGCGTCATATCACCCACCACCGGAGAAGGCCACTCTCAGTTATTTCAGCCCAGCACCCAGAGAGAGGAGAGCGGTCCCACAGCAAGGAATCATGCGTCATATCAACCACCACCGGAGAAGGCCACTCTCAGTTATTTCGGCCCAGCACCCAGACAGAAGAGAGAGGTCCCACAGCAAGGAATCATGCGTCATATCAACCACCACCGGAGAAGGCCACTCTCAGTTATTTCGGTCCAGCACCCAGACAGAAGAGAGAGGTCCCACAGCAAGGAATCATGCGTCATATCAACCACCACCGGAGAAGGCCACTCTCAGTTATTTCGGCCCAGCACCCAGACAGAGGAGAGAGGTCCCACAGCAAGGAATCATGCGTCATATCAACCACCAACGGAGAAGGCCACTCTCAGTTATTTCAGCCCAGCACCCAGACAGAGGAGAGAGTTCCCACAGCAAGGAATCATGCGTCATATCACCCACCACCCGAGAAGGCCACTTTCAGTTATATCGGCCCAGCACCCAGACAGAGGAGAGAGGTCCCACAGCAAGGAATCATGCGTCATATCACCCACCACCGGAGAAGGCCACTCTCAGTTATTTCGGCCCAGCACCCAGAGAGAAGAGAGAGGTCCCACAGCAAGGAATCATGCGTCATATCAACCACCACCGGAGAAGGCCACTATCAGTTATTTCAGCCCAGCACCCAGACAGAAGAGAGAGGTCCCACAGCAAGGAATCATGCGTCATATCAACCACCACCGGAGAAGGCCAATCTCAGTTATTTCGGCCCAGCACCCAGACAGAGGAGAGAGTTCCCACAGCAAGGAATCATGCGTCATATCACCCACCACCGGAGAAGGCCACTCTCAGTTATTTCGGCCCAGCACCCAGACAGAGGAGAGAGGTCCCACAGCAAGGAATCATGCGTCATATCAACCACCAACGGAGAAGGCCACTCTAAGTTATTTCAGCCCAGCACCCAGACAGAGGAGAGAGTTCCCACAGCAAGGAATCATGCGTCATATCACCCACCACCCGAGAAGGCCACTTTCAGTTATATCGGCCCAGCACCCAGACAGAGGAGAGAGGTCCCACAGCAAGGAATCATGCGTCATATCACCCACCACCGGAGAAGGCCACTCTCAGTTGTTTCGGCCCAGCACCCAGACAAAGGAGAGAGGTCCCACTACAAGGAATCATGCGTCATATCAACCACCACAGGAGAAGGCCACTCTCAGTTATTTAGGCACCACCACCCAGACAGAGTAGAGGTTCATTCAACTTTGGGTTGCACCGCAAGATCATGGTAAAGTTAAAAAAATAAGGATTCAATAAAGAAGTGCACCAGAGTACAAGAATATATGGTTGAGGGGGAGGCAGTTATAAATGTCTATTCTGCACAAGGGAGGCACAGGTCCTGTCGGATCCATGCCTGGTTCATTTTTATGAACGTCAACTTGTCCACGTTGGCTGTGGACAGGCGGCTCTATTTGTCAGTAATGACGTCCCCTGCCGTGCTGAATACACGTTCAGACAAAACGCTGGCCACCGGGCAGGCCAGCACCTCCAAGGAATAAAATGCTAACTCTGGCCACGTGGACAATTTGGAGACCCAGAAGTTGAATGGGGCCGAACCATCAGTCAGTCCGTGGAGGGGTGTGCAGACGTACTGTTCAACCATGTTAGTGAAATGCTACCTCCTGCTAACACGTTCCGTATCAGGTGGTGGTGAAGTTAGCTGTGGCGTGGAGACAAAACTTTTCCACATTTCTGCCATGCTAACCCTGCCCTCAGAGGAGCTGTTCGTGACACAGCTGCGTTGGCGACCTCTTGCTCCTCCTCTGCCTTCGCCTTGGGCTTCCACCTGTTCCCCTGTGACATTTGGGAATGCTCTCAGGAGCGCCTCTACCAGCGTGCGCTTGTACTCGCGCATCTTCCTATCACGCTCCAGTGCAGGAAGTAAGGTGGGCACATTGTCTTTGTACCAGGGATCCAGCAGGGTGGCAACCCAGTAGTCCGCACACGTTAAAATGTGGGCAACTCTGCTGTCGTTGCGCACGCACTGCAGCATGTAGTCGCTCATGTGTGCCAGGCTCCCCAGAGGTAAGGACAAGCTGTGCTCTGTGGGAGGCGTATCGTCATCGTCCTCCGTATACCGCCAGCCACGCACCAGTGATGGGCCTGAGCTATGTCGGGTGCCACCCCACTGTGAACCTGCTTCATCCTCATCCTCCTCCACCTCCTCCTCATCCTCCTCGTCCTCCAGTAGTGGGCCCTGGCTGGCCACATTTGTACCTGGCCTCTGCTGTTGCAAAAACCCTCCCTCTGAGCCACTTCTAACAGACTGGCCTGAAATTGCTAAAAATGACCCCTCATCCTCCTCCTCCTCCTCCTGGGCCACCTCCTCTTCCATCATCGCCCTAAGCGTTTTCTCAAGGAGACATAGAAGTGGTATTGTAACGCTGATAACGGCGTCATCGCCACTGGCCATGTTGGTGGAGTACTCCAAACAGCGCAACAGGGCACACAGGTCTCGCATGGAGGCCCAATCATTGGTGGTGAAGTGGTGCTGTTCCGCAGTGCGACTGACGCGTGCGTGCTGCAGCTGAAACTCCACTATGGCCTGCTGCTGCTCGCACAGTCTCTCCAGCATGTGCAAGGTGGAGTTCCACCTGGTGGGCATGTCGCATATGAGGCGGTTAGCAGGAAGGCCGAAGTTCCGCTGTAGAGCAGACAGGCGAGTAGCGGCAGGATGTGAACGTCGCAAGCGCACACAGATGGCCCTCACTTCATGCAGCAGCTCTGACATGTCGGGTAGTTGTGAATGTACTTCTGCACCACCAAATTCAGCACATGCTCCAGGCAAGGGATGTGCATCAAACCGGCTAGTCCCAGAGCTGCGACGAGATTTCGCCCATTATCGCACACCACAGGCAGGGCTTGAGGCCCACCGGCAGAAACCACTCGTCGGTCTGTTGTTCAATACCACGCCACAACTCCTGCGCGGTGTGGGGCCTGTCCCCCAAACATATGAGTTTCAGAATGGCTTGCTGACGTTTACCCCGGGCTGTGCTGAAGTTGGTGGTGAAGGTGTGTGGCTGACTGCATGAGCTGGTGGAAGCAGAGGAGGAGGAAGCCGAGTAGGAGGAGGAGGCTACAGGAGGCAAAGAATGATGCCCTGCGATCCTTGGCGGCGGAAGGACGAGCGCCAAGGAACTCTCCGCCTGCGGCCCAGCCGCCACTACATTTACCCAGTGTGCAGTTAGGGAGATATAGCGTCCCTGGCCGTGCTTACTGGTCCACGAATCTGTGGTTAGGTGGACCTTGCCACAGATGGCGTTGCGCAGTGCACACTTGATTTTATCGGATACTTGGTTGTGCAGGGAAGGCACGGCTGTCTTGGAGAAGTAGTGGCGGCTGGGAACAACATACTGTGGGACAGCCATGGACATCAGCTGTTTGAAGCTGTCTGTGTCCACCAGCCTTAATGACAGCATTTCAAAGGCCTGTAGTTTAGAAATGCTGGCATTCAGACCCAGGGCTCGAGGGTGGCTAGGTGGGAATTTACGCTTTCTCTCCAAGGTCTGTGAGATGGAGAGCTGAACGCTGCCGTGTGACATGGTGGAGATGCTTGGTGACGCAGGTGGTGTTGTCGGTGGCACATTCTCTGTTTGGTGGGCGGCAGGTGCCAACATTCCTCCCGAGGTGGAGGAAGAAGCCGAGGCAGCAGCAGAAGAGAGAGCAGGGGGAGCCAGAGTGAGTTCCTTGCTTTTAAGGTGTTTACTCCACTGCAGTTCGTGCTTTGCATGTAGATGCCTGTTCATGCAGGTTGTGCTAAGGTTCAGAACGTTAATGCCTCGCTTCAGGCTCTGATGGCACAGCGTGCAAACCACTCGGGTTTTGTCATCAGCACATTGTTTAAAGAAGTGCCATGCCAGGGAACTCCTTGAAGCTGCCTTTGGGGTGCTCGGTCCCTGGTGGCGGTGGCCAGTAGCAGGCGAACTCTCTTGGATGCGGCTGTTCTGCTTTTGCCCCCTGCTCTCTCTTTTGCTACGCTGTTGGCTCGGTCTCACCACTGCATCTTCCTCTGAACTATGAAAGTCAGTGGCACGACCTTCATTCCATGTGGGGTCTAGGACCTCATCGTCCCCTGCATCGTCTTCCACACAGTCTTCCTCCCTGACCTCCTGTTCGGTCTGCACATTGCAAAAAGACACAGCAGTTGGCACCTGTGTATCGTCATCATCAGAGACGTGCGGACTCCGATGAGGTGGTATTCCCATGTCCTCATCATCAGGAAACATCAGTGGTTGTGCATCAGTGCATTCTATGTCTTCCACCACTGGGGAAGGGCTAGGTGGATTCCCTTGGGAAACACTGCCAGCAGAGTCTTCAAACAGCATAAGAGACTGCTGCATAACTTGAGGCTCAGACAGTTTCCCTGATATGCATGGGGGTGATGTGACAGACTGATGGGCTTGGTTTTCAGGTGCCACCTGTGAGCTTTCTGCAGAAGACTGGGTGGGAGATAATGTTGTGAACATGCTGGATCGGCCACCCATTTGACTAGCGCCTGTACATGCTCAGGCCTTACCATCCTTAGAACGGCATTGGGCCCCACCAAATATCGCTGTAAATTCTGGCGGGTACTGGAACCTGAGGTAGTTGGTTCACTAGGACATGTGGCTGTGGCAGAATGGCAACGTCCTCTCCCAGCAAAAGAAGGTACACTAACACCACCACGACCGCGTCCGCGTCCCTTACTAGATGTTTTCCTCATTGTTACCGTTCACCAAGCACCACAATAAGAAAGAAAATATTTGGCCCAATGTATTGATTTCAAATTCAGGCCTTTTTTTACAGGCACCTAACACTAGAATTTAGGCCCTGGATGAATGTTATCCTTTTATGGACAGATTTACAATTAGCCTGCAACAGCTCGAACACCAGATTCAGGGTATTGCTTTTTTGGCAATTGAATTTCACCCCACAACAAAATATATGTTTTTGCGGACACTATGAAACTTGGCCTGCAACAGCTGGGACACCAGATTCAGGGTATTGCTATTTTGGCAATTGAATTTCACCCCAGAAAAAAATATATGTTTTTGCGGACACCATGAAACTTGGCCTGCAACAGCTGGGACACCAGATTCAGGGTATTGCTATTTTGCCAATTGAATTTCACCCAAGAACAAAATATATGTTTTGGTGGACACTAATATACTTTGCCAGCCACAGCTGAAACCACTGATTTATAGTATTGCTATTTTGGCAATTGAATTTCACCCCAGAACAAAAAATATGTTTTGGCGGACACTATGAATCTTGGCCTGCAACAGCTGGGACACCAGATTCAGGGTATTGCTATTTTGCCAATTTAAATTCACCCCAGAACAAAATATATGTTTTGACGGACACTTTTATACTTTGCCAGCCACAGCTGAAACCACCAGATTAAGGGTATTGCTATTTTGGCAATTGAATTTCACCCCAGAACAAAATATATGTTTTGGCAGACACTATGAATCTTGGCCTGCAACAGCTGGGACACCAGATTCAGGGTATTGCTATTTTGGCAATTGAATTTCACCCCAGAACAAAATATATGTTTTTGCGGACACTATGAATCTTGGCCTGCAACAGCTGGGACACCAGATTCAGGGTATTGCTATTTTGGCAATTGAATTTCACCCCAGAACAAAATATATGTTTTGCGGACACTATGAATCTTGGCCTGCAACAGCTGGGACACCAGATTCAGGGTATTGCTATTTTGGCAATTGAATTTCACCCCAGAACAAAATATATGTTTTGGCGGACACTATTATACTTTGCCATCCACAGCTGAAACCACTGATTTATGGTATTGCTATTTTGGCAATTGAATTTCAACACAGAACAAAAAATATGTTTTGGCGGACACTATGAATCTTGGCCTGCAATAGCTTGGACACCAGATTCAGGGTATTGCTATTTTGGCAATTGAATTGCACCCCAGAACAAAATATATGTTTTTGCAGACACTATTATACTTTGCCAGCAACAGCTGAAACCACTGATTTATGGTAGTGCTGTTTTGGCAATTGAATTTCACCCCAGAACAAAATATATGTTTTGGCGGACACTATAAATCTTGGCCTGCAACAGCTGGGACACCAGATTCAGGGTATTGCTATTTTGGCAATAGAATTTCACCCCAGAACAAAATATATGTTTTGCGGACACTATGAATCTTGGCCTGCAACAGCTGGGACACCAGATTCAGGGTATTGCTATTTTGGCAATTGAATTTCACCCCAGAACAAAATATATGTTTTGGCGGACACTATTATACTTTGCCATGCCACAGCTGAAACCACTGATTTATGGTATTGCTATTTTGGCAATTGAATTTCACCCCAGAACAAAATATATGTTTTGGCGGACACTATGAATCTTGGCCTGCAACAGCTGGGACACCAGATTCAGGGTATTGCTATTTTGGCAATTGAATTTCACCCCAGAACAAAATATATGTTTTTGCGGTCACTATGAATCTTGGCCTGCAACAGCTGGGACTCCAGATTCAGGGTATTGCTATTTTGGCAATTGTATTTCACCCCAGAACAAAATATATCTTTTGGCGGACACTATTATACATTGCCAGCCACAGCTGAAACCACTGATTTATGGTTGTGCTATTTTGGCAATTGAATTTTACCCCAGAACAAAATATATGTTTTGGCGAACACTATGAATCTTGGCCTGCAACAGCTGGGACACCAGATTCAGGGTATTGCTATTTTGGCAATTGAACTTCACCCCAGAACAAAATATATGTTTTGGCGGACACTATGAATCTTGGCCTGCAACAGCTGGGACACCAGATTCAGGGTATTGCTATTTTGGCAATTGAATTTTACCCCAGAACAAAATATTTGTTTTGGCGGACACTATGAATCTTGGCCTGCAACAGCTGGGACACCAGATTCAGGGTATTGCTATTTTGGCAATTGAATTTCACCCCATAACAAAATATATGTTTTTGCGGACACTATGAATCTTGGCCTGCAACAGCTGGGACACCAGGTTCAGGATATTGCTATTTTGGCAATTAAATTGCACCCCAGAACAACATATATGTTTTGGCAGACACTATTATACTTTGCCAGCAACAGCTGAAACCACTGATTTATGGTAGTGCTATTTTGGCAATTGAATTGCACCCCAGAACAACATATATGTTTTGGCAGACACTATTATACTTTGCCAGCAACAGCTGGAACACCAGATTCAGGGTATTGCTATTTTGGCAATTGAATTTCACCCCAGAACAAAATATATGTTTTTGCGGACACTATGAATCTTGGCCTGCAACAGCTAGGACTCCAGATTCAGGGTATTGTTATTTTGGCAATTGAATTTCACCCCATAACAAAATATATCTTTTGGCGGACAGTATTATACTTTGCCAGCCACAGCTGAAACCACTGATTTATGGTATTGCTATTTTGGCAATTGAATTTCACCCCAGAACAAAATATATGCTTTGGCGGACATTATGAATCTTGGCCTGCAACAGCTGGGACACCAGATTCAAGGTATTGATATTTTGGCAATTGAACTTCACCCCAGAACAAAATATATGTTTTGGCGGACACTATGAATCTTGGCCTGCAACAGCTAGGACACCAGATTCAGGGTATTGCTATTTTGGCAATTGAATTTCACCCCATAACAAAATATATCTTTTGGCGGACACTATTATACTTTGCCAGCCACAGCTGAAACCACTGATTTATGGTAGTGCTATTTTGGCAACTGAATTTCACCCCAGAACAAA
Source organism: Bufotes viridis (assembly GCA_033119425.1). NCBI lineage: Eukaryota > Metazoa > Chordata > Amphibia > Anura > Bufonidae > Bufotes > Bufotes viridis. Next base: position 269,656,689 of record CM065589.1, read on the forward strand.
ATATATGTTTTGGCGAACACTATGAATCTTGGCCTGCAACAGCTGGGACACCAGATTCAGGGTATTGCTATTTTGGCAATTGAACTTCACCCCAGAACAAAATATATGTTTTGGCGGACACTATGAATCTTGGCCTGCAACAGCTAGGACACCAGATTCAGGGTATTGCTATTTTGGCAATTGAATTTCACCCCAGAACAAAATATATGTTTTTGCGGACACTATGAATCTTGGCCTGCAACAGCTGGGACACCAGATTCAGGGTATTGCTATTTTGGCAATTGAATTTCACCCCAGAACAAAATATATGTTTTGGCGGACACTATGAATCTTGGCCTGCAACAGCTGGGACACCAGATTCAGGGTATTGCTATTTTGGCAATTGAATTTCACCCCAGAACAAAATATATGTTTTGGCAGACACTATGAATCTTGGCCTGCAACAGCTGGGACACCAGATTCAGGGTATTGCTATTTTGGCAATTGAATTTCACCCCAGAACAAAATATATGTTTTTGCGGACACTATGAATCTTGGCCTGCAACAGCTGGGACTCCAGATTCAGGGTATTGCAATTTTGGCAATTGAATTTCACCCCAGAACAAAATATATCTTTTGGCGGACACTATTATACTTTGCCAGCCACAGCTGAAACCACTGATTTATGGTATTGCTATTATGGCAATTGAATTTCACCCCAGAACAAAATATATGTTTTGGCGGACATTATGAATCTTGGCCTGCAACAGCTGGGACACCAGATTCAAGGTATTGATATTTTGGCAATTGAACTTCACCCCAGAACAAAATATATGTTTTGGCGAACACTATGAATCTTGGCCTGCAACAGCTAGGACACCAGATTCAGGGTATTGCTATTTTGGCAATTGAATTTCACCCCAGAACAAAATAAATGTTTTTGCGGACACTATGAATCTTGGCCTGCAACAGCTGGGACACCAGATTCAGGGTATTGCTATTTTGGCAATTGAATTTCACCCCAGAACAAAATATATGTTTTGGCAGACACTATGAATCTTGGCCTGCAACAGCTGGGACACCAGATTCAGGGTATTGCTATTTTGGCAATTGAATTTCACCCCATAACAAAATATATGTTTTTGCGGACACTATGAATCTTGGCCTGCAACAGCTGGGACACCAGATTCAGGGTATTGCTATTTTGGCAATTGAATTTCACCCCAGAACAAAATATATGTTTTGGCAGACACTATGAATCTTGGCCTGCAACAGCTGGGACACCAGATTCAGGGTATTGCTATTTTGGCAATTGAATTTCACCCCATAACAAAATATATGTTTTTGCGGACCATATGAATCTTGGCCTGCAACAGCTGGGACACCAGATTCAGGGTATTGCTATTTTGGCAATTGAATTTCACCCCAGAACAAAATATATGTTTTTGCGGACACTATGAATCTTGGCCTGCAACAGCTAGGACACCAGATTCAGTGTATTGCTATTTTGGCAATTGAATTTCACCCCAGAACAAAATATATGTTTTTGCGGACACTATGAATCTTGGCCTGCAACAGCTAGGACACCAGATTCAGGGTATTGCTTTTTTGGCAATTGAATTTCACCCCAGAATAAAATATATGTTTTGGCGGACACTATTATCCTTTTCCAGCCACAGCTGAAACCACTGTATTATGGTATTGCTATTTTGGCAATTGAATTTCACCACATAAAATAATCTATCCTTTGCCAGACAGCAGACAGTATTATACTTGGCTAGTCAAAGCTGGAACACCAGATTTAGGGGATTGGTATTTGGGCAATTGTATTTAACCCCTTAATAAAATATAGAAATTGCTATCCTGAGTTTTTAGGGGTGACAATTCGCACAGCCAATCCCCTGATGTAGGATATAGCAAAAAAAAACTAGTATTGATGGATTGATGGACTTGGTGGCAGCTTGTTCTGGTGCACCACAAGTCACAAAATGGCTGCCGTTCACCCCAGATAATAAGTGACAGAAAAACGCTTTGTGCAGCCTAAAAACCAGTGAGCAAGTAGCTAGCAGTTCAATCATTCACAGCTGTAGATTGATCTGTTCATTAGGTGCTGTTGCTGACTTTTCCCTGCCTAATCTCGCCCTCACAGAAGCTGCGTCCTCTCCCTACACTAATCAGAGCAGTGTGACGTGCGGCGCTACGTGACTCCAGCTTAAATAGAGGCTGGGTCACATGCTGCACTTGGCCAATCACAGCCATGCCATTAGTAGGCATGGCTATGATGGGCTCTTAGGGCAAGAAGTAAAACGCTAGCTGATTGGCTGCTGTGCAGACCTTCAGAAAGCGGGAAGTAATCGCCGAACAACGAACCCGATCCCGAACTTTTTTGAAAATGTCCGGGTTCGGGTCCGTGTCCCGGACACCCCAATTTTCTATGCTCGAACTGTTCGCTTAACACTAAAAACTACCTAAAACCCGGTTATACAATCTTTCCGGCCCGGAGAGGAAGGCTATGCAAGATTATATTTCGGAGAGTTTGGCTAAGGGACACATCAGACCCTCTTCTTCACCCGTGGCTGCAGGGTTCTTTTTCGTTAATATGAAAGATGGGGGCCTGCGTTTTTGCCTGATTTCCGGGAAATAAACCGGATAACTATCCGTGATCCCTATCCTCTTCCTCTCATTCCCGACCTCTTTAATCAGGTTGCTGGTGCTAAATTGTTCTCCAAATTGGATCTCAGAGGAGCCTATAACCTGGTTCGCATCAAAGAGGGGGATGGGTGGAAGGCGGCTTTTAATACTCCGGAAGGGCATTATGAAAATCTGCTCATGCCATTTTGTCTTACTAATGCGCCTGCGGTGTTCCAACATTTTGTCAATGATATTTTTAGTCACCTTATCGGGAGATTTGTTGTGATATATCTTGATGACATCCTGGTCTATTCTCCGGATCTGGATACACATAAGATCCACGTGAGACAAGTGCTGCAGATATTAAGGGCCAACAAATTGTTTGCTAAATTAGAGAAATGTGTGTTCGCCGTGAAAGAACTGCCATTTCTGGGGTATGTGTTGTCAGATTCAGGTTTCCGCATGTATCCAGAGAAAGTCCGGGCAATTATGGACTGGGATCTGCCTGAGAACCTGAAGGCATTGCAACGCTTCCTGGGGTTTGCCAATTTTTATAGAAAGTTTATAAAGAACTATTCCTTGGTTGTCAAACCACTGACGGACATGACCCAAAAGGGATCCGATTTTTCCAAATGGTCACATGCAGCCAAAACTGCCTTTGCATCTCTGTAGGAGAGATTCACCTCGGCCCCTATTCTCGTACAGCCAGATGTCTCGCTTCCTTTTATTGTAGAGGTTGACGCATCTGAGGTGGGGGTGGGAGCGGTACTATCTCAGGGCCCGTCCCCTGGTGAATAGCGTCCGTGTGCTTTCTTTTCGAAGAAATTGTCTACTGCAGAAAGGAACTATGATATTGGCAACAGGGAACTTTTGGCTATTAAGTTGGCATTTTTTGGAGGGGGCGGTTCATCCCGTCACGGTGATTACTGATCACAAAAACTTATTATATCTGGAGTCTGCTAAACGTCTCACCCCTAGACAGGCTCGGTGGTCGTTATTTTTTACTAGGTTTAATTTTGTAATAACCTATTGCCCGGGGGCAAAAAATACTAAGGCGGATGCATTGTCTCAAAGTTTTCCTGGAGGGGGAGATGTTGATGTACCAGAGCCTATTTTGCAAAAGGGGGTGGTGGTCTCTGCATTACACTCAGGTTTAGAGGGGAGGGTGTTGGAAGCTCAGGGGGACGCCCCGGCCTCCTGCCCCTCGGGTAAACTGTTTGTGCCAGAAAATTTACGCCTGGAAATACAAAAAGAACACCATAACTCCACACTGGCAGGACACCCAGGTAGTAAGGCAACCTCTGAATTAGTGTCTCGTCGGTTCTGGTGGCCTAAGTGGCGCCAGGAGGTGTTGAATTTTGTGTCTGCATGTGCTACCTGTGCTCATTCTAAGGTGGATCATACTCGTCCGGCAGGGCGTCTTTTACCTCTGGCCATCCCCAACAGGCCTTGGACGCACCTATCAATGGATTTCATTACGGATCTACCAGTATCAGCGGGGAAGATTGTTATTCTTGTAGTTGTTGACAGATTCAGTAAAATGGTGCACTTTATTGCTCTTACCGCATTGCCTAATGCTAACACACTGGTCCAGGTTTTTATTGACCACATCGTGAAGCTTCACGGGGTCCCTTCCGATATTGTTTCGGATCGTGGTACCCAATTTGTTTCTAAATTTTGGAAAGCTTTTTGTTCTCGTTTAGGGGTTCATCTGTCGTTTTCTTCATCTTTCCATCCACAGTCCAACGGTCAGACTGAACGTACCAATCAAAACCTAGAGACGTATTTGAGATGCTTTGTTTCCGAAAATCAGGAGGAATGATCATCTTATTTACCATTTGCCGAGTTTGCCATTAATAATCGTCGTCAAGAATCCACCGATAAGTCACCATTTTTTGGTGCGTATGGTTTCCATCCTCAGTTTTGTACGTTTAGTGAGGGGGGGCCGTCTGGGATTCCCGAGGAGGAACGATTTGCGTCTTCACTTTCATCAGTGTGGCAGAGTGTGCAAGAAAGTTTGAAGAGAATTGGTGGTAGATACAAATGTGTGGCTGATAAGAAGCGCTCTGAAGGTCCGGTCCTTGGGGTGAAAGACTTGGTGTGGTTGTCTACCAGAAATATCAAGTTGAAGGTTCCCTCGTGGAAATTAGGTCCGAGATTTATTGGTCCTTATAGGGTAATTAAGATCATTAACCCGGTGGCTTTTCGTCTGGAGCTACCTCAGACTCTAAGGATCCATAATGTCTTCCACAGATCTCTGCTTAAGAGATATGTAGAACCTCCTGAACCATTGCCACTACCGCCTCCACCGGTGGTTGTTGATGGCAGTCTTGAGTTTCAGGTAGAAAAGATTGTTGATTCACGATATGTTCACCGCTCTCTTCAGTACCTGGTGCACTGGAGAGGTTATGGTTCCGAAGAGAGAATGTGGGTGCCAGCATCAGAGATAAAGGCGGACAGACTCATTCGGGCTTTTCATAGGTCCCATCCGAAGAGGCCTGGTCTTGAGGGTCCGTGGCCCCTCGAAGAAATGGGGGTACTGTCACGACTGTGACTGATCCAGACAGGTCTGGGAGGAGAAGGTCGCAGCAACTTGCTACTCGCGATAGCTTGTGAGTTTGTTCCGTGGTTCAGGGTATGTCATCCGGGTTTTGCCTTGTGAACCTTTTTGTCCTGACTGGGAGTTTGTAGGCATCCTTCTCAGGTGAGTCCTGTCTGCCACTCCCAGCTACTATATTAGTTTCAGTTTCACTTGCAGTCATTGCCAGATATAGTCCTTACTTCCAGTGCTATTATGACCTTTGAAGGAGATCGTTTGACGGTATTGCTGTGGAGCTTTTGTCTGGCGTGGACTGTCGTTATTAGGATCATCTTCTCTGCTCGTGACTGGATAAGTCTATCTCTGCTGGAGATTGTTTGTTTGTTGCTGTCTTCCCCTGTTGTTCTCCTAGACATGAGTGATGGTGACTAGTGCTCCCATCTGCCTTTCCCCAGTCTAGTCTTCTTATGGTGACTGAGGGTTTAGGCATCCTGCTCGCCGTACGGGTTCACACCCCGTCTAGGGTTTCAGGGCAGACAGGTGCCAGCTTAGGGTTAGTCAGGGGTGGCCTTTCTATTTCCCATCCGTAGATAAGGGTCCCCCTTCCCTCCGTCTGGTGCGACACAACTGCTGCTGGGATAGCGGTCGTGACATGCAGTATGTCACTGCTAAATTTTAAAAAAGGTTTTTCAGCGTTCTATGCAAAAGTGCTCTGTGGATCAACAATACGGGTTTATTTCCCCCAAATACACAAATGCTGTATGTCACTGCTAAATTTTAAAATAGGTTTTTCAGCGTTATATGCAATAGTGCTCTGTGGAACAACAATACGGGTTTATTACCCTCAAATACAGAAATGCAGTATGTCACTGCTAAATTTTAGAATATGTTTTTGTGCATTGTATGCAAAACTGCTCTGTGGAACAATACAGGTTTATTTCCCCCAAATACACAATAGTAATGCAGTATGTCGCCCCTAAATTTAAAAACAGGATTTTCGGCGTTGTATGCAACAGTGCTCTATGGATCCACAATAAAGGTTTTTGCCCCCAACTACAGAAATGCACTATGTCACCCCTAAATTATAAAATAGGTAATGTAGGGGGACCTGACCTGCCAGAAAAAAAATAATTTTTCCTCCACTGAGCTACCAAAAAAGGATTAGACTGATGTCCCTGGCAGGTTGGCACACATGCAGGTCACATGCAGGTCCAAGGACACTGCAGTTGCTAAAAATGCTGCCGACCCCCACCTCACTAACAGATGGATTAAAAATTATTTAGCAGGATCACTGGGTTCAGGGCTGGGTACAAAATTGTAGCACAGCACCCTTAATAATTGCTGTAGCTTGAAGATTTAACACCACCAAGTTTAACAGATTTCTTCTCTAATCTCTCCCTGAGAGCACCAGCAGCAACCTGTCCCTACACTAAGAGCAGCAGAGTGACGTGCGGTGCTATGTGACTCCAGCTTAAATAAAGGGAGGAAATCGCCGAACAACGAACCCCAACCTGAACTTTTACAGAAATGTTCGGGTTTGGGTCCGGGTGCGAAAAACTGGAATGTTCGGTACGAACCTAGACTTTACAGTTTGGGTTCGCTCAACCCTATCCCTGACCTTTGAGAGACCAACTCTATTGCCTAAAACATCAGCCAAATCTTTCCCAGAAGGTCTCCCAAGACTGTTAACAAGAAACCTGCACTCAATTCAAATTTGTTTTAGGGGCTTATTCCAATTTCTGTGTTCACCATATACAGTAAATCTGCCAGAAACACACAGCATAGCTGGGTTGACCTGTCCTTCAGTACACTAAATTTGTTTTTTACTCTCAGGGCACTAATTTCACCCCAGAGTAGTCACAAATCTGTATCACAGCCTTAAAGGGGTTGTCCGCTTCTCTTATATTGATAACCTATCCTCAGGATAGGTCATCAATATAAAATTGTCAAGGAGCCAACTCCCTAAATCCTTGCCAGTTACTGTATGTAGCTGTTTGAAGAGACCATAGTGCGCATACAAATGCTACCTTCTCTTCACCGTTTACCTGCCATCAATCACAACTGCAGCAATGAGCAGGTTTAATTACAATTCTGCCATCTCATTCACTTCAATTTAATGGCTCCTTCCTATTCACCTGATTAGGACGTAAAATGGGACTGTGGAGTTGTAATTACAACTGCTCACTGCTGCAGTTTTAATGGCGAGCAGGTAAACAAACAGTTCTGGTACCTCCCCTTGGGAGAGAGCCAGTTTAACTAAATCTGTAAAGTTAAAGAAGGAAATTAACAAGACAGCCCCAAGAAAGTGGCTGGAGATTCCAGGCATTTGAGTTCAGCAAAAGACACTTGCATTTGGTATGCTGATATTTGCAGGACTCTTACACTGCACACTTACTGCCTTTAGTCATTTACCACATTGACCTATTTTTTGCCAGCTCCCACCTTGCACATTTATTGCTTTCAATTAGCCTATTAATTTGTTCTTTTGAAGGCCGGGCTCAGACTTGACATGTTGATTACAATGTCATGTACCTATTATTTAATTACTCTAATTTTGTTTTTCTGTTGGTTTAGATTATTCTATTCCACTAAGGATAGCTTAACTAACAATTTAACCTTACAATTGATAGTTTACTTTTTTTTATAAATGTTCAAGATACCATTGCTAAATATAGTATTGTAAATCTTCAATTTCTCCCATTTAAATCTGGGTACTAAAGATGAGTTATGAAGTTAGATTTGGCTGCTTAGCCAAATTTCCCAAAGAAGTTCGATTTCTGACGAATTATGTCGCCACAAAACACATTTCTTTGTATGTAGCGGACGCAATGATGGGGAATGGTGATTACACTACCTCCCATCAGTCAACCCCTCAGATTCTAACTTCATTGCTGATCACAGCATCTGAGTCTACCATTTAGGTTTTTCAGGGGCTAATCATGGTAAAAAAAAAAAAAAAAGTACTTACCTTATCCATTTGCTTGCGTAGAGGCTATTGTGGCCATCTTGGTTGAAGACACGCCTTCATGCTGGCCAGATGCGGTGGCGTCATCAGTAAAGATGTCACTATGCCCAGACACCGTGCTGGTTTGGTGATGTCATCTGTCATCCCAGGCAAGATTTTCTGTGGTATCCTCAATCAAGATGTCCGCGATCGGAATCTTTGCACACAAATGGATGAGGTAACTGTGTATTTTTGTGTTTTTACTGTAATTTCAGCAATTTTGCAAAATGTAGGTAAATGCCCTGCAAACAAATGTGGATAGGGAAATGAATTAAAATAAAATAAATAAAAATTAAGCAATATCAATTGGAGAGAGGTCCCATAACTGAGAATCAGTCGTCATATCACCCACCACTGGAGAAGGCCACTTTCAGTTATTTAGGCCCCAGCACCCAGACAGAGGAGAGAGGTCCCACAGCAAGGAATAAGGCGTCATATCACCCACCACTGAAGACGGCCACTTTCAGTTATTTAGGCCCCAGCACACAGACAGAGGAGAGAGGTCCCACAGCAGAGAATCAGGCATCATATCACCCACCACTGGAGAAGGCCACTTTGAGTTATTTCGGCCCCAGCACCCAGACAGAGGAGAGAGGTCCCGACGGCAGAGAATTAGGCATCATATCACCCACCACTGGAAAAGGCCACTTTGAGTTATTTCGGCCCCAGCACCCAGACAGAGGAGAGAGGTCCCACAGCAAGGAATAAGGCGTCATATCACCCACCACTGGAGAAGGACACTTTGAGTTATTTAGGCCCCAGCACCCAGACAGAGGAGAGAGGTCCCACAGCAGAGAATCAGGCGTCATATCACCCACCGCTGGAGAAGGCCACTTTGAGTTATTTAGGCCCCAGCACCCAGACAGAGGAGAGAGGTCCCACAGCAAGGAATAAGGCGTCATATCACCCACCACTGGAGAAGGACACTTTGAGTTATTTTGGCCCCAGCACCCAGACAGAGGAGAGAGGTCCCACAGCAGAGGATCAGGCATCATATCACCCACCGCTGGAGAAGGCCACTTTGAGTTATTTAGGCCCCAGCACCCAGACAGAGGAGAGAGGTCCCACAGCAAGGAATCATGCGTCATATCACATACCACTGGAGAAGGACACTTTGCGTTATTTAGGCCCCAGCACCCAGACAGAGGAGAGAGGTCACACAGCAAGGAATAAGGCGTCATATCACCCACCACTGGAGAAGGCCACTTCCAGATATTTAGCCCACGGCACCCAGACAGAGGAGAGAGGTCACATGGCAGAGGTTCAGGCTTCATGTCACCCACCATTGTAACTGGCCACTTTCAGTTATTTAGGCCCCGGCGCCCCGATTAAGGAGAAGTTCATTCAACTTTGGGTTGCACCGCAAGATCATGGTAAAGTTAAAAACATGAGGATTCAATAAAGAAGTGCCCCGGAGTACAAGAATACATGGTTGAGGGGGAGGCAGTTATAAATGTCTATTCTGCACAAGGGAGGGACAGGTCCCATGGGATCCATGCCTGGTTCATTTTTATGAACGTCAGCTTGTCCAAGTTGGCTGTGGACAGGCGGCTGCGTTTGTCAGTAACGACGCCCCCTGCCGTGCTTAATACACGTTCAGACAAAACGCTGGCCGCCAGACAGGCCGGCAACTCCAAGTCATAAAATGCTAACTAAATGCTAAATTTGGAGACCCAGAAGTTGAATGTGGCCGAACCATCAGTCAGTACGTGGAGGGGTGTGCAGACGTACTGTTCAACCATGTTAGTGAAATGCAGCCTTCTGCTAACACGTTCCGTATCAGGTGGTGGTGCAGTTAGCTGTGGCATGGAGACAAAACTTTTCCACATTTCTGCCATGCTAACCCTGCCCTCAGAGGAGCTGGACTGCTGCGTTGGCGACCTCTTGCTCCTCCTCTGCCTTCACCTTCTACTTGTTCCCCTGTGACATTTGGGAATGCTCTCAGGAGCGCGTCTACCAGCGTGCGCTTGTACTCGCACATCTTCCTATCATGCTCCAGTGCAGGAAGTAAGGTGGGCACATTGTCTTTGTACTGGGGATCCAACAAGGTGGCAACCCAGTAGTCTGCACACGTTAAAATGTGAGCAACTCTGCTGTCGATGCGCAGGCACTGCAGCATGTAGTCGCTCATGTGTGCCAGGATGCCCAGAGGTAAGGACAAGCTGTCCTCTGTGGGAGGCGTATCGTCATTGTCCTCCATTTCCCCCCAGCCACGCACCAGTGATGGGCCCGAGCTGCGTTGGGTGCCACCCTGCTGTGAACATGCTTCATCTTCATCCTCCTCAACCTCCTCCTCATCCTCCTCGTCCTCCAGTAGTGGGCCCTGGCTGGCCACATTTGTACCTGGCCTCTGCTGTTGCAAAAAACCTCCCTCTGAGCCACCTCTAAAAGACTAGCCTGAAAGCTAAAGCGTTTTCTCAAGGAGACATAGAAGTGGTATTGTAACGCTGATAACGGTGTCATCGCCACTGGCCATGTTGGTAGACAGCGCAACAGGGCACACAGGTCTCGCATGGAGGCCCAATCATTGGTGGTGAAGTGGTGCTGTTCCGCAGTGCGACTGACGCATGCATGCTGCAGCTGGAACTCCACTATGGCCAGCTGCTGCTCGCACAGTCTCTCCAGCATGTGCAAGGTGGAGTTCCACCTGGTGGGCACGTCGCATATGAGGCGGTGAGCGGGAAGGCCGAAGTTCCGCTGTAGCGCAGACAGGCGAGCAGCGGCAGGATGTGAACGCCGGAAGCGCGCACAGACGGCCCGCACTTTATGCAGCAGCTCTGACATGTCGGGGTAGTTGTGACTGAACTTCTGCACCACCAACTTCAGCACATGCGCCAGGCAAGGGATATGCGTCAAACCGGCTATTACCAGAGCTACAATGAGATTTCGCCCATTATCGCACACCACCAGGCCAGGCTTGAAGCCCACCAGCAGAAACCATCGTCTGTTGTTCAATACCCTGCCACAACTTCTGCGCGGTGTGGGGCCTGTCCCCCAAACATATGAGTTTCAGAGTGGCCTGCAGACGTTTACCCCGGGATGTGCTGAAGTTGGTGGTGAAGGTGTGTGGCTGAATGGATGAGCTGGTGGAAGCAGAGGAGGAGGAAACTGAGTAGGAGGACGAGGCTACAGGAGGCAAAGAATGATGTCCTGCGATCCTTGGCGGCGGAAGGACGTGCGCCAAGGAACTCTCCGTCTGTGTCCCAGCCGCCACTACATTTACCCAGTGTGCAGTTAGGGAGATATAGCGTCCCTGGCCTTGCTTACTGGTCCACGTATCTGTGGTTAGGTGGACCTTGCCACAGATGGCGTTGCGCAGTGCACACTTGATTGTATCGGATACTTGGTTCTGCAGGGAAGGCACGGCTGTCTTGGAGAAGTAGTGGCGGCTGGGAACAACATACTGTGGGACAGCCATGGACATCAGCTGTTTGAAGCTGTCTGTGTCCACCAGCCTGAATGACAGCATTTCAAAGGCCAGTAGTTTAGAAATGCTGGTATTCAGGCCCAGGGCTCGGGGGTGGCTAGGTGGGAATTTACGCTTTCTCTCCAAGGTTTGTGAGATGGAGAGCTGAACGCTGCCGTGTGACATGGTGGAGATGCTTGGTGCTTGATGTTGGTGGCACATCCTCTGTTTGGTGGGCGGCAGGTGCCAACAATCCTCCCGAGGCGGAGGAAGAGGCCAAGGCAGCAGCAGAAGAGGGTGCAGGGGGAGCCAGAGTGAGTTCCTTGTTCTTAAGGTGTTTAATCCACTGCAGTTCATGCTTTGCATGTAGATGCCTGGTCATGCAGGTTGTGCTAAGGTTCAGAACATTAATGCCTCACTTCAGGCTCTGATGGCACAGCATGCAAACCACTCGGGTCTTGTCGTCAGCACATTGTTTAAAGAAGTGCCATGCCAGGGAACTCCTTGAAGCTGCCTTTGGGGTGCTCGGTCCCTGTTGGCAGTGGGCAGTAGCAGGTGAACTCTCTTGGCGGCGGCTGTTCTGCTTTTGCCCCCTGCTCCCTCTTTTGCTACGCTGTTGGCTCGGTCTCACCACTGCCTCTTCCTCTGAACTCTGAAAGTCAGTGGGACGACCTTCATTCCATGTGGGGTCTAGGACCTCATCGTCCCCTGCATTGTATTCCTCCCTAACCTCCTGTTCGGTCTGCACACTGCAAAAAGACACAGCAGTTGGCACCTGTGTTTCGTCATCATCAGAGACGTGCAGACTCTGATGAGGTATTATTTCCATGTCCTCATCATCAGGAAACATAAGTGGTTGTGCATCAGTACATTCTATGTCTTCCACCACTGGGGAAGGGCTAGGTGGATTCCCTTGGGAAACCCTGCCAGCAGAGTCTTCAAACAGCATAAGAGACTGCTGCATAACTTGAGGCTTAGACAGTTTCCCTGATATGCATGAGGGTGATGTGACTGACTAATGGGTTTGGTTTTCAGGCGCCACCTGTGCGCTTTCTGCAGAAGACCGGGTGGGAGATAATGTTGTGAACGTGCTGGATCCACTGTCGGCCACCCAATTGACTAGCGCCTGTACTTGCTCAGGCCTTACCATCCTTAGAACGGCATTGGGCCCCACCAAATATAGCTGTAAATTCTGGCGGTTACTGGAACCTGAGGTAATCGGTTCACTAGGAAGTGTGGCTGTGGCAGAACGGCCACGCCCTCTCCCAGCACCAGAGGGTACACTAACACCACCACGATTTCAAATTCAGGCCTTTTTTTACAAGTCACCTAACACTATCTGCCTATTTATTTATGTACCATATTACACTAATCCAGGCACAGCAGTAACCACTGATTTGGGGGAATATCAATTGTATGCCTAGTATTTAGGCCCTCGATGAAAGGTATCATTTTATGGACAGATTTACACTTGGACATGCCCAGTAGCGTGTGAAAAAATATGGACGATTATGCTTTCAGCAATTGTATTTTAACACTTTGTGCAATATACCCTTTAACGGACAGAAATACAATGGGAGATGCACGGTAGCATGCGAAGTTATTGAGGATGACCCTCTCAGCACTTGTTTATACACCTTGAGTGTAATATACCCTTTTACGGACAGATTAACACTTGACCTGCAACAGCTGGAACACCAGATTCAGGGTATTGCTATATTGTCAAGTGAATTTCACCCCAGAACAAAATCTATCCTTTGACGGATACTATTAAACTTGTCCAGTCACAGCTGGAACACCAGATTTACTGTATTTATATTTTGGCAACTGAATTTCACCCCAGAAAAAAATATACCCTTTTACGGACAGATTTAAACTAGGCCTGCCACAGCTGGAACACCAGATTAAGGGTATTGCTATTTTGGCTATTAAATTTCTCCCCAGAAAAAAAGTATACCCTTTTACGGACAGATTTAAACGAAGCCTGGAACAGCTGGAACAACAGTTTTACTGTATTTCTATTTTTGCAAATGAATTTCTCCGCAGAAAATTATATATCCTTTGCCGAACAATATTATACTTGGCCAGCCACAGCTGAAACCACTGATTTATGGTATTGCTAATTTGGCAATTGAATTTCACCCCAGAAAAAAATATATCCTTTGCCGTACACTATTAAGCTTGGCCAGCCACAGCTGAAACCACTGATTTACGGTATTGCTATTTTGGCAATTGAATTTCACCCCAGAAAAAAATATATCCTTTGCTGTAAACTACTAAACTTGGCCAGCCACAGCTGAAACTACTGATTTATGGTATTGCTATTTTGGCAATTGAATTTCACCCCAGAAAAAATATATATCCTTTGCCGTACTCTATTAAACTTGGCCAGCCACTGCTGGGATATACCAGATTTACTGGTATTTCTATTTTTGCTACAGACTTTCACCCCTGAAAGAAAAATACCCTTTTATGGACAGATTTAAACGAAGCCTGCAACAGCTGGAACAACAGTTTTAATGTATTTCTATTTTTGCTACTGAATTTCACCGCAGAAAATAATATATCCTTTGCCGTACACTATTAAACTTGGCCAGCCACTGCTGGGACACTAGATTTACTGTATTTCTATTTTTGCAACTGAATTTCACTGCAGAAAATAATATATCGTATGACGGACACTATGAAACTTGGCCAGCCACTGCTGGGACACCAGATTTACGGTATTTCTAATTTTTCCAACTGAATTTCACCGCAGAGAATAATATATCCTATGACGGACACTATGAAACTTGTCCAGTCCCAGCTGGAACACCAGATTTACGGTATTGCTATTTTGGCAATTGAATTTCACCACAGAAAAAAATATATCCTTTGCTCAAAGTACACCATTAAACTTGGCCAGCCACAGCTGAAACCACTGATTTATGGAATTGCTATTTTGGCAACTATGTTTCACCTCAGAAAATAATAAATCCTTTGCCGGATACTATTAAACTTGTCCAGTCACAGCTGTAACACCAGATTTAGGGTAATTTTATTGTTGTAACTGAATTTCACCGCAGAAAATAATATATCCTATGACGGACACTATGAAACTTGTCCAGTCACAGCTGGAACACCAGATTTACTGTATTTCTATTTTTGCAACTGAATTTCACCGCAGAGAATAATATATCCTATGACGGACACTATGAAACTTGTCCAGTCACAGCTGGAACACCAGATTTACGGTATTGCTGTTTTGGCAATTGAATTTTACCCCAGAAAATTATCTATCCTTTGCCGGACACTATTAAACTTGGCCAGCCACAGCTGAAACCACTGATTTACGGTAATGCTATTGTATTACACTTGGCTAGCCACAGCTGGAACACCAGATTTAGGGGATTTCTATTTTGGCAATTGAATTTAACCCCTTAATAAAATATATACATTTCTATCTTGAGTTTCTGGGGGTGACAATTAGCACAGCCAAGCCCCTGATGTAGGAAATAGCAAGACACATAATGGCTGCAGATCAAAGTGACAGAAAAACGCTCTGTACAGCCTAAAAACCAGTGAGCAATTAACTAGCAGAAGTTGAATTATTCACAGCTGTAGATCGATCACTTCATTAGGTGTTTTTGCTGACTTTTCCCTGCCTAATCTCGCCCTCACAGAAGCTGCGTCCTCTCCCTACACTAATCAGAGCAGTGTGACGTGCGGCGCTACGTGACTCCACCTTAAATAGAGGCTGGGTCACATGCTGCACTTGGCCAATCACAGCCATGCCATTAGTAGGCATGGCTGTGATGGCTTCTTAGCGCAAGAAGTAAAACGCTAGCTGATTGGCTGCTGTGCAGCCCTTCAGAAAGCGGGAAGAAATCGTCAAACAACGGACACGAACCCGAACTTTTTTGAAAATGTTCGGGTACGGGTCCGTGTCCCGAACACCCCAAAATTCGGTACGAACCCGAACTATGCTCAAACTGTTCGTTCAACACTAATCTTCACTGCTAAGTGTCTGCTATGTGCAAAGTGTGTGCTTAATAGGTGTTAAGAAAATGATATAGAAAACAGGAGCTAAAAGCTAGAGTTAAAGTCCCTGTAAGTACCTTACCTTCCTTTTACTTGTATCTTATGTGGAAGCTTGTATTCCAGATCTTCAACAGCAAAATGCAACAGTGAAGGCAACTCACAATCTTGAAAATAGCATGCTGCTCACTGAGCAAACAGTTAGTCGGGTAGAAATGGACGTTTGGGATATATTTTAGCAGGAACAGATAAGTAGCTGGGCTAATATAGTCAGGGGGAGTAGAAAAGCCCTCAAAGGAAGAATGATCCTTTGCTCCTGTTACTGTGCTCCCAAGAAAAATTGCCAAGATGGGTGATAATGCAAAGGTTTCAGTGTCAGAAATGAAAGCCTTAGCAGATATTGTTCTCTGTAACAACCAGGAGGATTGCCCAGCTAATAGGAGGGAAGATGGTAGTGCAGGTAAGGCTAGACATTAGTTATAGCAGACTCTATAATCAGGAAGACAAATAAAATAATTTGTCACCAAGACCACCTGAACTGAATGGTTTGCTGCCTCCCTGGTTCCAGGATCCTGCATGTGGTGGAACAGGTTTATAAATTACTGGAGGTGGCTGGTAATGACTCACCTGCCATGGTCAATGGTGGCACTAGCTATGAGCCAATCACCCAAGATTCGGTTCAGATCAGGTTAGCTAAAATTTTTAAACAAGTTCAGTTCGGACTACAATGGATTTGGGCCGAACCGAAGTTGCTACAATTGCCCTGAGAATTTGTATATAACCCCCCTCAAGCCTCCTAGAATTTTTAGGAAAACATATATATTTTTGTTTATTTTTTATGATTTTTTCTTTTTATGCATTGACAGTGTTGGAATGCTTGCCCGTACGACACGCACAAGTGTTGTCAGAAAAAAAGTTGCTTGTTGTGAACGAGCCTAAAAAATTCTCTTTTTAATTAGGAACAGCAGCAGTGCAGTGTGGATGTGGAAAGGGTACGGATATAGTGGCAAGTGCCCACAATAGTGATGGAAGAAGCAGCATAGCATGGAATATACTGTACAAAGCTGTCTATGGGTAGTAGTAGTAGTAGTAAAAGTAGCAGTAGTAGCTCTAGTAGTAGCAGATCCTTTGAGTTAATGGTGATGGCTAGTGATGATCGAATATGCCCATATTCGAATTCGCGATATTTCGCGAATATTTCAGTAAAATATTCACGATATATTCGCAAATTCGAATATTCGTATTCAGTCATCATTTAATCGCCATCTTTTTTTATAAAATCGCGGATAATCGCATGGCAAAAAAATCGCAAAAACATTTTAACTTTCATGGCCGGGATGGTCAAATCAATCAATGCGCAGGAAGAATAGCACGTGTGAAAGAAATCGCATCGCTTAATAAAAATCGCATTACGAAAAAAAATAAAGGCAATATTTCAATTTTCAAGTCAATGCGCAGGCATGTCAGCAAGTGTTAGATATTCGCATCGCTGTCAAAAAAATCGCATTACGGAAAATCGCAAAAAGGCAGGATTTTGGCTATGGCTTTGAAAAAGAGCCTTGATGCAAAACAACACCTTAAATGAATGAAACTCAGAGTCACTCAAACTCATTTATCAACACAAGTGAACTGAAGTTCTTGAACTTATTGTGTATCATCTAATTTAACCAACGCGAATATTCGCAATATCGAATTTATGGCATGATATTCGAAAAATCGTGAAATCGCGAATATGCGATATTCGCGCGAAATATTCAGTATCGCAAATATTCGCGCCCAACACTAGTGCAGGTAAGGCTAGACATTAGTTATAGCAGACTCTATAATCAGGAAGACAAATAAAATAATTTGTCACCAAGACCACCTGAACTGAATGGTTTGCTGCCTCCCTGGTTCCAGGATCCTGCATGTGGTGGAACAGGTTTATAAATTACTGGAGGTGGCTGGTAATGACTCACCTGCCATGGTCAATGGTGGCACTAGCTATGAGCCAATCACCCAAGATTCGGTTCAGATCAGGTTAGCTAAAATTTTTAAACAAGTTCAGTTCGGACTACAATGGATTTGGGCCGAACCGAAGTTGCTACAATTGCCCTGAGAATTTGTATATAACCCCCCTCAAGCCTCCTAGAATTTTTAGGAAAACATATATATTTTTGTTTATTTTTTATGATTTTTTCTTTTTATGCATTGACAGTGTTGGAATGCTTGCCCGTACGACACGCACAAGTGTTGTCAGAAAAAAAAAGTTGCTTGTTGTGAACGAGCCTAAAAAAATTCTCTTTTTTAATTAGGAACAGCAGCAGTGCAGTGTGGATGTGGAAAGGGTACGGATATAGTGGCAAGTGCCCACAATAGTGATGGAAGAAGCAGCATAGCATGGAATATACTGTACAAAGCTGTCTATGGGTAGTAGTAGTAGTAGTAAAAGTAGCAGTAGTAGCTCTAGTAGTAGCAGATCCTTTGAGTTAATGGTGATGGCTAGTGATGATCGAATATGCCCATATTCGAATTCGCGATATTTCGCGAATATTTCGTAAAATATTCACGATATATTCGCAAATTCGAATATTCGTATTCGTCATCATTTAATCGCCATCTTTTTTTTATAAAATCGCGGATAATCGCATGGCAAAAAAATCGCAAAAACATTTTAACTTTCATGGCCGGGATGGTCAAATCAATCAATGCGCAGGAAGAATAGCACGTGTGAAAGAAATCGCATCGCTTAATAAAAATCGCATTACGAAAAAAAAATAAAGGCAATATTTCAATTTTCAAGTCAATGCGCAGGCATGTCAGCAAGTGTTAGATATTCGCATCGCTGTCAAAAAAATCGCATTACGGAAAATCGCAAAAAAGGCAGGATTTTGGCTATGGCTTTGAAAAAGAGCCTTGATGCAAAACAACACCTTAAATGAATGAAACTCAGAGTCACTCAAACTCATTTATCAACACAAGTGAACTGAAGTTCTTGAACTTATTGTGTATCATCTAATTTAACCAACGCGAATATTCGCAATATCGAATTTATGGCATGATATTCGAAAAAATCGTGAAATCGCGAATATGCGATATTCGCGCGAAATATTCGTATCGCAAATATTCGCGCCCAACACTAGTGATGGCAGCGATGAACCGTAGCAGCGAGAAGCATTGGCAACTGAGGCAGTGTCAGCTGCAGCTGCATTATGTTGGCAGGCAGCCACCAGCATGTTGGAGACAGCAGCAGCTGCAGCCAAAAAGAGCATGATGGTTGCAAGGTCGCAGCAGTGGCATAATGGTAGATGGAGGAAGCAGCAGCCATACAGAACATGATGGTTGGCAGGCTGCAGCAGTGGCATGATGGGGCACCGCCCGCAAGCCTAGATATAATTACGGGCCAGAGTTTAGGTAGGTCTGAACCAGGGTTTTGAGGTGGGAGCAGGGCCGGGCCGACACAGAGGCTGGGGAGGCTCCAGCCTCAGGGCGCTCCAGCGTCAGGGCGCAGGCCAGCTCCCCAGCCTCTGGGCGGCAGGCAGGCCACTGACCTAAGGCTTTCTCAGACCCAGGCAGATGATTATTATTGAGATGGCAGTGGCAGAGAGAGAGCTGGTGGCCACAGGCGCAGGGACACATCGGGACCCGGCTGCTGCGATCAGCTGCTGTGTGAGCCTGCCCTGTGAAAGAACTTACTCTCTCTCTGTCTGCTCTGCCATCGATGTTTCCTGGATGGATGGCCGTGCTGCTGCTCCCCCAGACTCCGCCCCTCCCTCTCTCAATCTCTGTGTAGTGTGTAGCAGAGCAGTGGTGACATCACTTCCTGCTGCTCTCACACTAACCGACAGGACAGCAGGTCTGATAACATGAAGGTGCCTCAGCCAAGGAGAGAGAGGAGAGGACTGGAGGTATGTGAGACTGACTGTCACTGTCTCAGTCAGAGGCTCAGCCTCAGCTTGTCTTAAAGGGAATCTGTCACCAGGTTTGAGCCCTGTCAGCTAAACATATGCTGACGTTCAGGGTCTCATTAGCATGCCTAATATGGGCTCATCTAAACAAATGGTAGCGTAATTTTGTCAAAAAACAGGTTTAACTAACCTGTCAATCACACATATAAGGAGCCCAAGGGAGGTCCAGCGATGCAGGGTGCCCGGCCGCAGACATCGCTGTATGTGGCCAGCGCCGCCTCCTAATGCTCCGTGCCGCCTCTCCCTCCCCCTCCTCCTGCTGTAGCGCTGGCTCGTACGCACACGGCGCGTGCGCACTTCACTTGAAGAAGCCGATCCAAGAAGTCGCGCGTGCGCACAGGCATGCACCCGTGCGGACTTCTTGGATCGGCTTCTTCAAGTGAAGTGCGCACGCGCCGTGTGCGTACGAGCCAGCGCTTACAGCAGGAGGAGGGGAGGGAGAGGCGGCACGGAGCATTAGGAGGCGGCGCTGGCCACATACAGCGATGTCTGCGGCCGGGCACCCTGCATCGCTGGACCTCCCTTGGGCTCCTTATATGTGTGATTGACAGGTTAGTTAAACCTGTTTTTTGACAAAATTACGCTACCATTTGTTTAGATGAGCCCATATTAGGCATGCTAATGAGACCCTGAACGTCAGCATATGTTTAGCTGACAGGGCTCAAACCTGGTGACAGATTCCCTTTAAGGCAAGCATTGATGTACTGTTACTGTCTGACACACTGCACTGACAGGGCTTCAAAACTAGTAGTTCACTCACCCCCATTTGACCATTTTTTTCACTAGCTGTCAGCTGACATTAGCTATTTGCTAATGTCAGCTGAATTTATCCATATGCCCCTTACCTGTTCTATTTAATAAAATTCATACTTTTATATTCTGATAAGGCCTCTTTCACACTTGCGTTGTTAGGATCCAGCATGCACTTCCGTCGCGGAAGTACCCGCCGGATCTGTCATAACGCAAGAGAACTGAAAGCATTTGAAGATGGATCAGTCTTCAAAATGCTTTCAGTGTTACCATGGCAGCCAGGACTGGTTGCCATGGTAAAGTGTAGTGGGGAGCGGGGGAGAATTATACTTACAGTCCGTGCGGCTCCCGGGGCGCTCCAGAATGATGTCAGAGCACCCCATGCGCATGGATCACGTGATCCATGTGCGTGGAACGCTCTGACGTCATTCTGGAGCGCCCCAGGAGCCGCAGTGGGGGGGCGGTGGGGGGGGGGGCGCACTTGGGCAGCTCAGCCTCTGTTGGTGGTGGGCCTTGTCCCAGCCCTGGGTGGGAGCTGTCGGCTTGCTGACTGGCCTCAGCCTGGCTCTGTATGTGGAGAAACTGCTCCATCATGTTGAGGATACTGAAATGTCTGCTGCGGCTTCTGCTGCTTGTGGTGGTGGGATGGGGTTAACTCTGCATTGGGTGAAGAGGCACCTCCCTTTTAGACACACTGGCGGCAGAGAACTGCTTGCCGTAAGCTGTGGCAAAGATGTGTACAGTGTTTCCTGGTAATACTGTAGTTTGTCCTCCTTTTCTGCTTTCATAGCAAGGGTCTAAAAGCATGGCTATCCAGTCATCATCAGACTGCTTGATGTCAATGATACACCTGTCACTGCTTAAGCAAGCAAGCATACAAGTCGCCATTCTGGCAAGCTTGACAAAGGCTTCATTGGCCGAAATGTTGTATCTGGATTAAACTTCCACTTTGGACGTGCTGTCTCCATCTTTTTTTTTTCTATTACTTGGACTGTTACATTGTGGAGGGGAACTTGCCAATCCTCAGTGAAATGTGCACCCAACTCTGTTACAGCTAAGTAGTGCTGTTCATCTTTTTCTTTTTTTTGAAAGAGTGGAGAGGGTGTCAGCAGTAAGTTTGTGTTGACGTCACTGATTAAGTTGCCCTTCCTCTTATCCGTCAGAACAAAAAACAAAAAAAAACGGATCCTGTCTGTAGAGCATATGCCTTCACGTGAATGGAATATTTGCATGTCTTCTGTGTTTTGTACCCACTCCTGCTTTTGGCTACCAAATCATAAGCCAATTCTGATGTGACCAGACAGGCCTTACAGCTGCTACACAGACAGGATCCGTTGTGCGTCTAATTTTTCTTGCTTATGACAGATCAGACCAAATAAAAAATTATGTCAGCCAGACCGAAAGCCAAAATATTGAACCAGTCATGAAGTGGGGAGGGTGGGAAAAGCATGAGAAGTCCACAGAGTGGTCCTATGGTATGACCTAGTGTGGAGATGAATTTGAATACAGGTTGGGTAGCGCTCCACTTGGTGGACGCTGGTCCAGTGAATGGTTCCTTAGGCCAAATATTCATGTAGAGAAAGAATGGTTCCTGGACACCACTTTACTTTGTTCAATATAGGTTTATTTCATACATAGATAGCGGAATGCCAGTAATAAAAGGTCGACGTTTCGGCATAGACGCCTTCATCAGAACACTGGAAAGTATGGAGAACAGTGATTTTAAGTATACATATAACATAGAACATAAAAATAACATGTCACAGGATGAATATCACTCATAGAGAGAGGATTAGATCCTTGCAGATAACATCTAGAGATAATTGTCTTTATATATGATCAAGTCTAACAATTCAAGACTCGGGATATCCAATTGAGGATGAAAATCGTCCTGTCAGTCTATCTGAGCCAGATTGACAAATGGAAAAAAGCCATATACAATGATTCCACTGGGAACTCTGTGATAGCAGTTGAGGAAACATCAGGTATTTCTGAAAAACTGTTGCACCTAATATACAATCGCACATAATATATGGGTTACCCCATCAGGGGCTTTTTCACCTGTGAGTCAACCAATGTAATCTATATGATTAAATGCCCTTGTGGTCTAGCGTACGTTGGGGAGACCACTCAAACCATTCGAGACCGCATCAGCCAACACAAATCGAACATCAGATGCGAACGCAACCACTTACCTATCCCTTTCCACTTCGCACAACGACGACACGCCATTTCTCAACTTAAGTTCCAAGTACTCGAACAAATCCGAGTCCCAAGACGAGGAGGGGACATCAACAGAATTTTGACCAATAGAGAAGCCTTTTGGATCCACAGACTACAAACTTTGGAACCAAAAGGACTCAATCGGGAATATGATCTACATTGCTGTCTATGAATCATAGTGTCTGTGGTACTTATTGTCATTGTCTCATTTGGTAACTTTTTATAATTCTGACTTGATACTTTTCAGTGATCTTGACTTTATTTACATTTACTTTACAGACTAGACACTGAACTTCCTGGAGTTGCCGCATCTCTTAGTATCCTTTATGTCACATAGACGGTACAGTATATTTACCGATTCCATCCATAGTCTACACAACCCCACATCCTTTGTTATATATATATTTAACCTGTGATATTAAATATCTCCTATTATTACTGAAAAAACAACAGCACTATTGCACTATGGCCGGTTCAAATACGCAAGCGCTTGCCCTTACTGCGGTCGGCATAACGCTACTTCCGCCCTGAAGTTGACATCATATCCGCCCTACATACACATCATTGGCATATCCTTCGGACGTACGTCACATCCGCCCTCACATGATACTTCCGCCCTACGGCGCTTGCGCATTACAAGCGTGCATGCCGCCATAGCAACGGGCGGACCCTGTGATTTGGCGCGCACACACCCCTCCACATAAAAGGCCCGACTCTGGCCATAACACACATGGCAGCCAAAGTGGCAGAGATACTGCCCCACCAAACTAGCCATCGAGGCCATAGAGCCATCTACTCATTCCCATACTGCGGCACTCCCAGGTAAGCTCCACATACTTGCTTGCTTTCTACTGCTTCCTCCTCTTTCATAGCTCTTTGATGTTCCTTCATATGCATTCCCCACTAACATGGTAATCCGGTCTGACCCTTTCTATTATTCTATTCCATTATTACATTGTCTTCTCATCTAGACTGTTACCCATGTTGCCAAATGCATTGTAGCATTGTTTTCTTCTTTCCTTTTCTTCCTGTATCTTGAATCTCAGCTGGTCTTAGATGCTGCATAATATATCATATCTTTACTATGCAACTTTTTTTAGACTGTTATATATTATGTGCGATTGTATATTAGGTGCAACAGTTTTTCAGAAATACCTGATGTTTCCTCAACTGCTATCACAGAGTTCCCAGTGGAATCATTGTATACGGCTTTTTTCCATTTGTCAATCTGGCTCAGATAGACTGACAGGACGATTTTCATCCTCAATTGGATATCCCGAGTCTTGAATTGTTAGACTTGATCATATATAAAGACAATTATCTCTAGATGTTATCTGCAAGGATCTAATCCTCTCTCTATGAGTGATATTCATCCTGTGACATGTTATTTTTATGTTCTATGTTCTATGTATACTTAATATCACTGTTCTCCATACTTTCCAGTGTTCTGATGAAGGCGTCTATGCCAAAACGTCGACCTTTTATTACTGGCATTCCGCTATCTATGTATGAAATAAACCTATATTGAACAAAGTAAAGTGGTGTCCAGGAACCATTCTTTCTCTAGTGTGGAGATGGCAGCAGCATGAGAAGACCACAGAGCAGAAAAATGACAAAATCTAGAGGTGGCAGCATCATGAGTAGGCCACAGAGTGGCACAATGACAGTGTCTAGGTGACAGCAGCATGAGTAGGCGACAGAGTAGCATAATGACAGAGTATGGGGGTGGCAGCAGCATGAGGAGGAAGAAAAAAAATACAATGCAACAGCACTTTGCAAACACAAATAAAGTACAATAATGCCATATTTATAGAAAACATTCTGATGCTAATGTTACGCTTATTTTGCAAATTTGAGATACTTGACAAATACATTTTGTACAACTGTACATCTCTATAAGATGGGAACCTAACAATAAATACTATCTAATATGTGCCAAAATGGCTACCATAAAATTCAGGGAGGGTAGGTTCCTTATGCATGCTGGGTCCACTCTACTTTTTACCATTTTTTGTCCCATAACAGCCTGCATTAAATCCAGGGATGCAGGTGCCTACATGAATGCTGAGCCCACTATACTTCTCCTGGTGCCAAATGGCTTCCAAGAAATACAATGCAGCAGCATGAGGAAGCCACAGTATAGCACAAATACAGAGTCTGGAGGTGGCAGCAGCATGAGTAGACCACAGAGTGGCACAATGACCGAGTCTGTAGGTAATGGCAACAGCAGCAACATCAGGCGGAGGCCATGTCTGGAGGTGGCTGCAGTAGCAGCATCAGGAGGAGGCCATGGAGTGGCACAATAACCAAGTGTGGAGGTGGAGGCAGCATAAGGAAGCCACAGAATGACACATTGACTGGAGGTGATTGCAGAATCAGGACCCCACAGAGTGGCACAATAACAATGTCTGACGGTGGCAGCAGCATCAGGATACCACAGAGTGGCAAGGTGACATAGTGTGGCGATAGCAGCAGCAGGAGACCACAAAATGACAAGGTGAGATAGTGTGGAGATGGCGGTAGCAGCAGCAGCATCAGTATACCAGAGTGGCAAGGTGACATAGTGTGAAGATGGCAGCAGCAGCAGCAGCATCATCAGGATATCACAGAGAGGCAAGGTGACATAGTGTGGAGATGGCAGCAGCATCAGGATATAACAGAGAGGAAAGGTGACATAGTGTGGAGATGGCAGCAGCAGCATCAGGATACCACAAAATGACCCGGTGACAGAGTGGGGCGGTGGGTGGCAATATCAGAGGGAGGGTGAAAGAAGGATGTGTGGCATCAGGCATGTGGCAGCATCAGAGTAGTAGCTGATAGTGATGATCGAGCACCAATGTATTCGTGTGCTCGGACGAGTATAATAAGTATAATTGAAGTCAATGGGAGACAACCAGGCACTCCTGCTCTGAAAAGGGGAGGGTGCCTGGTTCGTAGTAAAAAAGGTTTGAAACAGAAACACCACTGAAATTGATCGGGAACGGCATGGGGACCATGTCTGGATGCATCTTGGACTCCCAGTTCGCTGCTGTGAACCATGTTGTCCTAGTTGTATGCCACTTTTACAGACTGACAAAAATACGCCCAAAACCCCTCTGACACCAGAAAGAATTTGCCAAGAATGTTTTCATTATTCTAGGATGAAATTTGTAGCCTGGTTTGAAAATGGTCCAAAACACGATCCAGCGGCGTTATTCTCATTACTCGACGAGCATTTTCCTGGAAACCAAAGTCTTTGGGTTCCGAGAGTATGGTTGCAAAGCTGAAACTTAAACTAATTGACGGGCGGGCACCACCAGGAGTGGAGCCTGCTGCTTAATTTGATTCCACATGGGAAACCTCACCCGGCCTGGACACTGAAAGGATTGAAAGATTGATACCTCTTTCTTGATTCTGTGGGTGGTGGTGCATGGCCGTTGTGAGTGGGTGGAGTGATTTGTCTGGTTCATTCCAATAACCAACAAGATTCCTCTGTACTAACGAGTTACGTCACCCCCGGCTGCCAGTGCAAGGACATTGAAGACATATTGTCAAAAACACTGGCCACAATAATTTTTTATTGAATTTTAAAAATAATTTTTGCTTGCGGTAATGTTACATTGCAGAGTTAGCACAGGGAATGGCGGTCAGCTTCGGCTATGAAATTTTTTTATTGAAATTTAAGAATATTTTTTGATTGCCCTGTAAAAGATTGTAGGTGAGGGCCTGCACATGAGCTGACCCTCCCTGAAGAGGGACATGAGGAGATATTGTGCACTGATCCCCA
The DNA here is from genome assembly GCA_033119425.1 of Bufotes viridis. NCBI lineage: Eukaryota > Metazoa > Chordata > Amphibia > Anura > Bufonidae > Bufotes > Bufotes viridis. Next base: position 269,682,951 of record CM065589.1, read on the forward strand.
AACTCTTCAGCATCCACAGTCAGAAGAAGATGACGGTGGGGAATGGCAATTATTGTTTCTCTTGGTGGATGATGCGGATGAGACACAGTTGTCAATAAGTTAGGGTCTTGTTAGGTCAACAGAAGTCAGGAGGATGACTAGAGTGAGGAAATGGAGGAGGAGATGGAGACGATGACATCACTGACCCAACCTAGAAAGGTGGCAAGCCAAGCGAGGACAGCAGGACAGAGGGCGAGGGATCGACAGCACCGCAACAGGTTGGAAGAGACTGTGGGGTGGCAAAAGGGAGAAGGCGGGCCACACCAAACAGGCCGGCAACTGTTCCCCCTTGCAGAAATCTCCCTTGCAAAGGGGTAGGTGTTCTGCAGTCTTGCGCTCTTTTGAGGAAACTGTGGACGATAAAAGAATTGTAATTTACAAACTGTGCCATACTAAAATAAGAACTCATAAATAACCAAATAACCATTACATATTTTACATCCTATTCATACACTCTAACTCAAACCATAACAATAAAAGCTCAAACCTGGGAACATAATGGGGTAAGACACTGGAAGCAAAATGAGTAGGTGTGTGAACACTAGCAAGCTCACCACCACCAGCATGATCCGCCACATGGCATCAAAGCAATCTAATAGGTGGGCCGAACCCCTGGGTCCACAATCAGTGTCCGTGGATCACAACTCTGCCTCCTCTTCCACCCCTGTGTTACGTGCTGGCCAATCCTCTGTCCTAGACGCAGGCCTGGATGACTCCCGCTCTGCAGCTGGGCCTTCACAAGCACCATCAGCTAGCACACCCACTTCTGTGTCCAAGCACAGCGTACAGATGTCCTTCCTTACCCCAGGCCTTTCAACGTAATCGTAAATACCCAGCCACCCACCAAAAGCCATAGCACTAAATGTGCACCTTTCACAATTTCTGGCCTTGGAAATGTTGCCATTTAGGCCTGTGGACACTGAGGCTTTTCTCAGCCTCATGGCTGCGGCCGTCCTTTGTTACTCAGTCCCAAGCTGCGACTATTTTTCTCTGTGTACCGTCCCAGTATTACACCAGCAATTGTGTCCCGTAACTTCACCTGTGCCCTGACCAACGCAGTTATTGGGAAGGTCCACTAGACATCGTACACATGGACAAGTGCTTTTGGCCAGGGACACTTCATTTCCAAGACTGCACACTGGGTGAACCTTGTAGAGGCCGGTAGCACATCAAACCCTGCGATGGCACAGGTGCTACCGACGCCAAGGATTGCGTGCCCTTCTTCCATCAGGATTTCCGCCACCACCTACATTAGTGGCTCCAACTCCCCCTTCTCCTCCTCCACCTCCTCCTCCACTGCAAACTCTGAATTCTCATCTTGCAGCAGCAGACAACAGTCAGTAGCTGGAAGCAGTGTAGCACGGCAGTGTGGAAGCGTCAACAGGCAATGCTTAAACTCATTTGCTTGGGTGACAAACAGCATACCACCACAGAGCTGTGGCACGGTATAAGGGACCAGGTTCAGTGTGTCTGATAATAGCCATAACTTGTTAGCAGCCTTGTAGCTCGGCAAGCTCACACACATTGCAATCATACAACATATATGTACAATGCACAACAAACATCCCAAACTTATACATTAATATAAATAAAAATATAACACACGAGTGTGGAGGTAAACTAATTGCATGGACTGTTTAAGAACTCATATATAACCAAATAACCATAACATATTTTACAACGTAGTCATAAACTCAAACTCAAACCATAACAATAACAACTTAAACACTGAAACATAACAGGCCCAGCTCTCAGCCAATCACGTCCCTCACCAGGCAGAATGACAACTCTGCCCAGTGACCACAGCAAAACGTCAGGAAATTGTCCCTCAAAATCCTGTCCTAATAATAGCATCTTAATCACTGGGCAGAAAACAACCACTGCCCAGTGAAGAAGGCAAAATTGTACAAGGGACAAATGCTGATATGGCCATGTGGATCCCTCCTTAATGTCCAAGATCCGGCCATACCATGCTTAGTCCACGTGTTCTGAAATTTGTCAAAACCTACCCCAATTTGCCTGAGCTACTGGTGAAGGTGTGCCATGCGTGTGCCCATTTCAGAAAGTCATCTACAGCTGCCGACTGTCTGGCAACGCTGCTGCAGCGCTTGTATTTGCCAGCTAACCAACTGTTGTGCGACGTGAGCACTCACTGGAATTCCACATTACACATGTTGGCCAGGCTTTGTGAGCAGCAGAAGGCAGTAGTGGAATACCAGCTGCAAGATGGTCTTGTATGTCTTGCCACTGTGAGGTTTTACACAACTTTGAGGGATAAACACAGATGTTCAGTGGCGATGCCGCTATTTTCAGCCTAACCATCCCACTTCTGTGTCTACTGAAATGCTGGCTTCTAACAATGAAGGCGGAGGCTTTACATGTGAAAGAGGTGGAACTAGGGGGAAGACATTTCACAGGGTGATAGCCAGACCAACCTCAGTTCGTCTTCTAAGTGTGAATTGGATGATGAGGAGGAGGAGGAGCAAGAGACTGTTGCCTCCGCTACAGAGGATAGTAACCATAGTAGGTTTATTACATCTGTTCAGCATAGATGGGCAGGGGAGGAGGAAGAGTATAAGGAGATTGAGAGTCATCCTCCTGATGAGGACAGCAAAGTCTAATCTGTTGGGACTCTGACACACATGGCTGACTTTATGTTATGCAGCCTTTCCTGTGACCCTTGCATTCTACGCATTTTGCACAACAGCGATTACTGCTTGTTGAGTTCACCCTTCTCGACCCCCGCTACAAAGAGAAATTCTCATCTCTCATTCCTGTGGTGTAGAGGATGAGCAAAATGGTGCAATACCAGAAGGTCCTTCTTGAAAAATTGCTCTATAAATTTCCATGTGCAACCCAGGAGGGTAGATGAGGGGAACACACAGCAGTTCCAACAGAGGCAGGACAACACTCTCTGAAGCCTGGGACGCCCCACCAGCACCCTCACCTTGATGCGCGGCCTAGTGTCACAAGGATAGAAAAAATTTGGAAGATGGTGAAGGAGTACATAGGAGACCATGTCAGCGTCCTCGGTGATCCCTCTGTGCCTTACAACTACTGGGTGTCCAAGCTGGACACATGGCACGAACTGGCACTCTACAGCTATAGCTAAATGATAAGGAACATGGAAGATATACTATATTGGACTTTAGTATACAGGGTAAATGACCGTGTGGGCACTTTGCAATAAATAGGTGGGTTTTGGGTTGCAGTTTCGGCATTCAGTCTCTAAAAGGTTCACCTTTGCCATTACTGTTTTAGAGGGTTAGCGCACCTGGGGGCCCTCAGCTACATTCTTTCACTCAGTTTCATTGCGCCCAGTGCCACGGCCTCTGCGTGCACCATCAGCATCACGGCCACTTGCACGTCCCTTACTGGCCGCCTTCTTAATGTTGAATGTTATATATGCTTAAAAGTGTGTCACACTTACAGTAGCATAAGATTTGTAAGTGTGTGCGCCAAGAATTTAAAACAGGTATTTGGGATGCGCACACTTTACACAGGAGATATAGCCCTGATAATATCACAGACTACAGTAGCATACATCGTAGATAAAGTGGATAAAGTACAGTATATGTCAGTGATATGTATGAAATGCACACACAGTACATGTTTCACAAATAATTTACATTTCCCCAAAATACACTGTTTTCACATTTGGTACAGTATTTGACACCACACGCTACACCCTATGGACACTGGATTAGGCCCAGATTATTTAGATTTGCGCATCAGACTCTGTTTTCAGATGTGGTACAGTATTTGACACAGAAAGCCACACACTATGGAGACTAGATGTGGCACAAATTAGTTAAATTTCCCCAAAAACAAAAATTTTGCGGCTGGAGGAATGTATATGTCACGGATGTGGATTAAACGCACACAAAGATGTGGCACAAAATTATTTCAATTTCCCCAAAAACCAGAGTTTGCGGATGTAGTACAGTATATGTCACAGATGTGGATTAAATGCGCACACAGATGTGGCACAAATGAGTTAAATTCCGCCCCCCAAAATAATTTTTGCGGATGGAGGACTGTATATGTCATGGATGTGGATTAAACGCACACACTATTGACAAGAAATGTGGCGCTGATTAGTTGAACTTACACTAAAGTACACAGTCTGCGGATGATGTACAGTATATGTCACTAAAAGGTATTAAAGAAAAATATATTTCTGCTGTCAAACACACACACTAGCCCTTAAAAGAATTATTGGTTGCATGAAAAGCTTTAGGTAGTTGTTAAAACAGCGATTTTTCTCCCTGCACTGTGTCTCTTCCTTAGCCCGGTTGTCCCTGAGACTGATCAACTGAGCGCATGTACTAAAAATATATTACTGCTCTCAAACACACACACACTGTAGTTCTTAAAATGACTTTTGGGTCTTTGCAAATCTTGTTTCTAATGAAATCTGTTAAATTTTGCTTCACACACTGTCTTTCCCTGTCTATGCTCGGCTCTCCCTGACGCTGACTCAGCCGAACACGTGTCATTGGGTGCTATATAGCACCCGATGACGCATTCCGGCCAGCCAATCAGTGTAATGCCAGTAGCTAACATGGCTACGCCATTATACTGAAGGGCATTACTTACCTGCACGTTTATTGGCTGCTTAGGAGGCGCAAAAACATGCGGGGAGGAGCCTCGAGCATTTTGCTTGAGCACACGTGGTACTCAGCCGAGTACCGCCATGGGCCGAGCATAGTGATGCTCGAGCCAAACCGGTAATCGGTTGAGCATGCTCGCTCATCACTAGTAGACAACATTGGTTTTCCTATAAGCAATTTCATAGATGTGGACATTGTTCAAATTGCAGGTCTACTTCCTTCCCAAAAAGAACTTTTACAATGCACTTGTCACAAACAGTGTATCTAAATAACAAAGAGGTCTTTAAAGAAGAAGGAAGCGGAACATATGGCAAACATTAAAAAAGGATAGGAATTACACTCCCTCTCTGAACATTTTAAGGACCAGCACAATTGTACTCCTTCTACTCTGACGTATGTGGCACTTGAAAAGGTCAAGAGGCCTTGGAGAGGAGGTAACCATATCACACATATGTCCAGAGTGTAGTCTAAAAGAATATTTGAGTTTGACACCCTGATCCCAAGAGGCTTAAATTCTGAAATGGAATTATTTGGATTTCTATAGAATAATGGGGTGGTTGTCTGTTGGGGATGGGACATCAGGGTCAGACTGTTTATCAGCACCCTGATCTCCCCTCCCTGGCAGGTCAGCTCCCCTTGCCATCTATATGATTTTTTTTTTACATTTTTCCTAGCAAGAGTCTTTTTGACATTTCTCCCAGCAAGATTTTTTTGATATTTCTCCTAGCAACAGTTAGTTGACATTCCTCCTGGCAACAGTATTAGATATTGTCTTCTAGTAAGACGTCTCAATTAGATATATGATATGAGACTAATACATTCCCATATGTGGGATTTAATATAAGTCCCTTGAGATATAGAAATACAGGGGTACTTTAGTGTCTTTCCAATTTTAGATTTATCCTAGGATGCTAATACCGTGTAATGTGAAGTAGACTAGATAATATACAAAAGACGCATTAAAACCGCACGTGCATTTTTTGTATTTCTTGGGGTGGATATATACCTTTATCTAATGTAAATTATTTTTATGCACTTATTTTCATGTGCTTATTTTTATGTGTTTGTTTGTACATTTTGTTTATATTATATTTATTATGTACTCAGCCAGTATTGCATTAGTCTCCTTGCATTATTTGGAAATGTTGCAGAATCCGGGTCCATATATTGTCCCAGCAAGCACTGCTTCATTCATTAAGTACCATATAAAAAGGTGATACTGCACACTCACTGTTTAAACACACGCACCTTCAGTACGGACGCTAGGACCTGGGGAACCTCCATTGCCTCCGTCACATGGGACGCCACATGGAGGTTTACAGACCACGTGGGACGCCGTGTAGGTCCTGACAGGGTAAAGAAAATACATCCTATGGAGGACCTCGGCAGCATGGAGCGGTAAAGTACTGAACTGTTAGTTATTACTTAATCGCTACATAAGTTATAGATTCTGTGGAGTAAAGTGTGTATTGGCTGCATACTTTTGGATGGTCTAAAGACTGAGAGTGATATACAGCTTTTAATAAACAGATCCGTACAGTGGATATCTGTGCACAGAAAGACTATCTTGACACATCATTGCACACATGCCTGGAGGGAGAATAACCCCAATGGGAGATCACATCCCGCGAAATACAGGGGTATTGATACAACGGGAACTGTATATATCTTTAGCAGAGCTCATATAGTTAAAGATCCCTGGGATTGAACTACTAGGGGTCCATTGTAACCGTGCAATATTTATAATACTGGCAGCGAGTTGGACGTGTGTCAGAATATATCCAGTGAGATGGTTTTATGGTTTGATATTTTATTGATTTTTATGGATTTGATATGATTCAGATTACAATAAGAATAAAAGGGCCAATAAATGTGTGGTTCCATGTATTACCAGCTATTGAGTGCCCCTCATCTAGCTATTTAAATTATTTATTTATCTTTTTCTGCAGTGTGGGTGGCACCACAAGGTATGCACCAGGTTGTCCGTTTTCTAGAATTAAGGTTAAGCCGCTGTTTCTCCTTTAATAATTCAGTTTAGGGAACAATTATTCATAGTGTAGAGAAAAGATATGGAGGTATTATCCACACTGTAGAGAGAGATTAGGGACCGATAGAAGAGTGTAAATCCTGGGTTATAGGAGCTATTCTATTACACCTTGCTACACTAAATAGGGTTACAAAAAGTGATCTATTACTACAGATTTTAGGTTGTTTGCATTCTTTAAATCATCAGTAATTCCAGCAGTACTAGCTTCTATTATTGGGTTGAAAGTGTGGTCTTATACAACCAGTTTTGGGGTGTATTTAGTTGATATAGAACTACTTCCATTCACCCTTGCTTCTGGGGTGAATATGCATCCTCATACAAACAGTTTTAGGGTGTATTTAGTTGACATATTACTATTTCCATTCATCGTTGCTTTCTGGGTAAAATTGTAGTTTGAAACAACCAGTTTTGGGGTGTATTTAGTTGTTATATAACTACTTTCATTCACCCTTGCGTCTGTACTAAAAGTGTGCTCTGATACAAACAGTTTTGGGGTGAATTTGGTTGATATATAACTACTTGCATTCACCTTTGCTTCTGTACTTAAAGTGTGCTCTGATACAACCAGTTTTAGGGTGTATTTAATTAATATATCACTACTTCAATTCACCCTTGTTTCTGTACTTAAAGTGCGGTCTGATACAAACAGTTTTGGGATGTATTTAGTTGATATATCAGTACTTCCATACACCCTCGCTTCTGGAGTAAAGTTGTAGTCTGATACAACCAGTTTTGGGGTGTATTTATTTTAAATATATAAAAGTTCTTCCATTCACCCTTGCTTCTGGGGTGAAATTGCAGTTTGAAAAAAACAGTTTTGAGGTGTATTTAGTTGATATACTGTATACATACTTACTTCCATTCACCCTTGCTTATGGGGTAAAATTTCAGTTTGTAACAACCAGTTTTGGGATGTATTTAGTTGATATAAAACTACTTCCATTCACCCTTGACAAACAACTTTATTTTACTGCTTTATGTTCTGGAACAAATTCTGCTATATCTGACTGGCCAGGGGACAGGAGACATGGTGCCTACATCTCATGGCCACATTAGCCCTGTGGGGGCTGAACTGGAGGAGAAGGACTTTCACGCACAAGCAATGTATACAGAAATGTTTTTTTTTTTCTGCAGAAGCGACAGGAGAGGAGAAGTAGGAGAAACTAGAGGGCGATGAGGAATACCAGGCAGATGACCCCAACACACCATGGCAGTATGCAGTGGAGATGGAGGCAGGGAATCCCTTTCAGTCCCTTGCACAAATGGCCCGATGCATGCTCGGTTGCTTGCATAGTAACAGCCGAATTGTCACAATTCGGCAGAGGGATGACTAATAGCTCTCCACCATGTTAGACCCTCGCTACCACTGAAAAATGCTACCAGTGCACCTGCTGAGAGGGAGGACAAACTGAACTACTATTAAGTCATCCCATGTAGTCAGTTAGCCGCTGCCAATGTGCACCATCGCCCATCCTCATAAAAGTCTGAGCAGGGGGGCCCTCTGTGCTCACGTTCCACTGCCTCGGCTGTTGGAGGGGGCTGGGCGGGCAAGAGCAATACCAGCTCCATCAGCAGCAACAGCAGCAGGTCTAGAGTCTCTGATGATTACTTTTCTTCACCCGCCTAGTGAAGAAACCACCCACCAGCAGCAGCAGCAGCAAGACATTTAGCAGAACCTGAACCAGCAGGTGGTGGCATACTTGGAATGCATCCTGCCATCCCACATGGAAGATCCCCTGGACTACTGGGCAGACAAACTTGATTTCTAGCCACAACTGGCCCGAGTTTGCCCTGGACTAGTGATGAGCGGCAGGGGCAATATTTGAATTTGTGATATTTTGCGAATATTCGTTAGAATATTCGTCATATATTCGCGAATATTCATATTCGAGATTATTCTCTTGACTGCGAAAAATCGTCAATGTAAAAATCACATAATGCTAATTTGTAATGTGAAATACAGGCGTGGGTCACTTTGGCTACATTTTTCAAGCTGCTAGAAGTTTCCTGAGTTTATCCTGACTGAATTAGAATCTTCTTCATTATTTAATTTATTTCTTGTTATGCGAAAAATCGGCAATGTAATATGCGCGTTAAAAGAGTAAGGGCGGGTTATAGGAAACTTTCCTAGTGGGATTGCTTGCTAGAATTCACAAATATGTAGAATATAGTGTAATATACAGTTGTGTTCAAAATTATTCAACCCCCACTGAAATTGAGTGTTTTGGCCAGTTTGACATTGATTTTGATCATTTCAGTCATCTTGTTTACAATTAAATTAAAGAGGCACTTGTAAGTCAGACAAATATAACATAACATTTATACTGAAATAACCACAAATGTCTATTCTGTGCTCACATCATTATCAGTTTTAATAAACCTCCAAGTGACATTCAATCTTAGTACTTAGTACAACATCCTTTTCCAGTTATAACAGCTTTTAAACGTGAAGCATAGCTTGACACAAGTGTCTTGCAGCGATCTACGGGTATCTTCGCCCATTCTTCATGGGCAAAAGCCTCCAGTTCAGTCACATTCTTAGGCTTGCCGCTGCAACTGCTTTCTTTAAGTCCCACTAGAGGTTCTCAATCGGATTTAAGTCTAGTGACTGCGATGGCCACTTCAAAATGTTCCAGCCTTTAATCTGCAACCATGCTCTAGTGGACTTGGAGGTATGCTTGGGATCATTGTCCTGTTGAAAGATCCAACATCTCCCAAGCCTCAGGTTTGTGACGGACTGCATCACATTTTCATCCAATATCTCCTGGTACTGAAGAGAATTCATGGTACCTTGCACACGTTGAAGCTTCCCTGTACCTGTAGAAGCAAAACAGCCCCAACGCATGATTGACCCCCCGCCATGCTTCACAGAAGGCAAGGTGTTCTTTTCTTCATAGGCCTTGTTCTTCCTCCTCCAAATATAGCGTTGATCCATGGGCCCAAACAGTTCTAATTTTGTTTAATCAGTCCACAGAACACTATCCCAAAACTTTTGTGGTTTGTCCACATGACTTTTGGCATACTGCAGTCAACTCTTCTTATTCTTTGGAGACAGCAACGGGGTGCGCCTGGGAGTTCTGGCATGGAGGCCTTCATTACGCAGTGTGCGCCTTATTGTCTGAGCTGAAACTTTAGTACCCGCATCTGACAAATCTTTTTTCAGTTCCTCAGCAGTCACACGGGGACTTTTCTTCACTTTGCGCTTCAGGTAGCACACAGCAGTCGAAGTCAGAATCTTCTTTCTGCCACGACCAGGTAGCGTTTCAACAGTGCCCTTTGCCTTGAATTTGCGAATGATGCTTCCTATGGTGTATCTTGGTATGTTTAACATCTTTGCAATCTTCTTATAGCCATTGCCCTTTCCTGTGAAGAGAAATCACCTCTTCTCTTGTCTTCCTGGACCATTCTCTTGACGTCACCATGTTTGTAAACACACCAGTAAATGTCTAGAAAGAGCTGAGTATCACAGTAATTTTAAATCTGCCTAATGGCTGCTTATTATGCTTGATTGCTGCTCCTTGACATCCAGAGGTGTTTTCAATACCTGATCGAAAACACTTGAATGAACCTCTGTTCTTAAGAGTGGTAGTCTTTAAGGGGTTGAATAATTGTGTCAATGGAGAAATCACAAAAAAAACATTTAATACTGTATTACAAAAACAATTGATGTCATTTTAGTTGCATTTGGTTCTTTAAAAAGTCCTTGTAAGATTTCATTCTGAACACAATTACAAATGTACACTAAATTCCCTAAAACCCTTTACAGCATTGGGGGTTGAATAATTTTGAACACAACTGTATATTCATAAAAACGAATATTCTTCTTTTTTTTACATCTGAACCCATTACATTTACTACTCTTATGGGTTCAGATGAAAAATAAAAAAAAAATGAATATTCGTTTTTACGAATATATATCACACTATATTCTACATATTCGCGAATTCTAGCAAGCCAACCCAATAGGAAAGTTGCCTATAACGTGCCCTCACTCGATTAACGCGCATATTACATTGCAGATTTTTCGCATAACAAGAAATAAATTAAATAATGAAGAAGATTCTAATTCACTAGATATTGCAGCCTTCTCACATTGGCCCACAAGCAAGAAGCAGGCAGGTAATGAGTTCAGATGAAAAAATATTGATGAATATTAGTTTTTACGAATATATATCACTATATTCGAAATATTTGTGAATTCTCGAAATTGCGATTTTCACGATTAATATTTGCGCTCAACACTACCCTGGACAAGCTTTCCTTCCCGGCCTTGGCGTGGCGAGTGGCTCTTATAGCTTCTATCATAGAGGCAGGGCAGAGTTCTGGCTACAGAGTGCTGTTATATTTTTTTGTTTGTATGTATATGTGGCACAGCTACATGCACCTGCATACAGGGACGTGCTGACTGACCCCCCTTTTGTGTTGCTGTTTAATATAATAAACGGACAACCACACAAAGGCTGTTTGCCAAAAGCCAGATATGTACAAGCTAAAAGCCTATCCATGAGACATGTACAGTCAACATACCTTACAATTACAGTCTTGTGTGCAATGAGACATTTAAGACCAGCTCTATATCCACACAGAATTGAGAGCCAGTGAGCCTCGAAGTTGCTTGATTTTTGTTGGATGGCTTGGGGGACCTGCGCACCTAGATCATCATTATCATTATGGTGACAAAAATTGTAAACATTTTTTTGGAGCCAGCTAACTCTTCTCTCACTGCTTAGAAGGGCTGCATAAAAATGTTCAGTTTTCTAATTGTCCTAACATTTATATTCAATAACCTTTCTATACTGTTTTGTCATGTAAACTCGTTTAGATAAACACGGGGATATGGGACAGACATGCAAATTAGCAGAATCTGCCTTGTTTTTCAGCTGAAACACTATTTGAATGTCTCTCCCATATACCCATGTTTATGCAAATATATACACATGTAGAACAGATTAAGTATAAATGGCGTGGCAGATGAACTAGATAAATGTGCCAATGTATCATACCACCTGTGGACACTGAGTCAGACGCACAGTAAGTCCATGTATAACAGAACAGATTAAGTATGAATGGCGCAGCATGTGAACTAGATGCACAGAGCAATTACACTCAGCCTGCACTGTCCCTGCAGTCTCCTTATGCTCTCCCTACAATCTCCCTACGATGTCCCTGCACTAGGACCTGTTCGATGCTTTTATAGGGTTATCACATGACAGGGGATGCTGGCTCTCTGCACAGCATTGTGGGTGATCTCACATTCCCAGGCTTCTTACTTTCACTTTGTAACACATGTAGCTGTCATTTTAAGAAAAAAAAAATTGTTACCACGAAGAGCAAGGAAATTCTGACACGTTGCAAATTTAATTTTTCTTAAACTTCATATCGAACTCCACTTCAGATGCTTCAATACAATCAACACTAGCCATATACAGTTAAGCCAAAGAAAGGGCACACAAACTTATACATATACGTAATCCAGTCACCTTCATAAACTTTTGAAAGATTTCTTGGATTAGAGAATTTGACAATTTAAATATTCTATTAGTTACTGTCTGTTCACATTAATCACCTCTCAACTTTTCAGTTAATGGAAGTATATTGCTTAAAGCTGTCACAGGCTGAAATTAGTATTATCTAAATTATTTTATACATCAAAACCAATGGCATGTGAAAGCATTAAGGCAGGAATTTATTCTTATATAATTGACCTATGCTTTCTTTTATAATATTGCAATTTATGTTAAAAAGGTAGCCCATTTCAAATTCCCAACCGAGAATATAAGTATAATCTAAAACCAGAACTGCAAGGTCAAGCTTTTATCTTGCTAAACACTAGATCACGGATTGTTAAAATGCTAAATCCACAATACTGTATATAATAGAAAATAGAGATGAACAAATTTCTTTAAATTCATTACAGGTCCTATTTTAGCTAATCGGTTCACAGATTTAATTTAGTAGCATAGTAACATAGTACATAAGGCTGAAAAAAGACATTTGTCCATCCAGTTCAGCCTTTCATGCTGCAAGTTGATTAAGAAGTCAACCCAAATCAAAAATGCTTAGGTTGCACTAAAAAGTTGTGTGTGACACTCAAAGGTCTCCTACTACTGTATTCAACTCTTTTTAAGCTGTTTAATGCCATTAGTAATGTCAAATTGACATTGACACATTTTGGTATGGTCTAATGCATGGTTTACAGTGTCAAAGCCTGTTTAAAAACACACCGCTAAATTGGCTATGTTATGCTTTTTAAACTAAAAGTTCAAAAATCATCCCTTAAGCACACACGGTGGTATTAGAAGAAGCAATGGCTTTTTTTAAACAAGTGGTCCAAAAATTATCTATTTTTGAGGAGATATAAAAATGCTTGTATTACGCCTGGTTTAGGGAAAAGTGAAGGCACAATGACATTTGTTTTTACAAAAACTGTGAAAACATTCTCCCTTTTTGGGCAGCAGCAGCAGTAGTACAGTATGGAACCTGATGGGCAAGACAAATGTTGCCCATATGTTGGAATGGCAGATGGTAGCAGGGGCATCATTGTGCTGGTGATGAATAGCCAGTCCCCACTGTCAGCAATGGCAGATCTATTCATTGCCATCAGCCAGAGATTTGTGAGAATCCTCATAGCTCCATCCCTGATTCCTTTTACATAAATTAATTTTTTCCACACTTGTTGAGGACAATTATTTTGACCGATGTGTTATAACGCCATCAGCTGCGCTAAATACCTTGTCTAAAAGTACATGGTAGGCTGGACAAGACAATACACCTATAGCAAACTGGGCCAGTTCCTAAAATTGGTCCAATCTGCTGACCCAGAAATCCATGAGTTCAGAGCTTAGGGTTTGTATAAGAGCACAGTCCAAGTACCACTGAACCTGGTTGTTTAGGCGGTGCTTATCCAGTTTCTGATGTGCATCAGGTTGTTGCAACAATTTAAAAAACTGTTCCATCATGTTCAGCAAACTGTATCTGCTGCTTCTGCTACTTTTTGTAGGTGTGGCACTGGTAGAAGCAGTAGAGAAGTTAGTTACTGTAGCTACGGGCAGAGAGGGTCCTTCTGGTCAGACACATGCTTGAATGGCATCTACTAGATGAAAGCTAGCACCCCCCTTCCTTTCTATTCTTTGCCACATGAAAGTACAACACAAAGATGGCTTTTTGTGAAATAATGACAATTTCTCCTCCATTCACCAGTTGTCTAAATGTGAAGTGAAGTGAGAAAAACTACTGTGATAAAGAATGAGAAAAAGGGATATCTCTTGAATGAATATGCATGAAAATTGTCAGACATTTCTTAGAACTAAATGCACAGTTGAATAAAGTACATTACAATGTAACAGTGGGTGATGCAGAACAACACATTAGGCACCCTAGTTTTTGACATATGGAAGTTTTGTAATAAAACCTTCAACACTTAAGAAAAATCTGTGCAGCTGGAACACTTCCATATACAGTGACTATGATGAGAGAAAATACATCAGGTCAAGTTTGATACTCATTAATTTGAGAAACCTCCAACAGTTTTGAAAACAAAACTAGACGGTTCTCTCAATATACAGTGACTGTAATGCAAGAAAATATTTCAGGTCAGGAACACTAGTCTGTAATTAATGTAAGTATAATTTCAGATTACCAGAAAACGCACTCAGTGTAGGAGCCTGATGTCCCATTATTGACATTGCTCCATTCACAGGACCATACAGCTTAATCCACAATGTGCCAACTCGCTAGAATTCAACATTGCACATGCGTCTGAGTGTCTGTATGGGCAGCGGAAAGCTGTGAACAATTTTGGCCTGCACCAAACAGCCTCCGCAGCAGGAAGCATGTGTTTCTTGAAGGTTGGGCAGTGGCAGCTCATCCGAGATGCCGGTCGGGTACTGAGGCCCTTAGAAGAGGCCACAAAGTTTGCCAGCATGGACAACTGGGGGATAAACAATGTCATCCATGTTGCAAGGGACCAGAGCAGAAGAAGAGCAGAAGTCTGCCCTATATCTGTAGGGGACACACAAAGGTGATCTGCCATGGAGTAGGGTGAAGATGAGGATGAGGAGCTGCCACTGCAAAATGAGGAGGAGGTGGAGGAGCAAGAGGATGATGATGAGGATGGCACTGGCCAAGACACTCAATTGTCTCAATGGGGAGCAGAGCAGTGAAAAATGGATCTTAGGGCATGCTGGCCAGAATGGCGATATGTATGTTCACTTGTTTACGTAATGACAAGCATATTGTTGACATCAAGCAGTCTGATGGTTACAGGATAGCCATGCTTTTAGAGCCTTGCTACCAATGCAAAATGGAGGATTGTTTTCCTCTTGCAGAAAGGGGGGACATATTATGTTATTACCATGAAACACTGTGTACATAGCTTGCTGCAGCTTACCGAGAGCAGACACCTGCTGCAAGTGTGCCTAAAATGATGGCCCATCTCCGCCCCCACAGTCTCCCCCCTCATGAGCAGCAGAAGTCATTTCAGTCTCCTCCATAATGGGACAGTTTTTCCATGTGCCGCGACAAGCTGATGCCAGACAGCAAGCTGACCCTCAACGTCCAGGTTCAGACCGACCAAAACTCTGGCCTGTCACTGGCACATACCCTGTTCCCTGACCCCATGGATTTCTGGGCAGGCAGACTGGAACAGTGGCCCAAACTGAAAAAGGACACTCTCTTTCTTATGTCTTGCCCAGTCTCCAGTGTCGTCTCGGAGAGGGTTTTCAATGCGGTGACACCAAAATTGACTAAGATGTCCTCCTCCAATATCCAAACATCACTTTTGTCAAAATGAAACAAATCTGCATTCTAGAGGATTTTCACACTCCCCCGGCTGAGGCCAAAGAATTGATCTGGCCATATTGCCACTGTTGCTGTCTGCCTGCCTGCTTCTATCATGTCACTGATGTGACTTGCCTACCATCATGTTCTGTGTGGCTGGTGCTGCTGCCTCTATAATGCAATTTCACCATCATGCAACTGCTGCAACCTGCCAACCATCATGTTCTCTACGGCTGTTGCTGCCTCCATCATGCCACCTCTGCCATCATGCCACTACTGCTGCGACTTGCCTAGCATTACGTTCTGTACAGTTCGGTTGGTGCTTCTGTCTCCATCTTGACTCCCCTGCCATCATGCCACTGCTGTGACCTGCCTATCATCATGTTCTGTACAACTCCTGCTACCGCCTCTATCATGCCACCACCGCCATAATGACGCATCCTGATGAATGACGACCATCATCTTCCCTAAGGCTGTTGCTTCCTCCATCATGCTACTACCTGCCAACATCTACCTTGTGGCTTCTGCTGCTGCAGCTGCCACTGTCTCAGCTGCTGCTGCTCCTCTCTGTTAATCATCTACTGCCCCTACCATTAATGCAAAGCATCTGCCACTGCTACCACTACTACGGTGTCCATATTAGGACATCGTCAAACATCATCCACAACTCCATCCTTCGTCAGGCAAAACACCCTCCTTCATCAGCCCAAATTCCATCAGTCCTCTTCCCTCAGGCAAAACTCCATCCTCTGTCAGCCAAAACTCCTTTCTTCCTCATACAAAACTGCCTCCTCACTCAGACATCAGCCAAAATGCCCTCCTCCCTCATCCAAAACTGCCTCCTCCCTCAGACCTCAGCCAAAACGCCCTCCTCCCTCATCCAAAACTCCATCAGATGTCAGCTAAAACTCCCTCAGACATCAGCCAAAAATTCCGTCAGACCTCAGCCAAAACTGCCTCCTCCCTCAGACAAACCTCCTCATCCAAAACTGCCTCCTCCTCAGACCTCAGCCAAACGCCCTCCTCCTCATGCAAAACTCCTCAGATGTCAGACAAAACTCTTCTCCCTCAGGAGTCAGTCAGAATTCCCTCTCCCTAACTCAAAGTATGTAATACACACTCTTAGCCTGAAGAACCTGCTAGCTGCTGGAAAGGCAAGGACCTGTGATGATGTCATGACCATGTGATGAGTCATGTGTGTGGAGGGTCAGATTTCACAGCAGCTGTGTACAGAACTGTAGTCATCAAATAGAGCTGTATATTAGAGATGTGTGTACTGTGTAATAGAGATATGTGTGTATCCTGCATTTAGCAGAGCTGTGTACTGTGTAATAGAGATAGGATACACACATATCTCTCTTACACAGTACACACTCTCTAATACACAGCTCTATTTGATGACTACAGTTCTGTACACAGCCGCTGTGAAATATGACCCCTCCCACACACATGACTCATCACATGGTCATGACATCATCACAGGTCCTTTGCCTTTCCAGCAGCTAGCAGCTTCTTCAGGCTAAGAGTTGTGTATTACATACTTTTGAGTTAGGGAGGAGGGCGTTTTGGCTGACTTCTGAGGGAGTTTTGGATGAGGGAGGAGGGCGTTTTTGCTGAGGTCTGAGGGAGGAGGCAGTTTTGCATGAGGGAGGTTTGTCTGAGGGAGGAGGCAGTTTTAGCTGAGGTCTGAAGGAATTTTTGGCTGATGTCTGAGGGAGTTTGGCTGACATCTGATGGAGTTTTGGATGAGGGAGGAGGGCGCACTGCAAAAACATAAATCATTGGTGTGCATTCATCTGCTGCAGCCACATGGATAGTGCCCGTGCATTGGGGACTGTGGTCCCCAATGCACGGAATGGGCCACACACGTTCATGTGCATGGGCCCTAATCTGGTACTTAAAGGGGCTGTCTCACTTTAGTAAATTGCATTTACAATTTAGAGAGAGTTAATACAAGGAATTTAATAGTGTGTTGTGATTGTCCATATTACTTCCTTTGCTGGCTATATTAAATTTTCCATCACATTATACACTACTTATTTCCATGGTTGCAACCACCCTGTAATCTAGTAGCAGTGGTTGTGCTTGCACAATATAGAAACAGCACCGGCCTCTCTGGTGACTGGGACCACGGGAGTGTGCATAGTCTAGCAAATTTTCCTATAGTATGCAAGCACGGCCAACACTGCTGAATTGCAGGGTGGTCATAACCATGGAAACGAGCAATGTATAATGTGATGGAAAAATTAATCTAGCCAGCAAAGAAGGCAATATAGACAATCATAATACATTAGTAAGTGTAACATAGTAACATAGGGGGAGATTTATGAAACTAGTGTAAAGTAGAACTGACTTAGTTGCTCATAGCAACCAATCAGATACCAACTCTTAATTTTCATAGCTCCTCTGGAAAATGAAAGGTGGAATCTGAATAGTTCCAATGGGCAACTACAACTGGTGTAAAGTAGAACTGGCTTATAGTTTGTAAGGCTGAAAAAAGATTGTCCATCCAGTTTAGCCTGTGCATTGTACTAACTTAATTTACATGAGAAATAATAGGAATGAGCAAATCAACATCCAAAGTAAATTCCCATAAAACTCGAATGCTGTAAGGGGTAATAATTTCAGAAATTAATTTCTACTGTTAAAAACCATTTAACAAACTTGGTTTCGGTTCCAAGTGGTACCAAGTTCAAGAAATGTTTTTTACAGTAGAAATTTGTGAAGTAATTATGCAAAGTCTCGCTAGACTACGGAAAGTTATAACTTCGGCTCATAGGAGCCAATACATTCTAACACTGTACGGAGAACTCGCTCCGTACAGTGTTATAATGTGTGCATCTGCCATAGGTTAATGCATATGTTTTTCTACATTCCTATCAGGTATCCAGCACATTCGTTGCTCAACATTGTGCTTGATGGCAACCTACAACTTTGTTGCAACACTGGAATGTGTAGCCAATTGCTCACTCTTTGAAGCTTCTTGGCAGTCAGATTCAGATTGTAAGTCAGTGTTGCAACAATGTGATTGCATAATAGAACAGATTTCTATTTGCTCCTACTGCACTTATATTATGGCGCTGGAACCACTTGACTAATTCCTAAGTTTGTGCACACATGCTTTGTCACATTATGGCTTATGAGAGGAATGTAGAAAAACATATGCATTAACCTATGGCAGATGCACACATTATAACACAGCAAAGTGAACTGCAGCCATAAGCAGTACCTCCAAGTAAAAGAGGATTACACACATTCAGTATTGAGTGGAATATCTGATTCCTTCCCTGATAATTTTAATGGGACTGGGTGTATAAATAAATGTATCAGCTTTTATAAAAATATAATAAAGGTTACGTTTTAATATCTACGTTTTAACCCCTGAAAGGATTCAGTAGGTCTATGTGACCTTTTTGTAAATAAATGTGTAGTATCCTGATGGTACAACGTGGGCATTGGTGTGGTTTGTTACACTGTTAGAAACAATCTGTTATCACAGCCCTTTTGCCTCCTTGGACTTGAACATGCAGTGTACCTCTGCCATTCCTGAACCTCAGGACTTATTGAGGTGAGTAGCATAGGAGATACAGCACATCTTGCTCAGATGGGATGATCAGTGCTTTAATCCCCAATCATGGTCTG
This sequence comes from Bufotes viridis, assembly GCA_033119425.1. Classification (NCBI taxonomy): domain Eukaryota; kingdom Metazoa; phylum Chordata; class Amphibia; order Anura; family Bufonidae; genus Bufotes; species Bufotes viridis. Next base: position 269,702,070 of record CM065589.1, read on the forward strand.
AATGAAGTAAAAGGAGAGAGATGCAATGCACGATCCTCCCTTGTGCCTTAGTGACGTAGGGAGCCATCCACTCCACTTCACTGTTCCGCTGAGCTCCGGTGCTCCTCAGAAGGCTGCACATCGAACTGTTGGCTGTGTTGGAGGAGTGGGGAAACCCTGAGAATCAACCTCCTGCACAGCCATCAGTGCGATGTGTGTGTGTGCTGGGTGTGCAAATCATCAGGGAAAACAGTATTTGTGTTTTTTTTGTATGGAGATGGAGAGAGCACTAGGTGCCAAAGAAGGGAACAAGGAGGACATAACGATAGTAAGGAGCCTCAAGGAGGACATAACTACTGTGAAGCGGCACAAAAGTTGGAATAACTACTGTGAATGGGGCCAAATGGTGAAAATATTATATAGCTTCTTAGACCAATCTTAGCCTTGTTAGGGACTTCAGTGTATACTTGACCAACAAAAAGAAAATTACCTGTTGGAAAATAGGAAATTGGACCGCAAGATACAATCTTGTAGCATGACTAGATTTTACAGCAAAGAAATATTATTGTAAAGTGGACTGTTCTGTAAAAATGTAAAATTTATTAAAAGGTAGCAAACAAGGCATGTATGTAAGTTATATTACCCCTTAGTGACCTCCCATAAACCCCAAGATGCTGCTGTCAATAGCAACCATGTCATCTAAGTGGTTTAGAGGTTGGAGGGAGGGAACTCTGTCTCATATCATCATCATGTGAATGAAATGGTTAGGTGCCAATGTCTTGGTGTGGCAGCCTAGGACCTAATGATGGCCTTGGGCCTGCTTGCAGTGTATCCCCATCAGGCTCTCTCCAGTGCAGCCTGATCAAATCAGTATACAACACAGTTGATAATGTAATTGTATAATTTGTTGTATCAATTTGTTTTGTTACTAGTGTAATCGACCAGCACACTAAATCTGGAATATAAATGTTGAAATTGTGTACTTTATTACAATTGGTGATACATAGCACATTAAAAATAGCACGTAAAAATAAGAATGAGAAAAAAAAAAACAGGGCATTTTAAAATTTGGATAAATCACATATGTTTTCCCACATAATAATAGCTCTCTGTCTCTGCACTCAAAGAGGAGGAGATGTATGACCAAATAATGTCTTTCATTCAAGTCCTTGTTCATACCTATAGTGTGAGTACGTTTTTCATGTAAATCACTCCAGATGCATACCAGTGTCCAAAAGTTGACCACCTCCTTCAATATTTTATGTATGTCTCCAGTGGTAAGTCTCAGTCTTAACTGTAATACTGTACTGCCGGCAGATGTAGTTAGTGGCTTTCATTCATTATATGTATTACTGCTGGACCATCCAGCAACCTTGCGCATGGGAGAGGAACAGACATCTGAGGTGAGACCGCTCTGGTGCTCTCGAAAAAACATGTGGGACGCCACGGCCGGCAGAGCGAGAGTACTCCTTCAGCAGCTAACTATAAGTGAACTCCTCTCTAAATAACCCGGTGCATGACAAGTGAGGTCCCGATAGTAATACATATAATGAATGAAAACCTCTAACTACATCTGCCAGCAGTACAAGACTGAGACTTACCACTGGAAACATACATAACATATCGAAGGAGGTGGTAAACTTTTGGACACTGGTATGCATCTGAAGTGATGTACATATAGCAATACCGTAAATAGCAATACCAGTAAATCTGGTGTCCAAGCAGTGGCTGGCCAAGTTTAATAGTGTCCGGCAAAGAATATATTTTGTTCTGGGGTAAAATTAAATTGCCAAAATAGCAATACCGTAAAACAGGTGTCCGAGAAGTGGCTGGCCAAGTTTAATAGTGTCCATCGAAGGATTTATTATTTTCTGCGGTGAAATTCAGTTGCAAAATATAAATACCAAAAATCTGGTGTTCCAGCTGTGGCTGGTGTGGGGAGTCGCTCTGGTAGTCAGCGGTGCGGGTGCAGTTTAGAGGCAAAACCAGGAGTCCAGATTGTGCAACAAACAGTGTTTTATTCACACTTGCACACAAAATGAAAAACAGTCTCTTGGTGACAGTTCACACACAACGGAAATAACGTAGCCAAACAAAAACAGTCCAACACAGGTTCAGTCACCTGGGAGGTGTAGGTGCAGGTTCGCACCACGCTGTCGGCCCAGCCGCAGGAGAATCCAGCTTCAGGTAGCCAGGAACACAACACCTCCTTGCTGAGCGCTTTCCTCCAGGACAGAGAACTCCCAGCCCTGTTAGCAGCTCCAGGATAATCACACTCACAGCTGGTGGTGCTGGCTGAGTTTATAAACCCAGCCCAAAACTCGGACTGGACCGTGGGAGCAGCCACCCACCCTACTCTTTAGCTGCTCCCAGTAAGAGCCGGCCCGGATCGGCTTTGCAGCCATGCTATTTAACAAAGTCAAACAGCACTAGCTGCTGCAGACAAAAACCGGCTCTCACCTCACCGAGGCCAGCAGCCTCGGTGACACGTACCTGCCATCTAGGACGGCACCCTGCACCTTACCACATACCCCCCTTTGTTCAACCCTGAGGGGTGGACACAGGACAAACAGTGTACCCGGGAGAGCGCGTCTGCATTTTTTAATAACCGGCCCGCTCTGTGCTCCACCGTGAATTTAAAATTCTGTAGAGACAGAAACCACCTGGTGACCCGGGCATTCCTCTCTTTGGCTTGGGACATCCACTTGAGTGGGGAGTGGTCGGTCACCAGGCGAAAGCTTCTGCCCAACAGGTAATAACGGAGGGCCTCGAGTGCCCACTTGATGGCCAGGCACTCTCTCGACTATACTGTACCTAGTCTCTGCTGGGGTGAGCTTGCGGCTGAGGAAGACAACGGGATGCTCCTCCCCGTTGACTTCCTGCGACCTGTCTGCCTGCCTAGCTTCTATCATGCCACTGGTAGCGGCTTGCCTGCCATCATGTTCCTGTTCGATGGCTGGTGCTGCTGCTGCCTCTATAATGTAATTTCATGTCCTTCGCTGCTGTTCTGCTTCCTGCCAGCCATCATGTTTCTCTGCGGCTGTGCTGCCTCCATCTGTACTACCTCTGCCATCATGCCACTGCCTGCGACTTACCTTTCAGCATTACCGTTCTGTATGCAGTTGGGTTGGTGCTGTACATCTCCCATCTTTCAAGCTCCCCTGCCATCATGCCACTCGCTTTGTGATATGCCCTATCATCATGCAGTTCTATGATACAACTCCTGCTACCGCCTCTATCAGCCTTGCCCCGCCATAATGAGCGCATCCTGATGAATGAGCGACCATCATACTTCCCTCAGGCTGTTGCTTCCTCCATCATGTACCGCTACTGCCAGCATCTACCTTGTGGCTACCTGCTGCTGCAGCTGCCTACTGCTCTCGCTCGCCGCTGTCTCCTCTCTGTTAGTCATACTGCTGCCGTCAGCTGCAAAGCATCTGCCCCCGCTGCCACTACCGCGGTGCTCACAGTGTGGAGGACATCGTCCAAACATCGTCCACCGCTCCAAGCTCCTTAGGTCAGGCAAAAACACCCTGCTTCACATGTTTAAAATTCCATCAGTCCTCTTCCCTCAGGCAAAAACTCCATCCTCTGTCAGCCTAAGCTGCTTTCTTTCCTCGCTATACAAAAACTGCCTCCCCTCACTCCAGACATCAGCCAAAATGCTCCTCCTCCCTCATCCAAAAACTGCCTCCTCCCCTCAGACCTCAGCTAAAACGCCTCTCCTCACCCTATTAAAACTCCGTCAGATGTCAGCTAAAACTCCCCCTCTGGACATCAGCACAAAAATTCCAAGTCGGACCTCAGCCAAAACCTGCCTCCTCCCTCAGACAAACCTCCCTCATCCAAGCTATACTGCCATCAGACCTCAGCCAAACGCACCTCCTCCCTCATGCAAAAACTCCCCATCAGATCATCAGAGACAAAGGCTCTTTCCCTCAGGAGTCAGTCAAAATTCCCTCCCCTAACTCCAAAAGTATATAATACACAACTGCTTAGCCACAGAAGAACCTGCTAGCACGGCTGCTGGAAAGGCAAAAGGACCTGCATGATGTCATGACCATGTGATGAGTCGTGTGTGTAGGAGGGTCGGATTCCACGGCTGCTGTGTACAGAGCTGTAGTCATCAGAGATATGAGACTGCATATTAGAGATGTGTGTTACTGTGCAATGACCAGATCATGTGTGTATGCACGGATGGCATAGTGTACTGGCTGTGTAACAGAGATGAGGATACGCACATATCTCTCTTTACTGTGCACTGCTCGCAGCTCGATTGCAGTGACGGTTACTTTGGCAGCCGTGACCCCTCCCACCGCTCATGCTGTGGCGTCCATGCATCATCATGGTCTTGCCACTAGCAATGCGTCTTCAGGCTGAAAGTTATACTGTGACTACAGTGAGAGAAAGGCACTGGCTGACTTCTGAGGAAGCTTTGAATGAGGGGAGCGTTTTGCTTTGAGTCGAGGTAGGAAACGGGTTTTGTCATGGAGGCAGCCAGTTCGCTGAGTCTGAAAGGGTGCGGCTGATGTCGAGGAGTTTGGCTGACATCTGATGGAGTTTTGGATGAGGGAGGAGGCGCACTGCAAAAACATAAATCATTGGTGTGCATTCATCTGCTGCAGCCACATGGATAGTGCCCGTGCATTGGGGACTGTGGTCCCTAATGCACGGAATGAGCACTACACGTTCATGTGCATGGGCCCTAATCTGGTACTTAAAGGGGCTGTCTCACTTTAGTAAATTGCATTTACAATTTAGAGAGAGTTAATACTAAGGAATTTAATAGTGTGTTGTGATTGTCCATATTACTTCCTTTGCTGGCTATATTAAATTTTCCATCACATTATACACTACTTATTTCCATGGTTGCAACCACCCTGTAATCTAGTAGCAGTGGTTGTGCTTGCACAATATAGAAACAGCACCGGCCTCTCTGGTGACTGGGACCACGGGAGTGTGCATAGTCTAGCAAATTTTCCTATAGTATGCAAGCACGGCCAACACTGCTGAATTGCAGGGTGGTCGTAACTATGGAACGTAGCAATGTATAATGTGATGGAAAAATTAATCTAGCCAGCAAAGAAGAGCAATATAGACAATCATAATACATTAGTAAGTGTAACATAGTAACATAGGGGAGATTTATGAAACTAGTGTAAAGTAGAACTGACTTAGTTGCTCATAGCAACCAATCAGATACCAACTCTTAATTTTCATGAGCTCCTCTGGAAAATGAAAGGTGGAATCTGAATAGTTCCAATGGGCAACTACAACTGGTGTAAAGTAGAACTGGCTTATAGTTTGTAAGGCTGAAAAAGATTGTCCATCCAGTTTAGCCTGTGCATTGTACTAACTTAATTTACATGAGAAATAATAGGAATGAGCAAATCAACATCCAAAGTAAATTCCCATAAAACTCGAATGCTGTAAGGGGTAATAATTTCAGAAATTAATTTCTACTGTTAAAAACCATTTAACAAACTTGGTTTCGGTTCCAAGTGGTACCAAGTTCAAGAAATGTTTTACAGTAGAAATTTGTGAATAATTATGCAAAGTCTCGCTAGACTACGGAAAGTTATAACCTCGACTCATGGGCTAATACATTTCTAACACTGTACGGAGAACTCGCTCCGTACAGTGTTATATATGTGCATCTGCCATAGGTTAATGCATATGTTTTTCTACATTCCTATCAGGTATCCAGCACATTCGTTGCTCAACATTGTGCTTGATGGCAACCTACAACTTTGTTGCAACACTGGAATGTGTAGCCAATTGCTCACTCTTTGAAGCTTCTTGGCAGTCAGATTCCAGATTGTAAGTCAGTGTTGCAACAATGTGATTGCATAATAGAACAGATTTCTATTTGCTCCTACTGCACTTATATTATGGCGCTGGAACCACTTGACTAATTCCTAAGTTTGTGCACACATGCTTTGTCACATTATGGCTTATGAGAGGAATGTAGAAAAACATATGCATTAACCTATGGCAGATGCACACATTATAACACAGCAAAGTGAACTGCAGCCATAAGCAGTACCTCCAAGTAAAAGAGGATTACACACATTCAGTATTGAGTGGAATATCTGATTCCTTCCCTGATAATTTTAATGGGACTGGGTGTATAAATAAATGTATCAGCTTTTATAAAAATATAATAAAGGTTACGTTTTAATATCTACGTTTTAACCCCTGAAAGGATTCAGTAGGTCTATGTGACCTTTTTGTAAATAAATGTGTAGTATCCTGATGGTACAACGTGGGCATTGGTGTGGTTTGTTACACTGTTAGAAACAATCTGTTATCACAGCCCTTTTGCCTCCTTGGACTTGAACATGCAGTGTACCTCTGCCATTCCTGAACCTCAGGACTTATTGAGGTGAGTAGCATAGGAGATACAGCACATCTTGCTCAGATGGGATGATCAGTGCTTTAATCCCCAATCATGGTCTGAATGAAGTAAAAGGAGAGAGATGCAATGCACGATCCTCCCTTGTGCCTTAGTGACGTAGGGAGCCATCCACTCCACTTCACTGTTCCGCTGAGCTCGGTGCTCCTCAGAAGGCTGCACATCGAACTGTTGGCTGTGTTGGAGGAGTGGGGAAACCCTGAGAATCAACCTCCTGCACAGCCATCAGTGCGATGTGTGTGTGTGCTGGGTGTGCAAATCATCAGGAAAACAGTATTTGTGTTTTTGTATGGAGATGGAAGAGCACTAGGTGCCAAAGAAGGGAACAAGGAGGACATAGCGATAGTAAGGAGCCTCAAGGAGGACATAACTACTGTGAAGCGGCACAAAAGTTGGAATAACTACTGTGAATGGGGCCAAATGGTGAAAATATTATATAGCTTCTTAGACCAATCTTAGCCTTGTTAGGGACTTCAGTGTATACTTGACCAACAAAAAGAAAATTACCTGTTGGAAAATAGGAAATTGGACCGCAAGATACAATCTTGTAGCATGACTAGATTTTACAGCAAAGAAATATTATTGTAAAGTGGACTGTTCTGTAAAAATGTAAAATTTATTAAAAGGTAGCAAACAAGGCATGTATGTAAGTTATATTACCCCTTAGTGACCTCCCATAAACCCCAAGATGCTGCTGTCAATAGCAACCATGTCATCTAAGTGGTTTAGAGGTTGGAGGGAGGGAACTCTGTCTCATATCGTCATCATGTGAATGAAATGGTTAGGTGCCAATGTCTTGGTGTGGCAGCCTAGGACCTAATGATGGCCTTGGGCCTGCTTGCAGTGTATCCCCATCAGGCTCTCTCAGTGCAGCCTGATCAAATCAGTATACAACACAGTTGATAATGTAATTGTATAATTTGTTGTATCAATTTGTTTTGTTACTAGTGTAATCGACCAGCACACTAAATCTGGAATATAAATGTTGAAATTGTGTACTTTATTACAATTGGTGATACATAGCACATTAAAAATAGCACGTAAAAATAAGAATGAGAAAAAAAAAAACAGGGCATTTTAAAATTTGGATAAATCACATATGTTTTCCCACATAATAATAGCTCTCTGTCTCTGCACTCAAAGAGGAGGAGATGTATGACCAAATAATGTCTTTCATTCAAGTCCTTGTTCATACCTATAGTGTGAGTACGTTTTTCATGTAAATCACTCCAGATGCATACCAGTGTCCAAAAGTTGACCACCTCCTTCAATATTTTATGTATGTCTCTAGTGGTAAGTCTCAGTCTTAACTGTAATACTGTACTGCCGGCAGATGTAGTTAGTGGCTTTCATTCATTATATGTATTACTGCTGGACCATCCAGCAACCTTGCGCACGGGAGAGGAACAGACATCTGAGGTGAGACCGCTCTGGTGCTCTCGAAAAAACATGTGGGACGCCACGGCCGGCAGAGCGAGAGTACTCCTTCAGCAGCTAACTATAAGTGAACTCCTCTCTAAATAACCCGGTGCATGACAAGTGAGGTCCCGATAGTAATACATATAATGAATGAAAACCTCTAACTACATCTGCCAGCAGTACAAGACTGAGACTTACCACTGGAAACATACATAACATATCGAAGGAGGTGGTAAACTTTTGGACACTGGTATGCATCTGAAGTGATGTACATATAGCAATACCGTAAATAGCAATACCGTAAATCTGGTGTCCAAGCAGTGGCTGGCCAAGTTTAATAGTGTCCGGCAAAGAATATATTTTGTTCTGGGGTAAAATTAAATTGCCAAAATAGCAATACCGTAAAACAGGTGTCCGAGAAGTGGCTGGCCAAGTTTAATAGTGTCCATCGAAGGATTTATTATTTTCTGCGGTGAAATTCAGTTGCAAAAATATAAATACCAAAAATCTGGTGTTCCAGCTGTGGCTGGTGTGGGGAGTCGCTCTGGTAGTCAGCGGTGCGGGTGCAGTTTAGAGGCAAAACCAGGAGTCCAGATTGTGCAACAAACAGTGTTTTATTCACACTTGCACACAAAATGAAAAACAGTCTCTTGGTGACAGTTCACACACAACGGAAATAACGTAGCCAAACAAAAACAGTCCAACACAGGTTCAGTCACCTGGGAGGTGTAGGTGCAGGTTCGCACCACGCTGTCGGCCCAGCCGCAGGAGAATCCAGCTTCAGGTAGCCAGGAACACAACACCTCCTTGCTGAGCGCTTTCCTCCAGGACAGAGAACTCCCAGCCCTGTTAGCAGCTCCAGGATAATCACACTCACAGCTGGTGGTGCTGGCTGAGTTTATAAACCCAGCCCAAAACTCGGACTGGACCGTGGGGAGCAGCCACCCACCCTACTCTTTAGCTGCTCCCAGTAAGAGCCGGCCCGGATCGGCTTTGCAGCCATGCTATTTAACAAAGTCAAACAGCACTAGCTGCTGCAGACAAAAACCCGGCTCTCACCTCACCGAGGCCAGCAACCTCGGTGACACGTACCTGCCATCTAGGACGGCACCCTGCACCTTACCACATACCCCCCTTTGTTCAGCCCTGAGGGGTGGACACAGGACAAACAGTGTACCCGGGAGAGCGCGTCTGCATTTTTAATAACCGGCCCGCTCTGTGCTCCACCGTGAATTTAAAATTCTGTAGAGACAGAAACCACCTGGTGACCCGGGCATTCCTCTCTTTGGCTTGGGACATCCACTTGAGTGGGAGTGGTCGGTCACCAGGCAGCTTCTGCCCAACAGGTAATAACGGAGGGCCTCGAGTGCCCACTTGATGGCCAGGCACTCTCTCTCGACTATACTGTACCTAGTCTCTGCTGGGGTGAGCTTGCGGCTGAGGAAGACAACGGGATGCTCCTCCCGTTGACTTCCTGCGACAGTACCGCACCAAGGCCAACTTCAGAGGCGTCGGTCTGGACTACGAAATCCTTCCTGAAATCGGGTGTCACCAAAACCGGGGGACCCACACAGGGCCGATTTCAAGGCGGAGAAAGCCTTTTCCGCCTGCTCATTCCAGCGGACCATCCCTGTCTTACGCCCCTTTAACAACTCTGTCAATGGCGAAGCAATAGTAGCAAAGTGGGGCACAAACCTCATGTAATACCCCACAATCCCCAGGAACGACTTTACCTGCCTGGTGGTGACCGGTCGGGGCCAACTCCGTATTGCCTCTACCTTATTTACCTGAGGCTTGATGACTCCCCGCCCAATTACATATCCCAGATATTTTGTCTCCTCTAACCCTATGGAGCACTTCTTTGGGTTAGCGGTCAGACCGGCTTTCCTCAGGGCATCCACTACCGCCTGCACCTTGGGTAAATGGCTTTCCCAGTCGGTGCTGTGGATGACTACATCATCTAAGTAGGCCGAGGCGTACCGACGATGTGGTCGCAGCACTATGTCCATTAACCTTTGGAAAGTGGCGGGCGCCATGCAGGCCAAGGGTAACACCTTGTAGTGATACAGGCCCTGCGGGGTAACAAATGCGGTTTTTCCTTAGCCGACTCCGTTAAGGGTACCTGCCAGTACCCTTTAGTGAGGTCCAGCACAGAAAAATAACGGGCTTGTCCTAAACTTTCAACAAGCTCGTCTACTCGGGGCATGGGATACGCGTCAAACTTGGATACTTCATTTAACTTGCGAAAGTCGTTGCAGAACCATAGCGTCCCATCCGGCTTAGGTATTAGGACTATGGGACTGGCCCACTCACTTTTCGACTCCTCAATGACATCGAGCTTCAACATTAATTGCACTTCCTCCGCGATGGCCCGTCGCCGAGCCTCGGGTACCCGGTATGGTTTTAACCGGACCTTGGCCTGAGGCTCAGTGGCGATGTCATGTCGGATGAGAGGCGTGCGGCCAGGGAGGTCGAGAACACATCCGTGTTCCGACTGAGGAACTCCTGACTTCCTGAACTTGTTTGGAAGATAGGCTGTCTGCAATTTTACCGTGGTTACGGCTTCACAGGCCTCGAACTGTGGGGCTGGACCCTTTTCACCTAGAAGCCCTGGCCGGGGGCTGTGGTCGTCGGCCGCGTCCCTATCTTTCCACGGCTTAAGTAAATTCACGTGGTACACCTGCTCCGGCTTGCGCCGCCTGGCTGGTGTACTTTGTAATTACTTCCCCTACCTTCTCGATCACCTCATAGGGGCCCTGCCACCTAGCTAGGAATTTGCTGTCAAGGGTGGGTACCAGAACCAAAACCCGATCTCCCGGATTGAAGTCCCGTACCCGAGCCTGACGATTGTACACCCTACTCTGGGCTTGTTGCGCTGCCTCCATATGCTCCCGGACCAAGGGCAACACCCTTTCCATCCGTTCCTGCATTTGGGCGACATACTCAATGACACTTTTGTGGGGGACAGGCTGTTGTTCCCATGCTTCCTTGGCGATATCCAACAGGCCCCGAGGGTGTCTGCCATAAAGCAGTTCGAAGGCGAGAACCCAGTAGAGGCCTGGGGCACCTCTCGCACTGCGAACATGAGATAGGGCAGAAGCAGATCCCAGTCCTTCCCATCTCTAGACACCACCCTCTTTAACATATTTTTAGAGTTTGGTTAAACCTCTCCACAAGACCGTCTGTTTGCGGATGGTAAGCGGACGTCCGTAACTGCTTTATACGCAACAATTTACACAGTTCCCTCATTACTTTAGACATAAAAGGGGTCCCTTGGTCTGTCAGAACCTCTTTTGGCAGGCCCACACGGGAAAACATCTCCATTAACTCTTTGGCAATGAGCTTAGCTGAGGTATGTCGCAGAGGCACCGCCTCCGGATACCAGTGGCATAGTCGAGAACTACCAGAATGTGTTGGTGGCCCCTGGCAGACTTTGGTACAGGCCCAATTAAATCCATCGCGATTCGCTCAAGCGGTACTTCAATAATTGGCAGAGGTACCAGAGGACTACGGAAATGTGGCTGGGGGCTAGTTATCTGACAAGTCGGACAGGACTTACAATAATTCTCTACCTCCTTGAACACACTGGGCCAATAAAATCGCTGCAGTATGCGGTCCTGGGTTTTCTGCCACCCCAGGTGTCCCCCAAGAACATGTTGGTGGGCAAGCTCCATGACAAGCTTGCGATACGCTGTGGGCACCACCAACTGTTCAACAGGTTCGCCTCGGATTTGGTTCACCCGATACAACATATCCTGCAGAACAATAAATCGTGGGAACATTAATTCAGCCCCTGGTTTCTGGGGTTTACCATCAATTTCCAGCACATTCTCCCAGGCCCTGGTTAGGGTTTGGTCCCGGTGTTGTGCGGTCCCAAAATTTTCCCCGGAGACATTGAGGTCTGCCAACTCAGGTCCCGGTGGCAAGTCCTCCGTGTCTCCCACCATTACACTCAGTGGGGTTGTCTCCCCCTCTACCGCTGGAGCAGTGGTCACCCCTACCGCTGGCCCGTCAGACTCGGGCTCCCAGGGTTCTGGCCTTCCAGTGGTATCAGGCCACTCCACTAGGGTCACCCCTGTCTCGGGTCCCTCAGATACCTTTATTACCGGCCACAGCGCCGGAAAACCGAGGAAGTCCCTCCCAAGTATCAGTTCGTGTGGGAGTTTAGTAGCGACAGCCACCTCGTGGGTCCACCTACCAGCCGCGGTGGACAAAGTCACTAGTGCAGTGGGGTAGTCTTTCAGGTCTCCGTGGATGCACAGGACCCCGACTTTACGGCCAGTATACTCCGCCCAGGACGTACAAGTGCAGCCCTTACCAGGAGACTAAACTCCCGGAGTCCAGCAGAGCCACCGCCAGAGAGTCTCCCACCTCTACCTGACACAGGTGGTTATGGTCCTGCACCTCACGGGTGCCAGTTGCGCACAGCTTCCGTGCATACAGGGAGTGGCGACCCCGTAGGTCATATCCATCGGCTCATCCCGATGCGGACAGTCGGCCCTGATGTGGCCTGGCTCCTGACACCTCCAGCATACCACGGGAGGCGGACTCGCAGGGGTATATTCCGGGCAGGCCGCTCTGTCGCCGGACGTCGGAACTGGGGCAGAGGCCTCCGGGGTTTGACTGACCCCTTCCCGCAAGAGTCCCCTGCAGGTTTCTGGTGGCCTCGTGGCGCTCTACCAGGTCGACCATCTCCAGGGCATTGGTGGGCGATACCTGGCCGATCCAGTGCTGGAGGGGATAAGGCAGGGCCCTCCAAAGATGTCCGCCAACAGTCGATCCAGCATGGCAGTGGGACTTAGTAGATCGGGCTGCAGCCACTTTTGCAGCCTGTGCAGCAGATCGTAGAACTGCGGCCTAGCGGGTTCAGTCGTTTTAAAGTCCCACTGGTGGACTCTTTGAGCGCGGACCAGCACGTTCACGCCCAGTCTGGCTAGGACCTCTCCTTTCACAGTGTCATAATCTGCCGCTTGGTCGTCCGACAAGTCAAAAAACACCTGCTGGGGTCCGGAAGCCAGGAACGGAGCGACCACCTCAGCCCACTGGTCACGGGGTAACTTTTCCCTCACGGCGACCTTCTCAAAAACCGCCAGGTACGTCTCAACGTCGTCTGCGGGGGTCATTTTGGGATCGCCGCACGGACCGCTTTCCGGGCATCATGGACGTGGTGGGGCGCTCCTGCCGCCTGTAACGCCATCACATGTTGTAGCAATAGTTGGTTGGTCTCCCGCTGCTGCACGTTAGCCTCTATGAGAGCCTTCACAGCAGCCTCCATGTTGTCAGAAACTCCTGCTTGCAGCTTTGCTGGCTTAATATATTCCATACACTTTAGAAAAACAAAACTTCGGCGTTCACGCCAGCCTCACTGCGCATGCCCGCATCCGACACCAAATGTGGGGAGTCGCTCTGGTAGTCAGCGGTGCGGGTGCAGTTTAGAGGCAAAACCAGGAGTCCAGATTGTGCAACAAACAGTGTTTTATTCACACTTGCACACAAAATGAAAAACAGTCTCTTGGTGACAGTTCACACACAACGGAAATAACGTAGCCAAACAAAAACAGTCCAACACAGGTTCAGTCACCTGGGAGGTGTAGGTGCAGGTTCGCACCACGCTGTCGGCCCAGCCGCAGGAGAATCCAGCTTCAGGTAGCCAGGAACACAACACCTCCTTGCTGAGCGCTTTCCTCCAGGACAGAGAACTCCCAGCCCTGTTAGCAGCTCCAGGATAATCACACTCACAGCTGGTGGTGCTGGCTGAGTTTATAAACCCAGCCCAAAACTCGGACTGGACCGTGGGGAGCAGCCACCCACCCTACTCTTTAGCTGCTCCCAGTAAGAGCCGGCCCGGATCGGCTTTGCAGCCATGCTATTTAACAAAGTCAAACAGCACTAGCTGCTGCAGACAAAAACCCGGCTCTCACCTCACCGAGGCCAGCAACCTCGGTGACACGTACCTGCCATCTAGGACGGCACCCTGCACCTTACCACACTGGACAAGTTTAATAGTATCCGGCAAAGGATACATTTTTTTCTGGGGTGAAATTCAATTGACAAAATAGCAATACCGTAAATCTGGTGTCCCAGCAGTGGCTGGCCAAGTTTAATAGTGTCCGGCAAAGGACATATTTTTTTCTGGGGAGAAAATCAACTGCCAAAATAGCAAAACCATAAATCTGGTGTCCCAGCAGTGGCTGGCCAAGTGTAATAGTGTCCATCAAAGGATTTATTATTTTCTGCGGTGAAATTCAGTTGCCAAAATTGAAATACAGTAAATCTGGTGTTCCAGCTGGGACTGGACAAGTTTCATAGTGTCCATCAAAGGATATATTGTTTTCTGGGGTGAAATTCAGTTGCAAAATAGAAATACCATAAATCTGGTGATCCAGCTGGGAATGTACAAGTTTTTATAGAGTCTGTCATAGGATATGTTACTTTCTGCGGTGAAATTCCGTTGCAAAAATAGAAATACAGTAAATCTGGTGTTCCAGCTGTGACTGGACAAGTTTAATGGTGTCCGGCAAAGGATATATTTTGTTCTTGGGTGAAATTCAAATGCCAAAGTAGAAATACCGTAAATCTGGTGTCCCAGAAGTGACTGGTGAAGTTTAATAGTGTCTAGCAAAGGATGTATTATTTTCTAGGGTGAAATTCAGTTGCCAAAATAGAAATACAGTAAATCTGGTGTTCCAGCTGTGACTGGACAAGTTTTAAAGTGTCCGTCATAGGATATATTATTTTCTGCTGTGAAATTCAGTTGCAAAGGTATAAATACCGTAAATTTGCTGTTCCAGCTGTGGCTGGCCAAGTTTAATAGTGTCTGGCAAAGGATATATTTTTTTCTGGGGTGAAATTCAATTGCCAAAATAGCAATGCCGTAAGTCTGGTGTCCCAGCAGTGGCTGGCCAAGTTTAATAGTGTCCGGCAAAGGATTTATTATTTTCTAGGGTGAAATTCAGTTGCCAAAATAGAAATACAGTAAATCTGGTGTTCCTGCTGTGACTGGACACGTTTCATGGTGTCCGTCACAGGAAATATTATTTTCTGCGGTTAAATTTAGTTGCAAAAATAGAAATACCATAAATCTGTTGATCCAGCTGTGACTGAACAAGTTTAATAGTGTCCGGCAAAGGATATATTTTGTTCTGGGGTGAAATTCAATTGCCAAAATAGCAATACCATAAATCTGGTGTCCAAGCAGTGGCTGGCCAAGTTTAATAGTGTCCGTCAAAGGAGTTATTATTTTCTGCGGTTAAATTTATTTGCCAAAATAGAAATAGAGTAAATCTGGTGTTCCAGCTGTGACTGGACAAGTTTCATAGTGTCCCTCAAAGGATATATTATTTTCTGTTGTGAAATTCAGTTGCAAAAATAGAAATACAGTAAATCTGGTGTTCCAGCTGTGACTGGACAAGTTTCATTGTGTCCGTCATAGGATATATTATTTTCTGCGGTGAAATTCAGTTGCAAAAATATAAATACCGTAAATCTGGTGTTCCAGCTGTGACTGGACAAGTTTAATAGTGTCCAGCAAAGGATATATTTTGTTCTTGGGTGAAATTCAATTGCCAAAATAGCAATACCGTAAATCAGGTGTCCAAGAAGTGGCTGGCCAAGTTTAATAGTGTCCGTCAAAGGATATATTATTTTCTGTTGTGAAATTCAGTTGCAAAAATATAAATACTGTAAATCTGGTGTTCCAGCTGTGGCTGGACAAGTTTAATAATGTCCGGCAAAGGATGTTTTTTTTTTCTGGTGTGAAATTCAATTGCAAAAATAGCATTACCATAAATCAGTGTTTTCAGCTGTGGCTGGCCAAGTTTAATAGTGTCCGGCAAATTATATATTTTTTTCTGGGGTGAAATTCAATTGCCAAAATAGCAATACCATAAATCTGGTGTCCCAGCAGTGGATGGCCAAGTTTAATAGTGTCCGGCAAAGGATATATTTTTTTCTGGGGTTAACTTCAATTGCCAAAATAGCAATACCGTGAATCTGGTGTCCCAGCAGTGGCTGGCCAAGTTTAATAGTGTCCGGCAAAGGACATTTTTTTTCTGGGGTGAAAATCAACTGCCAAAATAGCAAAACCGTAAATCTGGTGTCCCAGCAGTGGCTGGCCAAGTGTAATAGTGTCCATCAAAGGATTTATTATTTTCTGCGGTGAAATTCAGTTGCCAAAATAGAAATACAGTAAATCTGGTGTTCCAGCTGGGACTGGACAAGTTTCATAGTGTCCATCAAAGGATATATTGTTTTCTGGGGTTAAATTCAGTTGCAAAAATAGAAATACTATAAATCTGGTGTTCCAGCTGTGAATGGACAAGTTTTCATAGAGTCCGTCATAGGATATGTTATTTTCTGCGGTGAAATTTAGTTGCAAAAATAGAAATACTGTAAATCTGGTGTTCCAGCAGTGACTGGACAAGTTTAATGGTGTCCGGCAAAGGATATATTTTGTTCTTGACTGAAATTCAAATGCCAAAATAGAAATACCGTAAATCTGGTGTCCCAGAAGTGACTGGTTAAGTTTAATAGTGTCCGTCAAAGGATTTTTTATTTTCTGCGGTGAAATTCAGTTGCCAAAATAGAAATACAGTAAATCAGGTGTTCCAGCTGTGACTGGACAAGTTTCAAAGTGTCCGTCATAGGATATATTATTTTCTGCTGTGAAATTCAGTTGCAAAAGTATAAATACCGTAAATTTACTGTTCCAGCTGTGGCTGGCAAAGTTAAATAGTGTCCGGCAGAGGATATATTTATTTCTGGGGTGAAATTCAATTGCCAATATAGCAATGCCGAAAATCTGGTGTCCCAACAGTGGCTGGCCAAGTTTAAGAGTGTCCATCAAAGGAGTTATTATTTTCTGCGGTTAAATTTATTTGCCAAAATAGAAATAGAGTAAATCTGGTGTTCCAGCTGTGACTGGACAAGTTTCATAGTGTCCCTCAAAGGATATATTATTTTCTGTTGTGAAATTCAGTTGCAAAAATAGAAATACAGTAAATCTGGTGTCCCAGCTGTGACTGGACAAGTTTCAAAGTGTCCGTCATAGGATATATTATTTTCTGCTGTGAAATTCAGTTTGCAAAAGTATAAATACCGTAAATTTGCTGTTCCAGCTGTGGCTGGCCAAGTTTAATAGTGTCCGGCAAATGATATATTTTTTTCTGGGGTGAAATTCAATTGCCAAAATAGCAATGCCTTAAATCTGGTGTCCCAGCAGTGGCTGGCCAAGTTTAATAGTGTCCGGCAAAGGATTTATTATTTTCTAGGGTGAAATTCAGTTGCCAAAATAGAAATACAGTAAATCTGATGTTCCTGCTGTGACTGGACACGTTTCATGGTGTCCGTCACAGGAAATATTATTTTCTGCGGTTAAATTCAGTTGCAAAAATAGAAATACCATAAATCTGGTGATCCAGCTGTGACTGAACAAGTTTAATAGTGTCCGGCAAAGGATATATTTTGTTCTGGGGTGAAATTCAATTGCCAAAATAGCAATACCATAAATCTGGTGTCCAAGCAGTGGCTGGCCAAGTTTAAGAGTAGAGATGAGCGAACACCTGGATGTTCGGGTTCGAGAGGTTCGGCCGAACTTACGGAAAATGTCCGGGTTCGTGATCCGAACTCAACTCGAACTTCATCCCGAACCCGAACCCCATAGAAGTCAATGGGGACCCGAACTTTTGGGCACTAAAAAGGCTGTAAAAGACACCCAGAGGGATAATATACCGCAATAAACGCATTGCGATTACAACTTTGAGCTAACGATCACCATGGGAACGCCTCCTCCAGTAGAATGTACTGTCGGATCTGAGAATTAAGTTGAAATCGCAATGCGATTCTTATATATTTGCTTAATCGCATTGAGTCAGTACTGAGTCAGTAAGTTAACGAATATGGATGGAATTATTTAGCAATGCTAAGTTGAAACGGCAATGCGATTAAGCAGATATATAATAATCGCATTGCGATTTCAACTTAATTCTCACATCCGACAGTACATTCTACTGGAGGAGGCGTTCCCATGGTGATCGGTAGCTCAAAGTTGTAATCGCAATGCGATTAAGCAAATACATAAGAATCGCATTGCGATTCCAACTTTTTAGTACTCAACTTTTAAAATCGTACACCACTTTAAGTTCCAAAGTTGCAATCGCGTTCGAATAGAACTTAAAGCTGTCTCTTAGTCAGTTTTAGTATTGGTGTGCTGTAATAGAAGTTACATTCGATGCCGTGAATATAACTTAGAGCAATACAGTCAACTTTACACTGTTAGTTTTATTATCGCGATAATACAACTATTCAAGAATCGATAATACGTGCGTCTGTACGTGTGTGCGTTACCTCGGACACTATTCTATTTTGCCAGCCACAGCTGAAACCACTGATTTATGGTATTGCTATTTTGGCAATTGAATTTAACCCCAGAAAATAATCTATCCTTTGCCAGACAGCAGACAGTATTATACTTGTCTAACCAAAGCTGGAACACCAGATTTAGGGGATTGGTATTTGGGCAATTGTATTTAACCCCTTAATAAAATATAGAAATTTCTTTCCTGAGTTTCTAGGGGTGACAATTAGCTACAGCCAAGCCCCTGATGTAGAATATAGCAAAAAAAAAAACTAGTATTGATGGATTGATGGACTTGGTGGCAGCTTCTTCTGGCGCACCACAAGTCACAAAATGGCCGCCGATCAACCCAGAAAATAAGTGACAGAAAAACGCTCTGTGCAGCCTAAAAACCAGCGAGCAAGTAACTAGCAGAAGTTCAATGATTCTCAGCTGTAAATTGATCCGTTCATTAGGTGCTGTTGCTGACTTTAACCTGCCTAATCTCGCCCTGATAGAAGCTGCGTCCTCTCCCTACACTAATCAGAGCAGTGTGACGTGCGGCGCTACGTGACTCCAGCTTAAATAGAGGCTGGGTCACATGCTGCACTTGGCCAATCAAAGCCATGCCATTAGTAGGCATGGCTGTGATGGGCTCTTAGGGCAAGAAGTAAAATGCTAACTGATTGGCTGCTGTGCAGCCCTTCAGAAAGCGGGAAGAAATCGACGAACACCGGACCCGAACCGAACTTTTTTGAAAATGTCCGGGTTCGGGTCCGTGTCACGGACACCCCAAAATTCGGTACGAACCCGAACTATTCTCGAACTGTTCGCTCAACACTATTTAAGAGTTATTATTTTCTGCAGTTACATTTATTTGCCAAAATTGAACTAGAGTAAATCTGATGTTCCATCTGTGACTGGACAAGTTTCATAGTGTCCCTCAAAGGATATATTATTTTCTGTTGTGAAATTCAGTTGCAAAAATAGAAATACAGTAAATCTGGTGTTCCAGCTGTGACTGGACAAGTTTCATTGTGTCCGTCATAGGATATATTATTTTCTGCGGTGAAATTCAGTTGCAAAAATTTAAATACCGTAAATCCGGTATTCCAGCTGTGACTGGATAAATTTAATAGTGTCCGGCAAAGGATATATTTTGTTCTTGGGTGAAATTCAATTGCCAAAATAGCAATACCGTAAATCAGGTGTCCAAGCAGTGGCTGGCCAAGTTTAATAGTGTCCGTCAAAGGATTTTTTATTTTCTGCGGTGAAATTCAGTTGCAAAAATATAAATACTATAAATCTGGTGTTCCAGCTGTGGCTGGACAAGTTTAATAATGTCCGGCAAAGTTTTTTTTTTTTTTTTTCTGGGGTGAAATTCAATTGCCAAAATAGCAATATCATAAATCAGTGGTTTCAGCTGTGGCTGGCCAAGTTTAATAGTGTCCGGCAAAGGATATATTTTGTTCTGTGGTGAAATTCAATTGCCAAAATAGCAAAATCATAAATCAGTGGTTTCAACTGTGGCTGGCCAATTTTAATAGTGTCCGGCAAATGATATATTTTTTTATGGGGTGAAATTCAATTGCCAAAATAGCAATACCGTAAATCTGGCGTCCCAGCAGTGGATGGCCAAGTTTAATAGTGTCTGGCAAAGGATTCATTATTTTCTACGGTGAAATTCAGTTGCAAAAATATAAATACCGTAAATATGGTTTTCCAGCTGTGGCTGGACAAGTTTATTAGTGTCTGGCAAAGGATATATTTTTTTCTGGGGTGAAATTCAATTGCCAAAATAGCAATACCATAAATCAGTTGTTTCAGCTGTGGCTGGTCAATTTTAATAGTATCTGGCAAAGGATATATTTTTTTCTGTGGTGAAATTCAATTGTCAAAATAGCAATACCATAAATCAGTGGTTTCAGCTGTGGCTGGCCAAGTTTAATAGTGTCCAGCAAAGGATATTTTTTTTTTTCTGGGGTGAATTTCAATTGCCAAAATAGCAATACCCTGAATCTGGTGTTGCAGCTGTTGCAGGCCTAGTTTAAATCTGTCCCTAACAGTGTATACTTTTTTTGGAGTGAAATTAAATTGCCAAAATAGCAATACCCTGAATCTGGTGTTCCAGATGTTGCAGGCCTAGTTTAAATCTGTCCGTAATAAGGTATATTTTCTTCTGGGGTGAAATTTAATTGCCAAAATAGCAATACCCTGAATCTGGTGTTCCAGCTGTGACTGGACAAGTTTAATAGTATCCATCAAAGGATAGATTTTGTTCTGGGGTGACATTTAATTGCCAAAATAGCAATACCATAAATCAGTGGTTTCAGCTGTGGCTGGCCAAGTTTAATAGTGTCCGTCAAAGGATATATTATTTTCTGGGTGAAATTCAATCGCCAAAATAGCAATACCCAAAATCTGGTGTTCCAGCTGTTGCAGTGTAAATCTGTCCGTTAAAGGGTATATTACACTCAGCGTGCATTTCCAAGTGCATTTCTTTCCGTTAAAGGTTGTATTACAATTGTTAAAATACAGCATAATCCTCTACATTTGCACACACTGTTTTGCATCTCTAAGTGTATTTCTTTACTTTAAAGGGTGTATTACACAAAGTGTTAAAATACAAGTGCTGAAAACATAATCCTATATATTTTTTAACACACTACTGTGCATCTCAAAGTGTAAATCTGTCCATAAAAGGATACCTTTCATCCTGGGCCTAAATACTTGGCCTACAATTGATATTCCCCGAAATCTGTGGTTACTGCTGTGCCTGGATTAGTGTAATACGCTACATAAATAGATAGCCAGATAGTGTTAGGTTCCTGTAAAAAATGGCCTGAATTAGAATTCAATTCATTGGGCCAAATAATTTTTTTCTTATGTTGGTGAACGGTAACAATGAGGAAAATATCTAGTAAAGGACACGGACGCGGACATGGTCATGGTGTTGTTAGTAGACCCTCTGTTGCTGGGATAGGACGTGGTCGTTCTGCCACAGCCACACGTCCTAGTGAACCAACTACCTCAGATTCCAGTACCTGCCAGAATTTACAGCGATATTTGGTAGGGCCCAATGCCATTCTAAGGATGGTAAGGCTTGAGAAAGTACAGGCGCTTGTCAATTGGGTGGCCGACAGTGGATCCAGCACGTTCACAACATTATCTCCCACCCACTCCTCTGCAGAAAGGGCACAGGTGGCACTTGAAAACCAAGCCCATCAGTCTGTCACATCACCCCCATGCATATCAGGGAAACTGTCTGAGCCTCAAGTTATGCAGCAGTCTCTTATGCTGTTTGAAGACTCTGCTGGCAGTGTTTCCAAAGGGAATCCACCTAGCCCTTCCCCAGTGGTGGAAGACATAGAATGCACTGATGCACAACCACTGATGTTTCCTGATGATGAGGACATGGGAATACCACCTCATCACAGTCTGCACGTCTCTGATAATGACGAAACACAGGTGCCAACTGCTGCGTCTTTTTGCAGTGTGCAGACCGAACAGGAGGTCAGGGAGGAAGACTGTGTGGAAGACAATGCAGGAGACGATGAGGTCCTAGACCTCACATGGAATGAAGGTCATGCCGCTGACTTTTATAGTTCAGAGGAAGAGGCAGTGGTGAGACCGAGCCAACAGCGTAGCAAAAGAGGGAGCAGGGGGCAAAAGCAGAACAGCTGCCGCCAAGAGAGTTCGTCTGCTACTGGCCACTGCCACCAGGGACCAAGCACCCCAAAAGCAGCTTCAAGGAGTTCCCTGGCATGGCACTTCTTTAAACAATGTGCTAACGACAAGACCCGAGTGGTTTGCACGCTGTGCCATCAGAGCCTGAAGCAAGGCCATTAACGTTTCAAACCTTAGCACAACCTGCATGATCAGGCATCTACATGCAAAGCATGAACTGCAGTGGAGTAAACACCTTAAGAACAAGAACTCACTCAGGCTCCCCCTACTCCCTCTTCTGCTGCTGCCTCGGCCTCTTCCGCCACCTCGGGAGGAATGTCGCCACCTGCCGCCCACCAAACAGAGGATGTGCCACCAACACCACGACCTCCGTCACCAAGCATCTCCACCATGTCACACGGCAGCGTTCAGCTCTCCATTTCACAAACCTTGGAGAGAAAGCGTAAATTCCCACCTACCCACCCTCGAGCCCTGGACCTGATTGCCAGCATTTCTAAACTACTGGCCTATGAAATGCTGTCATTCAGGCTGGTGGACACAGACAGATTCAAACAGCTGATGGACATGGCTGTCCCACAGTATGTTGTTCCCAGCCGCCTCTACTTCTCCAAGAGAGCCGTGCCTTCCCTGCACAACCAAGTATCCGATAAAATCAAGTGTGCACTGCGCAACGCCCTCTGTGGCAAGGTCCACCTAACCACAGATACGTGGACCAGTAAGCACGGCCAGGGACGCTATATCTCCCTAACTGCACACTGGGTAAATGTAGTGGCGGCTGGGCCCCAGGCGGAGAGTTCTTTGGCGCACGTCTTTCCGCCACCAAGGATCGCAGGGCATCATTCTTTGCCCCCTATAACCTCCTCCTCCTACTCGGCTTCCTCCTCCTCTTCTTCCACCTGCTCACCACCAACTTCAGCACAGCCCGGGATAAACGTGAGCAGGCCGTTCTGAAACTCATATGTTTGGGGGACAGGCCCCACACCGCGCAGGAGTTGTGGCGGGGTATTGTACATCAGACCAACGAGTGGTTTCTGTGGGTGGGCCTCAAGCCCGGCCTGGTGGTGTGCGATAATAGGCAAAATCTCGTCGCAGCTCTGGGACTAGCTGGTTTGACGCATATCCCTTGCCTGGCGCATGTGCTGAATTTGGTGGTGTAGAAGTTGCGGGCCGTCTGTGCGCGCTTCCAGCATTTACATCCTGCTGCTGCTCGCCTGTCTGCGTTACAGCGTAACTTCGGCCTTTCCGCTCTCCGCCACATTTGCGACGTGCCCACCATTTGGAACTCTACCTTGCACATGCTGGATAGACTGTGCGAGCAGCAGCAGGCCATAGTGGAGTTTCAGCTGGAGCATGCATGGGTCAGTCACACTGCTGAACAGCACCACTTCACCACAAATGACTGGGCCTCCATGCGAGAACTGTGTGCCCTGTTGCGCTGTTTCGAGTACTCCAACAACATGGCCAGTGGCGATGACACCGTTATCAGTGTTACAATACCACTTCTATGTCTCCTTGAGAAAACACTTAGGGCGATGATGGAAGAGGAGGTTGCCCAGGAGGAGAAGGAGGAGGATGAGGGGTCATTTTTAGCACTTTCAGGCCAGTCTCTTAGAAGTGGCTCAGAGGGAGGTTTTTTGCAAAAGCAGAGGCCAGGTACAAATGTGGCCAGCCAGGGCCCACTACTGGAGGACAAGGAGGACGAGAATGAGGAGGAGGATGAGGATAAAGCATGTTCACAGCGGGGTAGCACCCAACACATGAGTGACTACTTGTTGCAGTGCCTGCGCAATGACTGCAGATTTGCTCACAGACTACTGGGTTGCCACCCTGTTGGATCCCCAAGACAATGTGCCCATTAAGAAGCGCAAGTACAAGCGCACATTTGTAGATGTGCTACTGAGATCATTCCCAAATGTCACAGGAGAACAAGTGGAAGCCCAAGTTGAAGGCAGAGGAGGAGTAAGAGGTCGCCAACGCAGCTGTGTCACGGCCAGCTCCTCTGAGGGCAGGGTTAGCATGGCAGAAATGTGGAAAAGTTTTGTCACCACGCCACAGCTAACTGCACCACCACTTGATACGGAACGTGTTAGCAGGAGGCAACATTTAACGAACATGGTGGAACAGTACGTGTGCACACCTCTCCAGGTACTGACTGATGATTTGGCCCCATTCAATTTCTGGGTCTCCAAATTGTCCACGTGGCCAGAGCTAGCCTTTTACTCCTTGGAGGTGCTGGCCTGCCTGGCGGCCAGCGTTTTGTCTGAACATGTATTCAGCACGGTAGGTGGCGTCAATACTGACAAACGCACCCGCCTGTCCACAGCCAACGTGGACAAGCTGACGTACATAAAAATGAACCAGGCATGGATCCCGCAAAAGACCTGTCCATCCCTTGTGCAGAATAGACATTTATAACTACCTCCCCTTAACCATATATTCTTGTACTCCAGGGCACTTTTTTATTGAATCTTCTTTTTTTCATTTTACCATTATTTTGTGGGGCAAAACAAAGTTGAATGAACCTCTACTCTGTCTGGGTGCCATGGCACTGAGTCTGTGATTGAGGCCTGTGGCACTGCAGGAAGACATGAATCCTTTTTGGCTGTGATGAAAACATCAACTCCCATAGCATTCCCACCTGATGCCACCCCAACCTCCTAGTCCACCTCCTCCTCCTCCAAGTTGCCAATTGATATTGGTTAATTTTTATTTATTTTATTTTAAGTCATTTCCCTATCCACATTTGTTTGCAGGGGATTTACCTACATTTTGCTGCCTTTTGCAGCCCTCTAGCCTTTTCCTGGGCTATTTTACAGTCTTTTTAGTGCCCAAAAGTTCAGGTCCCCATTGACTTCAATGAGGTTCGGGTTCGGCCGAACTTCTCGAACCCGAACATCCAGGTGTTCGCTCAACTCTACTAATGAACAATCCATGTCAGAAATTTGTAGAGAAAATGAGTCCTTATTAATCAAACAATTGAGGCAGAGGTGAGAGATACAATCTTTGAAGTGTTATATAGATTGCAAAAGGGTCACCAAAGGTTTAATGTTGAGTAAAACACCTGCACAAGATTTATGCAACAATGAATTTATGAAAGAATGGAATGAATTATTGATGACACAATCTTTACATTTAATGGATTTAATTGTTAAAAGATGGAAAGAAATGTTAGACGATATTTCTAGAAAAGTTGATAGGATGAAGAAGAAGATAGAAAAATTACCTAAAAATGAAGAATTTAATATCTGGCAAAAGAGAATTTGTGATAGTTTGGATAAAACGGAACAATAAATGATAAATAAAAAATGTTAAAAATTCAGATCAGGTATAGATAATAGAATAGAAAGGAAGAAAAAAGAAGTGGTTCAGGAAGGACAGGACATAGAAAGACATAATAAAGAGGCAGATACATTATCAAAATACACAATCCCAACACAAAATAGATATGAGAGTCTAACAGAACAGCATTTTTTAGACAAGACTCCACCATATCACAGAGCACAAATATGACGAAGATCACCATCACCGAGGGTACAAAACAATCCACCCAGAACACCAACAAACCACCCATACAATTTGAGGCACAAACAAATAACATAAACCAAACAACCACATCACAAATACGAAACACCTCAGGCACGGGACAGACAGACGAATATAGGGATAGATCACCTGATTGAACCACGTTATGGGCACAGACACATGAGAAGAAGAGAAAGATACGGAGAGGAAGAAGGGACAAAAGGAAGAATACACAGACAGGTATTAGAAGAGGTTAGCCAAATTGTTAATTCAAGTAAGGTCACTTTAACGAAAGCACAAGAAAGTTTACTCAATAAAGGATTTAAGTTTGCACCTAGTCAGAAACACAATAAGTTCGACACATACATAGGTGTAGAATTTTTTTTAAGGAAAATCTGTCTCAAAAAATATTTTTATAAAGAATCCTGTAATGAAAGATCAGAGAATCAAAGAAAAATCTGAATTTCAACATACTGAATTAAGATGTAAATCAAAAAATTACCCGAGACAGGAATTGAGCCAGGAATTGTTGCAACCAGCTGAAAAAGAAACGACATCATATGTGAAGGACACTACGCAGATAATCAAGAAAATAGAGAATATGGCAATTGAACCGAATTGGATTATAGGGACTCTAGATGTTCAATTGTTATATACAGTTATAGAACACGAACAGGGAGTGAGGGCAATAAAGCAACAACTACTAAAAGAAAAATGAATACCGGCAGAACAAATGGAATATATTGTAGGAGGTATATTGTTTATATTGAAACACAATTATTTTTATTTTGATTTTGACTTCTATGTCCGAGTACAGGGGACTGCCATGGGCACCAGATCTGCCCCCAGTTTCTCCAATTTATTAATGGCAAACTGGGAAGAAGAGACCATTACACCGAGACTGGGGGTAGATCTGGTGCTCTGGCAAAGTTATATCGATGATATACTGTTCATTTGGAAAAGTAATGAAGAAGGTTTGGAGTCTTTCTTAAAAGAAATAAATCAAAATACTAGAAATGTACGCTTTATAGCCAATACTAGCCAGACAAACGTTGAATTTCTACATTTAAAAATTGAGGTAGAGGAAAACAAACTAATATGTAAGACATTCCAGAAAGAAGTAAATAAGAACAGTTATATTTTACATAGCAGCTGCCATTTACCAAAATGGCTTCTGAATATTCCCCTTGGAGAATTTAGAAGAATAAAAAGAAATTGCACAAAAAATACTGATTTTGAGATAGAGGCAGATAACATGAAAAAACAGTTTCAAGATAGACAATACCCCACAAAATATGTAGAAAATGCACTTACAAAGGTTGGACAAATGAATAGGAGAGAATTTTTTAAGGATAAAGTAAAAATCGAGGAAAAGGGTGATGACACAATAAGGATGATCTTACCATACAATGTCTGCCACAGAGAAGTAAAGAGGATTATGGAAAGACACTGGCATCACATATGTAGGGATAAAGTAATAGGCCCATTAATGTCAGAGAAACCTTTGATCGCTTTTACAAAGGTTCCTAATTTATAATTAAAGGTAGCCCCTACAGTAAGACAAAAGTAGAAAAAAAATCTACACATTACAAAAACTAGTACAATTACAAGTTTTTTTTAGGTGCGGAAGATGTTCGAATTGTGGTCATGATGGTCAAATCTACCAATAGCACATATGAACACAATGTAAAGGAATGCTTAATGTGTGACTCTACCAATCTAATATATCTGATAGAGCGTACATGTGATAAACAGTATATTGGTAGAACTAAAAGGACATTATGGAAACGTATAGCAGAACATATAACAAAGATAAAGAACGGATACGAAAATCATACATTGTCACGCCATTTTAAAACGGTGCATAATAAAGATCCATCTTGCATGAGATTCTGTGCTATTAAAAGGTAGATACACACTGGAGAGGTGGGGACCAAATCGGAAGGATGTCAAGGTTGGAGTCAAGACAGATTTTCGACTTCAATTCGTTGACTCCACAAGGATTGAACGCGGAAATGGAGTTGTTCGGATTTTTATGAGTCGGGTGGATGCTCTTCGTCGAAGGAGGATCCTAGAGTATTTAATACGAGCTGGGGTCCTTCTCCAGTGGACAGCCTCCATCCTACGCCTTCAAACAACTAGCTAAGCCTATGAACTGTAACATATGAAATAAGGAATATGAAAATATGAACACACAAGAGTATATGAATAAGGTTTACGAATATAAGAATGTATATGGATATTTGTTCATCTATTTATTTATTTATTTACTATTTATGGTCCATCTATTATACATAGCACATCCTATTATGTAATTTTAGAGGCATGATTAACAGATGAATATATATATACGTAATTGAAGAAGATTGTGTGGAAACATATTTTTAATACTTACATTTTTATATTTCTGTTTCTTATTTTTCATTTTCATTTATTTATTTATTTATTTATTTATATATAAAAATGACCCTCTTAATTCTATATAAATATAATGATAATTCCTGAAAATTTATGTAAATTAATGAATTATTCCCGATTCCAGCCATACACAATTGAAAAATAATGATATGCATGATGAACTGTATGAAATATAAACATAAATAGTGAAGACATAGTGACAATTCCTTATCCACACTTATCCACCTCCACATTTTATTACAAACTCATAACGGATCCGTCTGGTTCCCGTTATGCAAGATGGAAAACAAAGTCCTGTCGACAGAACTTTGTTTTCCGTCTTGCATAACGGGAACCAGACGGATCCGTTTTGATTCCCATAGACTTCTATTAGAACGGAAAGCAAATGGAATGCCTTTTAAAGGCTTCTGTTTTGCATTCCATCATAATACAAGTATATATAGTTATACATGTGTATATAGTTATACATGTTATAACGGAAAGCCATAACGGAATCCTTAACGGTAGTGTGAACCTACCCTAAGTTATATCTACCCCACAATGACATTAAAACCTACGACTTGCCTTGCAAAAAAAAACAAAAACCTTATTTAGCTACATCAAATGAAAAATAGAAACATTCATAGTTCTTGGAATGCAACGATGAAAAAATGAAAAAAATAAATACATTCTTGGCCATTAAGGCCCAAAACAGTTTGTTCACTAAGGGGTTAAAGAGGTGGAAAATAAATCACAATCAATTCACTTCTGATGCCCTTGTCAATTTTCCAGGCACTCGGTCTGAATGTCAAGTCTTTCATTTTATATATTGATCAATTTTCCCTTTGACAGTACTTTCTTGCAATGTTTCCAAATAACCATTATTTATTTTTCAAAATGTCTGAAAATGGCATTGAAAATGTCCAAAATCAAGGAACATTCTCTAATTATGGTGCTTATGTGTTGAATGAGTTCAGGTTCGTTTCAGGTCGAATTGCCTAATTACCGTGAAAGTTGGTATATTACCCCCTCAAGCCTCCTACCCCCTCCCCAAACTCTAGAACACAATGACTGCAATAGTAAATGATGTCTGAGTGACACTGACATACATAGCTGTGGGTAAATGCACAATTGACGGTGTAATCACATAGTGTGTTCAAAAACACACTGCACCGGAGTATCTCATATTCCAAAGCTTCTAAGCATTGTCTCTTATCAGTGGCAGTTGATGTTTAAACACACAAAGTGTTAGGAGATTAAAAAAAAAAAAGTAGCTTGAGGGAACGAGACGGTTGGCAAGTGGCATTAATTGCATGATGCAGGTTGCAGCAGCAGCCGTCCAAAACGGGATGGTATGTAAGCAGACAGACAGCAAGAGTGGCAAAATGGGGCACCAGTAGCAGCATCACATTCAGCCTGCCTGGACTGTGAGAAAATTCCTGTATTGATGTACAGTAGTAATGAATAAAGATGAACATAGATTTATGCTGCACTTTAAAAGAATCTAACTCCCCCGCCCCAAGAAAATTTTCAAAATTCAACCATGTGGAAATTGAAAATACATAAATGGACAATTGAAGCACAATTTCAACTTAACACACAGGTAGATTCCTGCCACACTGTGGGTTTTGCTGCAACAATGAAGGTATGTGTCACTGAGGTTTCTAGCCTCGGTGAGGTAAGAGCCTGTTTTCATGTGTCAGCGGCAGTTAGTGCTGGTTGACACGGTTTGCTATGTAGCATGGCTGTAAAACCGATCTGGCCAGCTCTTACTGGGAGCAGCCAAAGTGTAGGGTGGGTGGCTGCTCTCAACGTTCCAGGCCGGGTTTTGTTGGTTTGGGATAAAGCACAGCCAGCACCGTCAGGTGTGTGGATTTATCCTCTATCTGACCGAGGAGCTTTGCCAGTCTCTGTGTTGGAGCCTGGCAGTTTGTTCCGGGACTAAGGCCAGTTTTTTTGTTTGGGTGAAACCCCGTGGCTTCTGCTTTATCCAAGGACTGCCGTATTGCTACCTGGTGTGAACAAACACCAAAACCAAGGTGACAGTTTTTCCCTGAAGCTGACTTTTTGTTGTCACTTGTCTTATGTGTGAATAAAACACTGAACTGTTTAAAGTTAAAGACATTGTTGTTGCCTCTATACTGCGTCCGCAAGCCTTTCTACCAGAGAAAATCCCCACAATTTGGTGGAGGATACCGGCAAACACAGTAAGGCAGGCCTGAAGGCCAAAAATTTTTTTTGTTTTTCCCAGGCACAAGTGCATGTCCTATATGAAGCTGGCCAGGTTACCATCCGTGTCCCCTGACAAAATGGAGGTGGTCATGAAAGCCCTCGTGGAAGCTAACCTGCAGCAGCGGGAGGCTAACAAGCAGCAGCCGGAAACTAACCAACTGCTATTACAACATGTGATGGCGTTGCAGGCGGCAGGAGCATCCCAGAATGTCCACGATGACTGGAAAGCTGCCCGCGCAGTAATCCCTAAGATGACCCCCTCGGATGACGTGAAGACCTATCTGGTGGTGTTCGAGAAGGTAGCCGTGAGGGAGAAATTACCCCGAGGACAGTGGCCTGAGGTTGTTGCTCCGTTCCTGGCGTCTGGAACCCAGCAAGTGTTTTTTTATCACCCAGATGATTAAGCATCTGACTACCTGACCATAAAAGGTGAGATCCTGGCAAGACAGGGAAAATATATTGGTCTGGGCCCAGCGGGTGCATCAGTGGGAATTTAACCCGGCTGAACCCGCCAGACCACAATATTATGACTTGCTACATCGGTTGCAAAAATGGCTGCAGCCTGACATACTGACTCCTACAGCTATGCTAGACCGTCTGTTAGCAGATGTGTTCTGGAGGGCTTTGCCATACCCTCTCCAGCACTGGATTGGCCAGGTATCTCGTAATGCCTTAGAAATGGTCGACCTGGTGGAGAGCTATGAGGCCACTAGAAACCTGCAGGGGGGTTCTTTTGGGAGGGGGCCAGTCAAACCCCTGAAATCTCCACCCCAGACCCGGCGGCCGGTGCCAGCCAAACCCGCCCGGTACGTACCCCCTGCAGACCCATCTCCGGTGGTCTGTTGGCGGTGTCAGGAGCCTGGACACATGAGGGCCGACTGTCCCCATCGGGGTGAGCCTATGGGTACCAACTATGGCTACCGCCACTCATTGTATCCCAGGAAGCTGTGTGCCACAGGTATCTCTCAGTCTATAGACAATAGCCACCTGTGCCAGGTGGAAATGGGGGACAATATGCTGGATTTAGGGAGCCTGCTGGATTCAGGGAGCTTGGTGTCTCTGGTAAGAGCTGCCCTTGTGCGGCCCATCGAGTATACTGGCCTAAAGTTCGGCGTGGTGTGCATTTATGGAGACTTAAAAGGACTATTCCGCCCTGGTCTCTCTATCAACAGGGGCCGGCAGGTGGACTCATGAGGTGACCGTCGCTACAAAATTACAGTATGAACTTATAATTGGGAAAGACTTCTCCGGTTTCCCAGCACTATGGCCAGATATGAAAGTTACCACTACCCGGGAGGCAGATGTAACCCTAGCAGAGTGGCCTGGCTCAGGGTGGAGACCAGATCCCTGGGAACCTGAGACTAAAAGGCCAGCTGTAGGGGTGACTGCCACTTCGGTGGAAGAGGGAGAGACAACCCCGCTAAGTGTGATGGTGGGAGACGTGGAGGACGTGCTGTCGGGTCCTAAGCTGGCCGACCTCAACGTCTTCAAAGATAATTTTGGGAAAGCACAGCACCAGGACCCGACTTTATCTCGAGCCTGGGAAAATGTCGTAGTAGTTGAGGGTGAGCCGCAACAACCGGGGGCCGAGTCTATGTTCCCCCATTTTGTGGTTCAACAAGAGATGCTGTACCGGGAAAATAAACTACGGGGTGAGCATTTTGAACAGCTGGTGGTGCCCAAGGCGTATTGGAAGCTCGTGTTGGAGTTAGCCCACCAACATGTTCTTGGGGGACACCTGGGCCAACAGAAAAAGCAGGACTGTATTCTACAGCGGTTCTACTGGCCCAGTGTGTTCAGAGAGGTGGAAGAGTATTGCAAGTCTTGCCCAACCTGCCAAAAAACCAGCCCCAGCCACATTTCCATAGTCCCTGGTCCCTCTCCCGATTATTGAGGTTCCATTTGAGCGGATCGCTATGGATATCATAGGCCCAGTACCAAAGTCCGCTAGAGGGCACAACACATCTTGGTCATCCTCGACTATGCCACTCTGTACCTGGAGGTGGTGCCACTGCATCATATATCAGCCAGACTCATAGCTAAACAGTTAATGGAGATGTTTTCTCGATTGGGTCTGCCTAAGGAGGTTCTGACTGACCAAGGGACCCCGTTTATGTCGAAGGTTATGAAGGAACTATTCAAGCTGCTCCACATGAAACAGCCACGAACGTCCGTGTATCATCCACAAACAGATGGCCTGGTAGAGTGGTTTAATCAAACATTAAAAAAGTGTAAATTACTCTTACCGGTAATTGGGTTTTCCAATAACCTCCACAACGGCACTGACAGGAGGGTATCCCCGCCCCCAGGACAGGAAACAACGTAGGAGCATCGATTTAAAAGGCCTCCTCCCCCTTCTACTCACCAGTCAATAAAGAGTACTCAGAGAAGATGCAAAAGGAGAAATTTATATTAAATGTTAGACATCAAATTACATAATTTGACATGAAATCAGAATTAACGGATA
Source organism: Bufotes viridis (assembly GCA_033119425.1). Lineage (NCBI taxonomy): Eukaryota > Metazoa > Chordata > Amphibia > Anura > Bufonidae > Bufotes > Bufotes viridis. The sequence continues at coordinate 269,734,521 of CM065589.1, forward strand.
CGGAAAAAACTAAATCCCTTATTAAATGGGCGGGAAAAAAATCAGTGCCATTGTGGAGGTTATTGGAAAACCCAATTACCGGTAAGAGTAATTTACACTTTTCCCCGGCACCTCCACAACGGCACTGACAGGAGGATTAACAAAGTAATCATTCAGGGTGGGACAACGGCAGAAAGAATTCTACGCCCAAAGGAAAGCTCCAGGTTTCTCTGGACATCAAGTCTGTAGTGATTAAAGAAAGTCATGGGATTTGCCTAAGTGGCTGCTTTACAAATCTGCTCCAGAGATACCGAAGCAGACTCTGCCCAGGATGATGACACTGTCCTGGTGGAATGGGCTTTCAATCCTACAGGCGGTGGACGGTCATTTTTAATGTAAGCAGTAGAAATGGTATCTCGAATCCATCTGGCTATGGAGGATTTGCTGGCCGCCTTTCCCTTGTTGACTCCTTGGTGTTGAATAAAGAGTTGATCTGTCATCCTAAAGGTCTCTGTTGCTTTCAGATAGGCTAGGACCGATCTCCGGACATCCAGATTGTGGAACTATTCCTCCTTTTCAGAGGAAGGAGGAGGGCAAAAAGAAGGTAATGACACTTCCTGGTTGCAATGGAAGGATGAAACCACCTTCGGCAGGAACGAGGGGCAGTGTTTTAAGATTATGCGGTCATCCATAATAGATAAATATGGTGGTTTGCAAGAAAAGGCTTGTATTTCACCAACTCTCCTGGCAGTAGTTATAGCCACTAAAAACACTGTTTTGTATGTCAGTAGTAGTGTTGAGCGCGAATATTCGAAAAGCGAATTTTTTTAGCGAATATCGGCACTTCGCTAATTCGCGAAGAAACGATTGAAGCACCCGAGTGTGATTCTGGGCCCACCTGACTGATGGAGTTGTGGAGGTTAATAGGCCCAGGATCGTCATAATGTTCCTGAGGGTGGCCTTTCTCTGGGAGCAGAACCGAGAGACTTCCAGCATATTTTTTTCTTTCTTGTCCAGAGGAAGAAAGGACATCAGAAGATGGGAGTCTATTAGGACACCCAGAAAGACTTTCCTTTTTTGAGGAGCCAAATCCGACTTTTTTAGATTTACAATCCACACCAGCTTGACAAAACAGGATTGAATCTGGGACAGCTGGAGCTGGAGCATCTCTTCCAAACTTGCGGCAACTAGAAAATCGCCCAGGTAAGGTATTATTATTATCTCCTGGAGATGGAGGTATTTTGTGACGTCTGACATTATCTTGGAGAATACCCTCGGGGCTGATGCCAGCCGGAAAGGAAGTGCCCTGAATTAAAAATGCCGAAGTTCGTCTCCCAAGAAGACTGCGATTCTGAGATATTTCTGATGGGGTGGATAGATTGGGACATGATAATATGCGTCTTGTAAATCTATTGTGGCCATTAAACAGTCCTGGGGAAGGAGATTTATTGTTGATTTTATGGTTTCCATCTTGAATTTTTTGTAAACTATTGATTTGTTCAGGGACTTTAGGTTTATAATGAGACGGAAGGATCCATTGGGTTTTGGGACCAAGAAAACAGGGGAGTAAACTCCTGCCCCGCACTGGTCGTCTGGAACTGGAAGTAAGACCTCTTTTTGAATTAGGGAGGAAATTTCTGATTCTAGATAAAGTTGCTTTTCTTTTTGGGAAAATTTTTTGTTTATAATGAAACGATCCTGAGGGAGAGAGGAAAACTCTAAGGTGTTTAGGACCCACGGGGAGGAATGGATGGTCTCCCAGGCCAGAACAAAGTGCCTCAATCTGCCCCCTACAGGCCTTCTGGCGTCATTGGGTGGAGCGAGAAGGATTCTCGGGATTAATCAGGAACCCCCTACCACGGCCTCTGGAGGACTGCCATTTCCTTGAATTTTCTTTTTTCTTTGGATCTGTACGAGGCTTCCTTTGGTTCTGAAAGGACCTCCTCTGGTGGTAGTATCTGTTTTCAAGAGGCAACCCTTTTTTCTTGTCGGATGCTCTTTCTAAAACTCTTTCATCCAACCCGGATCCAAACAGTCTGTCTCCTTCACAAGGTATGGAGCACAGGCGACTTTTGGAGCCTGCGTCACCCGACCATGATCGAAGCCAGACTGTTCTTCTGGCCGCATTAGAGAGTGGGGCAGACCTAGCTGAGAGTCTGACCAGGTCAGCAGAGGCATCCGACAAAAAGTTTAAGGCTTTTTTTTAGCATAGAGAGGGATGCTAAGATTTCCTCTCTGGGGGTACCTGCAGCAATATGTTTCTCAAGTTGATCTAGCCAGACCGAGAGACATCTGGCCGTACAGGTGGAAGCAATGCTGGGACATAGCATTGCTGTACTAGTCTCCCAGGACTTTTTTAATATACTTTCGGACTTTTTGTCCATAGGATCCCTTAACAGGCCCATATCTTCAAATGGGATGGAGGATTTTTTAGAAATTCGGGCAACTGGAGCGTCCACCCTAGGTGTTTTATCACATAAATTGGTCTCGCTTTCTTCAAAGGGGTACTTCCTTTTGAAGGAATTAGAGACTGCTACTCTTTTTTCAGGATCCTTCCACTCCCTTGCAATTAAGGCTTTCAGGTTATTGTGGATTGGAAAAACCCTTCTACGCTTTTCACCTAGACCCTGAAACATGTGGTCTTGAATAGAGTGAACCTCCTTAACATCCTCTATATGTAGAGTGGCACGGATAGTCTTTAGAAGACCGTCAGTCTCTTCAGGAAGGAAAAGTGGTTTACCCGAACCGTCATCAGAAGAGGCTGAATCAGAAACTGAGAACACTTCGCCCTCGTCTAATTCAAGGGGTGAAGGTATGTCCGAGGTACGTCCGAGGTATGTGATCTTTGGTAAGTGGATGGCCCTGGTGACTGGGAAGCCATTTTAAGGTCAACAGCTGAATTAACCTCTTCCTTTATGATTGCACGCATGGAATCCAGCAAAGATGGAGATTCCTCAGACACAATTTTTTCTGTGCATTTTTGACATAAAGCCTTTTTATCCTTGGAAGCAAACTTTCTGCAGATAGCACGTTTCCTGCGGCCTGCTTCGCTGGTTGGCTTGTGGGTCATGGTCTCAGTGCCCTAAGGAAACATAAGGAGCAACAGGACCATGAGCCACCATTACTAGATAGGGCCACCACCTCACCGCTGTGCAGCACAAGTACCATAAATAGTGTACTATCACTTTAAATATATAAAAAAATTCTTCTCCCAGGGGAGGAGGCTTACCGGGCTATGGGCTTGGGAAGGCTCACCAGGCTTTCTGGCAGAATCATCTCCCGGCGCAAGCATTCTGTAATCTTGACACTACAGATAGTGAGAGGCAGCAACTCACAGTAATGGCGCTGAAATGCCGGCTACTTGAATGGCAACGCCGACATGCGCGCCTCCCACTATATCCGGAACTACCCGAGATCTCGCGAGATTCTCTTGTGGCTGAAATCCCGAGCGATTACGCGCGCGCGGGAACACAGAACCCGGGGATGCCTGCAAGCAGGACTTAATCCTAGAGGGAAGCAGGAGCCGCAGACGCCACTCCGGGAGGCTCCCCTCCTGCACCAGTCCTCCCAAAACATGGGGAAGCACACCAGGCCGGGCACGGAAGATATTCCCTGCACTACAGGAGCACTCCTAGGTCCCGAGGACAGGAAACCAACGAGTGGTGAGTAGAAGGGGGAGGAGGCCTTTTTAAGCGATGCTCCTACGTTGCTTCCTGTCCTGGGAGCGGGGTCACCCTCCTGTCAGTGCCGTTGTGGAGGTGCTGGGGAAAATGTGTTTAAAAAAGTGGTGTCTAAGGATGGGAGGGACTGGGACCTTCTTCTACCCTATCTCATGTTCGCAGTGCGAGAAGTGCCCCAGGCCTCCAAACGGCTTTCATCACACCTGAGGGGTTGTATCAGTACAAGGTATTACCCTTTGGTCTACATGGCGCTCCCGCCACGTTTCAAAGGCTAATGGACATTGAACTCCGTCCACAACGTCGGTACGCTTCGGCGTACCTGGACGATATCGTTATCCATAGCACTGACTGGGAAAGTCACCTACCTAAAGTTCAGGCAGTAGTAGACTCCCTTAGAAAGGCTGGCTTAACCGCTAACCTAAAATAGTGCGCGATAGGGTTAGAAGAGACCAAGTACCTAGGGTATGTAATTGGGCGTGGAATGGTCAAACCTCAGGTAAACAAAATTGAGGCAATTAGGAATGGGCCCCGACCTGTCACTACTCGGCAAGTAAAGTCGTTCCTGGGTATGGTAGGGTACTATATGAGGTTTGTTCCCAATTTTGCTACAGTTGCCGCACCATTGACAGGGCTTTTGAAGGGGTGCAAATCAGTGACGATCAACTGGAACGAGCAGGTGGAAAAGGCTTTCCCTGCTTTGAAGTCGGCCTTGTGTGGGTCCCGGGTTTTGGTGACGCCCAACTTCAAGAGGGAATTTGTGGTACAGACCGATGCCTCTGAAGTAGGCCTTGGAGCTGTACTCTCTCAGGACATCAACGGGGAGGAACATCCTGTTGTGTTCCTGAGCCAATAGCTTACACCAGCCGAGACTAGGTACAGTAGAGTGGAGAGAGAATGCCTGGCCATCAAATGGGCACTCGAGTCTTTTGGCTATTATCTGTTGGGGAGAATGTTCCGTCTGGTGACTGACCACTCCCCTCTCACGTGGCTGTGCCAGGCAAAAGAGAGGAATGCTCGGGTAACCAGATGGTTCTTGTCTCTACAGAACTTTAAGTACTCCGTGGAACACAGGGAAGGTCGCTTACAGGGAAATGCAGATTCCTTGTCCCGGGTACATTGTCTGGCAAGTGTTCACCCCCTCAGGGTTGAACAAAAGGTGGAGGTATGGAGGAAAGCGCAAGAGTCTGTCATTGATGGAAGGTATGTGTCACTGAGATTCCTGGTGAGGTGGTTTCAAGTGTCAGCGGAAGTTAGTGCTTGTTGACACGGTTTTCTATGTAGCATGGCTGTAAAGACAATCCGGGCTGGCTCTTACTGGGAGCAGCCAAAGTGTAGGGTGGGTGGCTTCTCCCCACGTTCCAGGCCGGGTTTTGTTGGTTGGGAACAAAGCACAGCCAGCACTGTCAGGTGTGTGGATTTATTCTCCATCTGACAGAGGAGCTTGGCCAGTCTCTGTGTTGGAGCCTGGGAGTTTGGGCCGGGACTAAGGCCTGCTTTTTTGTTTGGGTGAAACTCTGTGGCTTCTGCTTGATCCAAGGACTGCTGTATTACTACCTGGTGTGAACAAACACCAAAACTAAGGTGACTTTTTGTTGTCACTTGTTTTATGTGTGAATAAAACACTGAACTGTTTAAGTTAAAGACATTGTTGTTGCCTCTATACTGCGTCCGCAAGCCTGTCTACCAGAGCAAATCCCCACAATATATATATTTATACTGCTTAATTATATTTTTAACCCCACAAAAGAAAAAATTAGGAATGAAAATGAAATTATTTGATTGCAGGTAGCTGCTTCTGAGGTGCACCTACACTTCTGATAGCAGCATAGCCAACCACAGGTCCTGTCTCCACTTTCACTGTCTGTCAGCCATGCTACTTTTCACTATTCTTTACAACACACACAATTCTTCTTTGGAATCCTAGCCTTTCTTTTCACTCTCCATGGCTATAAGCTTGATTGATTTCTGACTGTCCTTGATTGATTTTTCACTCCCCCTGACTCTCTAAGATCGTTTTCCTGGCAGACACTGTAGGACCCAACCACCCTTATTCACAACCCAGAAAAGAATGGCGTTCTGCGTGTTCTGCTAATAAGCCTCACTGCCTACTGCAGCACTGATTGGCTCATCTGGGCTGTCTGTCAGCCTGGGGGCCAATCAGGGCAAGTCCCTTCCCACCCACTTTCTATCAGGGTCATGTGAGAAACCTTCTTCTTCCTCCCTAGTTCTTTTTTTCTGCTGACATGTGTACTGAAACTGCGCTTAAGTGGATTTGTCCGATTCAAACCCGGAAAGATTGTTTGGCCACAAAATGCTGCTGTTTCCTACACACAGCTACAGACTACATATTTCCATATTAATGAGAGGTGGAGTTACAAAGAGCCTGGAGATTAGGAGAAAGGGAGCAGCCATCTTAGAGGTAGCTGAGACTGAGGAACTGTGTGAGCAGAGGATCTGACGGGATCCAGGTGTGGGAGCATACCTCAGCAACCAGAGTGACAGGTAAGTGAAGCTAACTGTGTCCAAGACCCTGATCCTGACCAGTGGAATGAGGATTGCTTCCAGGAACGCTGATGAGAGCTGACAAGCAAAGCAACATACACTGAGGTACCGCATGCTTGTTGAAGAGGCATTTGTTCTGTTCAGAGTCACCAGCGGATGCAGAGCAGGCCCGGGTCGGTAAGATCGTGCACGCACCTTATTACAGTGTTGGCGCCAAGAGACTGAGACCAGGCCTGTAGTTAGTTAGTTAGGGTCTCTGTTTCTGTCAGGCCACAAGTGTTACTACTGTTCATTGTGTGGGGAGTCGCTCTGGTAGATAGCGGTGCGGGTGCAGTACAGAGGCAAACAAGGAGTCCAGAAAGTGCAATAACCAGTGTTTTATTCACACTTTGCACAAAATAAACAATAAACAGTCTCTTGGTGTTAGTTCACACACATAAGAAATCATGAGGAAAAACAAGACAGTCCAAAACAGGCTCCAGTCACCTGGGAGGTTTTAGGTGCAGGTTTGCACCTGGCTATCAGTCCAGCCGCAAGACAAGCGACGTCAGGCATCCAGGCCGTCTGCACTTCTCCTTGCTGGGCTCTTGCTTCCAGCCCAGAGAACTCCCAAACTCAAATGATTCCGCAGCCTTACAGCAGCTCCAGGACAATAACACCCTCAGCTGCTGAGGAGGCTGCCTTTTAAAGGCCCGGATAAAGTCCGGCCTGGACCGTGGGGAGTAGGCACCCACCCAACTCTTTGCCTACTCCCAGTAAGAGCCGGCCCGGATTGGCTTTGCAGCCAAACTAAGTTTTAAATTGTCAAGCAGCACTAGCTGCTGCTGACACAAAAAACCCGGCTCTTACCTCACCGAGGCCAGGAACCTCGGTGACACATACCTCCCGTCGACAACAGTACCTTTCACCTTACCACATACCCCCCCCCCTTTGTTCAACCCTGAGGGGGTGAACACATGTGAGGCAGTGGACGCGGGACAGGGCATCTGCGTTACCCTGCAAGCGGCCTGCCCTGTGTTCCACCGAAAATTTGAAATTTTGCAAGGACAGGAACCACCTGGTGACCCAAGCATTCCTCTCCTTGGCCTGGCTCATCCACTTGAGAGGGGAATGGTCGGTCACCAGACGGAACCTCCTCCCTAACAGGTAATAGCGGAGAGATTCGAGTGCCCACTTGATGGCCAGGCACTCCCTCTCCACTATACTATACCTGGTCTCGGCTGGGGTGAGTTTACGGCTCAGGAAGACAACAGGATGTTCTTCCCCATTGACTTCCTGAGACAGTACTGCACCGAGACCTACCTCCGAGGCATCCGTCTGAACGACGAACTCCCTGTTGAAGTTGGGTGTCACAAAAACCGGGGACCCACACAGGACCGACTTCAACGCGGAGAAAGCCTCCTCCGCCTTCTCATTCCAGCTAACCTTCCCCGACTTTCGCCCCTTCAACAGGTCTGTCAACGGCGCTGCTATTGTGGCAAAGTGGGGCACAAACCGCATGTAGTACCCTACAATTCCCAGGAAGGACTTTACCTGCCTAGTGGTGACCGGTCGGGGCTAGAGATGGCCCGAACTATTCGCCGGCGAACAGTTCCCGGCGAACATAGCTTGTTCGCGTTCGCCTCTGCCGGGCGAACATATGCGATGTTCGGTCCGCCCCCTATACATCATCATTGAGCAAACTTTGACCCTGTACCTCATAGTCAGCAGACACATTCCAGCCAATCAGCAGCATACCCTCCCTCCCAGACCCTCCCACCTCCTGAACAGCATCCATTTTAGATTCATTCTGAAGCTGCAGTCTTAGTGAGAGGAGGGAGAGTGTAATTGCTGCTGATTTAATAGGGAAATTGATAGCTAGGCTAGTGAATTCAGTGTCCACTCCAGTCCTGAAAGACTCATCTGATCTCTGCTGTAAGGACAGCGTCCTGACAGCACCCCAAAAAGCCCTTTTTAGGGCTGCAACATTAGTCTGCTTTTTTTTTCCTTTATATGCATATTGCAGTTGCATGGCCTGCCTGTGTGTGAGGAGCTGCAGGCCGACAGACTGTAGTGTGCCCACTGCCAGTGCCCACCCCTGTCATCCCGTGTGGTACAGGACTTTGCATCAAAAAAAGGCATTTAATTTTTACACTTTAATCTAAGGTTAGTTGCCTACCAGTGTGTGTCAGGCTGACTTCCACTGACTGTAGTGTGCCCACTGCCAGTGCCCACCCCTGTCATCCCGTGTGGCACAGGACTTTGCATCAAAAAAAGGCATTTAATTTTTACACTTTAATCTAAGGTTAGTTGCCTGCCAGTGTGTGTCAGGCTGACTTCCACTGACTGTAGTGTGCCCACTGCCAGTGCCTACCACTCATACCGGCTGGCAGAGGACTTTGCATCAAAATAGGCATTTAATTTTTACACTTTAGTGTAATTTCAGCTGCTTGCCTGCTGCTAGTGTGTGTCAGGCCGACTTCCACTGACTGTAGTGTGCCCACTGCCAGTGCCCACCCCTGTCATCCCGTGTGGCACAGGACTTTGCATCAAAAAAGGCATTTAATTTTTACACTTTAATCTAAGGTTAGTTGCCTGCCAGTGTGTGTCAGGCTGACTTCCAGTGACTGTAGTGTGCCCACTGCCAGTGCCTACCACTCATACCGGCTGGCAGAGGACTTTGCATCAAAAAAGGCATTTCATTTTTACACTTTAATCTAAGGTTAGTTGCCTGCCAGTGTGTGTCAGGCTGACTTCCACTGACTGTAGTGTGCCCACTGCCAGTGCCCACCACTCATACCGGCTGGCACAGGACTTTGCATCAAAAAGGCATTTCATTTTTACACTTTAGTGAAATTTCAGCTGCTTGCCTGCTGCTAGTGTGTGTCAGGCCGACTTCCACTGACTGTAGTGTGCCCACTGCCAGTGCCCACCCCTGTCATCCCATGTGGCACAGGACTTTGCATCAAAAAAGGCATTTAATTTTTACACTTTAATCTAAGTTTAGTTGCCTGCCAGTGTGTGTCAGGCTGACTTCCAGTGACTGTAGTGTGCCCACTGCCAGTGCCCACCACTCATACCGGCTGGCACAGGACTTTGCATAAAAAAGGCATTTAATTTTTACACTTTAGTGTAATTTCAGCTGCTTGCCTGCTGCTAGTGTGTGTCAGGCCGACTTCCACTGACTGTAGTGTGCCCACTGCCAGTGCCCACCCCTGTCATCCCGTGTGGCACAGGACTTTGCATCAAAAAAGGCATTTAATTTTTACACTTTAATCTAAGGTTAGTTGCCTGCCAGTGTGTGTCAGGCTGACTTCCAGTGACTGTAGTGTGCCCACTGCCAGTGTCTACCACTCATACCGGCTGGCAGAGGACTTTGCATCAAAATAGGCATTTAATTTTTACACTTTAGTGTAATTTCAGCTGCTTGCCTGCTGCTAGTGTGTGTCAGGCCGACTTCCACTGACTGTAGTGTGCCCACTGCCAGTGCCCACCCCTGTCATCCCATGTGGCACAGGACTTTGCATCAAAAAAGTAATTTCATTTTTACACTTTAATCTAAGTTTAGTTGCCTGCCAGTGTGTGTCAGGCTGACTTCCAGTGACTGTAGTGTGCCCACTGCCAGTGCCCACTACTCATACCGGCTGGCACAGGACTTTGCATAAAAAAGGCATTTAATTTTTACACATTAGTCTAATTTCAGTTGCTTGCCTGCTGCCAGTGCGTGTCAGGCCCACTTCCACTGACTATAGTGTGCCCACTGCCAGTGCCAACCACTGATACCGGGTGGCACAGTAGCTTGCCGATAAATAAGGCATTTAATTTTTACACATTAGTCTAATTTCAGTTGCTTGCCTCCTGCCAGTGTGTGTCAGGCCCACCTCCACAGACTGTAGTGTGCCCACTGCCAGTGCCAACCACTGATACCGGGTGGCACAGTAGCTTGACGATAAATAAGGCATTTAATTTTTACACATTAGTCTAATTTCAGTTGCTTGCCTGCTGCCAGTGTGTGTCAGGCCCACTTCCACAGACTGTAGTGTGCCCACTGCCAGTGCTCACCACTGATACAGGGTGGCACAGTACCACTTATCGAAAAAAATGACAGGCAGAGGCAGGCCACCTCGCAGGGGCCGTCGTGGTCGTGGTGCTGTGATTTCCACTGTCCCTGGAATAATGCCTAGTGTTCAGAGGCCATGTACCCTGAACCCGAAAAATTCTGAGGACGTAGTTGACTGGCTTAGACAGGACACCCAATCTTCAACAGCTTCCGCTAAGAACCTTGACGCACCATCCTCCTCCAGCTCAGCTTTGGTCACCTGCTCTCAAGTTACCACGCACCTGCCCGCCGCTGATAGGAATAGTACTAGTTAAGACACCACTCATATAGGGTGTCACAGCACATTGCTCTGTGCACGCGCAGTGCCCCAATTTGGGAGTATGAGGACCGACCAAGCTGCTTTTTCCATCTCCCGGTTCCTGAAATCAATTCAGTTTGGTGTATGAGAGTTTGGTCTGTCACTGTGAAGGCAGTCGAAGGTACCAGGTCTAAATTTTTTTCACAAAAGGCAATCCCTGATATGGGATGTAACAGGGATTAAACTGATGAGAATAGTACTACAGAAAATACCACTCATATCGAGTGTGACAGTAAATTGCACGGCGCAGACGCAGTGACCGTGGATTAAAACAGAGTGGAGGGAGCCAGCGTTTTTTTAACCATCTCCCCGTTCGAAAAATCTATTCAATAAATGGCCCCCAGATTGGGGAGTCGGGGACGTTAGAGGGATTAAACTGATGAGAATAGTACTACAGAAAATACCACTCATATCGGGTGTGACAGTAAATTGCACGGCGCAGGCGCAGTCACCGTGGTTTAAAACAGAGTGGAGGGAGCCAGCGTTTTTTAACCATCTCCCCGTTCGAAAAATCTATTCAATAAATGGCCCTCAGATTGGGGACGTTAGAGGATTAAACTGATGAGAATAGTACTACAGAAAATACCACTCATATCGGGTGTGACAGTAAATTGCACGGCGCAGACGCAGTCACCGTGGTTTAAAACAGAGTGGAGGGAGCCAGCGTTTTTTAACCATCTCCCGTTCGAAAAATCTATTCAATAAATGGCCCCCAGATTGGGGACGTTAGAGGGATTAAACTGATGAGAATAGTACTACAGAAAATACCACTCATATCGGGTGTGACAGTAAATTGCACGGCGCAGACGCAGTCACCGTGGTTTAAAACAGAGTGGAGGGAGCCAGCGTTTTTTAACCATCTCCCGTTCGAAAAATCAATTCAATTCACCTTTGGGGACCCTTGGTGTTGTACGTGGCTGGGTGGAGGAAGAAACCTTCAATTACATCACCGGACGTGGCTAGCTTGGTATTCAACCTTGTGCAAATGGGGAGTTTGCGGTTGTCAATGTCAGTGAAGCGGGCGTAACCCTTACACTACCTGATCGATACAACATCATACCTGATCGTATACACACACTGGATGTTTTAAAGCATGTTATTCCAAACAATTTAGGAATACTGTAGTGTGCCCACTGCCAGTGCCAACCACTGATACCGGGTGGCACAGTAGCTTGACGATAAATAAGGCATTTAATTTTTACACATTAGTCTAATTTCAGTTGCTTGCCTGCTGCCAGTGTGTGTCAGGCCCACTTCCACAGACTGTAGTGTGCCCACTGCCAGTGCTCACCACTGATACAGGGTGGCACAGTACCACTTATCGAAAAAAATGACAGGCAGAGGCAGGCCGACCCGCAGGGGCCGTCGTGGTCGTGGTGCTGTGATTTCCACTGTCCCTGGAATAATGCCTAGTGTTCAGAGGCCATGTACCCTGAACCCGAAAAATTCTGAGGACGTAGTTGACTGGCTTAGACAGGACACCCAATCTTCAACAGCTTCCGCTAAGAACCTTGACGCATCCATCCTCCTCCAGCTCAGCTTTGGTCACCTGCTCTCAAGTTACCACGCACCTGCCCGCCGCTGATAGGAATAGTACTAGTTAAGACACCACTCATATAGGGTGTCACAGCACATTGCTCTGTGCACGCGCAGTGCCCCAATTTGGGAGTATGAGGACCGACCAAGCTGCTTTTCCATCTCCCGGTTCCTGAAATCAATTCAGTTTGGTGTATGAGAGTTTGGTCTGTCACTGTGAAGGCAGTCGAAGGTACCAGGTCTAAATTTTTTTTTCACAAAGGCAATCCCTGATATGGGATGTAACAGGGATTAAACTGATGAGAATAGTACTACAGAAAATACCACTCATATCGAGTGTGACAGTAAATTGCACGGCGCAGGCATAGTGACCGTGGATTAAAACAGAGTGGAGGGAGCCAGCGTTTTTAACCATCTCCCGTTCGAAAAATCTATTCAATAAATGGCCCCCAGATTGGGGAGTCGGGGACGTTAGAGGGATTAAACTGATGAGAATAGTACTACAGAAAATACCACTCATATCGGGTGTGACAGTAAATTGCACGGCGCAGGCGCAGTCACCGTGGTTTAAAACAGAGTGGAGGGAGCCAGCGTTTTTAACCATCTCCCCGTTCGAAAAATCTATTCAATAAATGGCCCTCAGATTGGGGACGTTAGAGGATTAAACTGATGAGAATAGTACTACAGAAAATACCACTCATATCGGGTGTGACAGTAAATTGCACGGCGCAGACGCAGTCACCGTGGTTTAAAACAGAGTGGAGGAGCCAGCGTTTTTTAACCATCTCCCGTTCGAAAAATCTATTCAATAAATGGCCCCCAGATTGGGGACGTTAGAGGGATTAAACTGATGAGAATAGTACTACAGAAAATACCACTCATATCGGGTGTGACAGTAAATTGCACGGCGCAGACGCAGTCACCGTGGTTTAAAACAGAGTGGAGGGAGCCAGCGTTTTTTTAACCATCTCCCCGTTCGAAAAATCAATTCAATTCACCTTTTGGGGACCCTTGGTGTTGTACGTGGCTGGGTGGAGGAAGAAACCTTCAATTACATCACCGGGACGTGGCTAGCTTGGTATTCAACCTTGTGCAAATGGGGAGTTTGCGGTTGTCAATGTCAGTGAAGCGGGCGTAACCCTTACACTACCTGATCGATACAACATCATACCTGATCGTATACACACACTGGATGTTTTAAAGCATGTTATTCCAAACAATTTAGGAATGTTAGTTGATTTATGCCCTTTATGGATTAAAACCCGACTCTGCGTCCACTACGTAATTTTCCATGGGAGTTTTGCCATGGATCCCCCTCCGGCATGCCACAGTCCAGGTGTTAGTCCCCTTGAAACAACTTTTCCATCACTATTGTGGCCAGAAAGAGTCCCTTTGGTTTTTAAAATTCGCCTGTCTATTGAAGTCTATGGCGGTTCGCCCGGTTCGCCTGTTCGCGAACATTTACGGAAGTTCGCGTTCGCTGTTCGCGAACTGAAAATTTTATGTTCCCGACATCACTAGTCGGGGCCAGTTACGAATGGCCTCTATCTTAGTTACCTGCGGCTTGATGACTCCGCGCCCAATAACATATCCCAGATATTTGGTCTCTTCCAACCCAATCGCACACTTCTTTGGATTGGCGGTTAGACCAGCTTTCCTCAGGGCATCTACTACCGCCTGCACTTTGGGCAAATGGCTTTCCCAGTCGGTGCTGTGGATGATTACATCATCTAAGTAGGCCGAGGCGTACCGACGATGAGGTCGCAGCACAATATCCATTAACCTTTGGAAGGTGGCGGGGGCGCCATGCAGGCCAAAGGGTAACACCTTGTAATGATACAGGCCCTGCGGAGTAACAAAAGCGTTTTTTTCCTTGGCCGCTTCCGTTAAGGGTACTTGCCAGTATCCTTTAGTGAGGTCTAGCACAGAAAAATAACGGGCTTGCCCTAAATTCTCAACAAGCTCGTCTACCCGGGGCATGGGATACGCATCGAACTTGGACACTTCATTTAATTTGCGAAAATCGTCTCCCAGAACCGCAACGTCCCATCCGGCTTGGGTATTAGAACTATGGGACTGGCCCACTCACTTTTCGATTCCTCAATGACATCAAGCTTCAACATTAATTGCACTTCCTCCGCGATGGCCCGTCGCCGAGCCTCGGGTACCCGGTATGGTTTTAACCGGATTTTGGCCTGAGGCTCAGTGACAATGTCATGTTGGATGAGAGACGTGCGGCCAGGGAGGTCCGAGAACACATCCGTGTTCCAACTGACGAACTCCCTGACTTCCTGAACTTGTTTGGAAGACAGGCTGTCTGCAATTTTTACCGTGGCTACCGCTTCGCAGGCCTCGAACTGTGGGGCTGGACCCTTGTAACCTAGAAGCCCTGGCCGGGGGCTGTTGTCGTCGGCCGTGTCCCTGTCTTTCCACGGCTTCAGTAAATTCACGTGGTACACCTGCTCCGGCATGCGCCGCCCTGGCTGGTGTACTTTGTAATTACTTCCCTACTTTCTCGATAACCTCATAGGGGCCCTGCCACCTAGCTAGGAACTTGCTGTCAAGGGTGGGTACCAGAAACAAAACCCGATCTCCCGGATTGAAGTCCCGTACCGAGCCTGACGATTATACACCCTACTCTGGGCTTGCTGCGCTGCCTCCATATGCTCCCGGACCAGCGGCAACACCCTTTCCATCCGTTCCTGCATCTGGGTGACATACTCAATGACACTTTTGTGGGGGACAGGCTGTTGTTCCCACGCTTCCTTGGCGATATCCAACAGGCCCCGAGGGTGTCTGCCATAAAGCAGTTCGAAGGGCGAGAACCCAGTAGAGGCCTGGGGCACCTCTCGCACGGCGAACATGAGATAGGGCAGAAGCAGGTCCCAGTCCTTCCCATCTCTGGACACCACCCGTTTTAACATATTTTTAGAGTTTGGTTAAACCTTTCGACAAGACCGTCTGTTTGCGGATGGTAAACGGACGTCCGTAACTGCTTTATACGCAACAATTTACACAGTTCCCTCATAACTTTGGACATAAAAGGGGTCCCTTGGTCGGTCAGAATCTCTTTTGGCAGGCCCACACGGGAAAACATTTCCATTAACTCTTTTGCAATGAGCTTAGCCGAGGTATGTCGCAGAGGCACCGCCTCTGGATATCGAGTAGCATAGTCCAGAATCACCAGGATATGTTGGTGACCCCTAGCAGACTTCGGTACGGGTCCGACCAGATCCATGGCAATACGCTCGAATGGGACCTCAATTATTGAGAGAGGGACCAGGGGACTTCTGTAATGCGGCTGGGGGCTATTTATCTGACAGGTCGGACAGGACTTACAGAACTCCTCTACTTCCTTAAACAAACCGGGCCAGTAAAATCGCTGTAGTACGCGGTCCTGCGTTTTCTGCCACCCCATGTGTCCCCCAAAAACATGTTGGTGGGCAAGCTCCATAACAAGCTTGCGATATGCGGTGGGCACCACCAACTGTTCAACGGGCTCACCTTGGATTTGGTTCACCCGATACAACATATCCTGAAGAACAATAAATCGTGGGAACATTAACTCAGCCCCAGGTTTCTGGGGTTTACTATCAATCATTACAACACTTTCCCAGGCCCTGGTTAGGGTTTGGTCCCGGTGTTGTGCGGTCCCGAAATTTTCCCCGGAGACATTGAGGTCTGCCAACTCAGGTCCCGGTTGCAAGTCCTCCGTGTCTCCCACCATTACACTCAGTGGGGTTGTCTCCCCCTCTACCGCTGGAGCAGTGGTCACCCCTACCGCTGGCCCTTCAGATTCGGGCTCCCAGGGTTCGGGCCTTCCAGTGGTACCAGGCCACTCTACTAGGGTTACCCCTGTCTCGGTTCCATCAGATACCTTTATTGCCGGCCACAGCGCCGGAAAACCTGGGAAGTCCCTCCCAAGTATCAGTTCGTGTGGGAGTTTAGTAGTGACAGCCACCTCGTGGGTCCACTTACCAGCCGCTGTGGACAAAGTCACTAGTGCAGTGGGGTAGTCTTTTAGGTCTCCGTGGATGCACAGGACCCCGATTTTACGGCCGGTATACTCCACAGGCCGTACCAGGGCAGCCCTTACCAGGGAGACTAGACTCCCGGAGTCCAGCAGGGCCACCGCCAGAGAATCTCCCACCTCTACCTGACACAGACGGTTATTGTCCTGCACCTCACGGGTGCCAGTTGCACACAGCTTCCGTGCATACAGGGAGTGGCGATAGCCGTAGTTCCCTTCCATCGGCTCACCCCGATGCAGACAGTCGGCCCTGATGTGGCCTGGCTCCTGACACCTCCAGCATACCACGGGAGGCGGATCCGCAGGGGGTACATTCCGTGCAGGCCTCTCTGTCGCCGGACGTCGGAACTGGGGTGGAGGCCTCCGGGGTTTGACTGACCCCTTCCCAGCAAGACTCCCCTGCAGGTTTCTGGTGGCCTCGTAACGCTCCACCAGGTCGACCATCTCCAGGGCACATACCGGAGATGCCTGGCCGACCCAGTGCTGGAGGGGATAAGGCAGGGCCCTCCAAAAGATGTCGGCCAGCAGATGGTCCAGCATAGCAGCCGGACTTAGAACCTCAGGCTGCAGCCACTTTTGCAACCTGTGCAGCAACTCATAGTACTGCGGCCTGGCGGGTTCAGCCGTTTTAAAGTCCCACTGGTGGACCCGCTGAGCCCGGACCAACACGTTTACCCCCAGTCTGGCCAGGATCTCCCCCTTCACCGTGGGGTAATCAGCAGCCTGCTCATCTGATAGGTCAAAAAAAACCTGCTGGGGTCCGGATGCCAGGAACGGAGCGACCACCTCGGCCCACTGGTCACGGGGTAACTTCTCCCTCATGGCTACCTTCTCAAAGGCCGCCAGATACGTCTCCACGTCGTCCGAAGGGGTCATCTTTGGGATCGCCGCACGGACCGCTTTCCGGGCATCATGGTCGTGGTGGGATGCTCCTGCAGCTTTTAACGCCATCACGTGCTGTAGCAGTAGCTGGTTGGTCTCCTGCTGCTGCAGGTTAGCCTCCACAAGGGCTTTTACAACTGCCTCCATTGTGTCAGGGAACACAGGCTGCAACTTTGCCGGCCTAATATAGGACATCCAGTCGTGCCCAGCAGAAACAAAAATTTTCGGCGTTCACGCCAGCCTCACTGCGCATGCCCGCATCCTCCACAAAATGTGGGGAGTCGCTCTGGTAGATAGCGGTGCGGGTGCAGTACAGAGGCAAACAAGGAGTCCAGAAAAGTGACATTTATCATTGATAAACTTCCCACAAACTCAAGCCAGGCTGGTGTTTTTCTCAGGAGGACTACTCAGGCATGTGCTACAGGACCAGTTATGGGAGGGGGAATACTGTAGAGCACTGTAAGTTTGCAAGCTGTTGTGCTGCACCGCAGGCTAGCCCCTACCACACACCCATACAGTTATTCTTGTGGTTTTAGGGTAATAACGGGTAAGGTGTGGTTGTTTAGTTGTGCCCACCAGTAGGTAAAGTACCGCACCATCCTCCTGCATCCTTCGGAGGGTGCCGTGCTATGCAGCACAAGGGTCTCAGCCTTCGGGCTGGGTGTATGAAAAACGTATTGTATGTTCCCAACAATTGTGGTTGTGTTCATTAACACGTTTACGTAAAATTCTGTTTTGGCAAAAGCTGTTGGTGGAGTTGCTTTCCACGTTCGTGACTTTGCTGTATCCTGGGGAGCCCACCCCGCTAAGCGGCTTTCACTAAAACCCCAAAGTGTAAAATATCAACATCTGTATCTAAAAACAAGTTCAATCCATATATGCATCATTTAATCACATTTGGTTTTGTTTATTGGATAGAGAATCACTTACTGGGGAACAACAGCATATGAATTTCTATTACTGAAAATCTTATAGTACCATTACTTTTGAACACAAATACAAATGGATTTAATCTGGAAATGAAAATATGTTAAGCAAAGACAACAGCTCACATTTTCATTATTAAAATTTAATCTTGTTTACTAATTTCTTTTCTGTAAAACATTTTACATTACGCTCTAAAGGGTACATTATGTCAAGTCAACTTAGTCATGGATCACCTCAGCAGGGTGTTTTTTTATGTGGTGCATCTGAAATTCCAATTCATTCTCAAAAACTTCATATAGCAAATATCCAAGAGCAATTGTACTAAACTCTGAAGAATGAAAACAAAAGACTATTTAAAGTTCTTCAGATTATAAATTGTATACATCGAATTACTTTAACTGCCCACAAAAATTAAAGACTTTTTAATAATTAGTGTCATACCTTTAATAGGCAGCAACTTTTTTGACACTTAGTGGATACAACTCTTTCCAGACCATGCAATATAAATCTCAGCCTAACTAATTTACTGTAATATAAAATAAAGGAGGAAGGCTACTGTACTATATCTTGCTGATATCAGTGAAGAACTTCAGTGACCAGAGTTTCTACAGTAGCCGCAGCACGCATAGGGGCACCGCCATAAGAGGGGATAGGTATTGAGGGTCAGACGCACAGAACAGTACTAGAAAATTATCTAAGAGAGAGGTCTCCTTAGATAGATTATGTTGCTGAGCAGTAGATATGAAGAAGCTTTACTTACTGACTGCCCACTAAGACCTCAGGATAGGTCATCAATATCAGATCGGCGGCTCTACCGCAGCCGTCTATGGCAAAGTAGCAGCAGAGCAGGAACGGGACAGACGGGAGGCAGCCTGCACGCACAGTGCACGTCGTCTCCTCATACAGTCTCATGAGGATAGGTCATCAATATTAAAAGCCTAGAGAACCTCTTTAACATACAGATGTTTACAGTTCCCACCACGGTTTACAGCATTACCAGTCATTTTTCAATAGTGGTAGACAAACCTTGCAGTCGAATCAACTAACAAGGTCATCCATTCAAGACACTATGGGCTATGAGGTCTTAAAATAAACTATCCAAATAATCTATACTCTGGGTAATTAGCAAAGTGTGGGGAGGATTCCTGAGGTGGCAACATGTCAGCAGGAACAGAAACAGGAAAAAAGGCGATGTCCATCATTCCCATAAAAAATCCTAAATTTATTGGTCTCAATTAGTGTTGAGTGAATTGAAGGTAATGAAGTGGAATTGGATCCGAATTTCAGAAAAAATATGGTTCACCACGAATCCGAATTTCTTGACGCTTTGTGGCAACAAATTAATTTTTCCTGAAATGGAGGTAAAAAAACATACTCACCTCATACATTTGATCGCGAAGAGACCGTTGCATCCATCTTGATTGAAGAAAATCACAACATCATCATGCTGGTTGGGTGCGAAGACTTCATTGGCTCATTCTCTTTAGTCAAGATGGCAATGATGGCCTCTCCGCCTTAAATGGATAAGGTGAGTATTAGTGATGAGCGGCAGGGGCAATATTCGAATTCGCGATATTTCACGAATATTTGGGCGAATATTCACCATATATTCGAAAATTCGCAAATTCGTAATCTCCAGACATTATTTTCTTGTTTGCGAAAAAGCGCATAAACATTTGCATAAATTAGCATAAAAATTCGCATAAACTGGCATTTAAAAGATACCATTTTTTATGCAAATTTTCGCAAACAAGAAACTAATGACATTATTTTCTTGCTTGCGAATATTTGCATATAAAAAATTTGCATAAAACGAATATTCGCAATTGCGAATATATTTTGCAATATTCTAAATATTCGCGAATTTTCGAAGTGCTGATATTCGAGATTAAAATTCGCAATTCGAAAATTCGTGATCAACACTAGTGAGTATGTGCGTTGGCGACTTCTTCTTCCTCTGCCTTCGCCTTGTGCTTCCACTGAGCCCCTGATGTCAAGTGTGAATGCCATCAGCAGCGTGTGTACCACCGTGCGCTTGTACTAGCGCATCTTCCAATAAAGCTTTAGTGACGGAATTAAGGACGGCACATTGTCCTTGTAGAGGGGATCCAGCAGGGTGGCCACCCAGTAATCAGCCCTGGTTAGAATGTGGGCAACTCGGAGGTCATTGCGCAGGCACTGCAGCATGTAGTCGCTCATATGTCTCAGGCTGCCCAGGGGCAATGACAAGCTGTCCTATGTGTATCATCTATGTCCTCTGTATCACCCCAGCCACGCTCCAGTGATGCCCATGAGCCGCTGTCAAGGATGGAGTACAGATATCAGGAATTGATAAGCAACGACAGACTGACTTGATCCCAAACTAAGGAAAATATAGGAGAACCCTTTAAATCCCTAAGAACTCTCCCTGAACTGCTATGCACATGTATAGGTCCCGGTAGTAGACAAATACATGCCCTCGTACCTATAACTTAGTGACACCTAAATACCCTATGTTAGTGAGGGGACCGACCACCAGCTACCTGGACAGAATACGGAGGGAGACAGGGTCACTTTGAATCAAGCCAGCGAACCAAACACAAAATAAATGAAATTGCACTTAACTTCAGAGCAATGCCACTCCAGCTTCCAGCAGCAGACACTTCATCCAGGAAGTTGTATAAACCACAGAGAGGAGCATTATGGGAAGGAATATAAAGCATGCCAATAAATCAATTATGAAAAGCACCTGAGGGAGAGAAGGGAACTGAGCAAAGTGAAACCAAAACAAACATCATACAGCAGACAGGGAGGAACCTCTGACCGACCGTCTCCCAGACCTGGCGGTGACAGCTGCTTTGGGTGCCACCCTGCTGTGAACACGGTTCCTCCTCATCATCATCCTCCTCATCCTCCAGAACTGTGCCATGGCTGGACAATTGTGTACCTTGCCTTTGTTGCTGTAGGAACCCACCCTCCAAGCCACTTGTGAATGACAGGCCCTCTCTTCCTCCTGTGCCTACTCCTCTTCCATCATCGCCCCGAAGCGTTTTTTCAAGGAGACATACTGTAGAAGTGGGATAGTAACGCTGAGGATGGTGTCAACAGCACTGGCCATGTTGGTAGAATGCTCGAAACAGCGCAACACATCACACATGTCCTGCATGGAGGGCCACTCATTGGTAGTGAAGTGGTGTTGTTCCGCAGAGCGACTCACCCGTGAGTGCTGCAGCTGAAACTCCACTATCACCTGCTACTGCTCGCACAGTCTCTCCAGCATGTGCAAGGTGGAGTTCCACCTGGTGGGCATGTCGCATATGATGCGGTGAGTGGGAAGGCTGAAGTTACGCTGCAGCGCAGACAGGCGAGCAGCAACAGGGTGAGAAAGCCGAAAGTGCAGACGGCCCGCACTTTCTGCAGCAGCTCTGACATATCGGGATAATTTTTCAGGAACCTGCACCACGAAATTCAGCACATGCGCCAGGCAGAGGATGTGCATCAAACCGGCTAGGCCCAGAGCTGCTACGAGATTTCGCCCATTATCGCACACCACCAGGCCGGGCTTGAGGCCGGGCACCAACCACTCATCGGTCTGTGGTTCCATGCCCGTCAACAGCTACTGCACGGTCAGTTTTTTTTTTCCCAAACAGATTAGTTTCAAAACAGCCTGCTGTCGTTTCCACCTGGCTGTGATGAAGTTGGAAGTGAAGGTATAACACCTTTTCTATGGCTAACCAGAAGAGGAGGCGGTAGAGGAGGAAGCAGAGTAGGAGAAGGAGGGAACAGGAGGCAAAGAGAAATTTCCTGCAATCCTCGGTGGCGGAAGGACATGCGCCAAACTGCTATCCGCCTCAGGCTCAGCTGTCACAGCATTTACCCAGTGTGCAGTTAGGGAGATATAACATCCATGTCCATGTTTACTGGTCCACGTATCGGTGGTTATGTGGACCTTGCCACAGATGGCGTTGCGCAGTGCACACCTAACTTTGTACGCCACTTGGTTGTGCAGGACAGGGATGGCTCGCCTGGAAAATTAGTGGTGGCCGGGTACCACGTACTGTGGGACAGCCACCGCCATAAAGCTTTTAAAAGTCTCTGTCTCCACCAGACGAATGACAGCATTTCAAAGGCCAGGAATTTTGAAATGCTGGCATTAGGGGCAAAGGATTGTGGGTGGGTAGGGGGGTACTTACTCTTTCTCTCCAGTGTTTGGGAGATGAACGCTTCCATGGGACATTGTGGAGATACTTGCTGACGGTGATGGAAGTGCTGGCGTTGCTGCCACATCCTCTGTTTGTGGGGTGCCAGGTGCCACTGTCACTCAAAAGGGGGAGGAAGAGGCCGAGACGGCAGCAGAAGAGGGAACAGGAGATGCTTGAGATCTTTCTAGGTTTTTAAGGTGTTTACTCCACTGCAGCTTGTGCTTTACATTTAAATGCCTGGTCATGCAGGTGGTTCTCAGGTTTAGAACATTTATGCCTCGCTTCAGGCTCTGATTGCACAGCGTACAAACCAATTGTGTCTTGTCGTCAGCACATTGTCTGAATAACAGCCATGCCAGGGAATTCCTTGGAGCTGGCTTTGATGTGCTCAGTCCCTGGGTGCGGTGGGCAGTAGCAGGCGTACTGGCTAGGGGACAGACACTCTGCTTTTGCACACTGCTCCCTCTTTTGCTGTGCGGCTTGTACTATGTGACCACGACCTCTTCCTCCGAACTGAACATGTCACTCGCATGACCTTAATGTCATGTGGGGTCTAGGACCTCATCATCCTCCACATCATCTTCCACCCACTCTTCACCCATGCCCTCCTTGCCGGTCTGCACACAGATCAGAGATGTGCTGCGGTTGTCCTCCCATGTCCACATCCTGAAACATAAGTGGTTGGGCATCGGTGCACTTAATCTCTTCCACTTCTCAGGTACGGCTATGTGTATGGCCCACGGAAACACTGCCAGCAGAGTCCTCAAAAAGCACAAGAGACGGCTGCATGTCTTGGGGCTCAGATTGCTTGGCTGATTTGAAAGGGAGTGAGGTGAAAGACAGATGCCAATGGGCTGCAGGTGCTAACTGCGCAATCAGCAGTGGACCGGGTGGGAGACAAGGTGAAGGAACTGGAGGCACTGTCAGCCACCCAATCTACTACCGCCTCTACCTGTTCTGGCCTCATCATCACAATTCGTACACCCGTATTCGGGCCTACAAATTAACGCTGAACATTCTGTCCTCTACGTGCACCTGAGGAAGGTGTTTTATTTGTGCGTGTAGCTGGCACAGAGCGACCACGTCTTCTCCCTGCAAAAGGAGCTTCACCAACACTAGCAGCACCACGACCAGGGCCACGTCCCTTATTTGATGCTCTCCTCATTCTTTGAGGTCACCCACCGGACTTACAGACGGATTAACTATATTTATTTCCCTGTCACGTAGGCAGTGCAGGTGTACTCCACACAATAAATGGGTATATGTCGCCCACCGAACTATCAGACGGATTAACTATATTTATTTCTCTGTCATGTATCAAGTGCAGGCGTACTTCACACAAAAAATGGGTATATGTCGCCCACCAAACTAACAGATGGATAAACTATATTTATTTCCCTGTCATGTATGCAGTGCAGGCGTACTTCACACAAAAAATGGGTATATGTCGACCACCGAACTAACAGACGGATTAACTATATTAATTTCCCTGTCATGTATGCAGTGCAGGTGTAGTTCACACAATAAGGCCCCATTCACACGTCCACAATATTCATCCGCACCCCTCCGCAATTTGCAGATCTGCAACACACTACAGACGTGTGAATTGGGCCTAAATGAGTATATGTCACCCACTGAGCTAACAGACGGATTAACTACATTTATTACCCTGTCATGTATGCCGTGCAGGTGTACTTCACACAATAAATTGGTATATGTCACCCACCTAACTAACAGACGGATTAACTATATTTATCTCCCTGTCATGTATGCAGTGCAAGTGTACTTCAGACAATAAATGGGTATATGTCACCCACCGAACTAACAGACGGATTAACTACATTAATTTCCTTGTCAAGTATGCAGTGCAGGTGTACTTCACACAATAAATGGGTATTCGTTACCCACCAAACTAACAGACGGATTAACTATATTTATTTCCCTGTCATGTATGCAGTGCAGTTGTAGTTCACACAATAAATTGGTATATGTCACCCACCGAACTAACAGACAGATTAACTATATTTATATCCCTGTCATGTATGCAGTGCAGGTGTACTGCACAAAATAAATTGGTTTATGTCACGCATTGAACTAACAGACGGATTAACTTTATTTATTTCTCCGTCACATTTGCAGTGCAGGTGTATTCTAGTGATGTCTGACATGGGCAATATTCGAATTCTAGATATTACGCAAATATTCGTTAGAATATTCATCATATATTCGCAAATATTCGTATTCAAGATTATTCTCTTGATTGCAAAAAATCGGCAATGTAAACATCGCATAATGCGAATTTGTAATGCAAAATACATGCGTGGGTTACTTTGACTACATTTTTCAAGCTGCTAGAAGTTTCCTGAGTTTATCCTGACTGAATTAGAATATTCTTCATTATTTTATTTATTTTAGCTTATGCGAAAAATCGGCAATGTAATATGCGCGTTATTGAGTAAGGGCGGGTTATAGGCAACTTTCCTATTGGGTTGGCTTGCTAAAATTCACGAATATGTAGAATATAGTGTGATAAATTTTTTTTTTTTCATCAAAACCCATTACATTTACTACTCTAATGGGTTCAGATGGAAAAAAAAAAACAATTTTTCATTTTACGAATATATATCACACTATATTCTACATATTTGCAAATTCTAGCAAGCCAACCCAATTAGAAAGTTGCCTTTAACCTGCCTTTACTCAATTAATGCCCCTGTTATATTGCCGATTTTTTGCATAAGAAGAAATAGGAATATTCTAATTCACTAGATATATCAGCCTTCTCACATTGGCCCACAGGCAAGAAGCAGGCAAGTATTGGGTTCAGATAAAAAAAAAAAAATGATGGATATTCGTTTTTACGAATATATATATATCACTATATTCAAAATATTTGCGAATTCTCAAAGTTACGATTAAAATTCACTATTTGCCAACTACAGCTATCATCCCCTAACCCTTCCAGATCTATCTAGTGACGCCCCAGTACCAGAGGTGACCCAGCGGATCCAGCACCTCTGAGAACTACGGCAGACGCTCCTGCGGCAGCTCCAAGTTGCCCAATGGCGCCAGAAGATACAAGCCAACTGCCGGAGGGTGGTGTCCCCGCGCTACAAGAAGGGGGACAAGGTGTGGTTATCCACACAGCACCTCTGGCTCTCCTAATCCTCCAAAAAGCGGAGTCACCGCTACCTTGGCCCTTTTTCCATCATGGACCTGGTCAACGAGGTTGCTGCCAAGCTCCAGCTGCCTGAATCCCTGTGCATCCACCCCGTGTTTCATGTGTCCTTACTGAAGCCACACCGTGCCAATCCATTCCCAGACCAGGCACCTGCTCCTCCTCCTCCCGTCCAGGTGGATAACTATGGTGAATATAAAGTCCAGGAGATTATGGACGCCGTCCGCTGGCGTGAGGTACTTGCATATCTCGTCCACTGGAAGGCGCACGGTCTGAGGAGCATTTCTGGGAGCCCTCGGAGGGGGTTCATGTGGATGTCAAGGTGCGGGCATTCCACCGGACCCATCCCAAGAGGCCTTCCCGAGGTCGCGTCCGGAGGCCACTCCTTGGTGGGGACTCTGTCAGGAAGCCAGGGACGTCATATTCCCCTGGGGTCGGAGGGTACAGCGTGGAGAATGGGCCTCCCTTTGGTCTGGTAGACCCACGGGCGCCCCAGCAGCTACTGCTCGTGTGCAGGCCACGCGATGGGTACGCATGCTCAGATCACAGGCTGCGCGCGTAGCCCACTGGGGCGCACTTCGCATGCGCCCATTTAGACATCAGAAGTGGGCCTTGCTGGGGGAGGTTCCCTGCCCACACACACACAGCTCAACTTCGCCTGCCATTGGACCGCGGAAGAAGAAGCATCCTGGAAGAAGGGGTGGATTCACACCACATGGCTATAAAGACCTGACCAGAGCCCTTGCTCAGTGCTGAGTTATTCCACCTTATGGTGAGACATACCAAGCCTCCTAGGTGCCTTGTTCACTGTTTACTACTGACCTCCAGTGTACTGAGTTTGGGAAGACCACCATTTCTGATCCTGTGTTTACCGCCTCAACCTTGTATTTTGCCCGACTACTCTTTTGGATTGTCCTTTTGTACCTCGTTTCCTGACTGCTACCTGCCAGTGGGTTCCCTCCTCGCTGTTCTCCCTCAAGCTCACCTGTCAGAGCTTGACACTCTGGTACTGTATATACCACAACTGATGCAGTACTATATTAGTAAGCTTGTAAGGTTTGAAAAAAAAAAAAATCTAGTTCTGTCTGTTATCCTAAAGTGCTGAAACAACCTTATGGCAAAAAAAATTATAAATAAGTGATACAGTAAGTATGATGAGTGCCAATATGTATCTTTTACTGGAACAAAGTAATGCAAAGTGAAAGGAATTCACAGAAAGCACACAAAAATCGCTCCAAGAATAACTGGAGAAGCCATTGCCAACAGCAAGATGACTTCTTACAGTCACTTCCACAAATCAATTTTCCTTCCCTTCCCTTCCTCCTCTTCCTGACATGATTGATTATTTTGGTCATCGACTACAAAACTGGTACACAAAATGTTAAAGATAATTTCATAGACTGTAGTCAACTTGTGTCTGAGATAAATGTCCCTGACTTTTGCTGTGAGCCTTCAGAGGCTCATATATCCCTCCCAAGGTGGATTTATTGCTTCATCACCAAAAACTCTATTCATACTACTAACACATTTTGCAAACAGAACAAATGCCTTTTTAAGCGACCCATCAGATTTCAGCAGCTCTTGACTTTAAGGGCAGCTCTTGATGACCTTCAATAAGATCATCTGGAAGCAAAGATAATTGAAATTGAATTAAAGTGAGACATGAAGAATAAGAGAAGAAAAATGAACAGTCAGCTCTTGAAATATTCATCATTATTCTGAATGCGAGAAAGGATTATGTTCACAATTTTACTTCATATAACAGTATTTACTGTCCTAACCAGCTCAAGTTATATCAAATAATAATGATGTAGTAATTGTTTTAATTTAATAAAGTTTTAGGATTGATTGTCCATCTTAGAGATTTTTCACTGAGACTTGCTATTATTTGCATTTTGGGCAATCATTTAAAGATTCTTCCAACATTTTACTATAAAAAATCATGGAAGTAATATGTATTTCATAATGCAAGGATTCTAAATCGATTCTAAATTAATCTGATTTCTTACAAATTTCAAAAAAATTCTGCCTCCAAATAAATCTGAAGTTTTGGTGAATCGCTTCAAACGAATCATGCAAAATGGCACCAGAATCATTTTACTGTGAAAATTGGCAGGAGGATGGAGGGAAGATGACAGAAAGGATCAAGATATAGGATCATGTGACCTTGGGAGAGGCTTTCCCTGCTTTCTGAGAGTCTGAAGACTGTTAGCCAATCAGGGGGCTGGATTTTAACAGGTCCTTCAGTGTCTGGGCTTGCTCAGAAGTGAGAGATGCCATTCTGAGCACAGCTTTCTGTCTGAAAGCATGTGTCTTGGATGTGTCTGGCAAAAAGCAATTACAGATATAAGCCAGTAATTTAGGTGTTGTAGGGACAGTTTAGGGACATATTTAGTTAGGTAGATTGAATCAATAGGAAGAAAAGTCAGGAAAGCATATGGAGGTCACTCAAAGTTCTGTGTGTGTTTCATAATGAGGGCAACTACTGGTGCTGCCTAACCCACCATCAACCCCCCAGTGCAACTCAAACCTACATAAAGAGGCTGGGATTATGTGTCTCGCGCAGCTCGCCACGGCACATGAATCCAGAACAAGGCCCCTGTGGTTATACATAGTGTTGAGCAAACAGTTCGAGCATAGTTCGGGTTCGTACCGAATTTTGGGGTGTCCGGGACACGGACCCGAACCCGGACATTTTCAAAAAAGTTTGGGTTCGAGTTCGTTGTTCGGCGATTACTTCCCGCTTTCTGAAGGGCTGCACAGCAGCCAATCAGCTAGCATTTTACTTCTTGCCCTAAGAGCCCATCACAGCCATGCCTACTAATGGCATGGCTGTGATTGGCCAAGTGCAGCATGTGACCCAGCCTCTATTTAAGCTGGAGTCACGTAGCGCCGCACGTCACACTGCTCTGATTAGTGTAGGGAGAGGACGCAGCTTCTGTGAGGGCGAGATTAGGCAGGGAAAAGTCAGCAACAGCACCTAATGAACGGATCGATCTACAGCTGAGAATGATTGAACTTCTGCTAGTTAATTGCTCACTGGTTTTTAGGCTGTACAGAGCGTTTTTCTGTAACTTATTTTCTAGGGTTATTGGCGGCCATTTTGTGATTTGTGGTGCACCAGAACAAGCTGCCACCAAGTCCATCAATCCATCAATACTAGTTTTTTTTTTTTTGCTATATCCTACATCAGGGGCTTGGCTGTGCTAATTGTCACCCCTAGAAACTCAGGATAGCAATTTCTATATTTTATTAAGGGGTTAAATACAATTGACCAAATGACAATCCCCTAAATCTGGTGTTCCAGCTTTGGCTAGCCAAGTATAATACTGTCTGCTGGCAAAGGATAGATTATTTTATGTGGTGAAATTCAATTGCCAAAATAGCAATACCATAAATCAGTGGTTTCAGCTGTGGCTGGCAAAGTATAATAGTGTCCGCCGAAACATATATTTTGTTCTGGGGTGAAATTCAATTGCCGAAATAGCACTGCCCTGAATCTGGTGTCCCAGCTGTTGCAGGCCAAGATTCATAGTGTGCGCCAAAACATATATTTTGTTCTGGGGTGAAATTCAATTGCCAAAATAGCAATACCATAAATCAGTGGTTTCAGCTGTGGCTGGCAAAGTATAATAGTGCCCGCAAAAACATATATTTTGTTCTGGGGTGAAATTCAATTGCCAAAATAGCAATACCCCGAATCTGGTATCCCAGCTGTAGCAGGTCAAGATTCATAGTGTCCGCCAGAATATATATTTTGTTCTGGAGTGAAATTCAATTGCCAAAATAGCAATATCATAAATCAGTGGTTTCAGCTGTGGCTGGCAAAGTATAATAGTGTCCGCCAAAACATATATTTTGTTCTGGGGTGAAATTCAATTGCCAAAATAGCAATACCCTGAATCTGGTCTCCCAGCTGTTGCAGGCCAAGATTCATAGTGTCCGCAAAAACATATATTTTGTTCTGGGGTGAAATTCAATTGCCAAAATAGCAATACCATAAATCAGTGGTTTCAGCTGTGGCTGGCAAGGTATAATAGTGTCCGCCAAAACATATATTTTGTTCTGGGGTAAAATTCAATTGCCAAAATAGCAATACCCTGAATCTGGTGTCCCAGCTGTTGCAGGCCAAGATTCATAGTGTCCGCAAAAACATATATTTAGTTCTGGGGTGAAATTCAATTGCCAAAATAGCAATACCATAATTCATTGGTTTCAGCTGTTCCTGGCAAAGTATAATAGTGTCCGCAAAAACATATATTTTGTTCTGGGGTGAAAATCAATTGCCTCAATAGCAATACCCTTAATCTGGTGTCCCAGCTGTTGCAGGCCAAGATTCATAGTGTCCTGCAAATTATATATTTTGTTCTGGGGTTAAATTCAATTGCCAAAATAGCAATACCCTGAATCTGGTGTTCGAGCTGTTGCAGGCCAATTGTAAATCTGTCCATAAAAGGATACCTTTCATCCAGGGCCTAAATACTAGCCCTAAAAGAGATATTCCCCTAAATCAGTGCTTACTGCTGTGCCTGGATTAGTGTAATACGCTACATAAATAAATAGACAGATAGTGTTAGGTGCCTGTAAAAAAAGGCCTGAATTAGAAATCAATACATTGGGCCAAATATTTTTTTTATTATTGTCCACACCACAGCTAACTGCACCACCACCTGATACGGAACGTGTTAGCAGGAGGCAGCATTTCACTAACATGGTTGAACAGTATGTCTGCACACCCCCTCCACGTACTGACTGATGGTTTGGCCCTATTCAACTTGTCTCCAAATTGTCCACGTGGCCAGAGTTAGCATTTTATGCCTTGGAGGTGCTGGCCTGATCGGCGGCCAGCGTTTTGTCTGAACGTGTATTCAGCGCGGCAGAGGGCGTCATTACTGACAAACGCAGCCGTCTGTGAACAAGCCAACGTGGACAAGCTGACGTTCATAAAAATGAACCAGGCATGGATCCCACAGGACCTGTTCCTCCCTTGTGCAGAATAGACATTTATTACTGCCTCCCCCTCAACCATGTATTCTTGTACTCCGGGGCACTTCTTTACTGAATCCTCATTTTTTTAACGTTAGCATGATCTTGCGGTGCTGGGCCGAAATAAATGAGATTGGCCTTCTCCGGTGGTGGTTGATATGACGCATGATTCCTTGCTGTGGGACCTCTCTCCTCTGTCTGAGTGCTGGGCCGAAATAACTGAGATTGGCCTTCTCCGGTGGTGGTTGATATGACGCATGATTCCTTGCTGTGGGACCTCTCTCCTCTGTCTGGGTGCTGGGCCAAAATAACTGAGATTGGCCTTCTCCGGTGGTGGTTGATATGACGCATGATTCCTTGCTGTGGGACCTCTCTCCTCTGTCTGGGTGCTGGGCCGAAATAACTAAGAGTGGCCTTCTCCGGTGGTGGTTGATATGACGCATGATTCCTTGCTGTGGGACCTCTCTCCTCTGTCTGGGTGCTGGGCCGAAATAACTGAGAGTGGCCTTCTCTGGTGGTAGTTGATATGACGCATGATTCCTTGCTGTGGGACCTCTCTCCTCTGTCTGGGTGCTGTGCCGAAATAACTGAGAGTGGCCTTCTCCGGTGGTGGGTGATATGACGCATGATTCCTTGCTGTGGGACCTCTCTCCTCTGTCTGGGTGCTGGGCCAAAATCACTGAAAGTGGCCTTCTCCAGTGTTGGGTGTTATGACGCATGATTCCTTGCAGTTGGACCTCTCTCCAATTGATATTGGTTAAATTTTATTTATTTTATTTTATTTTAATTTATTTCCCTATCCACATTTGTTTGCAGGGGATTTACCTACATTTTGCTGCCTTTGGCAGCCCTCTAGTCCGTCCCTGGCCTATTTTACAGCCTTAAACACACTTAATGACCAGGCCACTTTTTAGAATTCTGCACTACACTACTTTCACCGTTTTATTACTCCGTCATACAACTTACCACCCAAATGAATTTTACCTCCTTTTCTTCTCACTAATAGAGCTTACATTTGGTGGTATTTCATTGCTGCTGACATTTTAACTTTTTTTGCTATTAATCAAAAACGACCGAAATTTTTGCAAACAAAATGACATTTTTCACTTTCTGTTATAAATTATTTTTTTTTTTTAAAAACTACATTTCTAAATTAAATTTTCTCTAAATTTATTGTTCTACATTTCTTTGATAGAAAAAAAACCCAATAACTGTATATTTATTGGTTTGGGTAAAAGTTATAGCGTTTACAAACTATGGAGCAAAAAAGTGAATTTCCGCATTTTGAAGCAGCTTTGATTTTCTGAGCACCTGTCATGTTTCTTCAGGTGCTAGAATGCCAGGATAGTATAAATACCCCCCAAATTACACCATTTTAGAAAAAAGACACCCCAAAGTATTCGCGGAGGGGCTTGGGGAGTTCATGTATCATTTAATTTTTTTTCACAAGTTAGCGGAAAATGACACTTTCTGAGGAAATTTTTATTTTATAAAGTTTCTATTTCTGCTAACTTCTGGCAAAAAAAAAAAGATCTCCCACGGACTCACTATGCCCCTCAGTGAATACCTTGGGGTGTCTACTTTCTGAAATTTGTGGGGTGTGTTTACTGTTCTGGCATTTTGGGCGGGGCTAAATTGTGAGCATCCCTGTAAAACCTAAAGGTACTCATTGGAATTTGGGCCCCTTTGCGCACCCAGGCTGCAAAAAAGTGTCACTCATGTGGTATCGCTGTACTCAGGAGAATTAGGGCAATGTGTTTTGGGGTGTATTTTTACATATACCCATGTTGGGTGAGAGAAATATCTCTGTAAACTGACAACTTTGTATAAAATTGTATAAAAATTTTTAAAAAGTTGTCATTTACAGAGATATTTCTCACACCCAGCATGGGTATATGTAAAAATACACCCCAAAACACATTGCCCTCCTTCTCCTGAGTACGGCGATACCACATTTGTGACACTTTTTTGCAGCCTGGGTGCTCAAAGGGGCCCAAATTCCAATGAGTACCTTTAGGATTTCACAGGGCATTTTTACGCATTTGGATTCCAGACTTCTTCTCATGATTTAGAGACCCCTTAAATGCCAGGGCAGTATAAATACCCCACATGTGACCCCAGTTTGGAAAGAAGACACTCCAAGGTATTCCCTGAGGGGTAGGGTGAGTTCATGTAAAATTTAATTTGTTGTCACAAGTTAGTGGAATATGAGACTTTGTAAAAAACAAAAATAAAAAAAACGTGACAAAAAATAAAATAAAAAATGTTGTGAACTCGACATGCCCCTCACGGCATACCTTGAGGTTTCTTCTTTCCAAAATGGGGTCACTTGTGGGGTATTTATACTACCCTGGCATTTTCAGGGCCCTAGAGCATGAGAATCCAAATGCGTAAAAATGCCCTGTGAAATCCTTAAGGTACTCATTGGAAATAGGGCCCCTTTGCGCATCTTTACTGCAAAAGAGTGTCACACATGTGGTATTGCAGTACTCAGGAGAAGTAGGGCAATTTGTTTTGGAGTGTATTTTTACATATACCCATACTGTGTGTGAGAACTATCTCTGTAAATTACAACTTTTTAATTTTTTTTATACAAAGTTGTCAATTTACAGAGATATTTCTCTCACCCAGCATGGGTATATGTAAAAATACACCCCAAAACACTTTGCCCTACTTCTCCTGAGTACGGTGATACCACATGTGTTACACTTTTTTGCAGTCAAGATGCGCAAAGGGGCCCAAATTCCAATGAGTACCTTTAGGATTTCTCTGGGCATCTTTACGCATTTGGATTCTCACGCTTTAGGGCCCCTAAATTGCCAGGGCAGTATAAATACCCCACATGTGACCCCATTTTGGAAAGAAGACACCCCAAGGTATTCCGTGAGGGGCATGGCGAGTTCACAGAAAAAAAAAAAAATTGGCACAAGTTAGCGGAAAATGATATATATATATATTTGTGGTCGGTGCCACCACTTGGGTGGAGGAGATGATGATGACCATCCTAAACGTGGATGGACTGACCATAACTATTAACTGGCTGATGTGTGCCCGGAGCCAGGACGTGGTAGGCCTGGAAGGGGGCCTACCCTAATTGAAAGGATAAAAAGGAAGGGAGGGAGGGTGGGGCACGGCCGCTGTTCGTGCCGAGGCTGAGGCTTGAGGGGGGAGGAATAAGTAGAGGCCCAAGGCCCCTCCCACAAATACAGGCTGAACTTTTTCAGCCTTCACAACTTGTGGTCGGTGCCACCACTTGGGTGGAGGAGATGACGATGACCATCCTAAACGTGGATGGACTGAGCATAACTATTAACTGGCTGATGCATGCCCGGAGCCAGGACGGGGTAGGCCTGGAAGGGGGCAAAAGTGAAATGCACCTGTAGGAAGGTGTAGTGAAATTGCGGCAGCTGAGGAGCAGGTCAGAGGGTGTGATGGACCGGCTCAAAACGTGTGAGTGTGGCCATGCTGACATCCGAGCTGGGACCTGCAGTGCGAACCGCACACATTGTGAAAAGACCGCCTACCTCTAAGAAGGGCCCAAAAAGTACCACTGACAATAGTTTTTTTTTTTTTTTAAGAATGCAACGCAACTGGCGCGAACCAGTACAAACCGCAAGGCCATGATGAGAAAGTGTGGCCTGGACGTACCAGGCGGACAGCAGCAGGTACCATCCGACAGAACGTGACCTGGCACACCAGCTGGACAACCAGACGAGGCAGTGTTAGGAGATGAGGCCTGGGAGTATAAGCAAAACAATGGAGAAGGCGACGAGAGACAGCCGGCCCGACGCGGTGGTGGATGGTGGCCCTGGTGATGGAGACGAAAGGCCAGGTGACACAGTGGAGAAGAAACAGACAGGGAAGTTGAAGAGACGTGGCAGGAGAATAAATCCTAAAAGACAAGCCGGTATAAACCCTTGGAGTAAGACAAAAGACAAGGAGAGTGCCTGCGTGTGACAGTGGATGGACCGTGGCGTACTACGTGAAAAAGAGAACGAGCGGAAGGTGAAGCAGTGTGCGGCATATGGAAAGGGAACATGTGAGGACAGCGGCATGTTTTTTTTTTTTTTTTGAAAGGCAGGACCTGGGCGATCCAGGAAGGTGAAAGGGGAAAAACATGAATTACCTGAGTCTAATCTGCGATCTCCAAGAACGGGATGAATGTGCAGGCAAGAGGGAATGAAAACAGGAGTAGACAAGACTGAAGACAAATATGAGACCTGAGCGATTCAAGCGACTACAAGATACTGAATGAAAACATGACCTGAGCGATTCAGGCAGCTATACAAGTATGAAACATGACCGGAGCAATTGAGGGACCAACATTACGCACATGAAGCCTGACCTGAGTGACCCAGGCAACTATACGTGTATGACACGTGACCTGAGCAATTCAGGAGACTATACATGCATGATACATGACCTGAGCGATTCAGCCACCAACATTATACTGAATGAAGCATGACCTGAGCGATTCAGGCAACTATACAAGAGAAGATTACCTGAGTGATTTCGGCAATTATACATTGAAGATACATGACCTGAGCAAAACAGGGTCCAACAATATACTGGATGATACATGACCTGAGCAAATCAGGGATCAACAATAGCTGGATGATGCCCGAATCGCTCAGGCCACTCAGCCACTCATGAACCACACAACAATACGTGTATAGAACATGACCCGGCGAGTCAGGCAACTATACGTGAATGATACATGACCTGAGGGATTCAGGCAACTATACACGTATGATACATGACCCGAGTGATCCAGGCAACAATACGTGTATAGTACATGACCTGGGCGATTCAGGCAACTATACATGTATGATACATGACCTGAGCGATTCAGACAACTATACATGTATGATACATGACCTGAGCGAATCAGGCAACTATACATGTATGATACATGACCTGAGCGAATCAGGCAACTATACATGCATGATACATGGCCTGAACGAATCAGGCAACTATACATGAAGATACCTGAACTGAACCAATCAGGCAACCACACATGTATGATACAAGACCTGAGCGAATCAGGCAACTATACATGCATGATACAAGACCTGAGCGATTCAGGCAACTATAAACGAATGATACATGACCTGAGCGATTCAGGCAACTATAAATGAATGATACATGACCTGAGCGATTCAGGCAACTATGCAGGTATGATACATGACCTGAGCGATTCAGGCAACGATACATGTATGACACATGACCTGAGCGATTCAGGCAACTATACATGCATGATACATGACCTGAGCGATTCAGGCAACTATAAATGAACGATACATGACCTGAACGAATCAGGCAACTATGCAGGTATGATACATGACCTGAGCGATTCAGGCAACTATACATGTATGACACATGACCTGAGCGATTCAGGCAACTACACATGTTTGATACATGACCTGAGCGATTCAGGCAACTATACATGTATGATACATGACCCGAGCGATCCAGGCAACAATACGTGTATAGTACATGACCTGGGCGATTCAGGCAACTATACATGTACGATACATGACTTGAGCATTTCAGGCAACTATACATGTATGATACATGACCTGATCGAATCAGGCAACTATACAGGTATGACACATGACCCGAGCGAAACAGGCAACTATACATGTATGATACATGACCTGAGCGAATCAGGCAACTATACATGAAGATACCTGATCTGAACGAATCAGGCAACTACACACGTATGATACAAGACCTGAGAGAATCAGGCAACTATACATGCATGATACAAGACCTGAACGATTCAGGCAACTATACATGTATGATACATGACCTGAGCGATTCAGGCAACTATAAATGAATGATACATGACCTGAGCGATTCAGGCAACTATACATGTATAATACATGACCCGAGCGATCCAGGCAACAATACGTGTCTAGTACATGACCTGGGCGATTCAGGCAACTATACATGTATGATACATGACCTGAGCTATTCAGGCAACTATACATGTATGACACATGACCTGAGCGATTCAGGCGACTATACATGTATGGCACATGACCTGAGCGATTCAGGCAACTATACATGCATGATACATGACCTGAGCGATTCAGGCAACTATAAATGAATGATACATGACCTGAGCGATTCAGGCAACTATGCATGGATTATACATGACCTGAGTGATTCAGGCAACTATACACTCGGGGAACACGAGGTAAGTGACCCAAGAAAAAGGAAGAACAGGCATGAAACAGTGAGGATTGGAGAGACGGGGACAGAGAGTACAGGAGATTATCCATGGGTTCTTTATAGTATTCGAGGAATTTATAGTATGTGGAGGGGAATATGTGCCAGTTAAGCTGCAGAAGCTGCCAGAACTATACGAATCAGCGGTAAAAAGGGGTGCAGGCCATGCCTATTGAAAAGAGGGGAGAGGGACTAGGAGAGTGACAGGAGAAGAGTTACAACGAGGTGTGCAGTAGAAGTTGAATGGGGAAGAGGGGCGTCGGTGCGAACCGCCGTGGGGCGCACGTGAGAAAGCCAGCCGCACTGTAGCAGTGCTGCGCGGATGCTGGAGGAACGATTGCTGAGTGCTGGAGGGAATGCGACCAGGGGAAGAAGAAATGCGAAGCCGGCGCAGGCGAGCCAGCAATAAGAGCGCCTGAGAATTGAGACCCTGCATGAAACGATAGCCCTGGGGAGCCGCTGAATGGAGGAACAGACGGGGGAACGAACAGAGGGAAAAAGAGGAGGCCAGGGGACATCTCAGATACACGTAAGGCTGTATTAAAAGACCCATATGAAAATAGTATAAACTCATGTACAAATATACCCTGCCCGCGGAGGGATGAAGGAGACAGTGGAGGAAAGAACTATACCACAACTAGACCTACTCATTCATGAGCGTTCAGGGAGAAGGGGGCGGAGGCAACGGAGCGGATAGGTAGATACTGTAAAAAGCGTGCCGAAGCTGGAGGCGGTATGGGTGCTGGTAGGACAGGTGTATGTGACTAGGAGCGGTGAAGGATCCCCGGAGCGTCCTACGCCGGAACGCATGTGAGGGAACCGAGCTAGCCACGCTGATGGAGGGGGTGTTACCTGACATGCGAGGTGAGCGGGAAGGCGACTCGATAGTATACAGAGCGCGCGGCTCCGAACTGACACACCTCCTACCCTCCGGAGGTGCACAGGCGCTGCACGGCCGCTGTTCGTGCTGAGGCTGAGGCTTGAGGGGGGAGGAATAAGTAGAGGCCCAAGGCCCCTCCCACAAATACAGGCTGAACTTTTTCAGCCTTCACAACATATATTTTTTTACAAAGTCTCATATTCCACTAACTTGTGACAAAAAATTAAATTTTACATGAACTCACCATACCCCTCACGGAATACCTTGGGGTGTCTTCTTTCTAAAATGGGGTCACATGTGAGGTTTTTGTACTGCTCTGGCATTTGAGGGTCTCTGCAATCATTACATGTATGGCCAGCATTAGGAGTTTCTGCTATTCTCCTTATATTGAGCATACGGGTAATGAGATTTTTTTTTTCCGTTCAGCCTCTGGGCTAAAAAAAATAAAATAAACGGCACAGATTTTTTCATTCGCATCGATCAATGTGGATGAAAAAATCTCTGCCAAAATCAGTGACTGCGGTGCGGTGGGCTGGGCGCTAACTACCTAACAAGAAGCTAACTAACTGGCGGTGATAAGGGACCCTTATGCCCCATTCACACGTCCGCAATTCTGTTTGCAGAACGGAATTGCGGACCCATTCATTTCTATGGGGACAGACTTTGTCCCGCTCAGATCCGGAATTGCAGATCCGCACTTCCGGGTCTGCACTTCCGTTCCGCAAAAATATAGAACATGTCCTATTCTTGTCCGCAATTGCGGACAAGAAAAGGCATTTTCTATATAGTTCTGGCAATGTGCGGATCTGCAAAATGCGGAAAGCACATTGCCGGTGTCCGTGTTTGGCGGATCCGTGGATCCGCAAAACACGTATGGACATGTGAATGGAGCCTTACAGGGGGGTGATCAGTGACAGGGGGGTGATCAGGGAGTCTATATGGGGTGATCAGGGGTTAACAAGGGGTTAATAAGAGACAGGGGGGGTGTAGTGTGGTGCTTGGTGCTACTTTACATAGCTACCTGGTCCTCTGGTGGTCGATCCCAGCAAATGGGACCACCAGAGGACCAGGTAGCAGGTATATCAGACGCTGTTAACAAAACAGCATCTGATATACCTCTTTGATGCGATGTATTTCACATCTACAGCCTGCCAGCGATTGATCATCGCTGGCAGGCTGCAGTATAACTTCCGATGTTTCAACCGCTGTGAACGCGCGCGCGTTCACAGCAAATCTCGCCTCTCGCGAGATGATGCGCCGACGCGTCAAGGAGGAACAAACCTGCCGCCGCCTGGACGCATCCGTGCAGGCGGATAAAAAAAAGTTTCAAGTACAAAAAAGAAAAAACAACCCTTTCCCCAGATTTCTTAATACATAATAGAAAAAATATGTATCTGTAACGACCGGCTCTATAAATATATCACATGATCCACATCGTTAGATAAACAACATAAAAAATGTAAAATAAAAACTGTCAAAAAAGCCTTTTTTGTCACCTTAAATCACAAAAAGCGCAACACCAAGCGATCAAAAAGGCACATTTTGAACAAAATAGTTCCAATTAAACCGTCACCTCATTCCGTAAAAAATGAGACCCTACATAAGAAAATAACAAAAAAAAAAAAACTATAGCGCTCAGAACATGGAGACACTAAAACATAATTTTTCTTTTCAAATATGCTATTATTGTGTTAAGGTGAAATAAAAAAATAAAAAAGTATACATATTAGGCATCGCCGCGTCATTAGCAACCAGTTCTATAAAAATATCACATGACCTAAAGCCTCAGGTGAACACTGTAAAAAAATGAAAATAAAGACTGTCAAAAAAAAGTAATTTTTGTCATCTTACATCACAAAAAGTGCAACACCAAGCGATCAAAAAGGTGTTTGTCCTACAAAATGGTGCCAATAAAACTGACATCTCCTCCCGCAAAAAATGAGACCCTACCTGAGAAAATTTGTAAAAAAATAAAAAAAAACTATGACTTTCAGACAATGGAGACACTAAAATATTATATTTATTTTTTTTTTGCTTCAAAACTGCTATTATTGCACTAAAGTGAAAAAAATAAAAATGTAGACATATTAGGTATTACCGCGTCTGCACCAACCTGCTCTATAAAAATATCACATGACATAACCCCTCAGGTGAAATAAAAACAGTGCCAAAAAAGCTATTTTTGTCACCTTACATCACAAAAATTTCAACACCAAGCAATCAGAAAGGCATATTTCCCCCAGAATAGTACCAATCAAACCGTCACCTCATCCCATAAAAAATAAGACTCTACTTAAGACAATCGGTCAAAAAACAAAAAAAATATGGCTCTCAGACTACGGAGACACTAAAATAGAATTTTTTGTTTAAAAAAAATTCTATTATTGCGTAAAACTTAAATAAATAAAAAAAAGTATACATATTAGGTATTGCCATGTCCGATATCATCTGCTCTATAAAAATATCTCATGACCTAACCCCTCAGGTGAACACTGTAAAAATAAATAAATATAAACCAGGCCAAAATTAAAAAAGTTTGGTCACCTTGCCCAATAAAGTGTAATAATGAATGATCAAAAAATCATATGTATCCAAAAATGATACCAATAAAACTTGAACCTTATCCCCTAGTTTCCAAAATGGGTTACTTTTTGGGAGTTTCTACTGTAAGGGTGTATCAAGGGTCTTCAAATGGGACATGGCATCTAAAAACCAGTCAAGCAAAATCTGCCTTCCAAAAACCATATGGCGTTCCTTTTCTTCTGCACCCTGCCGTGTGCACTTAAATCAGTTTATGACAACATATGGGGTGTTTCTGTAAACCACAGAATCAGGGTAATAAATAATGAGTTTTGTTTGGCTGTTAACCCTTGATGTGTTAAAGAAAAAAATGGATTAAAATGGAAAATCTGATAAAAAAGTGAATTTCATCTCCATTTTCCTTTAATTCTTGTGTAACACCTAAAGGGTTAACAACATCTGTAAAATCAGTTTTGAGTAAATTCAGGGGAGTAATTTCTACAATGGGGTCATTTATGGGTGATTTCTACTATGTAAGCCCCACAAAGTGACTTCAAACCTGAAATGGTCCTTATAAAGTGGGTTTTGGAAATTTTCTTAAAAATCTAAAGATTTGCTTCTAAACGTCTAAGCCTTCTAACGTCCTAAATAAATAAAATGACATTTACAAAATAATGCCAACATAAAGTAGACATATGGGGAATGTTAAGTAATAAATATTTTATGAGGTATCACTTTCTGTTTTAAAAGCAGAGAAATTGAAATTTTGAAAATTGTGAATTTTTCAGAATTTTTGGTAAATTTGGGATTTTTGTGTACAATGTGTCACGAGAAAAACATTTCAGAATGGCTTGGATAAGTAAAAGTGTTCCAAATTTATTACTGCATAAAGTGACACATGTCAGATTTGCAAAAAATGACCTGGGCAGAAGGGCGAAAACTGGCCCTGGGAAGAAAGGGGTAATGAACGTGAGCTTGTCCACATTGGCTGTGGACAGGCTGCTGCGCTTGTCTGTGATCACCCACCCTGCTGTGCTAAACACATGTTCAGACAATACACTGGTCACAGGGCAGGCCAGCACCTCGAAGGCGTAAAGGGCAAGCTCAGGCCATGTGCCCAATTTGGAAATCCAGAAGTTGAATGGGGCAGACCAATCAATCAGTCAGTATTTGTAGGCATGTGCACATGTACTGCTCCACCATGTTGCTCAAATGCTGCCTCCTGCTAAGACATTCCATATCAGCTGGTGGTGCTGGTTGTTGTGGCATGCTGACAAAGACGGGGAAGAAGAAGCCGAGACTGCAGCAGAAGAGGGACCAGGGGGAACCTGAGATCTTTATTGGTTTTTGAGGTGTTTACTCCACTGCAGCTCGTGCTTTGCATTTAGATGCCTGGTCATGCAGGTGGTGCTCAGGTTTAGAACATTTATGCCTCGCTTCAGGCTCTGATTACAGAGCGTGCAAACCACTCGCATCTTGTCATTAGCACATTGTCTGAAGAACTGCCATGCCAGGGAACTCCATGGAGCTGCTTTTGGTGTGCTCAGTCCCTGGGTGCGGTGGGCGGTAGCAGGCGTACTGGCTAGGGGACCGCCACTCTGCTTTTGCACCCTGCTCCCTCTTTTGCAGTGCGGATGGTGCTGTGTTATCACCACCTTTTCCGCCGAGCTGCACACGTCAATTGCATGACCTTGATTCCATGTGGGGTCTTGGACCTCATCATCCTCCACATCATCTTCCACCCACTCTTCACCTCTTCCCTCCTTGCCGGTCTGCACACTGCAGAAAGCCACTGCAGTTGGCACCTGTGTTTCGTCATCATCAGAGATGTGCTGCGGCTGTCCTCCCATGTCCACATCCTAAAAAATAAGTGGTTGGGTTTTGGTGCACTGAATCTCTTCCACTTCCAGGCCAGGGCTATGTGAACGGCCCACGAAAACCCTGCCAGCGGAGTCATGAAAAAGCATAAGAGACTGCTGCAAGACTTGGGGCTCAGACTGCTTGGCTAATTTGCAAGAGGGAGAGGTGAAAGACAGGTACCTATGGGCTGCAGGTGCCAACTCTGCGCTTTAAGCAGGGGACCAGGTGGGAGACAATGTGAAGGAACTGGAGACACTGTCAGCCACACAATTTGCTACCAACTCTACTTGTTCTGGCCTCACCATTCGCACACCGGTATTCAGGCCCACAAAATAACGTTGAACCTTCTGTTGCCTACGTGCACCACGTTCTCTCCCTGCAACAGGAGCACCACCAACACCAGTAGCACCCTGACCAGGTCCACTTATTTGATGCTGTCCTAATTCTTTGAGGTCACCCCCTGAACAAACAGATAGATTAACTATATTACTTTCCATGTCATGTATGCAGTGCAGGTGTACTTTACACAATACGGATAGAGATGTCCAGAAATATTCGCCAACGAACAGTTCCTGGCGAACATCGCTTGTTCTCGTTCGCCGTGGCAGGCGAACATATGTGATGTTCGGTCTGCCCCCTATACATCATCATTGAGCAAACTTTGACCCTGTACCTCACACTCAGCAGACACATTCTAGCTAATCAGCATACCCTCCCTCCCAGGCCCTTCCACCTCCTATCAAAAAGCAAGGACAGCATCCATCTTAGATTCATTCTGAAGCTGCAGTGTTAGTTAGAGCAGTTAGAGTGCTGCTGCTGCTGCTGAATTAATATAGGGATTCTAGGGAAAGCGTTAGCTACTAGTGTTCTGTGTCCACTCCAGTCCTCAAAGACTCATCTGCTGTAAGGACAGCATTCTTACAGCACCCCAAAATGCCCTTTTTAGGGCTGGTACATCAGTCGGTTTTTAGTTTTTTTCTATATATATTATATTGCAGTTGCCGGCCCGTGTGTGAGTGGTGTGCACACCACTCATATAGGGTGGAACAGTACCTTGCAGATAAAAAAGTCATTTAATTTTTACCCTTTAATATAAATTCAGTTGCCTGCCAGTGTGTGTCAGACCCACACAGACTGTACAGTGCCCACTGCCAATGCCCACCACTCATGTCAGGTGGCACAGTAACTTGCAGATAAAAAAGTCATTTAATTCATATCCTTTCATATAATTTCAGTTGCCTACCACTGCCAGTGTGTGTCAGGACCACACAGACTGTACTGGGCCCACTGCAAGTGACCACCACTCATATTGGGTGGCACAGTACCTTGCAGATTAAAAAGTTATTTAATTTGTACCCTTTATTATAATTTCAGTTGCCTGCCAGTGTGAGTCAGGCCCACAAATACTGTACAGTGCCCACTGCCAGTGCCCACCACTCATATCGGGTGGCACAGTACCTTGCAGATATAAAAGTAATTTAATTTTTACCCTTTAATAAAATTTCAGTTGCCTGCCAGTGTGTGTCAGGCCCACACAGACTGTCCTGTTCCCACTGCCAGTGCCCACCACTTATATCTGGTGGCACAGTACCTTGCAGATAATAAAGTCATTAAATGTTTACCCTTTAATATAATTTCAGTTGCCTGCCAGTGTGTGTCAGGCCCACACAGACTGTACTGTGCCCACTGCCAGTGCCCACCACTCATATCGGGTGGCATAGTACCTTGCAGATAATAAAGTCATTAAATGTTTACCCTTTAATATAATTTCAGTTGCCTGCCAGTGTGTGTCAGGCCTACACAGACTGTACTGTGCCCACTGCCAGTGCCCACCACTCATATCGGGTGGCATAGTACCTTGCAGATAATAAAGTCATTAAATGTTTACCCTTTAATATAATTTCAGTTGCCTGCCAGTGTGTGTCAGGCCCACACAGACTGTACTGTGCCCACTGCCAGTGCCCACCACTCATATCTGGTGCCACAGTACCTTGCAGATAATAAATTCACTACATTTTTACCCTTTAATATAATTTCAGTTGCCTGCCAGTGTGTGTCAGGCCCACACAGACTGTACTCTGCCCACTGCCAGTGCCCACCACTCATATCGTGTGTCACAGTAACTTGCACGCATAGTACCACTAATTAAAAAAAAAAAAATGACAGGCAGAGGCAGGCCATCCTGCAGGGCCCATCGTAGTGCTGTGATTTCCTTTCGCCCTAGAATAATGCCCAGTGTTCAAAGGCCACATATCCTGAACTCGAAAAATTCAGAGGACATAGTTGACTGGCTTACACAGGACACCCAATCTTTTTCAGCTTCCGTTCGAAAACCTTGACGCACCATCCTCCTCCAGCTCAGCTTTAGCCACCTCTCAAGTTACCACTCGCCCGCCCGCCGCCGCCGCCAACAACACTAGCACCTCTGCCGCTTCATTTGATCTGTCAGAGGATTTATTTACACATCAGTTGGAAGAAATGAGTGATGCGCAACCATTATTGCCAGAGGATATAGATAACAGGCATATGTTTCAGTCAGGCAGCATTACACACATGGATGTACAGTGTGAGGATGATGATGATGTACCCGCTGCTGCTTCCTTTGCTGAGTTGTCAGATACAAGTGAAGCTGTTGATTATGACGATGAGTCCATGGAGGTCATGTGGGTGTCCTCTCGAACAGTGATGAGCGGCAGGTGCCATATTCGATTTCGACGAAATTCTTGAATATTCGAAAGAATATTCGTTTCATATTCGTCAAAATCGAATATTCGTCATTATTCTAGTTATCGCGATTAATATGCGATTTAAATAATCGCGTATTGCGATTTTAACTTAAGGCTACTTTCCTATTGGTTTCATATCTAGAATTATAGCGAAGATGACGGATATGACGAATGTATTTGTCATATTCCTCAAAACGAAGATAACGAAGTATTCTACATCTTCGTTTTAGCAACCTATTCGTCAACTTTGCTAATTCTA
This sequence comes from Bufotes viridis, assembly GCA_033119425.1. NCBI lineage: Eukaryota > Metazoa > Chordata > Amphibia > Anura > Bufonidae > Bufotes > Bufotes viridis. The sequence continues at coordinate 269,779,278 of CM065589.1, forward strand.
GCAATCAAATAGGAAGGTTGACTATATTAGAGACAACTGTGTTTAATTCGCTATGCGATTATATATATATTTTTAATAAAAAGAATAATTATAATAATTATATCCAGTAATATAATTATTCTAATAAAAAAAAAAATAATAATCGCATAGCGAATTTAACACAGCTGTCTCTATAGTCAACCTTCCTATTTGATTGCTAGAATTAGCGAAGTTGACGAATAGGTTGCTAAAACGAAGATGTAGAATACTTCGTTATCTTCGTTTTGAGGAATATGACGAATAAATTCGTCATATTCGCTATTCGCTAATTCTACCAAGCCAACCATAAACTTCCGTGCTCATGGAGAGTCCCTATCACCATGGGAACGTCTCCATATACTAAAATGTACTGTCGGATTTGAGGAATTACGTTGAAATCGCAATGCGATTACTTCAAGTTAAATTAATCGCATCGCGAATTCAACTTAGCACTGCTGCTATATTCAATATTCGTTAACTTCGTTCAGTCTAGCAAGTTTTCTAGCGAATTTATAGCGCTATATTCGAAATATTCGCGAATTAGCGAAGTGCCGATATTCGCAAAAAAAATTCGCCATTCGAATATTCGCGCTCAACACTAACTCTCGAAGAGAAGAAAAACAGAGGAACGTTCAGATGGGGAGACAGAGAGGAGGATGAGACGAGTTGGAAGCAGGTAGAGGTTGTTGCAAGGAGCTAGTGGCACAGTCAGACAGAATGTATCGGCACCCGGGGTCAGCCAGACAGCACGCCAATCAACGCATGCTGTTGCCACCACCACAATGACGTCATTGCAATGCTCAGCAGCAGGGGCGGACTGACCGGCCGGGCACTTCGGACGTTGTCCGAGGGCCGGGCAGGAAAGTGGGCCCGGCGGCAGCTGCAGCTGCCCAGTGTGTCCAAAGTAAAATTAAGTCTCTGATCCCCGCGGATCATTAAATAAAATAACCCCCCCCCCTGCACCCCACCATATTACTGTCCCCCCGGCGGTGCAGGGCGGGGGGATTGCGGGAAGAGACGCGGGAGGCGGGCGGTGCGGCAGGCAGGCAGATTTCCCTGGTGTCTAGTGGTCATAGCAGGGGGTCAGCACATTGCTGACCCCCTGCTATAAACTGCTGACATCTGTGCCGCAGATGTCAGCAGTTTAACCCCTTCCATACCGCGGTCCGTATGGACCACGGTATGGAAGGGGTTAACAGGGAGGAGCTCCTCCCTCTCCCATCGGGGGCTGCTGTGCCTTTGCAGCCCCGACAGGTTGGGAGGCAGAGGGAGGGAGCTCCCCTCCCCATCACCCGCTGCTCTGTACTGGCAGCGGGTGATGGTCACCATGGAGACAGGACGCTTAATGAAGCGCCCTGCTCTCTCCATGGTGCTGAAAGCTTGAATAGATCTGCTATAGGCAGGTCTATTCAGACTTTCTAAAGTAAAAAAAAAAATACAGTAGGTACACTATATAGTGTACTTACTGTATTTCATAGACCCAGATCCACTGGATCTACAAGAACCAACTGGGTCTGGGTAAAAAAAAAATGTAAGAAAACACTATCACTGTATAAAAATTAAAAAAAACAAAAAAACTACACATATTACATATCGTCGCGTGCGTAAAAGCCTACTCTATAAAAATATCACATGACCTGACCCATAAGGTGAACACCAAAAAGACAAAAACAAAAAAATGGTGTAAAAAAAGCCATTTTTGTCATTTTTGTTATGCGTAATACCAAGCGATAAAAAAGGCTTATGCCTTCCAAAATAGTATCAATAAAACCGCCATCACATCCCGCAAAAAATGAGCCCCTACATAGGACAATCGCCCCAAAATATAAAAAAAATGGCTCTCAGACTATACAGACATTAAAACATGATTTTTTTCTAAAATACATAAAAAAAGTATACATTTTAGGTATCGCCGCATCCGTAAATACATTCTCTATAAAAATATCCCATGATCTAACCCCTCAAGAAAATACCGTAAAAAAAAAATTAAATAAAAACAGTGTAAAAAAAAAATTTGTCACCTCACCTCACAAAAAGTGTAATAGCAAGCGGTCAAAAATTTATATGAACCCCAAAATAGTGCCAATCAATCCGTCATCTCATCCCGCAAAAAATGATACTCTACATAGGACAGTCGGACCAAAAAAAAAATAAATGACTCTCAGACTAATGATATTATTGTGCAAAACGTAAATAAATAAATAAAAAGTATACATATTAGGTATTGCCGCATTCGTAAGAACAAGCTCTATAAAAATAACACATGAACTAACCTCTCAGGTGAACACAACAAAAAAAATAATATAAAAACGGTGTCAAAAGCCATTTTTGTCACCTTACATTACAAAAAGTAGCAAGCGACCAAAATGTCATATGCACTCCAATACAGTGCCAATCAAACCGCCATGTCATTCCGCAAAAAATGAGCCCCTACATAAGACTGTCAACCCAAAAAATAAAAAATATGGCTTTGAGAATGGGGAGACATAAAATTTTTATTTTTTTTTCACAAATGCTTTATTATGAAAAACTGTAACAAAAATTCCCAAAAAGTAGTCATATTTGGTTTTGTCACATCCAGAACAACCTGTTCTATAGAAATAGCACACGATCTAACCTTTCAGATCAACGATGTAAATAACAAAAAATAAAAACGGTCCCAAAACAGCAATTTTTTTTTTTAATTTTCCATTTTAATCCATTTTTCCAGTAACAAAGCAAGGGTTAACAGCCAAACAAAACTCAATATTTATTACTTTGATTCTGTAGTTTTCAGAAACAGCCCATTTTGTTTGGCTGTTAACCCTTGCTTTGTTACTGGAAAAAATGGAATAAAATGGAAAATTTTGTCTCCATTTTCCATTAACTTTTGTGGAACACCTAAAGGGTTAACAACATTTGTAAAATCAGTTTTGAATACCTTGAGGGATATGGGAGTGGCTGGAGGCGGGATATGGGAGTGACTGGAGGCGGGATATGGGAGTGACTGGAGGCGGGACATGGGTGGGGCCTGGAAGGGGGCCCTTGATTAATTTGCCCGGGGGCCCTGAGGGTTCTCCGTCCGCCCCTGCTCAGCAGTGTGGCATTTTTTTTTTTGTGTGTTAGCCTCTGATAACAGCGATGCCATTTTCAATCTGTGTCAAAAGAAACTGAGTCGTGGGAAGTCCAACACCCACCTAGGTACAACTGCTTTGCGAAAGCACATGATCTCACATCACAAACGCCAGTGGGATCAACACATGAGTACAAGCAGCACACATACTCAAAGCCACCATCCTCCTCCTGGTCCAGCATCTTCAGCCACATCAACCACTGCTGTCCTCCCCGCCCCCTCTCAACCAACCGCCACTCCGCCTCTCACCTTCAGCAGTTCATGCTCATCTGCCCACAGTCAGGTGTCTGTCAAGGAAATATTTGAGCGTAAGAAGCCAATGTCAAAGAGTCACCCACTTGCCCGGCGTCTGACAGCTGGCTTGATGGAACTCTTAAGCCCACAGCTTTTACCATACAGGCCTTCAAAAAATTTGTAGCTATTGGGACACCCCAGTAGAAGGTACCCGGCCGAAAATATTTTTCACAAAAGGCTATCCCCAACCTGTACTGTATTGTGAAAAAGGAAGTCATGACATATCTGGCACACAGTGTTGGAGAAGGGTCCATTTGAGATGTCGCAACCATAAAATTTTCTGTTCGCCGTCGGCGAACGTGAACTTACACAAATGTTTGCGAACCGGTGAACCGGGCGAGCCGCCATAGACTTCCATAGGCAGCCGAATTTTAAAACCCACAGGGACTCTTTCTGGCAACAGTAGTGATGAAAAAGTTGTTTCAAGGGGACTAACACTTGGACTGTGGCATGCCGGAGGTGGATCCATGGCAAAACTCCAGTGGAAAATTACTTAGTGGACGCAGAGTCGGGTTTTAATCCATAAAGGGCATAAATCACCTAAAATTCCTAAATTGTTTGGAATAACGTGCTTTAAAACATCCAGTGTGTGTATACGATCAGGTATGATGTTGTATCGATCAGGTAGTGTAAGGGTTACACCAACTTCACAGTTACAGACCTAACTTTGACAGACCAAACTCCCCGTTTCACGCACCGCAAACAACCGCAAACAACCGCAAACAGTCCATTTGCCTGAAAAATTAGACATTGTTGCTGTAGCAGCGGCCTGAAAAATTTATATTTTCCCGGCAGAAAGTTTACTAAACCATTGCGGCTTGAACCCTAATTGGTGGCGGAGAAGTCACACAAGTCATCCGGCATGCAGAGATTAAGTACAGCAGCGTGGGGACAATTTTTAACCCAAGGCATGTCATCAGGCCTTTTTTAGTTAAATATATCCCCCAATGTCAGTCCTGTACAATTGGTCTGACCCTTTGCATTTCCACCTTGAAAGAGTGTAGACAGCTGTACATTGTTTCTCTCATCAGTCTGTACATTTAGACCAAATTGTATTTGCACTGTCACAGACTCACAGTATATATTAAAAAGGAAAGCGTAACAATGTTAATACACTATACTGTTTTTTTTGTTTTATTTCTTTAATCGGGTTGTATTGGAATTGATGGGAATTTTTTAATTGTCTGCATTTTTTCTAATAAACTAAGAGACTTAATCATGATTTATTTATTTTATGTATTAAAAACCCATACAACTTGAAAAAAATTAAAAAAAAATTCACAAAGAAAATTAATGTTTTTTCTATGAAAAATTATCCAGCCAATCGCTTTTGGTCTGATCACAATGAAGCAGTTATCATCTGGGGTGTGCCAACATTGCCAACACACTCATAGAGGTGATCGCTTTATTGTGATACGCAAGCCCCTTCACCACAACAAGGTAACGATCACGAAGGGGAATTGACACACGCATGTGCCTTTTTTTTGTTTTGTTTTTGCAGCCACAGTGGAGCACCGGAGGCCAGAAAAATTAGGCATGTACACATGCCTGAAAGATTAGGTATTGTTGCAGTGGCCAAAATGTGTACTAAAACATTTGGGCCTTGAACTCTAGTTGGTGGCAGAGAAGTCACGCAAGTCATCCGGCATGCAGAGATTAAATACAGCAGCGTGGGGACCATTTTTAGCCCAAGGCATCAAATCAGGCCTTTTTTTTTGTCAAATGCATCCTCCATCGTCGGTCCCTTCTGTATCCACGCCTCATTCATCTTAATAAAGGTGATCTAATCTAGACTTTTTTGACCTAGGCAACTTCTCTTGTCAGTGACAATACCTCCTGCTGCGCTGAAGATCCTTTCTGACAGGATACTTGAAGCAGGGCATGCCAGAAGTTCTATCGCAAATTGGGATAGCTCAGGCCACCAGTCAAGCCTGCACACCCAGTAGTCAAGGGGTTCATCGCTCTGTAAAGCGTCCTGTCCTTGCCAGCGTGGTCGTGGTAGGAGGAGGATTACTTTGACCTCTTCCACTGTCAGATTCCCTTTGTGCTATGACATCACCCTTATATGCTGTGTAAAGCATACTTTTTAACTTGTTTTGCAACTGCTGCATCCATTCCGACGGTAACATTTCAGCCACTTTGTGCTTATACCGGGGTCTAGTAGCGTGGTCACCCAGTACAGGTCGTTCTCCTTCAACCTTTTTATACAAGGGTCCCTCAACAGGCATGACAGCATGAAAGACCCCATTTGCACAAGGTTGGATGCAGAGCTACTCATCTCCCGTTCCTCGTCCTCACTGATGTCATTGAAGGTCTGCTCTTCCCCCCAGCCACGTACAACACCACAGGTCCCAGATAAGTGACAAAAACGAGCACCTTGGGTTGCTTGCTGTGGTTGGTCTTCCTCCTCCTCAAAGCCACATTCCTCCTCTGACGCCTCTTCCTCAGATTCCTCTTCCAGCGTTACCGTAGGTCCAGCAAGCGATGATGATGAGGCTGTTTATGGTTTGTAATGGTGAACACTACTCTTCCTCTTCCTCTTCACGCTCATCTAAGGCCTGATCCAGCACTCTTCACAGGGCACGCTCCAGGAAGAAAACAAATGGGATGAGGTCGCTGATCGTGCCTTCGGTGTGATTGACTAGGTTTGTCACCTCCTCAAAAGGACGCATGACCCTACAGGCATTGCGCATGAGCGTCCAGTAACGTGGCCAAAAAATACCCAGCTCCGCAGAGGCTGTCCCAGCACTCTGGTCATACAAATACTCGTTGACGGCTTTTTCTTGTTGGAGCAGGCGGTCAAACATTAGGAGTGTTGAATTCCAACATGACAGGCTGTCGCAAATCAAGCGCCTCACTGGCATGTTGTTTGGCCGCTGAATGTCGGAAAAGAGCGCCATGGCCGTGTAGGAACGCTTGAAATGGCCACGCACCTTCCTGATCTGCTTGAGGACGTCCTGCAAGCCTGGGTACTTAAAAACAAAGCGTTGTTTGATCAGATTCAACACATGTGCCATGCATAGCACATGTGTCAACTTACCCAAATTAAATGCCGCCAACAGATTGCTTCCGTTGTCACACACCACTTTGCCGATCTCCAGTTGGTGCGGGGTCAGCCACTGATCCACCTGTGCGTTCAGGGCGGACAGGAGTGCTAGTCCGGTGTGACTCTCTGCTTTCAGGCAAGTCAACCCCAAGACTGCGTGACACTATCATATCCGGGATGTGGAATAGCCCATGGGGAGCTGGTGGCGAGCAGTTGATGATGTGGAGCAAGACTCAGCAGCAGAAGGGGACTCAGCCGAGGAGGTTAGTGAAGAGGATGGAGTAGGAGGAGTAGAGGAGGTGGCAGCAGGCCTGCCTGCAAGTCGTGTGGGTGTCACCAACTTCACTGCAGAGCCACGCATCCGATGCTTGGCAGCCGTCAGCAGGTTTACCCAATGCGCAGTTTACGTGATATACCTGCCCTGACCGTGCTTTGCAGACCAGGTATCAGTGGTCAGATGGACCCTGTGTGCCAGACATGCCATGACTTCCTTTTCACAATAGAATACAGGTTGGGGATTGCCATTTGTGAAAAATAAAATTTGGCCGGGTACCTTGGGGTGTCCCAATAGCTACAAATTTTTTGAAGGCCTCAGACTCCACCAGCTTATATAGTAAAAGCTGGTGGGCTGAGAGTTCTGACAAGCCAGCTGTCAGACGCCGGGCAAGGGGGTGACTCTGTGACATTGACTTCTTACGCTCAAACATTTCCTTGACAGACACCTGACTGTGTGCAGATGAGCAGGAAATGCTGAAGGTGAGAGGAGGAGTGGCGGGTGGTTGAGAGGGGGCAGGGAGGACAGCAGTGGTTGACGTGGCTGAAGATGCTGGACCAGGAGGATCATGGTGGCTTTGAGTTTGTGTGCTGCTTGTACTCATGTGTTGATACCATGGGCGTTTGTGATGTGAGATCATATGCCTTCGCAAAGCAGTTGTTCCTAGGTGGGTGCTGGACTTCCCACGACTCAGTTTCTTTTGACACAGATTGGAAATGGCATCGCTGTTTTCAGAGGCAGACACACAAAAAAATGCCACACTGCTGAGCTTTGCAATGATGGCATTCTGGTGGTGGCAACAGCATACGTTGATTGGTGTGCTGTCTGGCTGACCCCGGGTGCCGATACATACTGTCTGACTCTGCCACTAGCTCCTTCCAACGACCTCCCCCTGCTTCCAACTCATCTCCTCCTCCTCTCAGTCTCCCCATCTGAACTTTCCCCCTGTTCTTCTTCTCTTCGAGCGGGCACCCACGTGACATCCACGGACACATTGTCATCATCAACCGCTTCACTTGTATCTGACAACTCAGCAAAGGAAGCAGCAACGGGTACATCATCATCATCATCATCACACTGTAAGTCCATGTGTGTAATCCTGCCTGTCTGAGACATATTACTATTATCTACATCCTATGGCAATAATGTTTGCGCATCACTCATTTCTTCCAATTGACGTGTAAATAAATCCTCTGACAGATCAAATGAAGCGGCTGTGGTCTTAGTGTTGGTGGTGGCGGCAGGAGGGCGAGTGGTAACTTGAGAGGTGCCCGAAGCTAAGCTGGAGGAGGATGGTGCATCAAGGTTCCGAACGGAAGCTTTAGAAGATTGGGTGTCCTGTGTAAGCCAGTCAACTATGTCCTCAGAATTTTTTGAGTTCAGGGTATGTAGCCTCTGAACACTGGGCATTATTCTAGGGCCAAAGTAAATCACAGCACCACAACGGCCCCTGCGGGGTGGCCTGCCTCTTCCTGTAATTTTTTTTTTTTGATTGGTGGTACTATGTGTGCAAAGTACTGTGCCGCCCAGTATGAGTGGTGGGCACTGGCAGTGGGTACACTACAGTCTGTGGAAGTGGGCCTGACACACACTGGCAGGCAACTAACCTTAGATTAAAGGGTAAAAATTAAATGCCTTATTTATCGGCAAGCTACTGTGCCCCACGGTATGAGTGGTGGGCACTGGCAATGGGCGCACTACAGTCAGTGGAAGTGGGCCTGACACACACTGGCAGGCAACTAACCTTAGATTAAAGGGTAAAAATTAAATGCCTTATTTATCGGCAAGCTACTGTGCCACCTGGTATGAGTGGTGGCCACTGGCAGTGGGCACACTCCAGTCAGTGGAAGTGGGCCTGACACACACTGGCAGCAGGCAACTGAAATTAGATTAAAGTCTAAAAATGAAATGGCTTTTTCTTATGCAAAGTCCTGTGCCACATGGTATGAGTGGTGGGCACTTGAACATGGGCACACTACAGTCAGTGGAAGTAGGCCTGACACACACTGGCAGCAGGTAGGCAACTGAAATTAGATTAAAGTGTAAAAATTAAATGCCTTTTTTTAATGCAATGTCCTGTGCCACACGGTATGAGTAGTGGACACTGGCAGTGGGCACACTACAGTCAGTGGAAGTGGGCCTGACACACACTGGCAGCAGGCAGGCAACTGAAATTAGATTAAAGTCTAAAAATGAAATGCCTTTTTTATGCAAAGTCCTGTGCCACATGGTATGAGTTGTGGGCACTGGCAGTGGGCACACTACAGTCAGCGGAAGTGGGCCTGACACACACTGGCAGCAGGCAGGCAACGGAAATTAGATTAAAGTGTAAAAATGAAATGCCTTTCTTTTATGCAAAGTCCTGTGCCACACGGCATAAGTGGTGGGCACTGTCAGTGGGCACACTACAGTCAGTGGAAGTGGGCCTGACACACATTGGCAGCAGGCAGGCAACTGAAATTAGATTAAAGTGTAAAAATGTAATGCCTTTTTTATGCAAAGTCCTGTGCCACCCGATATGAGTGGTGGGCACTGGCAGTGGGCACAGTACAGTATTTGTGGGCCTGACACACATTGGCAGGCAACTGAAATTATAATTAAGGGTACAAATTAAATTACTTTTTAATCTGCAAGGTACTGTGCCACCCGAAATGAGTGGTGGGCACTAGCAGTGGGCACACTACAGTCTGTGGCCTTCAGCCTCTCACACATGGACAGGCCAGGCAACTGCAATATATATATGGAAAAAAACAAAATAAAAGCAGACTAATGTAGCAGCCATAAAAAGGGCTTTTTGGGGTGCTGTGATGCTGTCCTTACAGCAGAGGAGTCTGTGGACACAGAACACTGGCCTAGCTAATGGTTTCCCTATGAATTCATCAGCAGCACAGCAGCAGCTTCACTCTCCATGCTCTCACTAACACACTGCAGCTTCAAACTGAACCAAAAATGGCTGCCATTTTTATAGGAGGTGGGAAGGCGAGGGAGGGAGGGTGCTGATTGGCTGGAATGTGTCTGCTGACTGTGAGGTACAGGGTCAAAGTTTGCTCAATGATGATGTATAGGGGGTGGACCGGACATCGCATATGTTCGCCCGCTGAGGCGATCGCGAACAAGCTATGGTCGCCAGGAACTGTTCGCCGGCGAATAGTTCAGGACATCACTAGGGTCCATCTGACCACTGATACCTGGTCTGCAAAGCACGGTCAGGGCAGTTATATCACGTACACTGTGCATTGGGTAAACCTGCTGACAGCTGCCAAGCATGGAATGCGTGGCTCTGCAGCGGAGTTGGTAACACCACCATGACTTGCAGGCAGGCCTGCTACCACCTCCTCTACTCCTCCTACTCCATCTTCTTCACTAACCTCCTCGGCTGAGTCCCCTTCTGCTGCTGAGTCTTGCTCCACATCATCAAATGCTCGCCCCCAGCTCCCCATGGGCTATTCCACATCCCGGATATGATAGTGTCACGCAGTCTTGGGGTTGACTTGCCTGAAAGCAGAGAGTCACACCGGACTAGCACTCCTGTCCGCCCTGAACGCACAGGTGGATCAGTGGCTGACCCCGCACCAACTGGAGATCGGCAAAGTGGTGTGTGACAACGGAAGCAATCTGTTGGCGGCATTGAATTTGGGAAAATTGACACATGTGCTATGCATGGCACACGTGTTGAATCTGATCGTACAACGCTTTGTGTTTAAGTACCCAGGCTTACAGGATGTCCTCAAGCAGGCCAGGAAAGTGTGTGGCCATTTCAGGCATTCCTACACGGCCATGGCACACTTTTCCAACATTCAGCGGCCAAACAACATGCCAGTGAGGCGCTTGATTTGCGACAGCCCGACACGTTGGAATTCAACACTCCTAATGTTTGACCGCCTGCTCCAACAAGAAAAAGCCGTCAACGAGTATTTGTATGACCGAGGTGCTAGGAGAGCCTCTGCGGAGATGGGTATTTTTTTGCCACGTTACTGGACGCTCATGTGCAATGCCTGTAGGGTCATGCGTCCTTTTGAGGAGGTGACAAACCTAGTCAGTTGCACCGAAGGCACCATCAGAGACCTCATCCCATTTGTTTTCTTCCTGGAGCGTGCCCTGCGAAAAGTGCTGGATCAGACCGTAGATGAGCGTGAAGAGGAAGAGGAAGAGTTGTGGTCACCATCACCACCATAAACAGCCTCATCATCATCGCTTGCTGGACCTGCGGCAAAGCTGGAAGAGGAGTCTATGGAAGAGGAGTCAGAGGAGGAATGTGGCTTTGAGGAGGAGGAAGATCAACCACAGCTGGCATCCCAGGGAGCTCGTTGTCACCTATCTGGGACCCGTGGTGTTGTACGTGGCTGGGGGAAGAGCAGACCTTCAATGACATCAGTGAGGACGAGGAACGGGAGATGAGTAGCTCGGCATCCAACCTTGTGCAAATGGAGTCTTTCATGCTGTCATGCCTGTTGAGGGACCCTCGTATAAAAAGGCTGAAGGAGAACGACCTATACTGGGTGGCCACGCTACTAGACCCATGGTATAAGCAGAAAGTGGCTGAAATGTTACCGAATTACCAGAAGTCGGAAAGGATGCAGCACTTCCAAAACAAGTTTAAAAAGTATGCTTTACATGGCGTATAAGGGTGATGTCAGAGCACAACGGGAATCTAACAGGGAAAGAGGTGAAAGTAATCCTCCTCCTACCACGACCATGCTGGCAAGGACAGGACGCTTTACAGACGTGTTGTTGATGGAGGACATGCAGAGCTTTTTAAGGCCTCTTTCACACTTGCGTTCTGAGGATCCGGCGGGCACTTCCGTCCCGCCGGATCCGTCAGAACGCAAGTCGCCTGAAAGCATTAGAAGACTGATCAGGATCCTGATCAGTCTTCGAAATGCTTTCAGGTTACTATGGCAGCCAGGACGCTATTAAAGTCCTGGTTGCCATAGCAGTAGTGGGGAGCGGGGGAGCAGTATGCTTACCATCCGTGCGGCTCCCGGGGCGCTCCAGAATGACGTCAGAGCGCCCCATGCGCATGGATCACGTGGTCCATGCGATCACGTGATCCATGCGTGTGGGGCGCCCTGACGTCACTCTGGAGCGCCCCGGGAGCCACACGGATGGTATGTATACTGCTCCCCCGCTCCTCACTACATTTTACCATGGCAACCAGGACTTTAGCGTCCTGGCTGCTATGGTAACCATTGAGAAAAAGCTAAACGTCGGATCCGGCGATGTGCCGGATTAATACACTTCAATGGGCATTAATTACGGATCCGGCGTTACGGCATGTCTTCCGGATTTTTGGACGGAGACAAATCCGGAGGATGCTACGCTTTTATCAACGTCCAAAAAACGTTCACATACTGAACGGAAGACATCCTGATGCATCCTGAACGGATTGCTCTCCATTCAGGATGCATTAGGATAATCCTGATCAGTATCTTTCCGTCCTAGAGCCCCAAGGACGGAACTCTAGGACGGAAAGCAAAAACGCTGATGTGAAAGGGGCCTTAGTCCTCCACATTGCCACAGCCCTTCAGGGTCCACCCTCAGAGAACGACTCGACCGACAGGTAGCAGACTACCTCGCCTTAACTGCAGATATCGACACTCTGAGGAGCGATGAACCCCTTGACTACTGAGTGTGCAGGCTTGACCTGTGGCCTGAGCTATCCCAATTTGCGATAGAATTTCTGGCATTCCCCGCTTCAAGTGTCGTGTCAGAAAGGACCTTCAGCGCAGCAGGAGGTATTGTCACTGACAAGAGAAGTCGCCTAGGTCAAAAAAGTCTAGATTAGATCACCTTTTTTAAGATGAATGAGGCGTGCATACCGAAGGGACTTACAGTGGAGGATGCATTTGACAAAAAAAAGGCCTGATTAGATGCCTTGGGCTAAAAATGGTCCCCACGCTGCTGTATTTAATCTCTGCATGCCGGATGACTTGCGTGACTTCTCTGCCACCAACTAGGGTTCAAGGCCCAAATGTTTTAGTACACTTTCTGCCGGCAAAACATCAATTTTTTCGGCCGCTGCAACAATACCTAATTTTTCAGGCATGTGTACATGCCTAATTTTTCTGGCCTCCGGTGCTCCACTGTGGCTGCAAAAACAAAACAAAAAAAAGGCACATGCGTGTGTCAATTCCCCTTCGTGATCGTTACATTGTTGTGGTGAAGGGGCTTGCGTATCACAATAAAGCGATCACCTCTATGAGTGTGTTGGCAATGTTGGCACACCCCAGATGATAACTGCTTCATTGTGATCAGACCAAAAGCGATTGGCTGGATAATTTTTCATAGAAAAAACATTAATTTTCTTTGTGATTTTTTGTTTTATTAAGTTGTATGTGTTTTCAATACATAAAATAAAAAAAAATCATAATTAAGTCTCTTAATAGTTTATTAGAAATAATGCAGACAATTAAAAAAATTCCCATCAATTCCAATACAACTTAGGCTTTTCACCCGATTAAAGAAAAAAACAAAAAGAATTGTATAGTGTATTAACATTGTTACGCTTTCCTTTTTAATATATACTGTGAGTCTGTGACAGTGCAAATACAATTTGGTATAAATGTACAGACTGATGAGTTAAACAATGTACAGCTGTCTACACTCTTCCAAGGTGGAAATGCAAAGGGTCAGACCAATTGTACAGGACTCATGGTTACAAATAGTACAGTCTCAGAACCTCAATTTGTATCCAGAAACCCCAAACAATTGTATAAAGAAGTGCAACTACTGAAGGAAATCTGTGACTTAAAGTCTACTGGGTTTTACTAGGAACATACGTAACTAATAATAGGGGTGTATCTTGATGTCAGTGTTAACCACTTCAGCCCCCCTAGCTTAAACACCCTTAATGACCAGGCCACTTTTTACAATTCTGCACTACACTATTTTCACCGTTTATTGCTCCGTCAAGCAACTTACCACCCAAATGAATTTTACCTCCTTTTCTTCTTACTAATAGAGCTTTCATTTGGTGGTATTTCATTGCTGCTGACATTTTAACTTTTTTTGCTATTAATCAAAAATAACCGAAATTTTTACAAAAAAATGACATTTTTCACTTTCTGTTGTAATTTTTTTTAAAAAAAACTACATTTCTATATAAATTTTTCTCTAAATTTATTGTTCTACATGTCTTTGATAAAAGAATGTTATTCTTTGATAAAAGAATGTCAGGAAAGTATAAATACCCCCCAAATGACACCATTTTAGAAAGAAGACACCCGAAAGTATTCGCGGAGGGGCATGGTGAGTTCATGTATCATTTCATTTTTTTTCACAAGTTAGCGGAAAATGACACTTTCTGAGAAAAAAAAAAAAGTTTCAATTTCTGCTAACTTCTGGCAAAAAAAAAAGAAATCTCAGACGGACTCACTATGCCCCTCAGTGAATACCTCGGGGTGTCTACTTTCCGAAAAGGGGTCATTTGTGGGGTGTGTTTACTGTTCTGGCATTTTGGGCGGGGCTAAATTGTGAGCCGCCATGTAAAACCTAAAGGTACTCGTTGGAATTTGGGCCCCTTTGCGCACCCAGGCTGCAAAAAAGTGTCACTTATGTGGTATCTCCGTACTCAGGAGAAGTAGGGCAATGTGTTTTGGGGTGTATTTTTACATATACCCATGTTGGGTGAGAGAAATATTTCTGTAAATTGTCAACTTTGTATAAAATTTTTTTAAAGTTGTCGTTTACAGAGATATTTTTCACACACAGTATAGGTATATATAAAAATACACCCCAAAACACATTGCCCTACTTCTCCTGAGTATGGCGATACCACATGTGTGACACTTTTTTGCAGCCTGGGTGCGCAAAGGGGCCCTAAAATCAATGAGTACCTTTAGGATTTCACAGAGCATTTTTACGCATTTGGATTCCAGACTTCTTCTCACGATTTAGGGGCCCCTAAAATGCCAGGACAGTATAAATACCCCACATGTGACCCCATTTTGGAAAGAAGACACCCCAAGGTATTCCGTGAGGGGTATGGTGAGTTCATGTAAAATTTTATTTTTTGTCACAAGTTAGTGGAATATGAGACTTTGTAAAAAACTAAATAAAAAAAATATATATATATCAATTTCCGCTAACTTGTGCCAAAAAATAAAAATTCTGTGAACTCGCCATGCCACTCACGGAATACCTTGGGGTGTCTTCTTTACAAAATGGGGTCACATGTGGGGTATTTATACTGACCTGGCATTTTAGGGGCCCCTAAAGTGTGAGAATCCAAATGCGTAAAAATATTGCTGTAAACGACAACTTTTTACATTTTTTTATTCAAAGTTGTCAATTTACTGAGATATTTCTCACACAAAGTATGGGTATATGTAAAAATACACCCCAAAACACATTGCCCCACTTCTCCTGAGTACGGCGATACCACATGAGTGACACTTTTTTACAGCCAAGATGCGCAAAGGGGCCCTAAAACCAACGAGTACCTTTTAGGAGGGCATTTTTACGCAATTTTCTTCTCACGCTTTAGGGCCCCTAAATTGCCAGGGCAGTATAAATACCCCACATGTGACCCCATTTTGGAAAGAAAACACCCCAAGGTATTCTGTGAGGGGCATGGCGAGTTCATAGAAGATTTTCTTTTTGGCACAAGTTAGCGGAAATTGATTTTTTATTGTTTTTTCTCATAAAGTCTACCTTTCTGCTAACTTTTGACAAAAAGTTAAATTTTCATGGACTCACTATGCCCCTCAGCGAATACCTTGGGGTGTCTTCTTTCCAAAATGGGGTCATTTGTGGGGTGTTTGTACTGTTCTGGCATTTTGGGTGGGGCTAAATTGTGAGCAGCAATATAAAACCTAAAGGTACTCGTTGGAATTTGGGCCCCTTTGCGCACCCAGGCTGCAAAAAAGTGTCACACATGTGGCATCGCCGTACTCAGGAGAAGTAGGGCAATGTGTTTAGGGTGTATTTTACATATACCATACTTGTGTGAGAAATATCTCTGTAAATTGACAACTTTGAATAAAAAAATTTAAAAAGTTGTCGTTTACAGTGATATTTCTCACACACAGTATGGGTATATGTAAAAATACACCCCAAAACACATTGCCCTACTTCTCCTGAGTTCGGCGATACCACATGAGTGACACGCGCGGGCGCGTCAAGGAGGAACAGACCGACCGCCCGCAGGACGCAATCCTGCGTGAGGCGGTCGGCAAGAAGTTAAAATGAACTGCAATTCCCTTAGATCAAATTAAAAAATGTTATCTATAAAGAGTTTCAGATTTGGTTTCTGTAGCACTTTTTCAGTGACAATGGAAGATCTAGAGAACTCATTCCTTTGGCAAAGCAAGTACAGAGCTCAGAACAGTATAGCTGGATACTCAATGTACTTCAGAGGAACAAAATTTTTATTTCATGATGTCGCAATGATTCTCTCTGTAGTGCCCTAAATTAGAAGGAAGCGGACAGAGTAAGCTTTTTTCTGTATCTCCCCATGCAAGGATTCAATTCAATTCAATCTCCCGAACATGCGCATGAGCTCAGTCGTCACTACAACAAGATTGACGCACAGACAGATTAATACAATTTCTGCAATCACTTTGTCAACTTTTGACAACTCTTTGCGGTTGTCTAAAATCAATTCAATACACGTCCCCTGATAGCGGGCGTAACAGGGATTAAACTGATAAAAATAGTACTACTAAACACATCACTCATATAGGGTGGCACAGTAAATTGCGCGGCACATGCGCAGTGCCCCAGCCCCAAATTAGAAGGTAGCGGACAGAGCAAGCTTTTTTCTGTATGTTCACATGCAAGGATTTAATTCAATTCAATCTCCCAAATGTGCGCACGAGCTCAGTAATCACTATAACAAGAAGGACGCACACACAGATAAATAAAATTTCTGCAACCAGTGTGTCAACTATTGACAACTCTTTGCGGTTGTCTAAAATCAATTCAATACACGTCCCCTGATAGGGGCTGTAACAGGAATTAAACTGATAAGAATAGTACTACTTAACACACCAATCATATAGGGTGTCACAGTACATTGCACGGCGCACGCGCAGTGCCCCAAATTGGAAGGAAGAGGACCGAACAACCATCTATTTCCATCTCCCGGTTCCTAAAATCTATTCGATACACGTCCCCTAATAGGGGACGTAACAGGGATTAAACTGACAGGAATAGTACTACTTAATACTCCACTCATATAGGGTGTCACAGTACATTGTGCGGCGCACGTGCAGTGCCCCAAATTGGAAGTAGGAGGACCGACCAATCATCTTTTTCCATCTCCGGTTCCTAAAATCTATTCACGTCCCCTAATAGGGGACGTAACAGGGAATAAACTGATAGGAATAGTAATACTTAACACACAACTTATATAGGGTGTCACAGTAGATTGCGCGGCGCACGTGCAGTGGCCCAAATTGGAAGTAAGAGGACCAACCAATCATCTTTTTCCATCTCCTGGTTCCTAAAATCTATTCCATACACCGGCCCCTGATAGGTGACAAAACAGAGATTAAACTGGTAAGAACAGATTTTTTTAATAAAAAAAAATGAGGACAGCCTCTGCGGAGCTGGGTATTTTTTGGCCGCGTTACTGAACGCTCATGCACAATGACTGTAGGCTCATGCGTCCTTTTGCGGAGGTGGCAAACCTGTCAGTCAAACCCAAGGCAACATCGACCTCATCCCATTTGCATTTGAAGGTGGCTTTGAGGAGGTGGAAGACCAACCACAGCAGGCGTCCCAGGGGGCTTGTTGTCACCTTTCGGGGACCCTTGGTGTTGTACGTGGCTGGATGGAGGAAGAGACTTTCAATGACGTCAGTGAGGACAAGGAACGGGACATGGCTAGCTTGGTATCCAACCTTGTGCAAATGGGGAGTTTGCGGTTGTGCAAATGGACTGTTTGCGGTGCGTTAAACGTGGAGTTTGGTCTGTCAGAGTTTGGTCTGTCACTGTGAAGCGGGCGTAACCCTTACACTACCTTTTCGATACAACATCATACCTGATCATATACACACACTGGATGTTTTAAAGCACGTTATTCCAAACAATTTAGAAATATTAGGTGATTTATGCACTTCATGTATTAAAACCCGACTCTGTGTCAACTACGTAATTTTCCGTGGGAGTTTTGCCATGGATCCCCCTCCGGCATGCCACGGTCCAGGTGTTAGTCCCCTTGAAACAACTCTTCCATTGTTATTGTGGCCACAAAGAGTCCCTGTGGGTTTAAAAATTCGCCTGCCTATTGAAGTCTATGGCGGCTTGCCCGGTTCGCCCGTTCGTGAACATTTGCGTTAGTTCGTGTTCGCCGTTCACGAATGGAAAATTTTATGTTCGCGATATCTCTATAAATGGGTATATGTCACCCACCTAACCAACAGACGGATTAACTATATTAATTTCACTGTCATGTATAGAAACATAGAAACATAGAATGTGTCGGCAGATAAGAACCATTTGGCCCATCTAGTCTGCCCAATATGCTGAATACTATGAATAGCCCCCGGCCCTATCTTATATGAAGGATGGCTTTATGCCTATCCCATGCATGCTTAAACTCATTCACTGTATTTGCAGCTACCACTTCTGCAGGAAGGCTATTCCATGCGTCCACTACTCTCTCAGTAAAGTAATTCTTCCTGATATTACTTTTAAACCTTTGCCCCTCTAATTTAAAACTATGTCCTCTTGTAGCAGTTTTTCTTCTTTTAAATATTCTCTCCTCTTTTACAGTGATGATTCCCTTTATTTATTTAAAAGTTTCTATCATATCCCCTCTGTCTCTTCTTACTTCCAAGCTATACATGTTAAGGTCCTTTAACCTTTCCTGGTAAGTTTTGTCCTGCAATCCATGTGCTAGTTTAGTAGCTCTTCTCTGAACTCTCTCCAAAGTTTCAATATCCTTCTGCAGACATGGTCTCCAGTACTGCACACAATACTCCAAATGAGGTCTCACTAGTGCTCTGTAGAGCGGCACGAGCACCTCCCTCTTTCTACTGTTAATGCCTCACCCTATACACCCAAGCATTCTGCTGGCATTACCTGCTGCTCTTTGACATTGTCTGCCCACCTTTAGGTCGTCTGATATAATGACCCCTAAATCCCTTTCCTCAGATACTGAGGTTAGTACTGTATCACTGATTTTATACGGGTTTTTACGCCCCAGGTGCATTATCTTGCACTTATCGACATTAAATTTTAGTTGCCAGATTTTTGACCATTCCTCTAGTTTTCCTAAATCCTTTTCCATTTGGTGTATCCCTCCAGGAACATCAACCCTGTTACAAATCTTTGTGTCATCAGCAAAAAGACACACCTTACCATTGAGGCCTTCTGCAATTTCGCTGATAAAGATATTAAACAATATGGGTCCCAGAACAGATCCCTGAGGTACCCCACTGGTAACAATACCATGGTCTGAATATACTCCATTCACTACAACCCTCTGTTTTCTGTCCTTCAGCCACTGCATAATCCATTCAACAATATGTGAGCTCAAGCTCAAAGACTGCAGTTTATTGATAAGCCTCAGTCACTGTACTTATAGTAAACCTCACTGACTGGTGATCACTGGATCCTAAGCTTTCCCCTACAGTGATATCAGATACCAAATTGCCATTTGTGAACACCAAATCTAAAATGGCCTCCTTCCGGGTTGGCTCCTCAACTACTTGCTGTAGAGATAATCCCAGTAGGGAATTTAGAATGTCTGTACTCCTGGCAGAACTAGCTATTTTGGTTTTCCAGTTTATATCAGGAAGATTAAAGTCTCCCATAATGACAACTTCCCCTTTCAATGTCATTTTAGCCATTTCCTCAACTAGTAGATCATCCAATTCTTTGACTTGGCTTGGTGGTCTGTATATGACACCTACACGAGTTACCTTATGATTACCAAGCTGCAACGTAACCCAAACTGACTCTAAATTGGTTTCCCTGGCTTGTATTAGATTAGATTTTATGCTGTTTTTCACATATAGGGCCACTCCACCCCCTTCCTTGCCTTCTCTGTCTTTCTTATATAGAGAGAACCCAGGTATTGTTATGTCCCAGTCATTACTCTCATTGAACCATGTCTCAGTAACAGCCACTAAATCTATATTCTCAGATGCCATTACAGACTCAAGTTCGTTGATCTTATTCCCTAAACTGCGAGCATTTGTAGACAAGACTCTCAGCTTGTCATTTCTTATCCTATCAGCTCCTGGCATCTTCTGGCATTGTTTTTTCGGGGGGCAGCCGAACTGATGGATTGTCTCTTTTGTGCCCCCCTTTCCTAGTTTAAATGTTCCTTAGCAAAAACTTTGAACTGTTCACTGAGGACATTCATTCTCTTGAGAGAAAGATGCAAACCATCTTTCTTGTACAGTTCTTTTCCATTCCAGCTAGAGCCAACATGAGACACAAAGCCAAATCCCTGGTTCAAACACCATTCACCAAGCCATACATTGAATTCCTTAATACGCAACTGCTTGTCCTGCTGACGGTTATGCACAGGCAGAACTGCAGAGAATGAGACAGTCGATGCAATCTCCCGTATATCATTACCAAGTGTGTGAAAATCTTCCTTCACCTTTGAAACTTCATTGCAAACCAGATCATTTGTCCCAATATGGACAATAACATCCACCTCCTTTTCCATTTTTGCTTGCTTACTAATGTTAAGGATACGTCGTCTGTCCCTGCTGGCAGTAGCACCAGGGAGACATCTCACAAAACCCTTTTCTTCAAACTTCACACCTCTTATGATAGAATCACCAACCAATAGCTGCTTACTATTAGTACTCACTATATCCTTTTTGTCTTTGTCTGTAGTCTTGCATACCTTAGGCATAGGAGATGATTGTTCCTCACCCACTGTGCCTAAGCCATCCTCCATGTTGCTCTTGCATTCTGAAAGTGCTGCAAATGAATTACAGAGAGCCACAGACTGTGGGACATGTCTTCTATCAACAGCTCTAAGTCTACCAGAACCTACAGTAACCCATCTTCCATTTCTGGGGGGCCTTTGTGGCAGTGGCATTGCAACATGCCAAGCCTGAGTTTGTCTAACAGTTACTTTACAAATCTCAGATTTCAAAAATGCTATTTCCTTCTGCATTATGGAGAACTGTGTGCAGATCAGACAGCATCCAAACCTGCGAAGAGTGAAACAACAATTCCTGCACTGAATCAGGTCTGCCATTTTAATGCAAGAAAATATGTTAAACAAAATAGATTGTACTCACCTCCAGATTACCTCCTGAGTATCTCTTGAATATCTCTAGTGCACTTAGAAATGCTGCACTTTGAGAATGATGCAAGCTAGAATTAGGCAAGCTAATACTATGTGGCTATATATACACACACTCCTACAAAAGCCCCTCCCACAACAACAAATTTAACACCTTAATGGCCCTATGCTCATTAGCAATCAGACAATAGCAACACCAGTCTAACAAATTCCTTACCTGTTCTAAAGCACACCAAAACACAGCTGAAGTTCTGCTACAGTGGAAAGTCCTGCTGAAGTTCTGCTACAGTGGAAGGTTCTAGGTTTGTCTCTTGAATATCTCTAGTGCACTTAGAAATGCTGCACTTTGAGAATGATGCAAGCTAGCAGTGCAGATGTACTTCACACAAAAAATTGGTATATGTTGCCTACCTAACAGACAAATTAACTATACTAATTTCCCTGTTACATATGCAGTGCAGTTATACTTCACAGAAAAAAACTATATATATATATATATATATATATATATATATATAGTTTACCCCCCTGGCTGACCTATTGTGTCTGGCACCAATTCCATCTTTTCTAACATTGCAATTTTTTTTTGACAGGTGCTACGCACTTATGCTACTTATATCAGGTCATATGTCAGAGACACTTGTGATTTTTTGGACAAGATTTCCAAGGTTAAGGTACCACACAATTGTCTGGTGGCAACTTTTGATGTCACCAGTCTTTCCACGTCAATTGAGGCAGAATTACTTTAGATTCATTGACCGCTCCTTTCTCCAGGTACAAGGGACCGCCATAGGGTCTAATGTGGCTCCCACTTATGCCAACATCTTCATGGCGGCCCTCGAGGAGGACCTTGTCTATGTGTCCCACCACTTCATTAATGTCTTGGGGTGGTGGCGATACATAGAAAATGTCTTCCTCATCTGGAGTGGCGATGCTGAGTCTTTGGAACAATTCCACCATTTTTTAAATGATTTGGATCCTGACATTTCATTTACACTAACGTACTCACATGAACTTGTTCAATTTTTAGACACAACTGTATCCATTGTGGGGGATAATCTGGTTACGGACATCTTTATTAAACCTACTGATTGCAACACCCTATTGAGATTTGATAGCTGTTATCCGAGGTCCACTATTAAGTCTCTTCCTTACAGCCAACTCTTAAGAGTCAAACGTATAGTGCAAAATGAAGATATTTTGCCTAGACGTTATCAACAGATGACCAAACAATTTTTACAGAGGTTACCCATCTCGGTTGGTGCATAACTGTGTTGATAAGGTGAGCAATCCACATAGCCTGATCACTCCTGGAGTTTCACCAAAACCCAAACGGATCTCCTTCACTTCAACTTATTGTGAACAGAGTAACCAAATTGCTCATATTATCAAAAAATATTGGGCCATTCTGAAAAGCAACCTCCCACAATTGGAGGAATTCTCTATACCTCCCGTGATGTCCTTATAGGCGCCCCCCTAATTTGCGGGATAGACTGCTTAGGGCAGATGTGCCCACTAAAAAAATGATTCAAATATACATTGGGTCTAGAAAAACTGGCAGTTTTCCTTGCCTGAACTGTGTGAACTGTACACACTTAAGCACTTTTATGGCTATATGTTTGCACATTAATCAATACGATATTGTATAATACCGCTTTGAGATATTACACATTGTTTTACTATGGATACTATTTTTGAAGATATCGATCTTGTGTATTTATTATATTTATATGATGTTTTCACTTAATTATTGTCAATTACATTGCTATGCACTATGGGTATTTAAACCCACATCTGACACAAGTTTGTATGCTTGAGAAAGACTGCATTGTGCAGTTGAAACGTTGTAAGGGGAATAAAGAGGTTCACCATTTTTTCACTACCACGGAGTGCTGCTTCTAAATATATACGATCCTGCACCATATGATATTAAATGAGTGGATGTACATGGCTACATTTACAAAGTCACGGAAAATAATGCACTATAATAGTAGATACAAGCATAACATATGCACTAAGCCCTCACTCTTTTGATAAAATCTGAGACACTTTGTCAATACATTTTGATCAAAATACATCTAAGCCCACCTACCAAGTGACAAGGCGGTCTCAATGTATTGATCAAGTGTCTCAGGTTTTATCAATAGAGTGAGGGCTTAGTCCATAAGGTATGCTTGCTACTAGTGCATTATTTTCTATTCAGTTGTACTTCACACAATAAATGGGTATATGACACCCACTGAACAAACTGACGGATTAACTATAATAATGTCCCTGTCATATATGCAGTTCAGGTGTACTTCACACAAAAAATGGGCAGCCACCAAACTTATAGACGGATTAACTATTATATCTGTGTGTCAGGGGTACAAAGATGTTGCTTTGCACCCACAAAAAAATCATTATAGGTCATCCACAGAATAAATTAACAGCCAGGTTTATTATTATCTTTCTGTGTCAGGGGTGCAAAGATGGTGTATTGTACCCACAAAAAAATCGCTATAGTTCACCCACAGAATTAACAGCCAGATGAGATTGCTAATACTCTCCCTAACTTCAGCTGCCTGCTTCCGTTCCCTGCAATACTCAGAGATGATGGGCAGTGCTACACTTGATCCAGCTTATATACATTGCCTTGCAAAAGTATTCACCCCCCCCCCCCTTTTTTCGTGTTTTGGTGCCTCACAACTTGAATCAACATGGATTGATTGAGGATTTGCATCATTTAATTTACAGAACATGCCAACAACTTTGATGATGTTTTTTTTTTTTTTTTTTTTTTATTGTAAAGCAAACAACAAGTAGGGCAAAATAACAGAAAAAGTCAAGGTGCATAACTATTCACCCCCCAAAAGTCAATACTTTGTAGAGCCACCATTTGCAGCAATCACAGCTCCAACTCGCTTTGAATAAGTCTCTATGTGCTTGCCACATGTTACCACTGGGATGTTTGCCCATTGCTCCTTGCAAAACTGCCCCAGCTCCTTCCAGTTGGATGATTTGCGCCTGTGAACAGCAATCTTTAAGTCTGACCACAGATTTTTTATTGGATTGCGATCTTGGCTTTGACTAGGTCATTCCAACACATTTACATGTTTCCCCTTAAACCACTCAAGTCCTGCTTTAGCAGTGTGTTTGGGGTCATTATCCTGCTGGAAGGTTAACCTACGTCCTAGCCTCAAATCACAAACGTGGTAAAGGTTTTGCTCAAGAATATCCCTGTATTCAGCACCATCCATCTTTCCCTCAACTCTGACCAGTTTCCCAGTCCCAGCTGCTGAAAAACATCCCCACAGCATGATGCTGCCATTACCATGTTTCAGTGTGGGAATGGTGTTCTTTAGTTGATGTGATGTGTTGGGTTTGCGCCAGACATAGCGTTTTCTTTGATGGCCAAAAAGTTCAGTTTTAGTATCATCAGACCAGAACACCTTCCTCCATAAATTTTCGGAGTCTCCCACATGCCTTTTCGCAAACTCAAAACGTGCCATTTTGTTTTTAGCTGAAAGTAATGGCTTTCTTCTGGCTCAACTCTATGGAGCGTGCAGCTTATTGTCGTCCTATGTACAGATACCCCAGTCTCTGTTGTGGAATTCTGCAGCTTCTCCAGGGTTACCTTAGGTCTCTGTGCTGCCTCTCTGATTAATGCCCTCTTGGTGGGTGGCCGTCTCTTGGCAAGTTTGCTGTTGTGCCATGTTCTTTCCATTTGGTCATGATAGATTTGATGGTGCTTCTGAGGATCGTCAAAGATTTGGATATTTTTTTATAACCTAACCCTGACTTCGACTTCTCAACAACATTTTCCCTTACTTGTTTGGAGAGTTCCTTGGTCTTCATGGCAGTGTTTGGTTAGTGATCCCTCTTGCTTAGGTGTTGCAGCCTCTGGGGCCTTTCAAAAATGGTGTGTATATGTAATGACAGATCATGGGACACTTAGATTGCACATAGGTGGACATCATTTCACTAATTATGTGACTTCTGAAGGCAATTGGTTGCACCAGAGCTTTTTATGGGTTTCCTAATAAAGGGGGTGAATACATACGTACATTTTTTTGTTTTCTATTTTTAAACAATTGTTTTGTTTATATATTTTTATCATTTCACTTCACCAATTTAGACTAATGTGTTCTGATCCATCACATAAAATTCATATTAACAAAACATTAAACTTAAGGCTGTAATGTAACAAAACACAAAAAAAGGATTTTCTAGGATTTTGGGTGAATATTTTTCAAGGCACTGTAGAGGCTGGGTCACATGATGCACCGGCCAATCAAATCAAAGCCATGCCATTAGTAGGCATGGCTGTGATGGCTTCTAAATGCCCACCGCTTAAAAGCTTGTTGATTGGCTGCCCTGCAGCCTTTCAAAAAGCTTTATTAAGTGCCCGAACACTGAACTTGAACTTTTCCGGCAAAGTTCGGGTGCGGGTCTGGGTACCAAAAATCGTCAAGTTTGGTATGGACCCGAACTTTACAGTACGGGTTCGCTCAACACTAGTGAGGAGTATTTATTGTTTGTTTTTTTAACTTTCTGTGAAGGGGGCACATCTGGGCATAACTATTGTGAAAGGGGCACTAGGCACATATCTTGGCATATCCACTGTAAGATGGCATATATCATGGCATATATACTGTGAATGGGGCACACATCTTGGAATATCAACTGTGAGGGGGCACATATTTTGGGATATCTGCTGTGAAGGGGTGTCGAGGATATAAAGCAAATGTTTTAAATAAAAAAAATGGGGATTGATCCTAGAGGTGGACATATAAAACACCTCAAAAAGCATTTGATCGGTTATTTTAATATATTGTGCAATAAGTAAAACATGGTACAAGCGTAAACATAACCATAGCAAAGGCAGGTGCACTGTGCGGCAATACTAAACCCTCACACTGATGTTAAAATTGAGAGGTTAGTTCGACACATCGTACTAGGAGGACATGTCTTAAGCTTGGACACCACGCCAAAGTCTCTCAAGTAGCCCGAGACCCTACCACTCAACCTACCTGTGCCGTATGGGTGATACCAGGGGCCGTTGGACATTACGGGAGGGTAAGGCTTGACTCACAAACCGCTCACCAGTGACCTCCAGCATGTAACCATGCTTGCAATGGGAGGTGGGAGGTGCCTGTGAGCCCCATCCGAGACTGGCTGATATGGCCCAGAGCCTCCCAGGTGCACCTGAATGTAGCCTGTAGATGAAAAGCAGGCACATTTAAATTGGAGTTTATACACCTCCAAACATATTATACAAACCACTAGAAAACGTGGTGTGGTGTTTAACAAGCAGGATATGCTCAACCCATATGCAGTTGTGCATGTATATAGGGGAGCACATCCTGCACTTGTAGTCCGTTGCTAGGGGCAATCAACAGCTAAAGATGCATACAATGGAGGATGCCAGCAACGGACTACAAGTACCACAATAACCATCCTAAATACGATAACGATAATGTGGATGTGGAGAACAATCAAAAACATAACCATAGCAAAGGCAGGTGCACTCTGCGGCAATACTAAACCCTCACACTGATGTTAAAATTGAAAGGTTAGTTCGACACATCCTACTAGGAGGACATGTCTTAAGCTCGGACACCACGCCAAGGTATCTCAAGTATCCCGAGACCCTACCACTCAACCTACCTGTGCCGTATGGGCGATACCAGGGGCCGTTGAGCATTACCGGAGCGTAAGGCCTGACTCACAAACAGCTCACCAGTACAAGCGTCTATGGAAAAATATAAATGATTTATTATACAATAACTTTCAATACAATCAAAGATTAATCAATTTAAAATTCAATAATATACAATAAAGCACAGTAATATGCAGTACCCTAAATACACTAACACAAATACCAGCGTATGCACAGTACATCTTAAACATAAAATGTAATACCACGTCCCGACCACAACATGAGATACACTATCAGTTGAATATACACAGAAACCTCAATAGTGATTAGGATAGATACGAACCCTTGCTCTGCTCAAACTATGACCAATCTCGGATTTCGGGTAGTATTGCTACACAACTTATAAATTAATCAATCCTGATATTGACTAGGGAATATGAGTATCCCAATCAGAGAGTTCTCCGATATCAATATTATATCATTTATTCAGTAATATGTATCTTTACTGAATAGTGATAATATTGATGTATCACTGAACTTAATACATCCGCACTGCAGCGGGGAGTTTTCTATCAGGCAACTTAATTTATATGAATACTACACATAATAAAATTATACATTACCCGTGAATGCAGATGATATGGCAGAGTCTATGGGAAGACCGCCCTAAGGTCTGGTCTAATAATTGGGATTTTACTACTGGGGTGTCTCACCTTTCTTTCTTTCCTTTCTCTTTTTTTTTCTTCCTCTTGTGTGTGTTTTATTATCCAAAAACTTATCAGTTAGACACCGTCCTTGATTGGAGTTTTCCAATCATTGTCTGTTAGGCGTGTACATATGATAACATGCTGCTGGTGTAATGTTACTTATGCATCCCTAGGTGGCACTATTGCATAAGCTATTAACATCATACTAGTAAGAGTTAAATGACCAGGTCTGATTGTATCCTACATTCCATACACATAACATATGGAATCCTAAATCAGAGCTACAGGGATTAACTTTGACACATGCACCAATTAAGACACAGACATTTATGTACCAGTTATACACTTTCCCAGACTTTCAAATTTATGATACCGATAAAAATACAACAGATCTGGTACTCTCAGAGAGATGTGTGACCTCTGTTACTCAATCGGTTGATTGATTGTTAGTTAAAATAACACTATCTTTCCCTGAACTGACTCTATACTAATATTCTTCTCATTATATTTTAGGAGTACATGCATTCCTAGTGAAAAATATATAAGACAATAGTTACATTGACATCCTTCATAATACTCAACAATATAAAAACAATACATACATCCTATTGTTTATCCTATACAAAAACAAAAGTTCATTATAGGTGTACATAGATAATTGAGATTTTCTGCTTCATCAATAGACATCAGTTGTAAGGGTTATTAGTACCAGCAACTTCCAGAGAACATCCTTATCTCAGTCTTAGATTTATAAAGAGACAAGAATGACTCTTCTCAGACTGGTACATGTGTAGAGAAGAAATTAATGAACAGTGTCCTTTCCATGAAGAATCCTCTTATTCGATAAATCCTGTGGTATTCTGCAGAATTATCCCAGATAAAGGACCTGGTACAGCGATCGGTTCAGTATTGAACTCCTTCCCCAAGATTAGGACAATGTAGATAACAGCCACAATTTTTGATCTTGTGCCTATAATACATTGTATGACAAATATGAGCACATACATCTTTCCACTTTTCTTTTCATCAACCTTACTATGAAAGAAGTCTTACTACCATACATCTTCAATTTGGCATAGTTTTTCTTTCTTTAACAGAGCAAGTTCTTGGTTCAGAAGTGAGTCAAGAGATAATTAGTTACAGAGGAAAAATATGTGAGAATAGGTTAGTATACTCGTTTGTTTATATGATACCGATCTTAGGTTTCTGTCTTTAGCTGGAACCTTGATTTCTCTTTACTCCTTATCATCCGGTAATTCTTCAATTTTGTGAAGTTTTGACCTAGGATGAAAAACACAAAATTTATTAATGTGCACCCATTTCTCTATAAATTCATCCCCCTTAGGAATTTTGATATTGTATACCACAGGTAACAATTTGTCAATGATGATATAGGGTGCCTTTCTAGGAAGGCAGGAACTTCCTTTCTTTCAGCTGATCCCGGGCAAAGTTATAGAGATAAACCTTATTGGAAATCTGGTATTCCTTTTGAGTAGTCTTCAGGTCATAGTAGGTTTTGGCGCTTACTGCTGCTTTCTCTAGATTCTTCTGGGTAAATGCAAAAGCATGCTGAAGGTGCTTGTATAGAGTCTCCATATACTGATGAGCTGTTGAAGCATTTATCAAATTGTGGTCTGTTGTCAGGTAGAGTAAATACTGGGGTAACACCATCTTCCTGCCTGCGATCATTTTAAAGGTTTGGTTGCTGCGCTTGGGGTGGCCATGATGGCCTTGAGAACCAAAGGCAACTTCACATCCCAGTCTTTACCGGATTCATTGACAAATTTATTTAGAATGTTAACAATGGTTTGGTTGTAGTGATCTACTTCACTACTAGAGGATGGCCGATAAGCTATATGTAGTTTTCTTTTTACCCCCAGTATCTCCCACATTTTTGTCATCACCTCACTAGTGAAATGATTTCCGCGATTGGACTCCATGCATTGGGGAAGACCAAACCTGGAAAATACGTGGTTAATGAGTAGACACACACACACACACACACTTGAACTTTGCAAGGAAAACATTCTACCCATTTTGGGACATTCTACCCATTTTGGGAATAAACAAGTCACGGTTAATATATATCTGTTGCCTTTTAATGAAGTTGTTACTGGTCCAATAAAGTCAATTTGGATGTCTGACCAGGTTCAGGCCAGCACCTCCAAGGCATACAGGGAAGCTCTGGCCATGTGGACAATTTGGAGACCCCGAAGTAGTTGAATGGGGCAGGACCATCAGTCAGTACGTGTAGGCATTGGCGACCTTTTGCTCCTCCTCTGCCTTCGCCTTGTGCTTTCACTTGTCTCTCTGGAGCACGTTTACCATTGTGCGCTTGTACTCGCGTATCTTCCTATCACGCTCCAGTGCGGGAATTAAGGTGGGCACGTTGTCTTTGTACCGGGGATCCAGCAGGGTGGCCAACACCAGTAGTCAGCACACATTAAAATGTGGGCAACTCTGCTGTCGTTCGCATGCACTGCAGCATGTAGTCGCTCATGTGAGCCAGGCTGCCCAGTGGTAAGAACAAGCTGTCCTCTGTGGGAGGCGTATCGTCATGGTTCTCCGTTTCCCCCCAGCCATGCAAGAGTGATGGGCCCAAGCTGCGTTGGGTGCCACCCCGCCGTGAACATGCTTCATCCTCATCCTCCTCGTGCTCCAGTAGTGGGCCCCGGCTGGCCACATTTGTACCTGCCCTCGACTGTTGCAAAAAAACTCCCTCTGAGCCACTTGAAAAAGACTGGCCTGAAAGTGTTAGAAATGACCCCTCTTCCTCCTCATCCTGGGCCACATCCTCTTCCATCATTGCCCTAAGTGTTTTCTCAAGGAGACATAGAAGTGGTATTGTAACGCTCATAACGGCGTCGTCACCACTGGCCATGTTGGTGGAGTACTCAAAACAGTTCAACAGGGCACACAGGTCTCTCATGGAGGCCCAGTCATTGGTGGTAAAGTGGTGCTTTCCCGCAGTGTGACTCACCCGTGCATGCTGCAGCTGAAACTCCACTATGGCCTGCTGCTGCTCGCACAGTCTCTCCAGCATGTGCAAGGTGGAGTTCCACCTGGTGGGCACATCCCGGTGAGCGGGAGGATGAGAACGCCGGAAGCGCGCACAGATAGCCCGCACTTTATGCAGCAGCTCTGACATGTCGGGGTAGTTGTGAATGCAACACATAATTTAGCGCAAGCACCAGGCAAGGGATGTGCGTCAAACCTGCTAGTCCCAGAGCTGCAACGAGATTTCGCCCATTATCACACACCACCAGGCCGAGCTTGAGACTCACCGACAGCAACCACTCATCGGTCTGTTGTGACCTACCCCGTCACAACTCATACGCGGTGTGGGGCGTGTCGCCCAAACACATGAGATTCAGAACGGCCTGCTGACGTTTGCCCCTGGCTGTGCTGAAGTTGGTGGTGTAGGTCTGTGGCTGACTGGATGAGCAGGTGGAAGAAGAGGAAGAGGAAGCCGAGTAGGAGGAGGAGGCAATAGGAGGCAAAGAATGATGCCCTGCGATCCTTGGTGGCGGAAGGACATGCGCCAAACAGCTCTAAGCCTGGGGCCCAGCCGCCACTAGATTTACCCAGTGTGCAGTTAGGGAGATATAGCGTCCCTGACCGTGCTTACTGGTCCACATATCTGTGGTTAGGTGGATCTTGCCACAGATGGCGTTGCACAGAGCACACTTGATTTTATCCGATACTTGGTTGTGCAGGGAAGGTATGGCTCTCTTGGAGAAGTAGTGGTGGCTGGGAACGATGTACTGTGGGACAGCCACCGCCATCAGCTGTTTGAAGCTGTCCATGTCCAACAGCATGAATGAGAGCATTTTAAAGGCCAATAGTTTATAAATGCTGCCATTCAGGGCCAGGGATCGATGGTGGGTAGGTGGAAATTTACGCTTTCTCTCGAAGAAACGTTAATGCCTCGCTTCAGGTTCTGATGGAACAGCATGCAAACCACTCGGGTCTTGTCGTAAGCGCATTGTTTGAAGAAGTGCCACGCCAGGGAACTCCTTGAAGCTGCCTTTGGGGTGCTCGGTCCCTGGTGGCGGTGGCCAGTAGCAGGTGAACTCTCTTGGCGACGGCTGTTCTGCTTTTGCACCCTGCTCCATCTTTTGCTATGCTATTGGCTCGGTCTCACCACTGCCGCTTCCTCTGAACTATGAAAGTCAGTGGCACGACATTCATTCCATGTGGGGTCTAGGATCTCATCGTCCCCTGCATCGTCTTCCACACAGTCTTCCTCCCTGACCTCCTGTTCAGTCCGAATACTGCGGAAAGACGCAGCAGTTGGCACCTGTATTTCGTCATCATCAGAGACATGCTGACTCTGATGAGGTGGTATTCCCATGTCCTCATCAGGAAAAATAAGTGGTTGTGCATCAGTGCATTCTATGTCTTCCACCGCTGGGGAAGGGCTAGGTGGATGCACTTGGGAAACCCTGCCAGCAGAGTCTTCAAACAGCATAGGAGACTGCTGCATAACTTGAGGCTCAGACAGGTTCCTTGATATGCATGGGGGTGATGTGACAGACTGATGGGCTTGGTTTTCAGGCGCCACCTGTGCGCTTTCTGCAGACTGAGTAGGAGATAATGTGAACCTGCTGGATCCACTGTCGGCCAACCAATCGACTAGCGCCTGTACTTGCTCAGGCCTTACCATCCTTAGAACTGCATTAGGCCCGACCAAATATAGCTGTAGATTCTGCGACTACTGGGACCTGAGGTAGTTGGTTCACTAGGACGTGTAGCTGTGGCAGAACGGCCACGTTCTCTCCCAGCACCAGAGGGTCCACTAACACCACCATGTCCACTTCCCTTATTAGATGTTTTCCACATTGTTACCGTTCACCACAATAAGGAAAAACTTATTTGGACCAATGTATAGAGTTTAAATTAAGGCCTTTTTTTTACCTAACACCTAACACTATCCAGCTATCTATTTATGTACCGTATTACACTAATATAGGCACAGCAGAAACCACAGATTTAGGGGAAAATCAATTTTAGGCCAACTATTTAGGCCCTGGCTGAAAGATATCCTTTTACGGACAGAACTACACTTGGAGATGCACAATAGTGTGTGCAAACATAGAGGATTACGCTTTCAGCACTTGAATTTATACCTTGAGTGTAATATACACTTTTACAGACATAAATACACTTGGAGATGCTCTGTAGCTTGTGCATATAGAGGATAATGCTTTCAGCACTTGTATTTTTACATTGAGTGTGATATACCTTTTTACAGACAGAAATACACTTGGAGATGCACAGTAGCGTTTGCAAATATAGAGGATTTAGCTTTCAGCCCTTGTATTTAGACACTTAGTGTAATATGCCCTTTTATGGACAGAAAAAAAACTTAGAGATGCACAGTAGCGTGCCCAAATATAGAGGATTTAGTTTTCAGTCCTTGTATTTAGAAGCTGACACGGTAAGTGTAATATACCCTAATACGGACAGAATTACACTTGGAGAGGAAAAGCGGAAAGCACAGATGTTTAGGATTTCTATTTCAGGGACTTTATTTAACCACATAAAAAAAAAACTATCCTTTGACGGACAGTATTACACTTGGCAAGCCACAGCAGGGACACCAGATTTAGGTAATTGGTATTTTAGCAATTGAATTTTACCCCAGAAAAAAAATCTATCCTTTGACGGACAGTATTACAATTGGACAGCAACAGCTGGAACCCCAGATTTAGGGGATTGGTATTTTGGCAACTGAATTTCACCCCAGAATAAAATCTATCTTTTGACGGACAGTATTACACTTGGCCAGCCACAGCTGGAACACCAAATTTAGGGGATTGGTCTTTTGGCAATTGAATTTCACCCCAGAAAAAAAATCTATCCTTTAAAGGACAGTATTAAACTTGGCCAGCCACAGCTAGAATACCAGATTTAGGGGATTGGTATTTTGGCAATTGAATTCCACCCCAGAAAAAAATCTATCCTTTAAAGGACAGTAATACACTTGGCCAGCCACAGCTGGAACACCAGATTTAGGGGATTGGTATTTTGGCAATTGAATTTCACCTTTAGGATTTCACAGGGCATTTTTACGCATTTTTCTTCTCACGCTTTAGGGCCCCTAAAATGCCAGGGCATTAAAAATACCCCACATGTGACCCCATTTTGGAAAGAAGACACCCCAAGGTATTCTGTGAGGGGCATGGTGACTTCATAGAAGAATTTTTTTTTGGCACAAGTAAGCGGAAATTGATTTTTTATTGTTTTTTTCTCACAGAGTCTCCCTTTCTGCTAACTTGTGACAAAAAGTTCAATTTTTCATGGACTCACTATGCCCCTCAGCGAATACCTTGGGGTGTCTTCTTTCCAAAATGGGGTCATTTGTGGGGTGTTTGTACTGTTTTGGCATTTTGGGTGGGGCTAAATTGTGAACAGCACTGTAAAACCTAAAGGTACTCGTTGGAATTTGGGCCCCTTTGCGCACCCAGGCTGTAAAAAAAGTGTCACTCATGTGGTATCGCCGTACTCATAAGACGTAGGGGAATGTGTTTTGGGGTGTATTTTTACATATACCCATGTTGAGTGAGAGAAATATCTCTGTAAATTGACAACTTTGGATAAATAAATTTAAATAGTTGTCGTTTACAGCGATATTTCTCACACAAAGTATGGGTATATATAAAAATACACCCTAAAACTCATTGCACTACTTCTCCTGAGTACGGCGATACCACATGAGTGACACTTTTTTGCAGCCAAGATGCGCAAAGGGGCCCTAATTCCAATGAGTACCTTTAGGATTTCACAGGGCATTTTTACGCATTTGGATTGTCATGCTTTAGGACCCCTAAAATGCCAGGGCAGTATAAATACCCCACAAGTGACCCCATTTTGGAAAGAAGACACCCCAAGGTATTCCGTGAGGGGCATGGCGAGTTCACAGGAAAAAAAATTTGGGCACAGTATGGGTATATATAAAAATACACCCTAAAACTCATTGCCCTACTTCTCCTGAGTACGGCGATACCACATGAGTGACACTTTTTTGCAGCCAAGATGCGCAAAGGGGCCCTAATTCCAATGAGTACCTTTAGGATTTCACAGGGCATTTTTACGCATTTGGATTGTCATGCTTTAGGACCCCTAAAATGCCAGGGCAGTATAAATACCCCACAAGTAACCCTATTTTGGAAAGAAGACACCCCAAGGTATTCCATGAGGGGCATGGCGAGTTCACAGAAAAAAAAATTTTGGGCACAAGTTAGCGGAAATTTATTTTTTATTTTTTTTTTTTTACACAGTCTCATATTCCCCTAACTTGTGACAAAAAATAAAATTTTACATGAACTCACCATACCCCTCACGGAATACCTTGGGGTGTCTTCTTTCCAAAATGGGGTCACATGTGAGGTTTTTGTACTGCTCTGGCATTTGAGGGTCTCCGCAATCATTACACTTATGGCCAGCATTAGAAGTTTCTGCTATTCTCCTTATATTGAGCATATGGGTAATAAGATTTTTTTTTTCCGTTTAGCCTCTGGGCTGAAAAAAAAAAAAAAAATGAACGGCACAGATTTTTTCATTCGCATTGATCAATGTGGATGAAAAAAATCTCTGCCAAAATCAGTGACTGCGGTGCGGTGGGCTGGGCGCTAACTACCTTACAAGAAGCTAACTAACTGGACCCTTATGCCCCATTCACACGTCCGCAATTCTGTTTGCGGAACGGAATTGCGGACCCATTTATTTCTATGGGGACAGACTTTGTCCCGCTCGGATCCGGAATTGCGGATCCGCACTTCCAGGTCTGCACTTCCGTTCCGCGAAAATATAGAACATGTCCTATTCTTGTCCGCAATTGCGGACAAGAAAAGGCATTTTCTATATAGTTCTGGCAATGTGCGGATCTGCAAAATGCGGAAAGCACATTGCCGGTGACCGTGTTTTGCGGATCCGCGTGTCCGCGGATCCGCAAAACACATATGGACATGTGAATGGAGTCTTACAGGGGGGTGATCAGTGACAGGGGGGTGATCAGGGAGTCTAGATGGGGTGATCAGGGGTTAACAAGGGGTTAATAAGTGACAGGGCGGGGGGTGTAGTGTGGTGCTTGGTGCTACTTTACATAGCTACCTGGTCCTCTGGTGGTCGATCCCAGCAAATGGGACCACCAGAGGACCAGATAGCAGGTATATCAGACGCTGTTAACAAAACAGTGTCTGATATACTTGTTTGATGCAATTTATTTCGCATCTACAGCCTGCCAGCGATTGATCATCGCTGGCAGGCTGTAGTACAACTCCTGAGACGCAATCTTCTGTGAACACGCGCACGAGCGCGCAGGCATTCACAGCAGATCTCGCCTCTGCGAGATGTTGCGCCGCCGCGTCAAAGAGGGACAGACCTGCCGCCGCCCTGACGCAGCCCTGCATTAGGCGGTCGTCAGGCGGTTAAACTTAGCCAGCAACAGCTGGAACCCCAGATTTAGGGGATCGGTATTCTGGCAATTGAATTTTACTCTAGAAAAAAATCTATCCTTTGACGGATAGTGATGAGTGGTAGAGGCAATATTCGAATTCGCGATATTTCGTGAATATTTGTGAGAATATTCGCCATTTATTCGCGAATTACTGATCTTCAGGCATTATTTTCTTGATTGCGAAAATTCGCATAAAAAAATTTGCATAGACTGTTATTTAACCAATTCTGCACTACACTATTTTCACGATTTATTGCTCGGTCAAACAACTTACCACCCAAATTAATTTTACCTCCTTTTCTTCTCACTAATAGAGCTTTCATTTGGTGGTATTTCATTGTTGCTGACATTTTAACTTTTTTTGATACTAATAAAAAATTACTGAAATTTTTGCAAAAAAATGACATTTTTAGCTTTCTGTTGTAATTTTTTTTTTAAAATAACTACATTTCTATATAAATTTTTCTCTAAATTTATTGTTCTACACGTCTTTGATAAAAAAAAATGCAATAAGTGTATATTTATTGGTTTGGGTAAAAGTTATAGCGTTTACAAACTATGGTGCAAAAAAGTGAATTTCCGCATTTTGAAGCAGCTCTGACTTTCTGAGCACCTGTCATATTTCTTCAGGTGCTAGAATTCCAGGATAGTATAAATACCCCCCAAATGACACCATTTCAGAAAGAAGACACCCCAAAGTATTCGCAGAGGGGTATGGTGAGTTCATATATGATTTCATTTTTTTCACAAGTTAGCGGAAAATGACACTTTCTGAGGAAAAAAAAATAATAATAAAGTTTCCATTTCTGCTAACTTCTGGCAAAAAATAAAAATAAAAAATCTCCCACGGACTCACTATGCCCCTCAGTGAATACCTTGGGGTGTCTACTTTCCGAAATGGGGTAATTTGTGGGGTGTTTACTCTTCTGGCATTTTGAGCGGTTCTAAATTGTGAGCAACCCTGTAAAGCCTAAAGGTACTCGTTGGACTTTATGCCCCTTTACGCACCTAGGCTGCAAAAAAGTGCCACACATGTGGTATCGCCGTACTCAGAAGAAGTAGGGCAATGTGTTTTGGCATGTATTTTTACATATTCCCATGCTGGGTGAGAGAAATATCTCTGTAAATTGACAACTTTGTATAAAAATTTTTAAAAAGTTGTCACTTACAGAGATATTTCTCACACCCAGCATGGGTATATGTAAAAATACTCCCCAAAACACATTGCCCTACTTCTCCTGAGTATGGAATTACCACATGTGTGACACTTTTTTTCAGCCTAGGTGCGCAAAGGGGCCCAAATTCCAATAAGTACCTTTTAGGAGGGCATTTTTACGCATTTGGATTCCAGACTTCTTCTCACGCTTTAGGGCCCCTAAAATGCCATGGCAGTATAAATACCCCACATGTGACCCCATTTTGGAAAGAAGACACCCCAAGGTATTTAGTGAGGGGCATGGCGAGTTCATAGAAGATTTTTTTTTTTGGCACAAGTAAGCAGAAATAGTTTTTTTTTTTTTTCTCACAAAGTCTCCCTTTCCGCTAACTTGTGACAAAAAGTTCAAGTTTTCATGGACTACAGCGAATACCTTGGGGTGTCTTTTTTTTCCAAAATGGGGTCATTTGTGGGGTGTTTGTGCTGCCCTGGCATTTTAGGGTTTCCGCAATCATTACATGTATGGCCAGCATTAGGAGTTTCTGCTATTCTCCTTATATTAAGCATATGGGTAATGAGATTTTTTTTTTCCTCTCAGCCTCTGGGCTGAAAAAAAAATGAACGTCACGGATTTCTTCATTCGCATCGATCAATGTGGATAAAAAAATCTCTGCCAAAAAATGTGCAAAAAAAAAAAGAGGGGAAAGGACATAGGAGTGCTTGCGAAGTAAAGCTGCGATCGCTAATAAAGATCCAAAAAGCTCAAACGTGATCTTTATATCGCCGCAGCGATTTGAGAGTGTTTTTTCAGTGATACTAAAAAAAAAGTATTTTGTCACTGCGGTGGGGCTGGTGTGGGTGAACGCACGTGTGGGCGACCGATCAGGCCTGATCGGGCAAACACTGCGTTTTGGGTGGAGGGTGAGCTAAAGTGACACTAATACTATTATAGATCTGACTGGGATCAGTTCTGGTTGGTTTAAAGATGGCCGCACAATACATCACAAACTAACAGAAAAACAAAAAAGGGGCTCATTCCAGAAATAGGAATGAAGGAAGCTCTTTGCGCACATTTTTGATCAAAAGTATGTCGGGCCCAAGTGCCACTTCACGGCGACTTCCGCACAAGGGTCCCTAACACTACAGATACTGCCTCTTATAGACTTACCAGTCTCCTTATTTTCAGGGCACTGCAGGAACCAGCTAAATTGCTTTTGTGCTGAGAAGTCCCAGGAACTCTTGCTTTTGGACTGAGCCACGCCCAAGTTCCTTCTTTTAACCATCTTTTAACCAACTTTATTTGCCTTATGGTCATGCACTTCTGAGTGTAGAAATATATTTGCTTATTCTGAACTCTGTCTTATGGGATCAGTTCTGATCATTTACAGGTATTTTAAAGTACCAATGCTGATTAGCGATACGCTGATCAGCGAATCAGTGACTGCAGTGCGGTGTGGTGGGCTGGGCGCTAACGGAAGCTAACTACCTACCAAAAGGGGCCTAAACTAAGCTAAACCTAAAAGTTAATACTGGTGAAAAAAAAAGTGACAGTTTACACTGATCACTTTTTTCCTTTTCAATAGTGATTGACAGGGGTGATCAAGGGGTTAATTGGGGTGATTGGGGGTGATCTGGGGCTAAATATGTGGTGCTTGGTGTACTCACTGTGACATGTGCTCTGTGCTGGGTCCAACCGATGAAAAGGACCCAGCACAGAGCACAGAAGCCATTTAATGCATTATATTTATAAATATAATGCATTATATGGCTGATGATTCATTTTTTTAAAAGTCACCAGCCAGCCAGCGCTGATCATTTGCTGGCAGGCTGGTGAGCAACTTGCTCTGCGCCTTTCCCTACATTCACTGCGCCTGTCCAGGTGCACATATCGCGTCATCTCTCCTCTCGCCGCCGGCAGCCGAGATCAAGCGATTCTGCATGAGGCGGTCTGGAGCTGGTTAAAAAAAAAGAATATTCGCAATTACGAATATATTTTGAGATATTTTGGCAATTGAGTTTCACCCCAGAAAAAAAAATCTATCCTTTTACGGACAGTATTACACTTGGACAGACACAGCTGGAACCCCAGATTTAGGGGATTGGTTTTTTTGGCAATTGAATTTCACCCCAGAAAAAAATCTATCCTTTTACGGACAGTATTACACTTGGCCAGCAACAGCTGAAACCACTGATTTAGGGGATTGGTATCTTGGCATTTGAATTTCACCCCAGAAAAAAAATCTATTCTTTTACGGATAGTATTACACTTGGCCAGCAACAGCTTAAACCACTGATTTAGGGGGTTAGTATTTTGACAATTAAATTTCACCCCTCAAAAAAAATATAACAATTTCTATCCTGTGTTTCAAGGTGTGACAATAAGCACAACCCCTGATATAGGATAATGCAAAAAAAAAAAAAAAAGCCTACTATTGAACCCAAAAATGTATGTTGAAGTTGGTGGCATCTCAAAACATGTGCTGCTGCACCAAAAGATTACAAAAAGGCCGCCGATCACCTCAGAAAATAGTGACAGCCTAAAAACCAGTGAGCAATAAACTAACAGAAGTTGAATGATTCACAGCTGTAGATCGATCACTTCATTAAGTGGTTTTGCTGAGTCTTTCCTGCCTAATCTCGCCCTCACAGCCACTGCATCCTATTCCTACACTAATCAGAGCAGAGTGACGGGCGGCGCTACGTGACTCCAGCTTAAATAGAGGCTGGGTCACATGCTGCACTTGGCCAATCACAACCATGCCAATAGTAGGCATGGCTGTGATGGCCTCTTGGGGCAAGTAGCATGACGCTTGTTGATTGGTTGCTTTGCAGCCTTTCAAAAGCGCCAATGCGCCATAGAAATAGCCGAACACCGAACCTGAAATTTTACGTAAATGTACGGGTTCGGGTCTTTGTCCCGAACACCTCAAAATTTGGTACGAACCCAAACTATACAGTTCGGGTTCGCTCAACTCTATTGAAAACCAAAGTTGATTCTTTAATTCGGCATGTACCTACTTCAAGACGTAAAGGATAAACAGAGTGGATTTTTAATAACACCTCCAGTGTTGATGAAAAACGTTGTTCCACTATTTGCTCTTCTGCCAAGTATTCATCAGGAAAAAGTCCAATGACATTATTCTGGAATCCAAAAGTGTAATACTCCGAATCCATACCTAGACCAATTATGGTGCCTTTAAGGACACGCTATAGGGAGCCATATTATGAATCACCATTTGCAATGGATTCTGATGGATGTTTACCATAGGAGCAGGCTTTATCTTCAGGCCGAGTTGCTGTATCTGGTTAGACAATCAGATCGAAGGATCTGTATTCTTCAGTTTTTGCCACTTCTTTACTTGAATGGGAAGAAGACATGGCTTTCACCCTTCAGGGATTTTAACCTCATCAGCAACCATGATACTTACGGCAAAGGGCATCTGTTGTCCCCATCTCAAGGCTTGCTCTTCATCCTGGAACCCCTCCGGGTCTCCAGATAATCTGGACCGTAGAGTATTGTTGACCAGATCAATCTGCACTGCAAATCAGTGTAGAAGGTCAGTACCTAAATATATCTAGCACTGTGGTTCATTCAACACAATGAATAAATGTTCCGTAGTCCTATCTCCGATGGAAATAGACAATAGACATCTCGCAATCACATTATGACTCTGAGAATCCATCCAGATCATGAACTCATTGGTCCTGTGGAGAGGAACCATTAATAACTTTAGGGTTTGCGACCCGTTTTATGAGACCTAGGCTTACATAACTGGCTTCGGATTTTAGCTTCAACTTGGCATATTTCACCCAGGCTATATTGTTCACCTGTATGGGAATCAATAGGTTATCATTGACTTTTTCAATCCGTACCATGGTTTGAGTATGCTTGGTCAGGTCCCCAACTTTGTAATTTCCCCCTTTAAGGGAAATGGTTAACAGATCCCCATCCAAGGTTACCTTTTCAATTCTGTCCTTCTGGATTGTTACAGTATGAGTGCCGTGGTACCATTGACAGCTTCCCCAGGCTTACCATTTTTCAGGATCGTGATATCAGGCGTCCAATTGTTCCTAAAACGTACTTCGAGTTAAGCCTTTCTTCAATCACATGACAACTATGTTGGGGTTGTGCATTGCAAGAGTACTCATAGGCAAAAATGCCTTTACCTAAGTCCAGATTTCTTCATTGATGAAGTCTACTATGGAACTCAATCAGCCGATCATAGGGAAGGTCCACAATCAGCATGGGATATCTAATTACTTTCTTGCCTATTTTAAATTTTAACCATGCTATGCCTTAGCTTTAGTGTCTCCGCCTACAGTTATCAAAGAGCCATCAAACGATTTAAATCTCAGCCTCTTTGCTGTCATATCAATAACCTGTTGGAAATAACTATATGACAAACCGCTATTTGGCCTAATAAGTTCATCTTGGAGATAAGAATTAACAAAATATCGGCCTTCAACCTGAA
Source organism: Bufotes viridis (assembly GCA_033119425.1). Classification (NCBI taxonomy): domain Eukaryota; kingdom Metazoa; phylum Chordata; class Amphibia; order Anura; family Bufonidae; genus Bufotes; species Bufotes viridis. Next base: position 269,820,676 of record CM065589.1, read on the forward strand.
ACAAATCACATAAGAATTTAGGATATTCACTCATCTGACGCTTCTTGAGGATTTGATTATATTACAGCGAAGCAACTTCTGGGGAAACCCGGACATTCTTACTGCACGCGGCAGCAGCCCCCACCTTTGGGGAAAACTGGATTATATCACAGTTTACAGGCAGCTCATGGTTTGACGCTGAGATGATGGGATCATTGATTGGATTAGACAAATTAGTGCACAAATCTTCATGGTTAGACTGCAAGATAGACAACACGTTAGACACCTTCTCTTTGGCCTCAATTTTAGGGTCAAGAAAGGTGCATTACAATATAGGATTAGGAATCGCATTAGATTCTTCTACAACCCGATTGGTAGCCTTGTGTTAGCCTGGGCTTTGATCCCGCCCTGCCTGCTTTATATGGCTGGGCTGGAACCTGCAGCCGTCCCTAAAAATGGCACATGTTGTTTTTCGATGGATACCTGGGACATTTTATTAACCATTTCACTTAATTTAGCCACTTGATCTGCCAACTGATCAAACCGATCCTTTGACTTGCACACAGTTTGGTTTCATGGTGTACCCTTACTAGAAGTGGGTGACCGACTTCTAGGTGAAGTAGAGGGCTTAGGGCTTTCCAGCGCCTGTTTTCCGGTGTACCCCTATTGTAATATTGGAGGCGGTAGTATTCCTTTTATCACCATTGTTATCCCCCTCTGACCTGTTGGAGCTATGAGGCTTTGTTTGCTTGGGTCCTACCTGTTGTCGCTGGGTTTGTTGGAAAGGTCCTATAGACGGAGGGTATCTGTAGACGGAGGGTATCTGAGCTTTTGCTACGTTTTATTCTGGGGAACTTTTGTATCTTCTCTCACCCATATCATGGCATTCACTAATATTATACAGTGAAGTGCTAGCTGTCACCAACCTGCCCAAGGGAGCTTTAAGATCAAGATCTCTAGCTAGGCTAAATTTAATTTGCATGGGCATTGCATCATAAAACAGTTGTTTGAACTCCCCAGATTCCCAATTTGGGGACCTATACGCTAACCTATAGGCATTTTTAAGGATAGAGAGGAATTCCCGGGGACTTTGATTGGGTCTTCATGTAAGTTTATAAATATCACATTTTGCCTCAGTGATAGTACGGTAAGGGCCGAATTCTAATTTTACCTCATGCAAAACATCCTGCCAACACCGGATCCCCCTGTCTCTGAATGAAATAAAGTAGTGCGATACTTTTTCTCAAATGCCCATGGTAGGAATCTGCATGCATCTGCAAACTGAGGGCCCACATGCATCAGAATACAATTTTAAAGAATCCATGGTAAACTGGTACAGTTCTAAGTGATCAGCAATTTCAGGACTTCTCTTATAGAATCTAGGTACAGTGGCATTTAGAAATTTATTAATACTCGAGGAACTCTGATCCCCTTCTGAACACTGAGCATTTTTCTTTCTAGAGACCACCTCAGCATATGACGGTTACCTGGAACTCTCATCCCCCTTGTGGGCAAACCGTTGCCTGCGTGCTAAGAGATAAGCCACACGCTTTTCCACATCACTGTCATAATCACTCCAATCACTTCCATCGTACCCACTTGGCACAGGTGACTTGACCCGAACATTCCTCTCTAGGGGAAGGTATGGGGGGGACTTCTGTGGCCTTTTGTGTCGCTAGCGCTGAGTAAGACAGTTACATCTTGATACGCCTGACTTAAATGCGTTAAGGCCTCCTGTCCAATCGTGCCATCACCCTCGGGTGGCTTAGGGTCTCGGATGGATTCCGCTTTAAGAGCACGTGATGACGACACATCTGTATTTTGGGGTATGAGAGCTGGAGGATCCAAAAATGTCCCATTATCAGACAGATCACTTTCAACATTGACTATAGTGTGGTTTGGTCCGTCTGTTTGCTGAAGTCTGCAATAACGGAGATTCAGCTCACCTGCCTCCCTTTTTAATTGTTGATATACATCATGGCTGAGATCGATGGCTTTAAGTCCCTGACCAATGGTTTTTCAGATTCTAACTCTGTCTCTATACAGGATATATTGGCCTACATGTCTGCTATATGCATATTTCTACTCTTTAAGAGGGTACTGACTTCTAATATTGCGCATAGAACTGGTGGCAACATCTTTAAGAGGTGTTGGTCTTTACTAGCATTATTTTAAAGCACACAAAAATAGGTTAGATGTCTCCTGACTGTACCAAGTGATGTCCATACATCCATATATTCTCTCTTGGCTTCTGCTTGCAGCTCACTTAACACTGCAGTTACATCCTGATCCAGACACAACAGTGAATTTACATATTCAACAATGTTATGGATTAACTGTTCTGGACAAGATGGACTACCTCCTGTAGCTTCACCAGAACCTGCTTTACTACTTGCTGCACTCATTTTCCCTACCAATAATTAAAACACAGATATGTGAAAAATCTCATTAGTCAAGAAAGTTATGGAAAGTTTTACTATTTGCACAATTAATTAATGAATTAACTCGATCTCAGCATTGCCTCCAATTTATATCGGGAATGTAAAGCGAATGCTTTATATAAAAAAATTGATCAAAAGAAAGTTTTTTCAAAGGGGATTGATCCTAGAGGTGGACATATAAAACACCTCAAAAAGAGTTTGATCGGTTATTTAATTATATTGTGCAATCAGTAAAACATGGTAAAAGCATCTATGCAAAAATATAAATGATTTATTATACAATAAATTACAATACAATCAAAGATTAATCAATGTAAAATTCAATAATATGCAATAAAACACAGTAATATGCAGTACCCTAAATTTGCCACTAACACAAATACCAGCATATACACAGTACCTCTTAAACATAAAATATAATACCGCGTCCCGACCACAACACAAGATACACTATCATTTGAATATACACAGAAAACTCAATAGTGATTAGGATAGATATGAACCCTGCTCAAACTATGACCAATCTTGGATATAGGGTATTATTGCTACCAACTTATAAACTAAAGACTGATATTGACTAGGGAATATCCCAATCAGAGAGTTCTCTGATATCAATATTATATCATTTATTCAGTAATATGCATCTTTACTGAATAGTGATAATATTGATGTAGTACTGAACATTATACATCTGCGTGGAGTTTTCTAAATATCAGGCTAATTAATTTATATCAATTCTACACATAAGGAAATTATACTTTACCCGAGATTGCTAATGATATGGCAGAGTCTATGGGAAGTCAGCCTTAAGGTCTGGTCTGATCATTGGGATTTTCCTCCTTTCATGTCTCTCCTTTCTTTCTTTCCTTTCTCTTTTTTTTTTTTTATCTCTTATCTGTGGTTTATTATCCAAAATCTTATCAGTTAGACACACCTTCCTAGATTGGAGTTTTCCAATCATTGTCGGTTAGGCGTGTTCATATGATAATGACTCTGAAGTCACTGTATTACCCAGAATGCATTTATGCTGCTGGTGTAATGTTACTTATGCATCCCTAGGTGGCACTATTACATAAGCTATTAACATCATACTAGTAAGAGTTAAATGGCCAGGTCTGATTTTATCCTACATCCCATACACATAATATATGGAATACTAAATCAGAGCTACAGGGATTAATTTTGACACATGCACCAATTAAGACACAGACATTTAGGTACCAGTTATACCCTTTCCCAGACTTAAATTTAGGATACCGATACGAATACAATAGACCTTGTACTCTCAGAGAGATGTGTGACCTATGTTACTCCATCAGTTGATTGATTGTTAGTTAAAATAACACTATCTTTCCATGAATGGAGTATATACTAATATTCTTCTCATATTTTAGGAGTACACGCATTCCTAGTGAAAAAAAGATAATACAATAGATACATTGACATCCTTCATAATACTCAACAATATAAAAACAATACATAAATCCTATTAATTATCTTATACAAAAACTAAAGTTCATAATACGTGTACATAGATCTGTAGCATGCTCTGTGTCAGGTATTTAATCTATAATAACTACAGTTTCATTTCTGTAAGCGTTGTGTAAAATGCCACAAGGGGGCCCACTGAGACTTTATCGCCCAAGGGCCCACATAAAACTGGAGCCGGTGTTCCATAGTTTTTTGCTACCCGTTAAATTTTGCTACCTTCGTCACTTCCGGTAGTGACATAACTGCATCGGAAGGTTTGGAAGGAGGTGTGTCTCACTGCTCGCCACTTGAGTGGCTGAGAAGGAGGTATGTCGGCGTAGGCACACAACGACGGGGTAGGCAAATTTCACACTTAGAGTTGCTGTGAACGCACCGAGGGTAGGTAAAAATTACGGGCCACTGCGCATTCGTGCCGAGGGTAGGAAAAAATGATGGGCCACTGCGCATGTTCCGTGGGTAGGAAAAACTGAGGGCCCACTGCGCCATAATTTTTACCTACCCTCGGTGCGTTCACAGCAATTCTAAGCGTGAAATTTGCCTACCCTGTCGTGTGCCTGCGCCGACACACCTCCTTCTCAGCCACTCAAGTGGCGAGCAGTGGGATACACCTCCTTAAAAATCTTCTGGTGCAGCTACGTCACTATCGGAAGTGATGAGGGTAGAAAAATGTATTGGGTAGCAAAATATAACGGAACACCGGCCCTGAAAGTTATGCCCACTTTTGTGCCCCCTCATTCGGGCCCCCAGTGCCCTCTCCAGACTGTATCTACATTGAAGGAAAAAAAAAAAAAACACAATACTTACATGCTTCCCTGATTACGCTCGCCCACTTATATCACGACTCCATGCTTAACTGATTACGCTCTCTCCCTCATATCAAGATTCCCGGGCTTTCAGGGCTCCTCCCACAGCTAGCCGTTTAATATGTGGGCTGAGGGGCGAGCACCGGTCCGGATCTCAGAAGAACAGTGAAGCAGGGAACGGAGGGCTACCTGCTTCACCATGGAAACAAACTGCCCAGACAAGAACTGCGCGTGCGCCCCCCCCCCCCAGCCTCTGTTCCTAGGGCACATGCCTCACCTCCCTCCCTCAATATGCCCCTGAAACTGCCGGCCTTATTTTGTTTGAAACTTCAAGTTTCAACAGTTCTTATTGTTTTTCTCCCCTAAAAAACTGGTTTAAATTCTCCTACTGCTTATAATTAAGCATTTCAGCATATTCCAGTGCATCAATACCAGTCTGTTAATGTGTGCCTCTTTTTTGTTTAATAGGGTCTCAATTGCTGAAAAAACGGTTTCAGTTTAGCTATTGTTTGTATTGGGGCATTTTTTTCAGTGCATCAGTATACCAGTATACCAGTCTCACTGACACCGTGCTGATATCTGTTATTAAACTGTTTCAGTCACTAGGGAGACCACACACGCCCCCGACATTGATTTGCCTAGGGTGTCATATGACGTGCTTCTACACTTGCCCTCACTGTGATACGGATGGTCCAGCCACTCCTCCCGTCACGTGGGAAGTTGGTGCCGGCATCTGCACACGGAGGGGCTGTTTGGATGTTCGCTCAGGTCACCACGCGTGCGCATTCCAGAGTTGGGGATGCCAGTTCCATGTGGCCACATTGAACCACCAATGATATGTTGACAGGAGATGCGATTTTTTGTAATTCAGCACAGCTGCGGTATGTAGTTATTATGCGTCTAGGCCAAGCCTTTGGTTTTAACTCTTTGCACACCTAGCTTAATTGTGTGGGTATATGTCTCCACCACACAGGCTGAAAATTGCACTGCACTATGAAGATACAAGACTATGTTATAATCACATTACAATGTACACTAATCATGTACATTATTGATGCACTTCACTATGCATGTTAAAGTTTTTATGAGTATAACACTTTTAAACCTGTACTTCATGGGTTAATTTTACAATGTCATGTGATCTGATTGCACTGAAGGATTTTGGGTATATAAGCCCCCTTGTCACACCGTTGTATTGCTTGACAAAGGTCTCATTGAGAAGACCGAAACGTTGCCTGGGGAATAAAGAGGGTCACTTATTTTTCATGCGTTGGAGTGCTGCCTCATCTTTGGATTATATATTCATGGAATATTTGCCTTGTTCCCAAGAGGAACTTGCACCCTGTTCACACCTTAAACTGTGCTGCTGCTATTCTTTGGTTTCTATATATTGGACTTATCAGCTTAGTACTGAATACTACGGTCTCATCATGGATACTTCTAGTCTTGAACCCCCCGATGTTTTTTTCCTACACCCGGCTGGATGAAGACAGGATCTTCCATGGTCTGGTGAGCAACAGTACCTTTTTATCTATACCAACTACCACTGAACTAAAAAAACACTTTGAAATTGACAGCAAGCGTTTAACTGCTATGGAGCTACACCATACAACTTTAGTTGAGTACTATAAAGTGCATAAAATACCCAGGGGTATGCGGTTACAAATGAAGCCAAATCTGTTCCCTGCAGATTCTCCGTTTGCACACAAGTTTGCACAAATCTCTAATAAGTATGCCCAGGACGTTATTCTATTAAATGTGGAACATCTGCAACATGAGATTGGCATCATTCAACAACGGCACAACATCACAGAAAATAGTTTTAAAGAGACCCTTAAAGCACAAGATTATGAAAGTTATCTAACCTACTGCTCTACATATCTAGAAAAGTTTAAAAAGGATCAGGAAGCAGTTAAAAGACGCAAATGGCTACGCGATGAGGAGGACCATAAGAGAGGAAATATGTACACCTGGCAAGATCAAGTGGGACGGAAATGTACTACAACACAAAGCAGCAAAACCGCCATATAACCGCAGAAGACCTACATCTCCCACGGCAACATCTGCCACTGCAACTAACAGCATACAGGAACATCAAGTTATTCCTTTTTTAGAGATTGTTCTAGATCCAAAAAGACCAGACGAGGCAGACGCAGACAACACAGGTGGAGAAAGACGGCAAGAACCGCGCCCCCAAGGAGGCCGGACTGCCAAAAAGAGAGAACCGCAGTGGTAAATATGTCTTCTCATGAACTTACTCCTGTACAAATAACACTGCTGTCTAAAGGTTTATCCTATTGTCCGGCATATTACATTGACTGGTTTCAATTGGAAATCGATTTACAGCGGTTTTACCGTAATATTAAACAAAAAACATGGTTTTCAGATAATGTGAGAGTCAATCAGGTAGTTGATACATGCTCTAGTGAGCTCACTCTTGGTGGAGCCGGTCTGTAAACCAAGAGTGATTGCACTCCACAACTGAATTGTCCAGCCATTGACACGTACATTAAAACTGTCAACATTGAAATAGACAGTTTGAAGAATGACGTTTCAATAGGCAAACTAGCGTACCCTAACATGACTTCCTTGGAAATGCATGCCTTAGATGAGATATGCAACAACGACTCCCTCCCTGTTAAGCCTGCTGACAAAGGGGGAGCTGTTGTTGTCATGGACACAGTACAATACATCTCTGAGATACATAGTCAGCTCTGTAATACTGATGTGTATAAACGTCTTAAGCATGACCCTAAATTTGATGTGATGAAGGTAATTATAGGGGTATTGGATACTGCTAGAAAAGATAATATCATAGATGACGCGTTGTACTCCATCTTATTAGTGAAACACCCAAAAACACCCATACTGTACATATTGCCTAAAATTCACAAGTCCTTGATCAATCCACTTGGTAGGCCTATAGTCTCAGGACTGAGATCCATATTCTCAAACATGGCTATTTTTTTGGATAAGATTTTACGCTGTTTTGCAGTTTCAGCCAACTCCTATATACGTGATACTGGCGATTTCTTAGAGAAGATTTCACATATCACAATACCACCTAACACCATTCTTGCTTCATTTGATGTCATGAGCCTCTACACCTCTATAAATCATTATAGAGGTGTGGACGCTATACGGAGATGTCTCCAACATAAGGACCACTCTATGGTCTGTAAGGAATTTTTGATTAGTCTTTTGGAAATCATCTTGCGGTACAATTATTTTGTGTTCCAAGATGGCTACTATCTTCAATTACGAGGGACCGCGATGGGCTCGAACGTGGCACCTACTTATGCCAACGTGTTCATGGTGGACCTGGAAACCAGATATGTCTATGTATCCCACCACTTCAGCCATGTGCTGGGGTGTTGGAGATACATGGACGATATATTTATCATCTGGGGTGGCACTGAGACTGATCTACTAGCCTTTCATGCCTTACACTTACACACTCTTCACAACAGGTCCAATTCCTTGATATGTTGGTCCATATTCAAAAGAATAGTTTAATCACTGACCTCTTTGTCAAACCTACGGATTGTAACACACTACTGCATTACAACAGTAATCACCCTAGGTCCATGGTGAAATCTCTGCCTCGTAGTCAACTCCTTTCATACAACACATTGTGCAAGATCCCATTCAACGTACAAACAGACTCAAAAAGATGTCTCAACAAAATTAAGGTACAGTAATCCTCATAAAATGTTCTTTATTAAATACTTTTAAAATCATTACAAAATATTATACCAAAATACCATAAAAATAGAGGTGAAACAATTGCACAAAAACTCCTCAATTTCCTACCATCCCCTCTAAATGAGACCACCAGTCCCTATGAGCAGGAATACACCATATATTGAAATGCAATACACACATCAAACCACATATTGTGGAACATGCCAAACCTCAGTGCCTACCTAAAAAGATGTCCGGTTGGATACAAGCAGGAGAGCGCACCCCAATTATGTCAAAGAGTCCCTACGTCGCATGGATCATGTGATCCATGCGATGTAGGAGCGCTGTGACGTCATTGTGGAGCGCCCCGGGAGCCGCACGGACGGTAAGTAGCTTCTCCACTGCTCCCCACTACTTTTCCATAGCAGCCGAGACTTTAGTAGCGTCCTGGCTGCCATGGTAACACTGAAAGCATTTTGAAGACTGATCAGTCTTCAATTGCTTTAAGGGGTGTTGTGTTGTGACGGATCCGGCGGGCATTTCGGCGGGCGACGAAAGTGCACGCCAGATCCTCACAATGCTAGTGTGAAAGAGCCCTTAGGTGTTCCACAAGAGTTATTGGCAAATGGAGATGAAGTTTAAGAATTTCTATTTTTTGTTACCTTGCCTCAAAATAAGTGCAATATAGAGCAACCAAGAATCATATTTACACTAAAATAGTAGAAACAAAACTGCCACCTTATCCCGTAGTTTCCAAAATGGGGACACTTTTTTGGAGTTTCTACTGTGGGGGTGCATCACGGGGGCTTCAAATGGGACATAGTGTCAAAAAAACAGTCCAGCAAAATCCGCCTTCCAAAAACCATATGGTGTTCCCTTCATTCTATGCCCTGCCGTTTGGCCATACAGCAGTTTACGACCACATATGGGGTGTTTCTGCAAACTAAAGAATCAGGGTAATAAATACTGAGTTATGTTTGGCTGTTAACCCTTGCTTTGTTACTGGAAAAATTGATTAAAATTTGCCACAAAATAGCTGTTTTGGGACCTTTTTTTATTTTTTGTAATTTGCATAGTTGATCTGACAGGTTAGGTCGAGTGCTATTTCTATAGAGCAGATTGTTACGGATGCGACAATACCAAATATGACAACTTTTTGGCGGATTTTTTGTTTCAGTTTTTCATAACAAAGTATGTTTGAAAAAAAGATTTTTGTAGTGTCTCCACATTCTGAAAGCCGTATTTATTTTTATTTTTTGGGCAACTGTTTTATGTAGGGGCTCATTTTTTGCGGGATGAGATGACAGTTTGATTGACACTATCTTGGGGTGCATATGACATTTTGGTCGCTTGCTATTACACTTTTTGTGATGTAAGGTGACAAAAATGGCTTTTGATACGGTATTTTGATTATTTTTTTTGCTGTGTTCACCTGAGGGGTTAGATCATGTGTTAGTTTTATAGAGCAGGTTGTCATGACCTAATATGTATACTTTTTATTTATTTATTTAAGTTTTACACAATAATATCATTTTTGAAACAAAATAAAATCATGTTATAATGTCTCCATAGTCTGAGAGACATATTTTTTTTATTTTTTGGGGCAATTGTCCTATGTGGGGTATAATTTTTTGCGGATGAGATGGCGCGGTTTGACTGGCACTACTTTTGAATGCATATAACCTTTTGATCGCTTGCTATTACAGTTTTTGTAATTGAGGTGACAAAAATGTTTTTTTTTACATTGTTTTTATTTAATTTTTTTCACGGTATTTTCCTGAGGGGTTAGATTGTGTGATATTTTTATAGAGCAGGATTTTACAGATGCGGCAATACCTAATATGTGTACTGTTTTTTATTTATTTTTCTTTAACATAATAACAGCATATTAGAAAAAAAAATCGGGTGGCGTGATGACGTGAGGAGCTCGCTTTGCGCTCTCCTCCTCTTGCTCTCCCCCCCCCCGCCTCGCTCTCCAGCTGAAGCCCTGATGCTGCCGATGCCTCGTGGACGCTGACCCCTCCCTTCATTGATCCGCTGCCTGCCGCTTTTGTTGCTGCTCCTGCTGTGCCTTTTTTTTTGCCTCCTGCTGTGCTGTGCCCTTGGTCCGCCTCCCGCTCTCCCTGCTCTCCGGCTGATACATCATGGGATTCTCTCCTTCACCCGTCCCCTTGACTTCTCTGGATCTCTCCGATCGGTGTTTGGCTCTCTTTGCTCCTCTCCGTTGGTCTCCTGCCTCTCTACCCTTCGCTTTGTGGCGCATTGGTCCGGACTGCTTTTGGTGTGCTTCTGTTTCCATCTGCCCCCGTCCTGGTGGGTGAAGACGCCGGACATGTGAGACCCTGTACATATGTGTGACTTGGGGGTATTTAACTCCGTTTTCCCTCTTCCCCTCCTGCCCTCCTGCCCTCTCTAGTGTTGCTTCTGCTCCCTGTGAGGTGCTGTGCTGTTCCCTGTAATTCCTTGAAATTTCCTGTCCGTTATATGGAAAATTAATTATTAAGAGACAGAGGTGGAAAGAGGTGGAAAGAAAAGTAAACTAGTGTTAAAGGGGAACTAGCGCTAAAAAAATAAAAATAAAACAAAGGTAGAGAAAGAAAGGGAGCAACAAGATAGAGGTGAAAAGGGTTAAGGAAGGGTTAAGGAAAAAAAATTAAAAAAATAAAAAAAAGGGAAAGGAAAAGAGGGAGGAGGAAAAGAGAAAAAAAGGGGGAGAAAATAAATGACTAAGTTGCAAGGGTGAAAACGGAGAGGGGAGAAAAAAAGGAAGGGAAGAAAGAAAGAAAAAGAAGGAAAGAACAACAGAGGAAAAGATAAAAAAATAAATAAATAAAGAAAAAAATACAAAGAATAAAGAAAAAATAAAAAGAAAAAGAAAAAAGAAAAGAAAAAAGGGAAGCCTTTAAATAACTCCAAATGGCTCCGAAGCGGCGATCAGTGGACACTTCTGGAACTAGGATAGGGGCAAAGGCCTCAGAGGGGAAAATTGATCAAGTCTGGAAATCCCCAAACGAGAAGGGACTGATTAAAGGGAAACCAGGTGTAAATCTTAAGAAAAATGTCATCATTCCCCAAGCAGAAGAACTTTCTGAAGATGGGCGATCAGAGGCAGACCCTGAAAAAGGGGAGGAAAGTTTGCTAATACCAACAGAAAATGAGCATGATCCCTTAGCTTTGGAAAAAAATTTGTGTGCCGTAAAAAACAACGGTATTTTAATGCAAGGGATGGCTACCCAATTGGGGTCAATGCAGAGCGATATATCCTTAATAAGGGAAGATTTGGCTAAAATCCGAGACCGAGTTCTCAATGTGGAGAAGACGGTCGACTCCCTGCAAACTGATGTTGACATGTTAAAATCAAAGACCCTGATCTTTGCTTCAGAAAACCATCGCTTACAAACTAAGCTTGAGGACTTGGAAAATCAAAAGATCAAGGCGATACAATATTCGTAAAGTAGGATTTCCAGAAGGAGTTGAAGGCCGGCAGCTGATTGAACAGCTTAAAGATGTGATATTTAATAATTTGGGTGATGAACATTTTTCCTCCATGTTCCAAATAGAAAGAGCTCATCGTATTCCAGGGGGGAAACCTATTCCAGGGAAACCACCACGAGCAATCCTAATGAAGTTGCTACTGTCTATGGATAGAGATACAATATTGAGAAGAGCCAGAGAATGTTCACCTATTGAACACCAGGGAACTAAACTGCTATTCTTTCCCGATTTTGCTAGGGAGACATAAGAAAAAAGAAGAAGCTTTGTTGAGATTAAGAAACATTTGGCTGCTAAGGACATTAAATATTCTCTACAGTACCCAGCGAAGCTAAGAGTGATCTATAATGGGACTTCCCAGTTTTTTGAAAAACCGGAGCAAGCGCGAGAATGGATGGAGCGGATGGGCATCTGAAATCTTGTAGCTTGGTGATGGGGGGTGGGGGGATGGGGTTAGTGGGGGGAGAATGGCCGGAAGATAGAGGTTTGCTGACAGGATCGGGCGGACCAGTGGATGTGGAGGGAAATGGGGGGGGGGGGAGGGACTTGCCTTGCAGGGGTGTTTTTATTTTTTATTTTTTATTTTCCTTTGCTGTGATTAATGTCGATCAGAATTGTCTCCTGGAATGTCAGAGGTCTTGGGGAGAGGGTTAAGAAACAAGCCATCATGGATGCAATAAAAAGAGTTCTCCCTGCAATTTTTTGTATAGTAGAAACCCATCTCACCAATGAGACTGTGTCTCGTTTGACAGTGGGATGGCAAGCACAATCATATCATTCCACCTTTAGTAGCGCCTCAAGGGGTGTCTTGGTCCTAATCCACCACTCTGTAGATTTTACGTTAATAGAATCCTCCATAGACGATCAGGGGAGATTTTTTTTCTTGTATGGACATAGCTACACTCTGGCCTTTTTTTTATATACCTCCGCCGTTTTCGGTCCATCCACTTAATCAAAAGACCAGAGTGTCGACTTGTCCTGATGGGAGATTTTAATGCTGTTATGGATCCTAAAATGGACAGATTGACTTTGGATGCAGATTTGGGTAGGAATACCGGTTCTTCCCCATTGTCCCAGTTCTGCTTGGAGGTGGGTTTGGTGGATATATGGGAACACCTTGGCGGAGGGAAGAGAGTGTACTCTTGTGTTAGCAGGGGTGGTAAAGCAATGTCCAGAATTGATTTAGCGTTTACCAATGAGAATAATTTAAACAACATAAAAACTATACGATATGGAGTAAGAACAATTTCAGACCATTCACCCGTAACAATTGAGGTTCGCACTGGGGGGAATAAAGATATTATGGGGCTTGGGTTTAAGTTGAATCCATGCTGGCTTATTATTATGGACAACTTTCTCTCTATCAAACTATTGATATCCTCCTTCTGGGAGGTGAATCTCCCCTCTGCTAACATCAATATAGTGTGGGATGCCCTAAAAGCGTACTTAAGGGGGGTTCTTATAAGCGATATCACTGCTATGAGAAAGACATTTAGGAAAAAAAGAAGTGGAATTGGCTAGGAATGTGGCGTTTGCAACAGAGCGATTCATTAATCAATCTACGGATGATAATAAGGATAAGATGCAGAAAGCTAGCCGTTCCCTTGAGGAATATGTAATTGAAAAAGCAAATCATAGATTATTCTTTAAAGGACAAAAATATTTCTCAGAGACTGGTCGCCCTGGTAAGCTCCTGGCCAGAATAGCTTCACAACAGGAGAAGAAAAAGAAAGCTATAACTCTGATTCGTAATTTAGATGGTGTAACTATACAAGATCCAGAGGGAGTTAGAGATACTTTTTTGCAATATTTCTCTCAAATATATAGAGCATCCCCTGGTATTTCATCGGACCTGGCGAGGCGGTTCCTGGAGAGAATTTCTCTCCCGATGTTAACGGAGACTCAAAAAAATTTTCTGGAAAAAGAAGTGACCCTCTTGGAGCTTCAGGAGGCTTTGAGGTCTATCTCTGGGAACTCCGCGCCAGGTCTAGATGGTTTTCCGTATTAATTTTATCGTAAGTACAGTGATGCTATTCTTCCCCACCTATTAGAAGTGTTTTCTCAAGCGTTGGAAGGAGGAGATCTTCCAACGTCTATGATGGAAGCTTTGATAGTCTTAATTCCAAAAAAAGATAAAGATCTGACGGATTTGAGTTCTTATAGACCAATCTCACTATTAAATACGGATGTTAAGCTACTGTCTAAAGTCATGGCTAGGAGGCTTTCTAGGGTTTTGTCCTCTGTTACCCATCCAGATCAGAATGGTTTTATGCCGAGAAGGGGCACTCATCTTAATCTGCATAGGTTTTTTACCAATATCCAGTCGCCTGGGAGTGACGCCCGCTCCATCCTGTCATTGGACGCCACTAAGGCGTTCGACAGGGTCGAGTGGGCGTTCCTTTGGGAAGTGATGAGAAAAATGGATTTTGGCCCCAAATTTATAGCAATGATACAGCTCCTCTCTCTCCCCTCCTGTTTAATATCTATATTTAACCCCTTGCAGTTAGTATAAGGCAGGATACAAGGGTGGCCGGTTTTGGGGTAATGGGGAAGCAGGACCGCATTTCCCTTTACGCAGATGATATTCTGTTTTTTATCCAGCAAACAGAAAGTACACTTCCCCGAGTAATGGAGTTAGTTGATTTTTTTGGCAACTCTTCCGGATTGGAGGTCAACTGGGCTAAGACGACTCTCCTTCCAGTGGATGAATTGCGAGGACCCACTGATGACTTGACTAGTCGATTATTGATTTCGGAGACAATGAAGTATCTGGGGGTAACAATTTCTGCCAAAATTCAAGATTATTTACAGCTTAACTTGATTCCTTTATTACAAAAGCTGAGATTTAAAATTAAGATATGGCAAAAAATTCTGTCTGCAAGAGCGGATAGAATTTTGTTAATAAAAATGGTGGTGCTGCCCCAGGTTCTTTATGTTCTTCGTAACTCCCCTATATGGATAGAGGATAAGTACTTTAGGTTAATAGAGCGGATGATAAATGATCTACTATGGGGGAGGAAACGTGTGAGATTAAAGGCAGTGTACTTTTCTATGCCTTATAAGCAGGGAGGTCTTAATCTCCCTTATTTTAAGGGTTATGTTATGGCTTCTCAACTCTGTTTTTTTAATGATTAAGAAAATAGCCACCTCTGCAGAAAATTGGTTAAAGATTCAGGTTTTTCATTTTTTTTTACAGTTTTGGAGTCTGATTACCTACTTAAGTTACAGGATGATTATAAACCTTTCTGCAGAATGGCTATGAAAGCATGGATGGTTATAAAAAGTTGGTTGAAAGTTAGGGCATCACTTATCTGCACTCCACTGTGGCATAACTTAAAACTTCTGAGTCTTGACGACTTAAACTGTCAGCAATATTGGAGGAAAAAAAACATTTATTATTTGAGCCAAGTGGTTAAAAATGGGCAAATCCTGACCCTTATGGAGCTAGAACAAGAGGAAAATGTAGGTGAGGTGTCTTGGTATACATATCTTCAATTGCGTTCGGCACTGCTTAGTATTTCTGATAATCACTTATGTAAAAATTCCGGAGTGTCTATATTAAGTAAGTTGATCCAAAAGAAGGGTGGCATGAAAGTTAGAATATCACATTGTTACAGATACTTGATAAAGAATTTTTTTTATGGACTGTTTGTCTCCAGGGCAAAGGTCCTGGTCCACTTTACTGTTAGATTTGGGTTCCCCGGATTGGGAGAATGTAGGTGATAACCAGGGGCGTAGCTAGAAATGACTGGGCCCCACAGCAAATTTTTGTATTGGGCCCCCCTACCCGCGTGTTTCGCTCCCCCTCTATAATGTGCCAGCCATATAGCCCCCCTATAATGTGCCAGTAGTCAGCCATATAGCCCCCCCAGCCCCCCTATAATGTGCCAGTAGCCAGCCATATAACCCGCCTATAATGTGCCAGTAGTCAGCCATATAACCCCTCCTATAATGTGCCAGTAATCAGCCATATAACCCCCCCTATAATGTGCCAGTAGTCAGCCATATAAAACCTGTGACCATTAGGATGAAAGGCAAGACACTTATCCACAAGACCATATGAGCTGCATAACCAGGTAGCTAAAAAAAAAAAATAAGACCTCTAGATAAGGAGAACTTTGATAGTGTATCTATACACATTACAGCTGCCCCAACACACCAAGCTCTGCTACATCCATATACAATGTGCTGGTGCAGCTGTAATGTGTATGGATACACTATCAAAGTTCTCCACATCTAGAGGTCTTATTTTTTTTTTTTAGCGATCTGGCTTATCAGCTCATATGGCTTTGTGGTTAAGTGCCTTTGAACCTAATGGTCGCAGGTTCGATCCCCAGGGCAAGCTTTTCTGAAAGAAAGAAAAAATAAGTTTTAAGTAGGCAAGGGCGAGAGTACACTGCGATTCACTGGAGGAGTGAGGACACGTGCTGATGATTACCCAGGGGAGGAGAGGAGTGAGGACAACACGTGCTTGCCGGGCCCCCTGTAAGCCCGGGCCCCGAAGCAGCTGCTTCCCCTGCTTCCCCGGTAGTTACGCCCCTGGTGATAACTCAACCCGGGTTTCGCACGATTTTAATCACACGGTGGTACAGTTTAATATTATGCACAAAATATATGTAACACCTCTATGGCTCCACAGGAGAGGACTTAGAGCTTCTTCTGAGTGCCCCCGTTGTGGCGATCCCGGGGCAGATCATTTACATCTGTTCTGGGATTGCCCAACGGTGAGTAAGTACTGGAAGTTGGTTCAAAGAACCCTCACCCAAAGACTTAATATGGATATTCCATTTTCTCCCAAAGTATGGGTTTTGGGGGATCTATCAGAGGTTAGTTGCCAGGTTATGAAGTCTCGATTGCTGATTAAAGTGTTGTTTTTAGCCAGGCTTCTTGTAGCTAGAAAATGGTTCTCCTCCTCTGCTCCAGATTGTAATAATTGGCTAAATTTAGTTAATAAGGTCAAAAGTTACGAGAGGATTCTGTACAGACAAAGAGGATCCTATGAAAAGTGGGATAGTATTTGGAAGGAATGGGAGGATTAAGGAAATTCTACCTTCCTTTCTCTAATTTTTTTTTTTTGCAAGGCGGAGGGGGGGGGGGATGGTGTACGGGGGGGGATGATTTTGCAATTATGTTCTCTGTAAACTGTATGTTTTGAGATAATTGGAATAAATGATTAAAATTCTTAAAAAATAAAATAAAAAAATAATGTTTTAGTGTCTCCATAGTCTGAGAGCCATATTTTTTTTTTCTTTTTGGCGATTGTCCAATGTAGGGGCTCATTTTTTGCGGGATGAGATGGCGGGTTGATTGGTACTATTTTGAGAGGCATACACCTTTTTGATCGCTTGGTATTGCACTTTTTGTGATGTAAGGTGATAAAAAATTGCTTTTTTTACACAATTTTTTTGTTTTTGTTTTTACAGCATTTACTTGAGGGGTTAGGTCATCAAATATTTTTATAGAGCAGGTTTTTATGGATGTGACAATATATAATATGTGTAGTGTATTGTATTTTTTTATTCAGTGATATGTGTTTTTTTTATTTTTACTTTTTTCACTTTTTTACTTTTTTTTTTTTTTTTACCCAGACCCACTTGGTTCTTGAAGATCCAGTGGGTTTGATGTCAGTATAATACAGTACAGTACACTACATAGTGTACTGTACTGTATTTTTACCTTTTCACTAGTCTGGTCAGACTTCTGCCTTTAGCAGAAGACAGATCAGACTTACACTACCATGGCAGGGAGGGTGCCTCTGAAAGCGTCCTGCTGCCATGGTAACCATCATTTGCTGCCAAAACAGAGCAGCGGGTGATGGGGAAGGAGGGGAGCCCCCTCCCTCTGCGATCCCATCAAGAATCGGGGGCTGCAAGGGCACAGCAGCTCCCGATGGGAGAGGGAGGGAGCTCCCTCCTTGTTAACAACTTCCATACAGTGGTCTGTACGGACCGCGGCATGGAAGGGGTTAAACTTCTGACATCTGCAGCACAGATGTCAGCAGTTTTTAGCAGAGTGTCAGCACTGTGCTGACACTCTGCTAAAACCACTATACCGCCAACGATCATTACAGAGGATGCGGTCGGGGGATGCAAACCACCTCCCTGCACCCCTGCCGCCACAATATGATTGGGGGCTGCAGGGGGGGTTACAATTTAACCGTTTAGGCACCTTTTTAGGTCTCTGATCTCCACGGTCACAGACCGCGTGGATCAGAGACCACAGAAATCACTGCAAACCGCAGGTCTGAATTGACCAGCGGTTTGCAGCGATCACCGATATGGGGGGGGGGGGGGTCACAGGACCCGCTTGGGAATTGTAACAAGGTACCTGCTGAATGATTTCAGCAGGTACCTGGTTCCAATCACTGCCGGCTAAGCAGCAGTGATCAATAGTACACATGACGTACCGGTACGTCATGTGTCCTTAAGGGGTTAAAGTGATTCGCCGGCCTTATTATTGATGAACTATCCTCAGGACAGATCATCAATATCAGATTGGCGGGGGGGCCGACACCAGGCATCCTAGCTGATCAGCTGTATGAAGAGACGACATGTGCAGTGTGCACATAGTGTCTCCTCTCTCTCTACCTGCTGCATCTATGTCTATGGAAAAGCAGCAGCAAGCAGCTGATCTGCAGGCATGTCAGGTGTTGGAATCCCGCCGATTTGGTATTGGATAGGTCATCATTTTTAAAAGCCCGGAAAACCCGTTCAATAATTTTGAATAAACTACTTTTGAATTTAAAGGAAATCTATCACCACAAATCTGGACTGTTATCTGCATTAGTACATGATGAGTAGACTTCACATAATAAATTCAGATCATTAACCTTCAAAGCTGAGCGAAAATATACAATGTGTACTGCTGTGCTGTTTTAACATAAGAGAAAGGACTCATACGCATACACAAAAGTCCTGCTAATGTATTTCACTGCAGCTCTGAGCAGTGATAGAGGGAGAGTAGGAGGCAGTTGTAAATTCAAAAATAGTGATCTGGACTCCATATCAACAGTACTACTCATGCATTAAGACAGTTAATAGTCCAAAATTGTGGTGACAGATTCCCTTTAAATGCCTAGTATATGGGAAAATCTGAATTTTGCTGCAAAATTATTTCCTGTATATGCAGAATGTGGTCACATAAACATGCAAGGTGTTTACATTTTATAGTAGATTTATTGCCATTTTCAATGTTTTCTCCGCAAATCATCTTGTGACAATGGTCAGTATGAAACCCATATCCTTCAATTTTCAAATCTGAAAATTATACTTCACACTGATTTTCTGCAGGGTACTGCAAGGTAGTATGATTTTTTTTTCCCAGAGATTTGTACTTTACATAAGAGCTCTTGACTGCTTTAAAAATAGCTTCAGAATTTATGAATATTTTATGCTGGGAGATAAAGAAAGCCCCTGGACAAACTTCTTCATATTTAACTTTATTTTTTTACATATGAGTCAAACCCCTTTCTACCCACAAAGATATATGTACATCACTCTAAACATTTAAAGACTCGTTAAAATCTGATGTCTTGGGATCTGCTTGAAAGAACATTGAAAATAAAGTGATAAACTGTAACATGGACTCTTTTTAGTCTAAAAATTGATATATAGGAGATTTTCTCTATAACATTTAGGAAGTTTAGGAAGCTTTCAGAATTTTCTACATTTCTGCACAAATTTGACCTAAAAAACTATATAAGATTTTCACAGAAGTCCTAAATTTAGATAAAAAGTTAAAATATTAGAATTGGTAATTTATGTATTGAGAAAAATGATCCAATATCACATGTTTATGAATGGCAAAAGTATGATAACCTTTAAGATTAGCAGAAAATTTAAAGGCGAAATTAGAGTCAGGTGATTTTAATCAATTGGGTGACAATCAGGTATGGGTTGGTGACCTGTTTTATTGAAAGAAAAGGGATCTATCAAAGTTTGATCCTCCAAACACATTTGTAGAAGTGTATCATAGCATGAACAAAATAGATATCTGAGGACCTCAGAAGATGAGTTATTGATTATCATCAGGCTGAAAAAGATTTGCCCTGCACAAATCCATAGTCAGACAGATTGTGTACAAATGCAGGAAAGAGACTATTATTACCCTGTCAGTAGTGGTCAACTAATGAAGATCATGTCTAGAGCAAGGAATAAAATAGTCCACGAGATCATAAAAGTACCCAGGTAAACTCTAAATAACTTATTGCCTTTCTCACTATAATGGACAGTGGGTGTGGACCCACGGTGCCAAATAACCAGTTTGACTTTGGGCTAAAACTAGGGTCGTTCTCCTGATGGTTCTCTGGTATTCACCCTTTAACCCTTATACAAGGAATTGGACCTCACCTTATGGACTCAAACATACTTTTACCTCTTGGAGTGGTCCTGGTGTAGTTGACAGCTGGCCCATGGGGGTCAGAGACACCGATATAAAACACCAAGGATTCAGGCAAAAGGTGTAGTCGGGACATGGTCCAAGATCAGGGTAGGCTGAGTATGTGCTTATTCCAGATAGCAATTCCAAGGTCAGAGTAGGATGAGTATGAGTAGAGTATCTGTATTCTTTCCAAAAACTTTCTAATGCCAGTCTTACTTTTAAAAAAAAGTACGCTAGCATTAGATGCACCAAATTTATAAAATTTATGTGGGTCTTATATTTTGAGGTGGTCTTGGTACCAGAAAATGGAAATCTGTGTGAGCTAGGAGGTGGCATAGATCTCTGGTAGAATTTACACCAGTGTAGACCTCCACCCACTAATGCCCCATCCACTTTTTTAGATCAATGGTGAGGCTGGCATAAATGGGGAAACGTTTGCACATTTTTATACTAATGGTGCTTGTGCTACATTTTCCAACTTTTCTATGTCAGTTTTTGTTGTACAGGCCTTAATAAATTCCCCAATACAGTTAAAGGGAAATTAAACCCTGAAAAAAACATAAATGGTACAAATAAATTTAATTCACAGTGCACACACTGCTATGTCTACAAGGTACTCCCCAAACGGCTGTCATAAGCAATTTAGGAGAGATCTTGCAAACAAAGAATTTTTTCTTTCCCCCACTCTTCTCCATCTTTGGCTACAGAACAGCTAGGTGAGCATGCCTGACAAGTCACACACACTTAACAGTAAGTTCAGGAGATGTGCGGTACTTAATCACTCTGAAATGCCGGCAGATTGATCTGTCTGCACTGCCATAGTGTCCCTGCCTTTGGTCCCCACAGCCACTTTCTCCCCCACTCCCCTGAGATCTATCATCTTTCTGCCTCCCACCCTTTTTAACTTGCTCATACCACTGCACCACACCATTGAGACAGAGCTCAGCAGTGTAGAGAAGTGCCATGGGACCTGTGTGATGTCAATGTGGACAGAGCTACTGTGCTGTGTTTGTAAGAGGTTTGTGGTTTCCCTCTATAAGTTGTCAAATACTAAAAGTTTTAGTTATTTCCTCATACTAACTCCCTGTAATTTCCTATAGTAGCCCATAATAACATCCTAGAAATTCTAAAAGTTGCACTTTTCATCTCTTATATCCCTATCCGTGTAATAGCCACTGATGTCCAGTAATAGTCATGACATGCTGGCAGTTGCAGTTCTACTTTATTATACCCTTCTCCATGTAATGTTTACGGAAACCCCATACAAATATTATTAACATGCTTGGAGTTGTAGTTCCCTCCTCATATACCCCTCTCCCTATAATGTCCACTCATGACCCATGATAGTCTGAACATGCTGGTAGTTGTAGTTCTCGCCTCTTATACCCTCTCCCCCTGTAATGTCCCCTGATACCCCATAATAACAGCCTTACATGCTGAGTAATAATGACCATTAGGGATAAGAGAATTCGCAAAAAACGTTGTTCTAATACTGTACGGAGATCCTGCTCCGTACAGGATTAGAATGTGATGGCTCCGATGAGCCGAAGTTATAACTTTGCGAAGACGCGCGAGACTTTGTCTAATAACGTCAGCAATTAATTATTACTGTAAAAAAACCTTGGTATCGAACTCGGGTTCAGTTCCAAGGTACCACTAGGAACTGAATCCAAGTATTCACTTTGGCTCATCGGAGCCAATACATTCTAATACTGTATGGAGCGGAATCTCCGTACAAGATTAGGGCTCATTTGCACGACTGTTGTGGTTTTGCGGTCCGTTTTTCACAGATTCGTCGTTCCGCATCTGAGGTTTTTTTTTTCTCTGATTTAAGTCCTCTTCCGTTTCATTATTTCACAAAACATGTCCCTATGGGTTCCGTATTTGATACGTTTTTCGCAAATCGGAAACAGAAACAGTAACTTAGTAATCACCAAAAACATGAGTAATATGGGCTGGGCATAGCATTTCTATAGTATGAAACCACAAAATATGGATGAAATACGGATGACATACAGATGTGTTCCGTGTGCATTCCGTATTTTTTGCAGACCCATTGACTTCAATTGAGCCACGGACCGTGATTTGCGGACAATATTAGGACATGCACTACTTTTATTTCGGAACGGCCATGCAGACAAACAGAAACGGAATGCACACGGAGTACCTTCTGTTGTTTTTGTAGGCCCATTGAAATGAATGGTTCTGCATACGGTCCGCAAAAAAAACCAGAACGGACACGGAAAGAAAATATGTTCATGTGCATGAGTCCTTAGAAGTTTTTAGCAAAACAACTTTGGATGTACCATCCAAAGTCGATTCGCTCATCCCTAATGACTATGACTAGAGTAAAAGATCTAACAGACTTCTAACAGATGGGAAAGGTTTCCATTAGAGATGAGCGAATTTTTCAAAAATTCGATTTGCAGGTTCGCCAAAACGACTATTTCCTAGCTTCTGAGAGCCTTTATGGTGGTGTAGAACACTGTGCCTGCAGTAACACGAATAGGGAGTCGGCTTTGGTAGTGAAATAATACCGTGAGTCCGTATGACATGCAGATGACAGGCATCGCTCTTAGAATCACTGCATACTTCAGTTATTTGGGCAATCACGGGGCCAAAACTGACCAATTAACTTAAGTAACAACTAAGCCTTATAGGTCAATGTTAGCGTCAAGAAGAAGAGCACTCCTTTTGCACCCTCGTCAGCTGATTCCACATAGATGTCTACAGAACATGTTCTATTAAACGCTTATACAAGTAGAGCCCCCCTGACACAGTTGAGAGGGTGTCAGCAGTAAGATTGTGTTGACGTCACCCATTATTTTGGCCTTCCTCTACACCGTCAGAACAATAAACCACAAACAATGGATCCTGTCTGTGGAGCATACGCTTTCACTCAATCATTTGCTCAATAATCCATTATTATTGCTAAAGGCAAAAAAAAAAAAACTGAGTGGATCTAAAAAAGAGATAACACGTGCATGGAATATTTGCATGTCTTCTGTGCTTTCTACCCACTCCTGCTTTTGGCTACCAAATAATAAGCCAATTGTGATGGAACAATACAGGACTCACAGCTGCTACACAGACAGGATCCGTTGTGCGTCTCGTTTTTCCTTCCAACAAATTAGAAAAAGTGTCAAATAAATGATTATGTCAGCCAGGCCAAAAGGCTAAATAGTGGTCTAGTCATGAAGTGGGGAGGGTGGGAACAGAATGAGAAGTCCACAGAGTGTACCTATGACATAGTGGTGACTTGAAAGCAGCATGCGGAGACCACAGAGTGGCCCAATGACAGGGTCTGGAGGTGGAAGAAGTATAAGGAGGCCACCGAGTGGCACAATGACAGAGTCTGTAGGTGGAGGTAGCAGCATCATCATTAGGAGAGAGCCACTGAGTGGCACACTGACTGAGTCTGGAGATGGCAGCAGTATGAGTAGGCCACAGAGTGGCACAATGACAGAGTCTGGAGGTGGCAGCTGCATGAGTAGACCACATAGCGGCACAATGACCTAGTCTGGAGGTGGCAGCAGTATGAGTAGGCCACAGAGTGGCAAAATGACAGAGTCTGGAGGTGGCAGCAGCTTGAGTAGGCCACAGAGTGGCACAATGACAGAGTGTAGAGGTGGCAGCAGCTTGAGTAGGCCACAGAGTGGCACAATGACCTAGTCTGGAGGTGGCAGCAGCATTAGTAGGCCACAGAGTGACACAATGACAGAGTCTGGTGGTGGCAGCAGCATATGGAGGCCAAGGAGTGGCAAGGTGACATAGTGTGGAGATCACAGCAGCAGGATACCACAGAGTGGCAAGGTGACATAGATTGGAGGTGGCGGTAACATCAGAAGGCCACAGAGTGGCAAGGTGACATAATGTGGAGATGGCAGTAGCAGCAGCAGCAGCAGCATCAGAAGGATACCACAGAGTGGCAAAATTACATAGTTTGGAGATGGCAGCAGCAGCTGCATCAGGAGACCACAAAGTGGCCTGGTAAAAGAGTGGGACGGTGGGTGGCAATACCAGTACCTGCTGACGAAGGTGGGTGAAATAAGGAGCACTTGGCATCAGATGTGTGGCATCAGGCGGGTTGCAACATCAAAGCAGTTGCTGAGGTAGGTAGTCTGAAGAAACCGGTGTCTTGTACCAAAGTATTGGGGTGGCACCATGGATGATCTAGTCTGACGCATCAGGAATTGGTGGTTGGAAATTCTGGCAGATTCACGCCTGATTCATCTTGACAAAGGTCAGTCTCTCCACATTTTGGGTGGACAGGCGAGTTCTTCTTGGGGTAACTATGGCCCTTGACGCACTAAACACCCGCTCTGATTCCACACTACTAGCCGGGCAGGAATGCTTTTCCAGGGCAAACTCTGCTAATTGCGGCCAGAAATCCAGTTTCGCTACCCAGTATTCCAGCGGATCTTCAATGTGGGGTGGCAGGGTGCAGTCCAAGTATGCCACCATCTGCTGGTTCAGGTCCTGCTCCAGGTCTACCTGCTGCTGCTTTTGGTAAACAATTTCTTCCCTATGCGGGTGAAGAAAGCAACTCATCAGCGACTGTAGTCTCAGGCTGCTGCTGATGGAGCTGGTACTGCTCCTGCCACCCCACCCCTCCGCAGCAGCCATGGCAGTGAAACATGAGCGCAGAGGACCCCCTGGGTAAGAACTACGAGAGTATGGGCGATGCCGCAGATAGGGAGCAGACAACCGACTACATAGGATGTCTCTGTAGTACAGTAGTTCAGTTTGTCCTCCCTCTCGCTGGGTGCAAAAAAGGCCCCTATTCTGGACCGGTAGCGAGGGTCCAACAAGGTGGAGAGCCAGAAGTCATTCCTATGCCGAATGGTAACAATTCGGCTGTCACTACGCAAGCAAGTGAGCATGCATTGTGCTATTTGTGTAAGTGACTCAGAGTAACTCGCTGCCTCCATCTCCACTGCATACTGTCATGGTTTGTCTGTTCCTCTGTCTTGTCTTCCTCTTCGCCCTGTAGCTCCTCTGGCTGCTCCTGCTTCTTTTGTCCTGTCAGCTAAGTAGAAAAAACACCATTTGGCTACATATTGCCTGTGCGCCAATGTCCTCCTCCCCCTCCTTCTCCTCTTCCAGTTCAGCCCCCACAGGGCTCATGTGGCCGTGAGATCAAGGCGCCACATCTCCTGTCCCCTGAACAGCCAATGTTACCACCATCTGTTCCAGGATATGAAGCAGTGGAATGACATCGTTCACCCCGTAGTCCTGGTGACAGAAAAAAATGTGCTTATATATATTTCTTGAAGTACACAAATACGCCCCTATACCCTTTCAACATAAATCACTGCAGAAGTAACCCAAGAATATATATTTCTTGTTAAACTGAAAAAGACCACTATACTCTTTATCCAGAAAGCAAATAAAGAGTGAAGTGCGTATGTATTTTTGTAGTACTGAAATACGAGCCTATACACTTTCACCAGAAATAACTGCAACAGTGCAGTGAGAATATATTTTTCTGTTTTTAATGAAATAGGCCCCTATACACTTTTAACAGTAATCACTGCTACAGTGCAGTGTGTTTAAATGTTTAGAGTATTACTGAAATACCGCCCTATACTCTTTCACCAGAAATGACTGCAAATGATTGTAGTGTAAGTAACAACTAGTAACCTGCGTATATATTTATCTTTTTCCACACATGAAAGCCACTAAAGGCTTTTCAACATAGCACTTGCACCCAAATAACTATTTGCTGGAATGACAGAGTTGTATTTTGAGACTATCTGGATCCCCAAGTAATGTTTCCCTACACTTGTAAATCGCTTTTTTTCACAATGAGGATTTTCCTATGACTCTCCTGAGCATCTGCACACATCTCTCCCTGGCTGTGAAATGATTCCTCTCACTATCCTTTCCCTTCACTTGTAAATTGCTTTTTTCACAATGAGGATTTTCCTATGACTCTCTTGAGCATCTGCACACGTCTCTCCCTGCTTGTGAAATTATTTATCTCACTATCCTTTCCCTTCCTTTGTAAATCGCTTTTTTCCACAATGAGGATTTTCCTATTACTCCCCCCCGAGCATCTGCACACGTCTCTCCCGGCCTGTGAAATGATTCCTCTCACTATCCTTTCCCTGCACTAGTAAATCAGTTCCTTGCTTTTTTTTAACAATTAGTTTTTCTTTCACTCTCCCTAGCTTCTGCATACATGTCTGTCCCTGAACAAAGTACGATTGTGAATGGCAGAATCTAAGATGGCCACCGTATTTATAGGGCTGTGACATCACCGGGCTGGCTGGCTGCTGATTGGCTGCATGCATGGCATTATGGGTCATCCCGCCTTCCCAGAGTTCCTTACCCCATGTCCTCACACATGTAGCCGCCATTTTAGCCGCCCTTGTAAACGCCATATTAGGAAAAATTATGATTCGTTACCATGAAACGCGAGGAAATTTGCATTTGTTGCGAATCAAATTTTTCCTGAAATTCCAAATGAATTCCACTTAGTCAGCTTCGATTAGCTCATCTCTAGTTTCCATCAGAACAGGCATTTTCTCTCACTGACTGTTACTACAAACCATTGTCTGAGTTATATTTGTATATATTTGAATGTGAAGAGAGATTTATATTGGTAGATTTAGTATTCTGTAGCCTATTACAGTTCCACAAGGTTGTAAAGCAGCTTTCCCAGGATCCACAAAGGTAAATCGGCACAGCTATGACACTATTTAAGTGTGAGAAGGGAAATCTGTCTTGGTAGATTCAGGTAGATTTAGTATTCTGTAGCCTCTATTACATATCCACATGGTCTTAACTCAGCTTTCCCAGATAGAATTCAAATCTACCTAGCTGTGGCACTATTTAGATATGAGGAGGGGCGTTTTCTTGATAAATTTTGTATTCTGTCCTACAGATCCACATGGTGGTATCCCAACTTTCCCGGGGACCTGAAAGGCAAATTCCCTGGCTGTGGCAACATCTAGGGGTAAGGAAGTTTTTTTCCTTGGTAGATATGATATTCTGCAGTGTGCATTACAGCTTCATGTGGTGGTAACCCAGCTTTCCCAGAAATCTAAAAAGCAAATCTCCCTAGTTATATCACTATTTAGGAGTGAGAAGTGAGATTTGTCTTGGTAGATTTAGTATTCTGCAGTCCATTACAGTTCTACATGGGGGTAGCCAAGCTTTCCCAGGAACATGATGGGCAAATCTGCCATGCTATGGCACTATTTAGGAATAGAAAGTGGGAATTATCTTGTAGGTTTGGTATTACATAGAAACATAGAAACATAGAATGTGTCGGCAGATAAGAACCATTCGGCCCATCTAGTCTGCCCAATATACTGAATACTATGAATAGCCCCAGGCCCTATCTTATATGAAGGATGGCCTTATGCCTATCACATGCATGCTTAAACTCCTTCACTTTATTTGCAGCTACCACTTCTGCAGGAAGGCTATTCCATGCATCCACTACTCTCTCAGTAATGTAATTCTTCCTGATGTTACTTTTAAACCTTTGCCCCTCTAATTTAAAACTATGTCCTCTTGTAGCAGTTTTTCTTCTTTTAAATATTCTCTCCTCTTTTACCGTGATGCTTCCCTTTATGTATTTAAAAGTTTCTATCATATCCCCTCTATCTCTTCTTACTTCCAAGCTATACATGTTAAGGTCCTTTAACCTTTCCTGGTAAGTTTTGTCCTGCAATCTATGTACTAGTTTAGTAGCTCTTCTCTGAACTCTCTCCAAAGTTTCAATATCCTTCTGCAGACATGGTCTCCAGTACTGCACACAATACTCCAAATGAGGTCTCACTAGTGCTCTGTAGAGCGGCACAAGCACCTCCCTCTTTCTACTGTTAATGCCTCTCCCTATACACCCAAGCATTCTGCTGGCATTACCTGCTGCTCTATGACATTGTCTGCCCACCTTTAGGTCGTCTGATATAATGACCCCTAAATCCCTTTCCTCAGATACTGAGGTTAGTACTGTATCACTTATTTTATATTCTGCTCTTGGGTTTTTACGCCCCAGGTGCATTATCTTGTATTCTGTAGTCTGTTAAGGTTCCACATGGTTGTAACCAAATCTGTTTTGTACTTGCTGTGTAGAAAAAAGTTATCCAGCCTAAACCCAGATATGGATGCAGCCTGCGAGAGTATCTAATAACATCTGATAGATAACAAAACAGCAGCAAATAACAAAGACACATGAGGAGATTATGTTATGTTTTGGTTTTTTTTTTGTTTTTTTTCTTAGTGTTTGGGTTTTGGCTTTAGTTCCTATTTAACATACTATAGTTATAATAATGTAAGCTGGCTTACATTTAGACTGACGGTGGGTGCGTATCTTCATAACTTCAGTGGATCCACCGCCAGCAAATGGGGTTATTAAGACCGGCATCTAAAATGCCAGTCTTAATAAATAACCCCCCTAATATCAAGGGATTAAAAAATATTATGTACCCCAAAATGGTACCAATAAAAAAGGCAACTCACCTCGCACATATACCCTGATATAAGACCATTGCCAAGAAAAGAAGAAAAATATGTCTCTCAGAAAAAAAATTACCGCTCACAAAATATATATATATATATATATATATATATGTATATATATATATACAAATTAGCGCAGCACTCCTTTAGTAATAAGTGAACAAAGTGTGTTTATTAACACATGTTTACACAGCAACGTTTCAGCCCTCTCACAGAGCCATTTTCAAGCCAAGTGAATTATACATATCAACATCGTGTTTTTATACAAAATTCATTAGTAATCCCACATGTGCATCATTAAGTCCACGTGATAAATAACATAGAAAAAAGTCAATGGGCAAACAATTCCTTCTGTGCAAAGTTCATCTTGAGAGCACTACGTACTCCTCCGCTGTACAAACTGTACGTGTATGATAAGGTACATAGTACATAAAGTGAAAGTGCTCTTGTGCATATATATAAAAACAGAAGAAGGCCTGGCTTGCATTACACCCAGGACATACTAGATAATAGAATAGGAGAACAATGGTTATACAGATTAAAATTACCTTGGCTGCAATCACATGTAACTGGGGTAGATGGAGACTTCAACGGAGTCGGCGTACATCTCCTTCTAGTGCGCATGCCCTAAATTTGTCCTGTTTTGGAATGTAACTCCCTTCTTTGTACCCATGCGCCTGCGCATACTCATTCCAGAGTGAACAAATCCATGCTGTTAAAGGGCAGGAGATCGGGCAAATGTCCACATGAGTGGCCCCACACTAAAGTAGCGTCCTGTCAATCATATTTTGTACATGTATCTATATAAGTGTATATATATTTAATCCCTCATGGGTCCGATACTATATATATTAACCCCTCCAGAGTTGACTATTATTTAATAGATAAAGTATTATCTTCCCAGTACATTGATTGTACCCATGTGTTATCATTATTATAAAAGCATATAAACTCCAACATACAGTTTCTGTCTTCTATTAAACTTTCTTGGTTATCTGCAACAATGCGATCTACACAAATATTTTTGGGTAAAAATTATATAGCCAAATTGCATAATTCACCTAATACAAACATCTGGAGACAAAAAGGCGATCATGACCCTGAGCTTCACGGATACCTCAGATAGATCTTAACTGAACATACTTGTGGTAACCCTAAACTCCACATTAAGCCCCACAGGCTTCAACGTGTTGAGACAAAAGATCCACTTTAATTCACATTTTTTGAGGTGAGCCTCCCTATCCCCTCTTCTTTTTGGCATAGCTATATGTTCAAGGATCATAAAACGCAGATCCTGTTCTCTATGTTTTTTTTTCAAAAAAATGTTTAGAGACCGGGAGATCCTTTCTCCCGTCCCTAATACTTATTATTTAACCTTACTTTCATCTCTGTAGTTGTTTTCCCAATATATAATAGTGTGCACGGGCACCATAGTGCAAAAACAACCCATGATGAACTACAGGTCAAATACTGATGAATCTTGTATTTTTACTTTGTCCTGGGGTGTATGAAATATTGTACTTTGTGCATATATTTGCAGTTGACACAATTCAAGCAGGGATAACTCCCACTGCTTTTGGTTTTGAAGTACATTTGTTTTATTTCTTTTTTCACAGGAATTGCAGCTCTCAATATTTGGTCTTTAATGCTTTTTCTTCTTCTATATGACATAACCGGAGCTTTCTTAAATGTCTCTATTTGGGGGAACTCACTTTGTATTGAGCCCCAATGCCTTCTAATAATTTGTTACATTTTTGGAGAAAATTCATCATATGTGTAACAAAAGGGATCCTATCAATTTCTTGCTTGGTCTCTCCCCTTTTTAATTCCTCCCTGGGAATAGTTTTTACCTTATTCATCTGTCTGTTCAATAAGGACTTAGGGTACCCCCTTTGTACAAAAGATTTACTCATTGTCTGCAGGGCCACTTCCATTTTTTCATCTACATCAATTATTCGTTTAACTCTTATCATTTGACTGTATGGGAGTGGATTTATCATTTTTCTAGGATGACAGCTTGAAAAATTTAATAATGTGTTTTTATCCATTGGTTTCACGTGTAAATCCGTATAAATAGAATCATTCTGTATACACACAACTGTATCAAGAAATTGTAACCTATTTTCTGATACCACCCGAGTGAATCTGATACCCTCATCCAAAGAATTTAAGAACGCATGGAATTCCTCCAAGGCTTCCATGGTTCCTGTCCAAATGAGGAACACGTCGTCTATGCATCTCCACCACGTCAGTACATGCCTGTAGTGGGGAGATACAAGGCGAGACAAGGGGGGAGAGACAAGGCGCTCCTCAAGTGACCTCACAAATATATTTGCATAGGTGAGCGTGACGTTGGACCCCATCGCCGCGCCCACTCGTTGCAGGTAGAATCTATCCTGGAAACAAAAACAATTACAACATATCGTAAGTTCCAATAGATCTAACAGGAATTATTTTGTCCTGTCCTAATACGGGGAAACCGTGAGCACCTCTTTCACTGCCTGCAGACCTTTTGTGTGATCTATAGAGGTATAAAGAGTTAGAATTTCAAACGACACCAATATACATATCTTTGTTAATTTAAGGTTATCCTATTTATTCAAAAAAACACCTGTATCTCTGATATATGATTTAGCGCTCGTTGCGTACTGTCTCAAGACTTTATCCCAAAAAAAGAGAAAATCAATGTACCTGATGTGGTGGTAAATATATCATCATTTTTTAGGAAAAAAAGTCGCACTAGGATACGTGAGGTCAGAAGAGGTGCACCTAGCTGGTGAGGCACACCCACTTAAACGAAGAAAAATATTGAATATAATGTAGCTGGGCACACTCAGGAGAGCCGGACCATAGAGAAGTGTGGATAAAATCTATAAATTTATTACACTCAATAAACATCAATAATAGTGGACATAATTAATAAGATACACAACATTAGTAAAACAGATTTAGCTGCAATGATCGGAAAAAATTGTTATGATCAATAATGTAGGTGACCGTGATTGATGAATAATGATCACTAAAAACAGACTGATAATGTCTCAATCTAGTGCGCTTGCATATGATCAATGGTTGATCACTAATTGTAAAGTGCTAGTTGTCTAAATGCTCTTAAAAAGCATGTATTTCACCCCTTCCTCAGTGGCGGCCACTGAGAAAGGGGTGAAATACAAACCCCGAAACGCGTCTGGTGAAATTTCCCTGTTAAAACTGAGACTGGACATTGAAATTGATCACAAATCGATCAACAATAAGAAAGGGGGTACTATTTCTCCATTCTGTAAAATCGCGCAAAGATCAAGCGGGGATACAGCGAAAAAACGCTGACAACAGAGGAGCCGCACGTGCTACCCGAAAGAGACGCCGCTGACTTGCCATTACAGAAGGAGACTCCTGAGATCGCGGTGGGATTAATACCACAACGAAAGGAGTACAGCTACCCTCTAATCGGGTAAGAACTACCCTGCTTAATAGCTCACAGCAATTTTAAGTTTTAACACTAGTGTCGGGACGCCGACACTCGCTAAAGAGGAGCGGGACACCGCTCGAGACATGTACTGACTCAACTTATCCACAGTATTTGCCAGTCTGCAGAATCATTGAAAGCATTATACTCCTTACCAGTGTAAAGAGACTTTGAACATTCTAAAGCCACTGAAGGTATTCAATTATTCAGCGAAAAATCGAATATATTAATGCAGTCCCATCCAATGAACTTGCTATTTTTCTAATTGCTATTATTGTAACAGTAATCACATTTTTTAAGAGCATTTAGACAACTAGCACTTTACAATTAGTGATCAACCATTGATCATATGCAAGCACACTAGATTGAGACATTATCAGTCTGTTTTTAGTGATCATTATTCATCAATCACGGTCACCTACATTATTGATCATAACAATTTTTTCCGATCATTGCAGCTAAATCTGTTTTACTAATGTTGTGTATCTTATTAATTATGTCCACTATTATTGATGTTTATTGAGTGTAATAAATTTATAGATTTTATCCACACTTCTCTATGGTCCGGCTCTCCTGAGTGTGCCCAGCTACATTATATTCAATATATCATCATATACATTAGATGAAAATGAACGTAGTGTTTTGAATAAGGGGTTATCATTTTGCCCACAGGCTCATATGGATTGGTTTCAGTTGGAGCTCGACTTGAACCGCCTCTTCAGATCACTCAAACAGAGGTTGTGGTTCGACTCTGGCTCCCTGGATCCTAAAAGTGAGGCGGTATCGGATACACAAAGTTTAGGGTTAACATTGAAACAATTTAACCTCCATCTTAAAAGTGATTTTACACCTATTATCAGTTCACATGCCATGGAAGTTTTCATGGAATCTGTTCAAAGAGATATTGCATGTCTTAGACAAAAGAGTCAGGGGAATGCTTTCTCTAGACCAAACATAACTACTGAGGAAATGAGGGCCCTGAATGGCCTGCCCAGTAACCACGATCTCACCATCAAACCTGCGGATAAGGGTGGTGGGATCGTGGTTATGGACACCGCCAAATATGTACAGGAAATTAATAGACAACTGATGGAGGAAGGCACGTACGAAATCCTGAATAGGGATCCTAGATTTGATATTACAAAGAAAATTGAGGTGTCATTGAGTAAAGCACTACATGATGATATCATAAATAAACAATTTAAGGAGTTTTTGATCATCAAATCACCCGTTACTCCTCTGATATACATATTACCCAAGATACATAAAAATATTAGGGACCCCCCAGGACGTCCCATTATTTCTGGGAGAGAATCAATATGTTCGAACATTGCGATTTTTTGGGATAAAGTCTTGAGACAGTACGCAACGGGTGCTAAATCATATATCAGAGATACAGGTGATTTTTTTAAATAAATTGGATAACCTTAAATTAACAAAGAAATGTATCTTGGTCTCGTTTGACATTGTATCCCTTTATACCTCTATAGATCACACAAGAGGTCTACAGGCAGAGAAAAAGGTGCTCAGGGTTTCCCCGTATTCAGACAGGACAAAGGAATTCCTGTTAGATCTATTGGAACTTACTTTATGTTGTAATTGTTTTTGTTTCCAGGATATATTATACCTGCAACGGGTGGGCGCGGCGATAGGGTCCAACATCCCGCCCACCTATGCAAATATATTTGTGAGGTCACTTGAGGAATGCCTTGTCTATGTATCTCCCCACTACAGGCATGTACTGACGTGGTGGAGATACATAGACGACGTGTTCCTCATTTGGACAGGAACCATGGAAGCCCTGGAGGAATTCCATGCGTTTTTAAATTCTATGGATGAGGGTATCAGATTCACTCGGGTGGTATCAGAAAATAGGTTACAATTTCTTGATACAGTTGTGTATATACAGAATGATTCTATTTATACGGATTTACACGTGAAACCAATGGATAAAAACACATTACTTTTTTCAAGCTGTCATCCTAGAAAAATGATAAATTCACTCCCATACAGTTAAATGATAAGAGTTAAACGAATAATTGATGTAGATGAAAAAATGGAAGTGGCCCTGCAGACAATGAGTAAATCTTTTGTACAAAGGGGGTACGTTAAGTCCTTATTGAACAGACAGATGAATAAGGTAAAAACTATTCCCAGGGAGGAATTAAAAAGGGGAGAGACCAAGCGAGAAATGGATAGGATCCCTTTTATTACTACATATGATGAATTGGCTCCAAAAATTGAACAAATTATTAGAAGGCATTGGGGCTCAATAGAAAGTGAGTTCTCCAAATAGAGACATTTAAGAAAACTCCGGTTATGTCATATAGAAGAACAAAAAGTATTAAAGACCAAATAGTGAGAGCTGCAATTCCTGTAAAAAAAGAAATAAAACAAATGTACTTTAAAACCAAAAGCAGTGGGAGTTATCCCTGCTTGAATTGTGTCAACTGCAAATATATGCACAAAGGACAATATTTCATACACCCCAGGACACAGGAGAAATACAAGATTCATCAGTATTTGACCTATGAGCTATGACAAAAAAAAGAGGGGATTGGGAGGCTCACCTCAAAAAAAGAAAAGAGGAGCAGCTGGCACACTCTTATCTGGGATAAAATTGCAAGGTTTTATTGAATCGATTAAAATAGAAGATAAAAAAGGGATAATATTACATGAAGAGTTAAAAGGAAATGTTAAAAGGACAATTATGTCTTAGTATTCAGAGATACATCTGGTACAGTAACGTAAGAAAGGAATGGGTTAATATTGAATGATGGGTATAGACTAAAATTAGTGTAAAGTCATATAAAGGTAAAATGGCCAGAGTAAAAAAGCTTAGTCCTTTTTGGTCAGAGTCCGCTGGGGCAGCTAAGATATGTCTCTATTAACTGTAGTCTGTAGAAGGAAGACGGTGTACTGTGCCTCGGTGTGGCGTCCCACACTGTCTATGGCGCAGAGCTCACTTACCGGCCGGTGCTTCCTTCTGTGGTGTAGTTGATCGCGGTCTTCGGCGTCCTCGTGGGGTTCCAATCTTCCTGTATGTGGCTTCTTCCCTTGCAGCTTGATCTCGGCGTCCCACTTCAAAATGTTCCAGCCTTTAATCTGCAACCATGCTCTAGTGAGCTTTGAGGTATGCTTGGGATCCTCGTCCTGCTGAAAGGTCCAACGTCTCCCAAGCTTCAGGTTTGTGACGGACTGCATCACATTTTCATCCAATATCTCCTGGTACTGAAGAGAATTCATGGTACCTTGCACACGCTGAAGCTTCCCTGTACCTGTAGAAGCAAAACAGCCCCAAACCATGATTGACCCCCCGCCATGCTTCACAGTAGGCAAGGTGTTCTTTTCTTCATAGGCCTTGTTCTTCCTCCTCCAAACATAGGGTTGATCCATGGGCCCAATGAGTTCTAATTTTGTTTCATCAGTCCACAGAACACTATCCCAAAACCTTTGTGGTTTGTCCACATGACTTTTGGCATACTGCAGTCGACTCTTCTTATTCCTTGGAGACAGCAAGGGGGTGCGCCTGGGAGTTCTGGCATGGAGGCCTTCATTACGCAGTGTGCGCCTTATTGTCTGAGCTGAAACTTCAGTACCCACATCTGACAAATCTTTTTTCAGTTCCTCAGCAGTCACACGGGGACTTTTCTCCACTTTGCATTTCAGGTAGCACACAGCAGTCGAAGTCAGCATCTTCTTTCTGCCACGACCAGGTAGCGTTTCAACAGTGCCCTTTGCCTTGAATTTGCGAATGATGCTTCCTATAGTGTCTCTTGGTATGTTTAACATCTTTGCAATCTTCTTATAGCCATTGCCCTTTCTGTGAAGAGAAATCACCTCTTCTCTTGTCATCCTGGACCATTCTCTTGACTTCACCATGTCTGTAAACACACCAGTAAATGTCTAGAAGGAGCTGAGTATCACAGTCATTTTAAATCTGCCTAATTGGTGCTTATTATGCTTGATTGCTGCTCCTTGACATCCACAGGTGTTTTCAATACCTGATCGAAAACACTTGAATGAACCTCTGTTCTTAAGAGTGGTCGTCTTTAAGGGGTTGAATAATTGTGTCAATGAAGAAATCACAAAAAAAACATTTAATACTGTATTACAAAAACAATTGATGTCATTTTAGTTGCATTTGGCTCTTTAAAAAGTCCTTGTAAGATTTCATTCTGAACACAATTACAAATGTACACTAAATTCCCTAAAACCCTTTACAGCATTGGGGGTTGAATAATTTTGAACACAACTGTATATAGTATCGGACCCGTGAGGGGTTAAATATATATACACCTATATAGATACATGTACAAAATATGATTGACAGGACGCTACTTTAGTGTGGGGCCACTCATGTGGCCATTTGCCCAATCTCCTGCCCTTTAACAGCATGGATTTGTTCGCACTGGAATGAGTATGCGCAGGCGCGAAGATTTTGTCATCGCGTACACATCGCATCCTGCGATTCAAGTTGTGGCAACAAAGAAGAAAGTTTCATTCCAAGACAGGACGAATTTAGGGCATGCGCCCTAGAAGGAGATGTACGCCGAGTGCGTTGCAGTCTCCATCTTCCCCAGTTACATGTGATTGCAGCCAAGGTAATTTTAATCTGTATAACCTTTGTTCTCCTATTCTATTTTCTAGTATGTCCTGGGTATAATGCAAGCCAGGCCTTCTTCTGTTTTTATATATATGCACAAGAGCACTTTCACTTTATGTACTATGTACCTTATCATACACGTACAGTTTGTACAGCAGAGGAGGACGAAGTGCTCTCCGAATAAACTTTGCACAGAATGAATTGTTTGCACATTGACTTTTTTCTATGTTATTTATCACGTGGACTTAATGATGAACATGTGGGAGTAATAATGAATTTTGTATAAAAACACAATGATGATATGTATAATTCACTTGGCTTGAAAATGGCTCTGTGAGAGGGCTGAAACATTGCTGTGTAAACATGTGTTAATAAACACACTTTGTTCACTTTTTTACTAAAGGAGTGTTGCGCCAATTTGTTGTATATATTGTGAGACCCCATGACCAGGGGTGGACGCATGCACCACTGAAAGATATTTAAGGAGTGCTGCCTGATTTTTTCTTTTGTCTATATATCTTTTAATCGCCATATTCTGAGCCCAATAACTTTTATATTTGCGTCTAAGGAGATGTGTTCTTTAATTTATTATAATGCCATTTTGAGCTGAATATGACTTCAATTTTTATGGGAGATAATGTGATTAAAAACTGCAAATCTGGATTTTTTTTTCTGTTATGCCATTCACCATATGGGATAACTTTTTTATATTTTAATAGTATGAGCCAGCACGGTTGTTCGCTCTTAAAATCCAAGTTTTATTCAGTATACATTAAGTACAGGAACACGAGCCATGACATAGGATGTCTCTATAGTAGTTAAGTTTGTCCTCCCTCTCAGTGGGTGTAAAAAAGGCCCCAATTTTGGACCGGTAGCAAGGGTCCAACATGGTGGAGATCCAGGACTCATCCCTCTGCCAAATGGTGACAATTGGGCTGTCACTACGTAAGCAAGTGAGCATGCATCTGGCCATTTGTGCAAGTGACTCAAAGGGACTCCCTGTCTCCATCTCCACTGCATACTGCAACGGTGTGTCTGTGTCCTCTGCCTCATTGCCCTGTAGCTCGTCTTGCTGCTCCTGCTCCTCCTTTCCTGTCACCAGTGTAGAAAAACCACCCTTTTTGCAACACATTGCTTGGGCACAAATGTCCTCCTCCTCCTCCAGTTCAGCCCCCACAGGGCTAATGTGGCTGTGAGATCTAGGTGCCACGTCTCCAGTCCCCTGACTAGCCAAATTTACCAGCATCTGTTCCAGAACATGAAGCAGTTGACTTACATCAGTCATCCTGTAGTCCTGGCCTCCTCAAGGGGCCTGAGCAAACAGCAGGTGTCAAGCATGAGCTGCCACTGGCTGACATTGGAGTTACACAAGGGAGTACTCCTGTCTTCTTGGATCATTAATAAATCGTTTATGGCCTTTCTCTGTTCATATTAGTCTAACATATGGAGTGTGGAGTTCCAACGGGTGGAAATGTCGCATTTCAGCCTATGTTGGGGATGCCGTTCTGCTGCTGCAGCTCAAGGAGGGTGTGCTCTGCGGTGTACGAGTGGCTGAAGTGCATGCAAAGTTACCTGGCCATTTTTAGGATGTTTTGCAGATGGGTGGAAGACTTCAGGAACAACTTGACAACCAGATTGAGCATGTGTGCCATGCAGGACACATTGCCCAGTCCTCCTTGACACAATGTTCTTCCAGTTGTCGGTCACCATGGTTCTGATTTTGAGTTTTCGGGGAAAAGGCCAGGATAAGATTTCTTGACGACGGACACGGAACAGTTCCTCCCCTGTGTGACTCCATTCGCCCGGAAAAACGAGGTGCAGAACAGTGTGACAACCGCTGTGCCCTGCACATGTGGTATGCAGGAGGGCCCTTGTGAATTGTCCCTGCAGTGGAGGCTGAGGACATGGTGGAGGATGAGGAGGCAGAGGCAGACATTGACGCAGGACCAACGGCGTGGCAATGTGGAGGCAGAAGCAGTGTCACCTGACCAAGTTACTGGTGTGGCTGTACAAGAACCACATTTATTCAGTGGGCCATAAAGGACATGTGTTGTCCTTGCCCATAGTTACAGCTCCACAGGTAGGCTGTGCACTTTGGCAGACACCGACAGGCTGAAGGACTGGCCCACCTTCTTTTCTACATGTGTGTGCAGGGCTGTTACTGCCTTTTTTGCAAAGAAATGACGGCTTGGGACTCCCCACCTCGGCTCCGTACAAGCCATCAGTTCTCTGAAAGGTACAGAGTCCCGCACTTGGAAAGGGAGGGACTGCAGCACCAGCAACTTGGACAGGAGCACATTCAGCTTCTGCATGGTTGGATGTGTGCACGCATACTGTTGTCTCTTGGCAGTCGCTTCGGTGATCGATTGCTTATTGAATGACTGACAAGGAGTAGGGGAAGGAACAGGAGCATCAGTACCAGCAGATGATGGGAAGGACAGGCAGCTCCCTTCACCTGAGGTGGTGGAGCCTTGACTGCCTGAAATCAGGTGCATGCCACTGTGTGATGTAGAGGTTGCTGCGGCAGGCTGGACCAACACATTGAAGCCACGGTTCTCCCAGGCCACTTTATGGTGACACTGCACATGTTCATGCAGGGCATTGGTGCTAACATTGGCACTCTTCCCACGCTTCACCTTCTGCCCACATATTCTACATATGGCCATGTTCACCTCCTCCGATGGCTTAACAAAAAACTGCAACACCGCCGAGTAGGTGATTTTACCCCCAACACTCCTCACTGACTGACTGATACCGCCG
This sequence comes from Bufotes viridis, assembly GCA_033119425.1. Classification (NCBI taxonomy): domain Eukaryota; kingdom Metazoa; phylum Chordata; class Amphibia; order Anura; family Bufonidae; genus Bufotes; species Bufotes viridis. Next base: position 269,860,252 of record CM065589.1, read on the forward strand.
CTGAATCCGTGAGCCCGTGCACTGCTACTTCCCGGGCAGGTAGGCTCCTGCGAAGCGGGAGTCTACCCCAGGCATGTTTCACTCCCGATCTCCCACTGTTGCCACCCTGCTGACTCACGGCCACGCAAATGACTTTCTGGCTCCACCGCTGGCTCACGGGCAAGTTGCCACCCTCTTCTCCCGATGATGATGAAGCACCTTCTTCACCCGACTCCCAAGTTCGATCAGCTACATCATCATCATCGAGTACTGTCTGCATGTCACTGATGTCCTCTTCAGCGATCGCTGGGTCAGGAGCTTGACCGCTCGCAACACCAGCTCCCACGCCACTCTGCCCATCAGTACTTGCCCGCCTAGTGGAGGAAACGGCAAATGACTCCTCCAGATCTTGGCTGGGCAGTAGCTGCTGACCCTCCTCTAGTAGCTCATCCTTGCTGAAAAGTGGAGCCAAGCCCACAGCATATAACCGAAAAGTACAGAGGTAGGTTGAGGACAGGTGATGGCAATTGGCCTGCTCCCAAGCCATGCCAACTAAGCGTCGTGTCAGAGGAACCCACCGACTCTTGGCTGTGGGTGTCTCATGTCACTTGGAACAAAGTGGATGACAGAGTCAACCAATCAAGAACTGCTGGGTTGCTGCTATATGACACCGGGAGCTCAGGCTTGTCGCTGAGAGCCCTGCTGCCACACACCCTTACTCTGCTGCGATCTCTGTCTGCGCCAGAAACATTTACGCCTCTACCATTCTCCTGTGCAGGGCCTGGCACTTCTCTGTATGACATACTGTTAGATCAAATAATCCAATGTTAGAGGAAATATTTTTTATTTCACCACTAATACACGGAAAACAGGGCTTCAGAATATATAACTGCACCGCAGAACGGCAATTAGGCCCAATTTTTTTTTTACTTTTACACAACAGGCTTTTCAACAGATATGCAACGCTGTACAGCGAATATATTTTTATTTTGCCACTAATACACTGCAAACAGGGCTTCAGAATATATCATTGCACCACAACCAGAAACAGTTACACAACAGGCTTTTTAAAGATATATGCAACGCTGGACAGCTAATATACTGGGCTTCCGAATATATCACTGCACCACTGAACGGCAAATATTTTTTTTCTATTTCCACTAATACATGCAAAAAAGAGCTTTATAACAGGTAACTGCACCGTTGAGCGTCTAATATATTTTTCCTTTTTCCACTAAGGCCGGCTTCATCCGTCCGTTTAACATTGACGTGAACTGTCCGTGGTAACCTGGGCTGGATTCCTGCTTAGAGCAGGAGCGCATGGCGTCATTGGTTGCTATAATGCCGTGCGCTCTCTGCCGCCGCTGCTGTACAGTAATACACTCATATAGATCATACCAGTGTATTACTGTACTGCTATAATTTTCGCCCTTCACCACACAACGTCTAATAAACCTTTTTTTCCCACTAAGGATAGGGATACACAACGACATGTGTTGCGCGACACATAGGGCACAACTACACTGCAACATGTGTCGTGCGACATTGATGTAGCACAAATGTTGTGCCACAATTTTTATAATAATAGTCTATGATGTCGCACTGCGAAACGCGACATGCTGCAAGGCAAGAGTCGCAGAAAAATCCATTTTGCAAGTGTTTTTTGCGACCGCCATGTCGCAGTTGCAGCATGTCACATATAGCAGGACGACACCATAGACTATCATTATAAAAAAATTTGCATGACATTTGTGCGTCAAAATGTCGCACGACAAATGTCGACCCTGTTAGCCCTAGCCTAATACAAACCAAAAAATGCTTTAGAACATATAACTGCACCACACATGGGCAAATACAACCTTTAACTATTTCCTTGTAGTAAACCTTGTTAATGCCTGTATCAAACAGCACTTGCACCCTAATAAGGCCCCTTTCACACGGGCGAGTTTTCCGCGCGGGTGCAATGTGTGATATGAACGCATTGCACCTGCACTGAATCCTGACCCATTTGTTTCAATGGGTCTGTGTACATGAGCGTTTTTTTTTCACGCATCACTTGTGCGTTGCATGAAAATCGCAGCATACGCATCCGGACCTAATCCGGACACGCTCGTGTGAAAGATGCCTAAGACAGGTTTTCTGCAGAGCTGATGATGGCAATTTGGATCCCCAGTCAGTGCAGAATGGTGTAATCGAATTGTTCCTATTACCCAGGCTATAACACAAATGCTGGTGGAATGATCCCCCCCTATCCTTTCCCTACACCTTGAATTGCAGGAAAAATTTGATTTGCACCAAATGCAAATTTTCTTGCGCTTCGTGGTAACTACTAATCACATTTTTTCCTAAAATGGCTGCTGCAAGTGTGAGGACATGGAGTAAGGAACTCTGGTAATGCGGAATCACCCATAATGCCATGCATGCAGCCAATCAGCAGCCCGCCAGCCCTGTGATGTCACAGCCCTATAAATAGCCTCAGCCATCTTGGATTCTGCCATTTTCCAGTGTACTTAGTGCAGGGAGGGACATCAGCAGGTGCTAGGGACAGTGCTAGGAAAGACTTAATTGTGCTAAAAAAACGATTTTCAAGTTCAGGGAAAGATTATTCAAGGTGTAGGGAAAGGACAGGGAGGAATTATTTCACAAAATTTATGTAGAACAGGTTTCAGTAGGGTAGGTTACAGCCTGGGTAATAGGAACAATTCTATTACACCTTGCTGTACTGACTTTAGATCCAAATTGCCATAATACAACTCTGTAATTCCAGCAAACCGTTCTAGTTATTGCGTTGCAAGTGCTGTTTGATATAGCCATTTACAGGGTTTATTACAAAGAAATATTTCTACATCTTATTTGCCCTTATGCGGTGCAGTTATATGTTGTAAAACATTTTTTGGCTTGTATTAGTGGCTAAACAAGGCTTCTTAGCTGTTTTGCGGTGAAGTGCAAAAATTAGGCACAAAAAAAAAATGTTATTATCCGTTCAGCAGTGCAGTTATGAGTTCTAAAGCCCATTTTGTCGTGTATTAGAGGCAAAAGAAAAATAAATTTGCCGTTCAGCAGTGCAGTTAGTTGTTCTAAAGCCTTTTGTGTTGTATATAAGTGGAAAAAAACTAAGGGACTTTTTACCATTAAGCAGTGTAGTTACCTGTTATAAAGCCCTTTTGTGAAGTGTATAAGTGGAAAAATGAAAAATATTCTTTCGGTTAAGCGGTGCAGTTATATATTCTAAAGCCTTCTGTGGAGTGTATAGGTGGAAAAAAGAAGAATATATTTTTCGTTCAGTGGTGCAGTTACATATTCTAAAGCCTTTTGGGTCGTGTACAAGTGTAAAAAAATAAGGGACTATTTGCCGTTCTGCGATGCAGATATATGTTCTAAAGCCCTTTCTGTCGTGTATTAGTGCAAAAGAAAAATATATTTGCCGTTCAGCAGTGAAGTTACATGTTCTGTAGCCTTTTGTGGAGTGTATAAGGGTAAAAACGAAAAATATATTTGCTGTTCAGCGGTGCAGTTATATGTTCTAAAGCCTTTTGTGTCGTGTATAAGTGGAAGAAAATAAGTGCCCATTTGCCGTTCAGTGGTGCAGTTATATATTCTAAAGCCTTTTATTTTGTGTATAATTGGAAAAAAATAAGGGCCTATTTGCCATTAATCTGTGCAGGCATATGTTCTAAAGTCCTTTTATGGAGTGTATAAGTGGAAAAAAGAAAAATATTTTTGCCGTTCAGCGGTGCAGTTATATGTTCTAAAGCATTTTGTGGAGTGTATAACAGAAAAAAAAAGAAAATATATTTGCCGTTCAGGGGTGCAGTTAGTCGTTCTAAAGCCTTTTGTGTCATGTATAACTGGAAAAAAATAAGGGCCTATTTGCCATTAAGCAGTGCAGTTATATGTTCTAAAGTCCTTTTGTGAAGTGTATAAGTGGAAAAAAGAAAAATATATTTGCCGTTCAGTGGTGCAGTTACATATTCTAAAGCCTTCTGTGGAGTGTATAAGTGGAAAAATGACAAATATATTTGCTATTCAGTGGTGCAGTTATATATTCTAAAGCCTTTTATGGGGTTGAGCGAACCCGAACTGTAAAGTTCGGGTTCGTACCGAACATTACGGTTTTTCGCACCCGGACCCAAACGTTTCCGTAAAAGTTCGGGTTCGTTGTTTGGCGATTTCTTCCACTTTTTGAAAGGCTGCAGAGCAGCCAATCAAGAAGCATTTTACTACTTTGACCTAAGAAGCCATCACAGCCATGCCTACTATTGGCATGGCTGTGATTGGCTAAGTGCAGCATCTGTACCAGCCTCTATTTAAGCTGGAGTCACTCTGCTCTTCTCAGTGTAGCAATAGGATGCTGCCGCTTCTGTGAGGGACAGATTAGGGAAGAAATCTGTTCAACTTGAAAGGATCTTGTTTTATCGTACACCCTGGTTTTTCTTTATGACAGGCGCCTGGAGAGCTTCCTTCAATGACACACGCACACACAGGTGGTCTTAGAAAGCAGCTCTATCTTTATCTTTGTTATTGCAGCTTTCATACATGCACACTGACATACAGGAACAGGTGTGGTTTACATATACAATGTTGTTGAGTACAAGAAATACCCTATATAGAGGCAAATGTAAATACATTTTCCCTTGAAAATGTCTGACGTCCTTCCTGACTAATTTGTCCTTGCTACAGATCATATAGCAGTTCTTTATTTAACTCTTTACTACATATCATATGGCTTGCTTGATTTAACCCTTCAATCCCCTCTGAAGTCATGAATATGACTTATCTTCTTTCTCTCATAGAGAGGTAAGTAGCATATGGTTGTCCAGGATCTGTGGGTTTTGGACACATTGCACCAAAAATCTGTATGAGTAAAGGGATACATTGAATACAACAGAATATAATAATCAAGGAAGCAATTATGATTATAAAGCTGATAAATAATGTTCTTAACCAACTTAAATCTGGCAGCCAGCTCAATAACCAGTCCCACCAAGAGGATGAATAAACATCCTTCTTGATATTATTGGCAATTTCATGTAACACTTGAATATGGGACTGGATTGATCTGGAATGGTCAGATAAGTTAAAGCAACACATTCCTTTAAAATCTTGACATCCTATATTATGTTTAAGTAACAGATAATCTACAGCAAATCTAGTTTCCACTGTTCCTCTTACGCCCTGTAGATCTAAAAGTATGTCTGATAAGGCGATAGAGGTATGATTCAGAGATTTAGCCAAGGAACATCCAATAGAATTTATAGTATGAGCATTATATATAGCCAATCCGGGCACTCCTAATTAGTGTTGAGCGCGAGTATTCGAAAAGCGAATTTTTTTAGCGAATATCGGCACTTCGCTAATTCGCGAATATTTCGAATATAGCGCTATAAATTCGCTATTTTGAATATTCGTTTTTTTTTTTTTTTTTTTTAGTTATATTTTTTTCTTTCCTACTTCCCAAAAGTAGTTCTTACCTGTCCTGAGGATTCCTGGCTTCCTGGCTGCTCTAGTCAGTGCCCGTTGCCGCTTCTGCCGACTTCCGTGCTCATGTGGAGCGTCCCCATCCATGGGAGAATCTCCATATACTAAAATGTACTGTCGGATTTGAGGAATTACGTTGAAATCGCAATGCGATTAATTCAAGTTATATTAATCGCATTGCGATTACAACTTAGCACTGCTATCTTACATAGGCTAGAATTAACGAATATGGAGTATAGCTATGCACTAGCAGTGCTAAGTTGAAATCGCAATGCGAATACTTTAAGTTAAATTAATCGCATTGCGATTTCAACTTAGCACTGCTGCTATATTCCATATTCGTTAACTTCGTTAATTCTAGCAAGCTGACCCATTATAAACCCAGCTCTAAGTTGAAATCGCAATGCGATTAATATAACTTGAATTAATCGCATTGCGATTTCAACGTAATTACTCAAATCCGACAGTACATTTTAGTATATGGAGACGTTCCCATGGTGATGGGGACGCTCCATGAGCACAGAAGTTATGGTTGGCTTGGTAGAATTAGCGAATAGCGAATATGACGAATGTATTCGTCATATTCCTCAAAACAAAGATAACGAAGTATTCTACATCTTCGTTTTAGCTACCTATTCGTCTCGAGTCGTCATCGTCAACTTCGCTATTCGCTAATTCTAGCAATCAAATAGGAAGGTTGACTTACCAGACAGCTGTGTTAAATTCGCTATGCGATTTTATTTTATTTTTTAATACAATAATTATATTACTTGATAAAATTATTATAAGTATTCTATTTATTAAAAAAAAATCGCATAGCGAATTTAACACAGCTGTCTCTATAGTCAACCTTCCTATTTGATTGCTAGAATTAGCGAAGTTGACGAATAGGTAGCTAAAACGAAGATGTAGAATACTTCGTTATCTTCGTTTTGAGGAATAGACGAATACATTCGTCATATTCGTCATCCTCGCTAATTCTAGATATGAAACCAATAGGAAAGTAGCCTTAAGTACAAATCGCAATATGCGATTATTTAAATCGCATGTTAATCGCGATAACTAGAAAAAATGACGAATATTCGATTTCGACGAATATAAAAAGAATATTCATTCGAATATTAGCGAATTTCGTCGAAATCGAATATGGCACCTGCCGCTCATCACTACTCCTAATATAGAGGCACCCAAACTTGTATATTCTGCACGGCTGAGAAGGGGTAAAGTAGAGTCACAGTCTTCTGATAAAGTCTTGGTAACCGATCTGTAAGCTTTTCTGACTAGGTTGACTAGGAAGGGCCAAAGTCAGCCTGGATAACGCACCAATAACATTAGCAGGAATGTAATTGTAAGTGCTGTTACCACAAGACGAAAACCATCCCTTAGGGAGCATTATATTATAGATAAAACTGGGAGTCACAAAGGTCTTATTACAACTCATGGAATTATTCAGGGAGCTAGCAAGCCTACTATTCTTTTTACAGGTGTTGTCAATATAATCATATACACTATTCTTAGGTAATTCACTCTTTATGTCTCTACTATCACAATATAAAGTCATATCCTGGGAAAAGGTAAAACAGGTCTCTGCTGCAGTCACATTAATAATAATTATTCTAATATTATCCCTACTATTTTCTAATTTCTGACACTCCCCACAGAAGTCATACAAGGGAATAAAAGATTGTGTATTGATAGCCCTCGACCAGACTCCAAGGAGGGATTTATCGTGTGTAGGCACAGCAATAACACATGTTTGCATAAGATCCCATGGGCTCAATTAGTCTTTAAGGCACAATGAACTAACATTTAGGGCATCTGCCATCCTGACTATACTATTCTGTTCAGAATAAAATGGGCCGGAAGCAAAGGGATCTTGCTCCTGAGCTCTTTTATGTACCGACTGATTATTTGGTGCACAGCAGAAGAAACTCAGCTCCTCTGGGTGATGAATACATGTATTAATAAGCCAGACTGGCAAGGAAACACAAAGATTAATAATTATTAGCAGACAAACAAATCTCCCAGAATATTGTGGGGTCATCATCTTCAGCCTGTGGCAAGGCACTTTTCAAGGAAACTTCTTCTGAGCTCCCCTCTTTGTTCAGGGATTTCACACCTGCTTCACCCTCTTTGTCTTTGTCTGTCACCGAAGAAGAAGCCTCAGGGACCCTTTTCACTTTGCTAGTGTGAATCCAGATTGGAGCCTTTTCTGTGAGAATCGCTGTTCTGGTGACTGCTACCACTTGGGTGGGTGGTCCAAAAGGGTGGTCTGCTTTTGTCCTTTTGCCAGGCGCTGGACTATCACCACATCTCCTGGTTGGAAAGGATGCGTAGGTTCCTGTGGAGAGAAAGGAAAGGCACAAGCAACAACTCGTTCAATTTGATCAAAAGTTTCTACAAGTTTCCTTACATATTCAGCCTGTACTACTTCTAGATCCCCTTTTTCTATCACGGGGGCCTTTGGACCCCAAGGGGTGGGGAAGGGTCTTCCAATTAGTACCTCAAATAGTGAGTAACCAGTATTCTTATTAGGCTGCATCTAAATTTCTGCTAGGGCTATAGGCAAAAAGTTTTTCCAATTAGTTAACGTGCCGGGGCGTTTTCAACTGGGATACATGGTTTCCCCTCTTTGCAGATAAGACCCGTATCAGGGTCTTGTACTGCACCTACTGACTGCCATTCCACCTTGTCACTACTGGTAGCCAAATCCTAGAGGATTAGCAATAAATTGTCAGTAAGGGTAATTTCTGGAACTAGGGAGGGCATCTGAACTGTTGCTGCATTCCTAATAGCTGCCTCTTTCGCTGCCTGATCAGCTAGGGCATTCCCTTTAGCTATGTGCGTTTGGAGACCAGTATGTGCCTTACAATGGATAATAGCAACTTTGCTTGGTAACAGGATAGCGGCCAGGAGATCATGTACTAGGGTGGAATGTGAGATTTGCTTCCCATGTGCAGCTATGAAGCCTCTTCTCTGCCAGATTACCACATGATCATGTGCAACCCCAAAGGCATATTTGGAATCGGTGTACATATTTACATCTCTTCCCTCAAAAAGACCACAAGCTCTAGTGAGGGCAATCAGCTCAGCTGCTTGGGCTGACTGAAAAGGTATAAGATTTGATTCTAGAATAACATCAGGGAGTTGAACCACAGCGTATCCTGCATGATAAGTGTTGTCATTAGGGCGGGAACAGGATCCATCCACAAAAACATCAGGTACTCCTTCAATGTGCGTGGACTGTAAGTCAGGCCTAGGTGAAGTATGTTCATGCATAAGTTCATCCTGCTCTCCCTTGTATCCAAGTAGGGCATTCAGTATAGCCATTGGACCGAATGTGGGTGCTGAGTATTTAATATGAAGTTGAGGATTAGATAGCAACAAAACTTCATATCCACTAAGTATTTGTGCTGACATATGTTGTGTATGTATGTTCTTCAACAGGGCCTGAACATTGTGTGAAGTATGCCGAGTGGTGGGATGACCTAGGGTGATAGGCGTGGCCATCTCAGCGACCATAGCACAGGCTGCCAAACTCCTGAGACACGCAGACATGCCCTGAACCTGTACGGGAACCACCTTTGAGAAAGAAGCAACAGGGCAGTATTTGCCTCCATGGTCTTGCGCCAGGACTCCCTCTATGGTTTTACAATTGTCCCTGGCAAATTAGTGAAACATCCCGCCATAGTCGGGTAGGCCCAAACCAGGACTTGAAACCATTGCACATTTCAAATGACTAAAAGCTTGTACCATTTCATCAGACAATGTAATGAAGTCAAGCATATCAGTATGAGTGGCTTGTCTCAGAATATTATCATCGTAGGAACAATCAGCAATCCATTGGCGGCAGTAACCAATAATGCCAAGAAAGGTCAACATGTCTTTCTTGGTTTGTGGGTGGGGCAGACCCAGTACGGCAGTAATTCTGGCATGGCTGATTTTCCTCTCACCCTTACTGAGAAAAAAGCCCAAGTAATCAACACTGTCCATACACGATTGTAATTTCTTCCTACAAACTTTGCGACCACATTCACATAACCACAGTAATAAACTAACACAGTCTGCCTAGCAGGCCTCCCGAGTAGAACTACATATGAGGAGATAGTCCACATATTGTAGAAGGACAGAACCATGAGGGGCAGTCCAAGGTCGCAGTGTAGCTTGGAGGACAATGGGGTAGACTACTGGGGAGTCTACATAACCCTGAGGCATTCTACACCAAGTATACTTGCGAAATTTAAAAGGCAAAGAGTGGCCGTGTCTCCCTGTCAACTGGGACAGAAAAAAAATGCATTCTTTAAATCAACAACAGAGAAAAACTCTGTATGGGCAGAAATGGCTGATAGCAGAGATGGTACGTCTGGAACCACAGGGGCTATGGGTATGATCTGTGCATTTACTGCTCTAAGATCCTGGACAAACCTGAAGGTATTATCAGCCTTTCTCACTATGTTGATAGGTGTATTATGGGGGGGAATAATTTCCTCAATAACCCCTGCCTCTAGAAATTCCATCAACATAGACTCAATACCTTTTTCTGGGGAAAGGGGGTATTGTTTAATATAAACAGGTGCAGCGCCGGGCTTAAGCATGCTTCTACAGTCCATACATAACTCTTGACACCTCTGAAGGCAGAGAAGAGAATAAGCACTGCCCGCAGAAGTTTGCCCCCTTCTTCTTTCCTCAGTGTTGTATAAACACACAGCTTGGCTGGCAAAGAAGGGAGGGGAGGCACTTGAGATAATAATAATGAGTGTAATAATATTACAGGCTATAGCTACTAGAGAGGGGTCGTTGATCCAGGGAGTTATTCTGATTGCCTGATTGTAGTTGGGAAGGAATTTTTTTCCTCTTAAGTGGGGAAAATTGGCTTCTGCCTCACAGGGTTTTCTTGCCTTCCTTTGGATCAACTTGTAGGAAACAGGCCGAACTGGATGGACAAATGTCTTTTTTCGGTCTTATATACTATGTTACTATGTTACCATGTTACTATGTAACTGTCTGACGTCCTTCTTGACCAATTTGTCCTTGCTACAGATCATATAGCAGTTCTTTATTTAACTCTTTACTACATATCATATGGCTTGCTTGATTTAATCCTTCAGAACTTGGTGGTGTTAACTCTTCAAACTACAGCAATTATTGAGGGTGCTATGCTACATATTTGTACCCAGCCCTGAGCCCAGTGATACTGCAAAATAGTTTTTAATCCATCTGTTACTGAGGTGGAAGTCGGGGGCCATTTTAGCAACGGCAGTGTCCTTGGAACTGCATGTGACCTGCATGTGTGCCAGCCTGCCAGGGACGTCAGTTTAATTATTTTTTGGTAGCTCAGTGGAGGAAAAAATCCTTTTTTTTGGCAGGTCAAGTCCCCCTACATTACCTATTTTATAATTTTGGGGTGACATAGTGCATTTCTGTAGTTGCTGTAATAAACTTGTACTGTCGTACCACAGGGCACGTTTGCATACACTGCTGAAAAACCTATTTTAAAATGGTGCGGTGACATAGTGCATTTCTGTAGTTGGGGGAATAAACAGTACTGTCGTACCACAGAGCATGTTTGCATACACCGCTGAAAAACCTATTTTAAAATAGTGCGGTGACATAATGAATTTCTATAGTTGCTGTAATAAACTCGTACTGTCGTACCATAGAGCATGTTTGCATAAACCGCTAAAAAACCTATTTGAAAATTTTGCAGTGACATATTGCTTTTCTGTAATTGGGGGAATAAACCACAATGACACTACGTGGAGGTTATCCCGCCTTGTCAGGGACAGGAACCAAACTTGAGACCAGCCCATAAAGTGCCCCCTCCCTCTTACCTCTCCAGTTGTTTTCTGTCCCTCAGAAGGATCGGGAATCATGGACCAGCTTGGAATCGCACGGCCTTTTGGGTTTGTTGTCCCGGCGCTGACGGAGGGCCGTCACAGGAGAAAGGGTCACGACACGCAGTACTAAGAGTCCCTCCTTTTTCTCAGTGTAAATCTAGCACGGGCTGGTCACCCCGGGCTAAAAGAACCCGCGTTCCGGTGGGGACCGGCATTCCTGTGTGGCTGTGGGAGCGTTCCTGGGCCCCGGAGTGCTCCCAAAAAAGTCCTTCTTACTAGCTGGCACTAGCGGCGTGTAGGAGGGGGCGGAGCTATGACATCACCGCAACCCGGGCGTAAAAGGAGCGCTGGCTGCCGGCGTCCTCGTGCAGCTCTCCCAGCGCTCCTACATGGGAAACATGTCTCAGCATCCAGAGGATTTGCCCAGGAAGCCCACAGAAGTACCCAGGCCCTCTAGCCCGGTAAGCCTCCTCCCTGCAATTGTATATACCAGGTTAAGTGCACTCTTTTGCAAGTCCCGCACTTGGGTTTTCATTTTCGTGGCGGTTCCCTAAAAAAAAAAAGTTTTTTTTTTAACAAGCTAATTGTTCCACCATCCTCTTGTGACTCCTAGGGGAAAGATCCTACAAAAAAGGAATAGTCACTCAAAAAGAAATCTGTAAAAAAGCACTCTCGGGTGGATATAAAAAGCCATTGTGCCAAAGATGCTGTGACAGGGTGGTCTCAGAGGAAACCCCCTCCCTAGTTGAGAATCTGAGAAGTATGATTAAAGAAGAAGTGGGGGCAGAAGTAGAGGCAAAGATATCTACCTTACCGCCCAGGCCTTCCACATCTAGCACCCCTATTTTGGAGCAAATTTATGAACTAGATGAAGGCAAGATTTCATCTTGTTCAGACTCAGACATCTCGGACGAAGCATACGGCAAATCACTGTGTTGCATTGAAGAAACTGATTCTTTATTAAAAATGATCAGAGCCACCATTAATTTAGAGGAACCGAGAGGGCCACTTTCAGTACAGGACCAGATGTTCGCAGGTCTAGGTGACAAGAGTAAACAAGTCTTTCCGGTCCATGCGAATATCAAGACTTTAATCCAGACGGAATGGAGGGATCCTCAAAAAAGACAGTCCGCCTCAAAAATATTCAAAAGGAAATATTCCTTTGCGGAGGAAGACTCAACCACTTGGGATAAGACCCCTAGGGTATACTCTCCAGTGGCGAAAATTAAAAAAAAAAAATCGGCCTTACCATTTGAGGGCCTTGGGCTTCTTAAGAATCCAATGGATAAGAAATGCGAAAGTCTACCTAAAAAAAAACATGGGAATCCTCCAGTGCTATGTTAAGACCTTGAATATCAGTGACCTACACCGCCAGAACCCTGTCTCCATGGTTGGGACAGCTAGAGGAACATATTGAATCTGGCACTCCTAGAGAGGACATTCTTGCTTCTATACCTATGCTGAAACAGGCCGCCAATTTTGTTGCCGACGCTTCTGCAGATATAGTGAAATGATCTGCCCTATCCAATGCCTCTCGTAGAGCTATATGGCTACGTACCTGGTCAGGAGACACGGCATAAAAAAATAGACTGTGTTCTTTACCTTGTGAAGTCGATAGAGTTTTCGGCACAGCCCTCGATGATATTCTTGAAAAGGCACCGGATAGAAAAAAGGGGTTTCCCACTGAATCAAAATTTTACCACCAGAAGCGCTCCTTTCGGCCCCAAAAACGTGGTAGACCTGACCAGAAAAGAAAAGATTTGTGAACGTCATGGCAGCCGGCTAAAGGAAGGGGTAACGGGTTCCTATTCAACATGTGGTAACAAGGCGGCTTCACCCCTGGATCGATCTCTGGAGATGGTGTTTACCTGTCGGTGCTGCCAAACAGAGTAGAAAAACAGAAAGTAAAATGAATTAGAATCAGGGGCACTCAATCTGGGAACCCGTTGAGCCAAATAACATTTATTTAAACAGATAAAAACAACACTGATAAAATGTGTGAGTCATCATAAGGTAACCAACGCTGCAGAGGACTGACTCCTATACACACCACTGGTGAAACAATGGCGCAAACTAATGTCCCGGGTAGTGAACCCTATACAGTGTCTCTAGTGGTGGAGGTAGCAGAGTCCACAAAAGATAGTGAGACGTCACGTGCATACTCCTACACCACTTGGGACGCCGCGTTGGTGTGTTTACGTCACCCCCAGGACGTGAACCCGGCAAGAGACCGCAGGTGAACCGGGAGGAGACGCCGAAGTACCCTACGTCAGCCAGATGGTGAATGTGGTGAGAGGCTGTTTATTTCACTTATGGTCACTTGCGGTCCTACTTTATCCTAATCCTATTGATTTGGGCATCCCTATAAATGCGGACTTAGATTGGAGGATGGTATACCATTATCTATCTTTTGTGGACTCTGCTACCTCCACCACTAGAGACACTGGATAGGGTTCACTACCCGGGACATTAGTTTGCACCATTGTTTCACCGGTGGTGTGTATAGGAGTCAGTCCTCTGCAGCGTTGGTTACCCTATGATGACTCACACATTTTATCAGTGTTGTTTTTATCTGTTTAAATAAATGTTATTTGGCTCAACGGGTTCCCAGATTGAGTGCCCCTGATTCTAATTCATTTTACTTTCCGGGTTCCTATTCAACCCTGACAAGTCTGCCCGTACATCCTCACAATGAAGCCAGAAGTGCTGTGGGAGGGAAGACTGAGTCTGTATTACGCTGCCTGGGAAAAAATCCAAGCCTCCCCCTGGGTACTAACAGTGATCAGAGAAGGATACGGTCTGGAATTCAAATCTTATCCACCAAACCGGTACATGGAAAAAGTAAAATTGAGAACGGAAAACCAGGAAGCAATGAATCAACAAGTATCGCTCCTACTAGAAAAAAGATCCATCATTCCAGTGCCAGTAGATAAACAGAAAGAGGGGTTTTACTCCCCAATCTTTCTGGTTAAAAAACCAAATGGATCCCACAGAGCAATAATAAATTTGAAGGCCCTGAACAAATACATAGTGTACAAAAAGTTCAAGATGGAGATGGTAAGAACAGTGATCAACCTCCTTCCGAAAAATTGTTACATGGTGACGTTGGATTTGGCAGACGCATATTACCATATCCCAATAAGAAGAAAAGACCAAAAATTTCTGAGGACGGCGGTATGGTTCCAGGGGTCTCTTTGCCCATAGCAATTTCAGGTCCTACCCTTTGGCCTCAGTTCGGCTCCAAGACTATTCACAAAAGTCATGACGGAAGTAGCAAAATATTTTCATCTGGCAGAAATTTTATTTATTCCCTACCTGGACGACTTTTTAATCGCAGCCTCATCAGAAAACCTTCTACTTCAACAACTCAAATTTATTCAGACAACTCTGACCAACCTAAGATGGATAATAAATCTGGAGAAGTCATGTCTACTTCCCTAAACCAAAATTAACTTCCTGGGAGTTCTGCTGGACTCAGGGAGGATGACCTCTTTTCTCTCAGAACAGAAGCAAGACAGCCTGATCTCCAATATCAACAAATTCCGGAAACAAAGGTTCTCCTCCTTCAGGGAGATGATGATGATTCTGGGCATCATGACGTCTGTAAAATGGGCCCAGTACCATACAAGGATTCTTCAGTCCTTTCTGTTAAAGACCTGGGACAAGAAGCAAATATCCCTAAACAAAAAGGAAAAAAATCTAGAATATGTGAACATCCTTACACTGGTGGATAAACCGAAAAAAATCTATCCAGAGGCGTGCTGTGGAGATTTTCAACGTAAGTATTTATTAGTACAGATGCCAGCCAACAGCGGTGGGGAGCCCACATGGAGACCCAATTGAAACAGGGTCAGTGGAAAGCGGACCTACAACAAACTTCATCAAACAGAAGAGAATTGACGGTGGTATGGAAAGCCCTGAGAGCCTTCGCTTCCTCCATACGGCAGAAAGATGTAAAAATCCTACCGGACAATTCAAAAACCATAGCATTCCAAAACAAACGGGGGGGGGGGGGGGTCACTCTCTTTCTTTAATGGCAGAGAAAACCCTACAGTCCTTATCGGCAGCCCATGTAAAGGGAGAAGCAAATCTAGTAGCGGACTTCCTCAGCAGAGACCGTCTAAAACCAGGAGAGTGGACCCTGAGCCAACAGGTCTTCCAACAGATTTGTACCAGATGGGGCACCCCGGGGATCGACCTGTTTGCAACGAGGAAGAACAAACAAGTCCAGGAATTTTACTCCCTGTTTATATGGGATCGACCTCTGAGATTGGATGCTCTGTCAGCACCATGGACCCAGCAACTTCTCTATGCTTTTCCTCCATTCCCATTAATACAGAAAGTCATAGAGGAAAAAGCCCAGGTCATCCTGATTACACCTTTTTGGCCGAGAAAAACGTGGTTTCCAGTGCTAAAAAACCTAGCAGGGAAAGAAGTTTGGATACTCCCTCCTTGTCCACATCTGCTATATCAGGGCCTAGTAATTCACCCCCGAGTCAAACAACTTTGTTTGACAGCTTGGAGACTGAAAGACGCATTCTGAAGAACAAAGGGTTCTCAGAGGAAGTAGTATCTACTTTATTACAGAGTAGGAAAACAGTCACCTCAAAAATATATCTAAGAGTCTGGAAATCCTTTCTGCGCTTTGGAGAAAGCCGATATGACCCTTTCGGAGAACCACAGGTGGCACTGATCTTGGACTTCCTTCAGGCAGGACTTGATAAAGGTCTAGCTGTAAGTACCTTAAAAGTCCAAATTGCAGCCTTAAGTGCATTTTTAGATTACAAGCTATCAGACCTTAATGTAATCAAAATATTCCTTAAGGGGCAACCAGAATTCGCCCAAGGTTAAGGTCCTCAGTCCCTCCTTGGGATCTAAATCTGGTACTATCCAGACCAATGTATCCACCCTTCGAACCTATAACGGATATCCTCTTAAGAACATTGACTCTCAAAACAGTATTTTTACTAGCCATCACTACATATAACCAAAATATGACGCTGGGTGTGCGTCCTTTAATCTGGTAACCCATAGATACAAACACCAAATAGAAAAAATGCCAGATTAATAAATCAATACATTTTTATTGAAAATTTAACAAACATGATTAAAGACATTCACAATAATGTTAAAAACGATCGGTGGTGCAAATAGACACGCAGGAAAAACCTCTCTACAGGGGTAATTAAATAATCGCATATGATCTGATCACAGAAATCACTAGCCGCTATATATAAGTATTACATAGCCATTTATATAGTGCAAACATTAGTTAAGGACATGTGTCTAATAAGTATAGCGGTATTATAGAAATATAAATAATCTACACAAGTGATGAACACTGAATTATAAATATTATACCTGTGAGCAGAGAGTAGCAGTGCGACCCCCGTATCCCGACGCGTTTCGCCAAAATGGCTTCCTCAGGGAGGCGTGTGTATCACGCTCTCCCTGAGGAAGCCATTTTCGAAGCGCGTCGAGATACGGGAGTCGCACTGCTACTCTCTGCTCACAGGTATAATATTTATAATTCAGTGTTTATCACTTGTGTAGATTATTTATATTTCTATAATACCGCTATACTTATTAGACACATGTCCTTAACTAATGTTTGCACTATATAAATGGCTATGTAATACTTATATATAGCGGCTAGTGATTTCTGTGATCAGATCATATGTGATTATTTAATTACCCCTGTAGAGAGGTTTTTCCTGCGTGTCTATTTGCACCACCGATCGTTTTTAACATTATTGTGAATGTCTTTAATCATGTTTGTTAAATTTTCAATAAAAATGTATTGATTTATTAATCTGGCATTTTTTCTATTTGGTGTTTGTAGCCATCACTACAGCAAGAAGAGTTGGAGAAATTCAGGCTTTTTCCATCCTACCTCCATACCTTGTGGTTACGGAGGATAGAATTACCTTAAAACACGCTCCTGAATTCCTCCCAAAAGTTGTATCGAAATTTCATTGTCAACAGGAAATTACTCTTCCCTCCTTTTGTTCCCAGGCTACATCAGACAAAAAAAAACTGTTTCACAATTAGTGTTGAGCGCGAATATTCGAAAAGCGAATTTTTTTAGCGAATATCGGCACTTCGCTAATTCGCGAATATTTCGAATATAGCGCTATAAATTCGTTATTTCGAATATTCGTTTTTTTTTGTTTTTTTTTTTAATTATATTTTTTTCTTTCCTACTTCCCAAAAGTAGTTCTTACCTGTCCTGAGGATTCCTGGCTTCCTGGCTGCGCTAGTCAGTGCCCGTTGCCGCTTCTGCCGACTTCCGTGCTCATGTGGAGCGTCCCCATCCATGGGAGAATCTCCATATACTAAAATGTACTGTCGGATTTGAGGAATTACGTTGAAATCGCAATGCGATTAATTCAAGTTATATTAATCGCATTGCGATTACAACTTAGCACTGCTATCTTACATAGGCTAGAATTAAAGAATATGGAGTATAGCTAATGCTATGCACTAGCAGTGCTAAGTTGAAATCGCAATGCGAATACTTTAAGTTAAATTAATCGCATTGCGATTTCAACTTAGCACTGCTGCTATATTCCATATTCGTTAACTTCGTTAATTCTAGCAAGCTGACCCACTATAAACCCAGCTCTAAGTTGAAATCGCAATGCGATTAATATAACTTGAATTAATCGCATTGCGATTTCAACGTAATTCCTCAAATCCGACAGTACATTTTAGTATATGGAGACGTTCCCATGGTGATGGGGACGCTCCATGAGCACAGAAGTTATGGTTGGCTTGGTAGAATTAGCGAATAGCGAATATGACGAATGTATTCGTCATATTCCTCAAAACGAAGATAACGAGTATTCTACATCTTCGTTTTAGCTACCTATTCGTCTCGTCATCGTCAACTTCGCTATTCGCTAATTCTAGCAATCAAATAGGAAGGTTGACTTACCAGACAGCTGTGTTAAATTCGCTATGCGATTTTTTTTTAATACAATAATTATATTACTTGATAAAATTATTATAAGTATTCTATTTATTAAAAAAAAAAAAATCGCATAGCGAATTTAACACAGCTGTCTCTATAGTCAACCTTCCTATTTGATTGCTAGAATTAGCGAAGTTGACGAATAGGTAGCTAAAACGAAGATGTAGAATACTTCGTTATCTTCGTTTTGAGGAATAGACGAATACATTCGTCATATTCGTCATCCTCGCTAATTCTAGATATGAAACCAATAGGAAAGTAGCCTTAAGTACAAATCGCAATATGCGATTATTTAAATCGCATGTTAATCGCGATAACTAGAAAAAATGACGAATATTCGATTTCGACGAATATGAAACGAATATTCATTCGAATATTCTCGAATTTCGTCGAAATCGAATATGGCACCTGCCGCTCATCACTATTCACAATCTGGACTTTAGGAGATGCGTTCTACTGTATATGGAGGCTACGAACGATATAAGGAGATCCAACCAGCTGCTTGTTCAATATCTAGGATTACATAAAGGCAGAGCAGCCAGCAAAACTTCCACATCCAGGTGGATTAAGTCCTGCATTATTCTAGCCTACCAGACAGAGGGAGTCCCTCCTCCACGGTTACTGAGAACCCTTTCTACTAGAGCTCTAGCGGCATCCTGGGCTGAAGGTGCCTCAGCCTCGCTAGAAGAGATATGCCGGGCAGCCACATGGTCCAACCCATGTACCTTCTTCAGCATTTTATTCCTCCACGTAGTGCCGTTGTGGAGGCGTGGTGAAAAGATGAAAATTACTCTTACCGGTAATTGGATTTTCCTTTAGCCTCCACAACAGCACGAGGAATTCTCACCCAAAGAATTCTCACCCAGTATAAGATTGTTAATAGTGTTGAGCGAACAGTTCGAGCATTTTTGGGTTTGGGTTCATTGTTTGAAGATTTCTATGGCGCATTTTAAAAGCCTGCAAAGCAGCCAATCAACATGCGTCATACTATTTGCCCCAAGAGGCCATCACAGCCATGCCTACTATTGGCATGGCTGTCATTGGCCAAGTGCAGCATGTGACCCAGTCTCTATTTAAGCTGAAGTCACGGAGCGCCGCACGTCACTCTGCTCTGATTAGTGTAGGGATAGGATGCAGCTGTTGCGTTAGGGCGAGATAGGCAGGTATTAACTCATCAAAAACACTTAATGAAGGGAAAGATTTACAGCTGTGAATCATTCAACTACTGCTAGTGAAGTGCTCGCTGTTTTTAGGCTGCGCAGACCGTTTTTCTGTCACTTTTTTCTGGGGTGATCGGCGGCGGCCGTTTTGTGTCTTGTGGTGCGCCAGCACAAGCTGCCACAAAGTCCATTAATCCCTCAATAGTAGGTTTTTTTTTTGCTATATCCTACATCAGGAGCTTGGCTGTGCATATTTTGTCACCCCTAGCAACTCAGGAAAGATTTTTCTATATATTATTGAGTGGTTAAACTGAAATTCACTTAAATAGCAATCCCCTGAATCTGGTGTTCCAGCTGTAGCTAGCCAAGTGTAAAACTGTCAGCCAAAATATATATATTTTTTTTTCTGGGGTTGAAATTTTATTGCAAAAAACAATCCCCTGAATCTGGTGTTCCAGCTGTGGCTAGACAAGTTAATACTGTCAGCCAAAATATATATTTTTTTTCTGGGCTGAAATTTAATTGCACAAATAGCAATTCCCAGAATCTGGTGTTCCAGCGGTGACTGGATAATTTCCCTAGTGTCCGTCAAAGGATAGATTTTGTTCTGTGGTGAAATACAGTTACAAAAATAAAAATACAGTAAATCTGGTGTTCCAGTTGTTGCAGGTCTAGTTTAAATCTGTCCGTAAAAGGGTATATTTCTGTCTGTAGTGAAATTTAATTTCTAAAATAGCAATTCCATAAATCTAGTGTTCCAGCAGTTGCAGGCCTATTTGAAATCTGTCCGTAAAAGGGTATATTTCTGTCTGTAGTGAAATTTAATTGCTAAAATAGCAATTACATAATTCTAGTGTTCCAGCAGTTGCAGGTCTATTTAAAATCAGTCCATAAAAGGGTATATTTCTTTCTGTGTTGAAATTCTATTGCAAACACTGCAATTCCCTAAATCTGGTGTTCCAGCAGTTGCAGGCCTATTTGAAATCAGTCCGTAAAAGGGTATATTTATTTCTATGGTGAAATTGAAATGCTAAAATAGCAATTCTATAAATCTAGTGTTCCAGCAGTTGCAGACCTATTTGAAATCAGTCTGTAAAAGGGTATATGTCTTTCTGTGTTGAAATTCTATTGCAAACATTGCAATTTCCTAAATCTGGTGTTCCAGCAGTTGCAGGCCTATTTGAAATCTGTCCGTAAAAGGGTATCTTTCTGTCTGTGGTGAAATTTGATTGCTAAAATAGCAGTTCCATAAATCTTGTGTTCCAGCAGTTGCAGGCCTATTTGATATCAGTCCGTAAAAGGGAATATTTCTTTCTAGGGTGAAATTTAATTGCTAGAATAGCAATTCCATAAATCTAGTGTTCCAGCAGTTGCAGGCCTAGTTTAAATCTCTCCGTAAAAAGGTATATTTCCTTCTGTGGTGAAATTTAATTGCTAAAATAGCAATTCCATAATTCTAGTGTTCCAGCAGTTGCAGGCCTTTTTGAAATCAGTCCGTAAAAGGGTATATTTCTTTCTGTGTTGAAATTCTATTGCAAACACTGCAATTCCCTAAATCTGGTGTTCCAGCAGTTGCAGGCCTATTTGAAATCAGTCCGTAAAAGGGTATTTTTATTTCTATGGTGACATTGAATTGCTAATATAGCAATTCCATAAATCTAGTGTTCCAGCAGTTGCAGACCTATTTGAAATCAGTCCGTAAAAGGGTTTATTTCTTTCTGTGTTGAAATTCTATTGCAAACATTGCAATTCCCTAAATCTTGTGTTCCAGCAGTTGCAGGCCTATTTGAAATCTGTCCGTAAAAGGGTATATATCTGTCTGTGGTGAAATTTAATTGCTAAAATAGCAATTCCATAATTCTAGTGTTCCAGCAGTTGGAGGCCTATTTGATATCAGTCCGTAAAAGGGAATATTTCTTTCTGTGTTGAAATTCTTTTGCAAACATTGCAATTCCCTAAATCTGGTGTTCCAGCAGTTGCAGGCCTATTTGAAATCAGTCCGTAAAAGGGTATATTTCTTTCTATGGTGAAATTTAATTGCTAAAATAGCAATTCTATAAATCTAGGGTTCCAGCAGTTGCAGGCCTATTTGAAATCAGTCCGTAAAAGGTTATATTTCTTTATGTGTTGAAATTCTATTGCAAACATTGCAATTTCCTAAATCGGGTGTTCCAGCAGTTGCAGGCCTATTTGAAATCTGTCCATAAAAGGGTATATTTCCTTCTGTGGTGAAATGTAATTGCTAAAATAGCAATTCCATAAATCTAGTGTTCCAGCAGTTTCAGGCCTATTTGAAATCTGTCCGTAAAAGGGTATATTTCTGTCTGTAGTGAAATTTAATTTCTAAAATAGCAATTCCATAAATCTAGTGTTCCAGCAGTTGCAGGCCTATTTGAAATCTGTCCGTAAAAGGGTATATTTCTGTCTGTAGTGAAATTTAATTGCTAAAATAGCAATTACATAATTCTAGTGTTCCAGCAGTTGCAGGCCTATTTGAAATCAGTCCGTAAAAGGGTATATTTCTTACTGTGTTGAAATTCTATTGCAAACATTGCAATTCAGTAAATCTGGTGTTCCAGCAGTTGCAGGCCTATTTGATATCAGTCCGTAAAAGGGAATATTTCTTTCTATGGTGAAATTTAATTGCTAAAATAGCAATTCCATAAATCTAGTGTTCCAGCAGTTGCAGACCTATTTGAAATCAGTCCGTAAAAGGGTATATGTCTTTCTGTGTTGAAATTCTATTGCAAACATTGCAATTTCCTAAATCTGGTGTTCCAGCAGTTGCAGGCCTATTTGAAATCTGTCCGTAAAGGGTATATTTCTGTCTGTGGTGAAATTTGATTGCTAAAATAGCAGTTCCATAAATCTTAGTGTTCCAGCAGTTGCAGGCCTATTTGATATCAGTCCGTAAAAGGGAATATTTCTTTCTATGGTGAAATTTAATTGCTAAAATAGCAATTCCATAAATCTAGTGTTCCAGTTGTTGCAGGCCTAGTTTAAATCTCTCCATAAAAGGGTATATTTCCTTCTGTGGTGAAATTTAATTGCTAAAATAGCAATTCCATTAATCTAGTGTCCCAGCAGTTGCAGGCCTATTTTAAATCTGTCTGTAAAAGGGTATATTTCCTTCTGTGGTGAAATTTAATTGCTAAAATAGCAATTCCATTAATCTAGTGTCCCAGCAGTTGCAGGCCTATTTTAAATCTGTCTGTAAAAGGGTATATTTCGTTCTATGGTGAAAATGTATTGCTGAAATAGCAATTCTATAAATCTAGTGTTCCAGCAGTTGCAGGCCAATTTGAAATCAGTCCGTAAAAGGATATATTTCTTTCTGTGTTGAAATTATATTGCAAACATTGCAATTCCCTAAATCTGGTGTTCCAACAGTTGCAGGCATATTTGAAATCTGTCCGTAAAAGGGTATATTTCTGGCTGTGGTGAAATTGAATTGTTAAAATAGCAATTCCATAATTCTAGTGTTCCAGCAGTTGCAGGCCTATTTGATATCAGTTCGTAAAATGGAATATTTCTTTCTATGGTGAAATTTAATTGCTAAAATAGCAATTCCATAAATCTAGTGTTCCAGCAGTTGCAGGCCTATTTGAAATAAGTCCGTAAAAGGGTATATTTCTTTCTGAGTTGAAAATCTTTGCAAACATCGCAATTCCCTAAATCTAGTGTCCCAGCAGTTGCAGGCCTATTTGAAATCTGTCCGTAAAAGGGTATATTTATTTCTGTGGTGAAATTTAATTGCTAAAATAGCAATTCCATAAACCTAGTGTTCCAGTTGATGCAGACCTAGTTTAAATCTCTCCGTAAAAGGGTATATCTCATTCTGTGGTGAAATTTAATTGCTAAAATAGCAATTCCATAATTCTAGTGTTCCAGCAGTTGCAGGCCTATTTGAAATCAGTCCGTAAAAGGGTATATTTCTTTCTGTGTTGAAATTCTATTGCAAACACTGCAATTCCCTAAATCTGGTGTTCCAGCAGTTGCAGGCCTATTTGAAATCAGTCCGTAAAAGGGTATATTTATTTCTATGGTGAAATTGAATTGCTAAAATAGCAATTCCATAAATCTAGTGTTCCAGCAGTTGCAGACCTATTTGAAATCAGTCCTTAAAAGGGTATATTTCTTTCTGTGTTGAAATTCTATTGCAAACAGTGCAATTCCCTAAATCTGGTGTTCCAGCAGTTGCAGGCCAATTTGAAATCTGTCCGTAAAAGAGTATCTTTCTGTCTGTGGTGAAATTTAATTGCTAAAATAGCAGTTCCATAAACCTAGTGTTCCAGCAGTTGCAAACCTATTTGATATCAGTCCGTAAAAGGGAATATTTCTTTCTAGAGTGAAATTTAATTGCTAAAATAGCAATTCCATAATTCTAGTGTTCCAGCAGTTGCAGGCCTATTTTAAATCTGTCCGTAAAAGGGTATATTTCTTTCTACGTTGCAATTCTATTGCAAACATTGCAATTCCCTAAATCTGGTGTTCCAGCAGTTGCAGGCCTATTTGAAATCTGTCCGTAAAAAGGTAGATTTCTGTCTGTGGTGAAATTTAATTGCTAAAATAGCAATTCCATAATTCTAGTGTTCCAGCAGTTGCAGGCCTATTTGATATCAGTCCGTAAAAGGGAATATTTCTTTCTATGTTGAAATTTAATTGCTAAAATAGCAATTCCATAAATCTAGGGTTCCAGCAGTTGCAGGCCTATTTGAAAATCAGTCCGTAAAAAGGAATATTTCTTTCTGTGTTGAAATTCTTTTGCAAACATTGCAATTCCATAAATGTGGTGTTCCAGCAGTTGCAGGCCTATTTGAAATCAGTCTGTAAAAGGGTATATTTCTTTCTATGGTGAAATTCTATTGCAAACATTGCAATTCCCAAAATCTGGTGTTCCAGCAGTTGCAGGCGTATTTGAAATCTGTCCATAACAGGGTATATTTACTTCTGTGGTGAAATGTAATTGCTAAAATAGCAATTCCATAAATCTAGTGTTCCAGCAGTTGCAGGCCTATTTGATATCAGTCCGTAAAAGGGAATATGTCTTTCTATGGTGAAATTTTATTGCTAAAATAGCAATTCCATAAATCTAGTGTTCCAGTTGTTGCAGACCTAGTTTAAATCTCTCCGTAAAAGGGTATATTTCCTTCTGTGTTGAAATTTAATTGTCAAAATAGCAATTCCATAATTCTAGTGTTCCAGCAGTTGCAGGCCCATTTGATATCAGTCCGTAAAAGGGAATATTTCTTTCTGTGTTGAAATTCTTTTGCAAACATTGCAATTCCCTAAATCTGGTGTTCCAGCAGTTGCAGGCCTATTTGAAATCAGTCCGTAAAAGGGTATATTTATTTCTATGGTGAAATTTATTTGCTAAAATAGCAATTTTATAAATCTAGTGTTCCAGCAGTTGCAGGCCTATTTGAAATCAGTCCGTAAAAGGGTATATTTCTTTCTGTGTTGAAATTCTATTGCAAACATTGCAATTCCCTAAATCTGGTGTTCCAGCAGTTGCAGGCCTATTTGAAATCTGTCCATAAAAGTGTATATTTCTGTCTGTAGCGAAATTTAATTGCTAAAATAGCAATTCCATAAATCTAGTGTTCCAGCAGTTTCAGGCCTATTTGAAATCTGTCCGAAAAAGGGCATATTTCTGTCTGTAGTGAAATTTATTGCTAAAATAGCAATTCCATAATTCTAGTGTTCCAGCAGTTGCAGAACTATTTGAAATCAGTCCGTAAAAGGGTATATTTCTTTCTGTGTTGAAATTCTATTGCAAACATTGCAATTCCATAAATCTAATGTACCAGCAGTTGCAGGCCAATTTTAAATCAGTCCGTAAAATGGTATATTTCTTTCTGTGTTTATATTCTATTGCAAACATTGCAATTCCCTAAATCTGGTGTTCCAGCAGTTGCAGGTCTATTTGAAATCTGTCCGTAAAAGGGTATCTTTCTGTCTGTGGTTAAATTTAATTGCTAAAATAGCATTTCCATAAATCTAGTGTTCCAGCAGTTGCAGGCCTATTTGATATCAGTCCGTAAAAGCGAATATTTCTTTCTATGGTGAAATTTAATTGCTAAAATAGCAATTCCATAAATCTAGTGTTCCAGTTGTTGCAGGCCTAGTTTAAATCTCTCCGTAAAAGGGTATATTTCCTTTTGTGGTGAAATTTAATTGCTAAAATAGCAATTCAATAAATCTAGAGTTCCAGCAGTTGCAGGCCTATTTCAAATCTGTCTGTAAAAGGGTATATTTCTTTCTATGGTGAAATTTTATTGCTGAAATAGCAATTCAATAAATCTAGTGTTCCAGCAGTTGCAGGCCAATTTGAAATCAGTCCGTAAAATGGTATATTTCTTTCTGTGTTTATATTCTATTGCAAACATTGCAATTCCCTAAATCTGGTGTTCCAGCAGATGCAGGCCTATTTGAAATCTGTCCGTAAAAGGGTATATTTCTGTCTGTGGTGAAATTTGATTGCTAAAATAGCAATTCCATAAATCTAGTGTTCCAGCAGTTGCAGGCTTATTTGAAATAAGTCCGTAAAAGAGTATATTTCTTTCTGTATTGAAAATCTTTTGCAAACATTGCAATTCCCTAAATCTAGTGTCCCAGTAGTTACAGGCCTATTTGAAATCTGTACGTAAAAGGGTATATATATTTCTGTGGTTAAATTTAATTGCTAAAATAGCAATTCCATAAATCTAGTGTTCCAGTTGTTGCAGACCTAGTTTAAATCTCTCCGTAAAAGGATATATCTCCTTCGGTGGTGAAATTTAATTGCTAAAATAGCAATTCCATAAATCTAGTGTTCCAGCAGATGCAGGCCGATTTGAAATCTGTCCGTAAAAGGGTATATTTCTTTCTATGGTGAAATTTAATTGCTAAAATAGCAATTCCATAAATCTAGTGTTCCAGCAGTTGCAGGCCTATTTGAAATCAGTCCGTAAAAGGGTATATTTCTTTCTATGGTGAAATTTAATTGCTGAAATAGCAATTCCATAAATCTAGTGTTCCAGCAGTTGCAAGCCTATTTGAAATCTGTCCGTAAAAGGGTATATTTCTTTCTGTGTTGAAATTTAGTTGCTAAAATAGCAATTCCATAAATCTAGTGTCCCAGCAGTTGCAGGCCTATTTGAAATCTGTATGTAAAAGGGTATTTTTATTTCTGTGGTGAAATATAATTGCTAAAATAGCAATTCCATAAATCTAGTGTTCCAGTTGTTGCAGGCCTAGTTTAAATCTCTCCGTAAAAGGGTATATTTCCTTCTGTGGTGAAATATAATTGCTAAAATAGCAATTCCATACATCTAGTGTTCCAGCAGTTGCAGGCCTATTTGAAATCAGTCCGTAAAAGAGTATTTTTCTTTCTAAGGTTAAATTTAATTGATAAAATAGCAATTCCATAAATCTAGTGTTCTAGTTGTTGCAGGCCTAGTTTAAATCTGTCCGTAAAAGGGTATATTTCTGTCTGTGGTGAAATATAATTGCTAAAATAGCAATTCCATACATCTAGTGTTCCAGCAGTTGCAGGCCTATTTGAAATCTGTCCGTAAAAGGATACCTTTCATCCAGGGGCCTAAATTCTAGGCCTACAATTGATATTCCCCAAAATCAGTGGTTACTGCTGTGCCTGGATTAGTGTAATACGTTACATAAATAACTAGGCAGATAGTGTTAGGTGGCCTGAATTGGCCTGAATTTGAAATCTTCACATTGGGCCAAATATAATTTTTCTTTTTGTGGTGCTTGGTGAACTGCAACAATGAGCAAAACAGTGGACCCTCTGGTGCTGGGAGAGGACGTGGCCATTCTGCCACAGCCACACGTACTAGTGAACCAACTACCTCAGGTTCCAGTACCCGCCAGAATTTACAGCGATATTTGGTGGGGCCCAATGCCATTCTAAGGATGGTAAGGCCTGAGCAAGTACAGGCGCTAGTCAATTTGGTGGCTGACAGTGGATCCAGCACGTTAACAACATTATCTCCCACCCAGTCTTTTGCAGAAAGCGCCCAGATGGCACCTGAAAACCAAGCCTATCAGTCTGTCACATTACCCCCATGCATATCATGGAAACTGGCTGAGCCTCAAGTTATTCTGCAGTCTCTTATGCTGTTTGAAGAGTCTGCTGGCAGGGTTTCCCAAGGGCATCCACCTAGCCCTTCACCAGCGGTGGAAGACATAGCATGTACTGACGCACAACCACTCATGTTTCCTGATGATGAGGACATGGGAATACCACATCATCAGAGTCAACAATTCTCTGATGATGAAGAAACACAGGTGCCGACTGCCGCGTCTTACTGCAGTGTGCAGACTGAACAGGAGGAGGTCAGGGAGGAAGACTGGGTGGAAGACGATGCAGAGGACAATGAGGTCATAGACCCCACATGGAATGAAGGTCGTGCCGCTGACGGAGTAGAGGAAGAGGCAGTGGAGAGACCGAGCCAACAGCGAAGCAAAAGAGGGAGCAGGGGGCGAAAGCAGAACAGCCGCTGCCAAGAGAGTTTGCCTGCTACTGGCCAGCGCCACCAGGGACCGAGCACCCCAAAGGCAGCTTCAAGGAATTCCCTGGCATGGCACTTCTTCAAACAATGTGCTGACGACAAGACCCGAGTGGTTTGCACGCTGTGCCATCAGATCCTGAAGCGAGGCATTAACGTTCTGAACCTTAGCACAACCTGCATGACCAGGCATCTACATGTAAAGCATGAACTGCAGTGGAGTAAACACCTTAAAAACAAAGAACTCACACAGGCTCCCCCTGCTCCCTCTTCTGCTGCTGCCTTGGCCTATTCCTCCGCCTCGGGAGGAATGTTGCCACCTGCCGCCCACCAAACAGAGGATGTGCCACCGACACCACCACCTGCGTCACCAAGCATCTCCACCATGTCACACGGCAGCGTTCAGCTCTCCATCTCACAAACCTTGTGTCACCGCCGGTTCTGGGAGACGGTCGGTCAGAGGTTCCTCCCTGTCTTGTGTATGACATTCTTTGTTTTGGTTTCACTTTGCTCAGTTACTTTCTCTCCCTCAGCTGCCTCTTATCTTGATTGGCTTGCTTTATATTCCCTCCCATACTGTTTTTCCTTGCTGTTTATATTACTTCCTGGATGAAGTGTGTGCTGCTGGAGGCTGCAGTTGTTTTGCTCTAAGATAAGTGCATTCCGTTTACTTTGTGTTTTGTTTGCTGGCTTGATTCTAGGTGACTGTAAGGAAATTGGACCCTTCGCTAGGTACCCCTGGTACCGAACTCCAGTGGTCAGCTTGGGTTAAGTCTTACTGGTACCAGGAGAGATATTTCTCAGTAGCAAACAAATGACAGACACACCCACACAGGTATCACTGAGAAACACTAACTTTATTGAGGGTGGGTAACATATATATAGCAAGGCGGAGGGGGGGAAATCGACAACCAATAAGATAAAGACGCACGTACTATATGAAAAGTTACTGTTACAAAGAAATTGACCTTTGCTATATTTCTTAGAAGTGAGGAACAAGATGAAAATACTGGAATGCAGCCAGAACATCCACAGCTCAAGGCCTCAAACGCAGAGCTTACAGTGTTAACCCTTCAATCCCCTCTTAGAACCATTTAATTTTTATATAATATGGTTCTTTTCCTTCTTTTCTTTATACACCGCCAAGTATTCCCGATACCCCTCTGGGGAATGGGCATCTGAATCGGAGGGAAAAGCCTCATAAAAGGACATATTGATCATGCCCTTAATAAGCATTTTCTTTACACAAGGTATGACACACAAAGCAACTACAGCTATCATTATAATAGCAATAGGAATCATGAGGCCTATTTGCACAATTGCCCGTTTCCAGTTACTAAACCATCCAAAGTAGTTCATGGATTGTTTAATCCTGAATTATTGGGGATGAAAGTGCAACATGAGGTGGGATCAACTAGCACATTACACACACCACCTTTTTCTGCCAGTATCATGTCTAGCACCATCCTATTCTGGAATGTCATAATAGAATCAGCCTGCAATTGATCCACTACCCCTTGTAAAGCATCTCTTGTATAGTTAACAAACCTTTGTTGATTATAGTAGATATAATATATCCAATCTACATTTTAATTTACAGTGATAATAGGGATGATGGACTCAAAACCAGCGGCTACTTGATCCCTGGCCTTGAATTCATCGGGGACCCGTCTTGGGACCCCTATAGCCAGGGCAGTCTTTAATATTGATTGGATGCTGGGCAAGAATTTACTTGGGCCCCCTGGATCCCGCCTTCCCACACCCTAGCATGCAATCATGCCCTCCACCACTATATATAATATAGCTTACAGTGAGTGGCTGTAAATACTTACAGTTCTGAAGACTCCAGCGGCTCAGGATCAGTGCTCTGGGCAGCCGGGCTCAGAGCTGGAAGTGGGCACCGATCTGCAGTTGGGGGGGGAGACTGGGACTTACCCTAGCGTTACAGTGCACCCCAGCACCCCACAGTATGCAGTATAGCACCCTATAGCCTGGAATAGCCTTCCTGCAGAAGTGGTAGCTGCGAATACAGTGAAGGAGTTTAAGCATGCATGGGATAGGCATAAGGCCATCCTTCATATAAGATAGGGCAAGGGGCTATTCATAGTATTCAGTATATTGGGCAGACTAGATGGGCCAAATGGTTCTTATCTGCCGACACAGTCTATGTTTCTATGTTTCTATAGTATACAGCACCCCACAGTATGCAGTATAGCACCCTATAGTATACAGCACCCCACAGTATAGCACCCTATAGTATACGGCACCCCACAGTATGCAGTATAACGCCCTATAGTATACAGCACCTCACAGTATGCAGTATAGCACCCTATAGTATACAGCACCCCACAGTATAGCACCCTATAGTATACGGCACCCCACAGTATGCAGTATAACGCCCTATAGTATACAGCACCCCACAGTATGCAGTATAGCGCCCTATAGTATAGAGCACCTTACAGTATGCAGTATAGCACCCTATAGTATACAGCACCCCACAGTATGCAGTATAGCACCCTATAGTATACAGCACCTTACAGTATGCAGTATAGCACCCCGCAGTATAGCACCCTATAGTATACAGTTTCCCAAAGTATGCCATATATAGTATAGTACCCCACAGTATATAGTACCCCACAGTATGCAATACATAGTGTAACTCCCCACAGTATGCAGTATAGCATCCTATAGCATACAGTATAACACCTCACAGTATACAGCACACTATACAGTATACAGCACTTCATACTATACAGCACCCCACAGTATACAGCACACCATACTGTACTGCACCCCACACTATACAGCACCCCACACTATACTGCACCCCACACTATAGTGCACCCCACACTATACAGCACCCCACACTATACTGCACCCCACACTATACAGCACCCCACACTATACAGCACCCCACACTATACAGCACCCCACACTATACAGCACCCCACACTATACAGGAGAGCAGTATAGTACTCCACAATATACAGCCCCCCATAGTATACACTATACTGCACTCCACACTATACAATATACAGCACCCCACAGTATACAGTATAAAGTACTCCACAATATACAGCATCCCGTAGTATACAGTATACAGCACCCTACATTATACAGCACCCCACAGTATACAGTATACAGCACCCCACTCTATACAGCACCCCACAGTATACAGTATACAGCACTCCACTCAATACAGCACCCCACAGTATACAGTATATAGCACCCCAAAATATACAACACCCCACTCTATACAGTATATAGCACCCCACTCTATACAGTAAACAGCACCCCACACTATACAGCACCCCACAGTATACAGTATACAGCACCCCATACTATACTGCACCCCACAGTATACAGCACTCCACTCAATACAGAACCCCAAAGTATACAGCACTTCACAGTATACATCACCCCACACTATACAGTATTTAGCACCCCACTCTATACAGTACACAGCACCCCACACTATACAGCACCCCACAGTATACAGTACACAGCACCCTGCAGTATACAGTATGGAGCACCCGACATTATACAGCACCCCACACTATACAGAACCCCACAGTATACAGCACCCCACTATACAGTAGTTTACAGTATATTACCATAACAGCCCCTGTCACCTTTTCCTGATGTAATCTTCACAACACTGCAGCAACACTGGTAGAAAGAAAGGACCTTTCATTACATCATAGCCATGTGACCAGTAGTATCGCTATGTTACTGGTCACATGGTGATGATGTCATCAAAGGTCTTTCACAGCTCTCACTCTCTCACAGTTCACTGCCTGGAGAGCCGGTATGCAGGCAGGCATGGCAGCAACCCCCTGTGTAGCTGGCAGCATCCCCTTAGGCACGCCACTCGATGTAATTGAATTTGTGGGCAGTGGCCAGCTGGGCTCAAGAGGCAGCTGCCTTGGGCCCTCCAGGAGCAACTGGGCCCTGGGCAGCTGCCCCTTTTGCCCTGTGTTAAAGACGGCCCTGCCTATAGCGTCTATGTACACATGTGGGTCAAAGCTCGATTTAAGTGACCGTTTTGCCTTTAAGTTTACCTTTTCCTTGGGGAGTTCCGACTCTTCAAAGATATGCATGTTCATGATAGCTTTGGCTAAGGCACATTCCCCTTTCCAATTTCCTTCTAATCTGGATCTTATCTTTCCATCTCCACATATCCAGTACATACCTGATTTTGAGTTAGTGATTGATTGGTAGTACTATAATTGGCACAATACCCTTTAGTAAAATTTCCCTGCTGTCTACCTGTGTTTCCACCTGTGTACCATGTGTAATTTCCTGGATATGTGTGTATACCAGCCCCAGGGTGAGGGGTCTTTGCTACAAGAGGGTATTTCTGTTTTAAATGAGATCATTAGTGACCCCATAGTCAGAATGGACCATCTGTGCCATTTCCCAGAATTGAGGGAGTGCATCCTGGTGGAGGTCAGAGCTGTCTGCTCCCGTTAGTACCTCACTTTGTCCATTTTCGAGGTCAGGGCTTTCTGCCCCCGTTATTACCTCCTTTTGGGGCGCCTCTTTTACCAACTTCACTCTGGTGGCCTGTATCCAGGTGGGTGTTTCATCTGTGAGATCTGCTGTATGGGATACAGCTACCACGGTGGTGGGAGGTCCGTAGGTGAAGTCCCCTGGAACTTTTTCTTTCTTTAGGTTCTTCACTAGAACTCTGTCTCCAACTTGAAAAGGGTGAGTTGGTTCCTGTGGAAGACAAGGAGACTTACAAGCAACTTTTTCTTCAGTTTCGCTTAGGACCTTTATTAGTTTGGTAACATACTCTTCTCAGATGAGATCCATATCCCCTTCCTGCACTACCAGTGGGTGCTTAGCCCAAGGGGTGGGGAATGGCCTACCCATGAGTATCTCAAATGGTGACATTCCTAGTTTCTTATTAGGTGTCATCCTTATTTACCTTTGAGGTGAAGGCCGGCCCCTGGTCAGATTCAATCACCAGTGGGCAGCCCCATCTTGGAATGATGTTCTGTGTGAGTATCCTTGCTACTGTTTTTGCATCTTCTGATTTTGTAGGGTAGACCTCTGGCCATCTTGAAAACATGTCAACTATGACCAAGGCGTATTCCTGTTTCCCTTTCTGCCTAGGTATGTGTGTAAAATCTACCTGCAAATGTGTGAAAGGAGTGGTGGGGTAGTCAAGATGTTGGTGTGGGACTTTGAGGAACAATCCAAACAACAATGTCAAACATGTAATGCATCTCCTTACATTGTCTGAAACTAACTCTTTGATGCCCGTAATATAAAAGTTTTGTGTTAGCAGCATGTATGTTGTTTGAATGCTGTTATGTCCTACTCCGTGGAAATGTGCAATGAACAGAGGAGTACTGTGTTGTGGTATGCATGGTTTTTTGCAGATTAATCCAGTCTTAGGATTCTTCTGCAAAATTGTATAACACCAATCAGCCTTTTCATTTTCAGTGGCTGAGGAAAGTAATGCAGCTTTCTTGGCCTCTGTGTTAGCTAAGGCATTCCCCTGTGAAACATGATGCTTTCCTCCGGTATGTGCTCTGCAGTGTACAATTGCGAGTTGTGAGGGTAACCAGAAGTTGTGTGACAAGTTGTGAGTGTGAGATGCGTTACCGT
The DNA here is from genome assembly GCA_033119425.1 of Bufotes viridis. Classification (NCBI taxonomy): domain Eukaryota; kingdom Metazoa; phylum Chordata; class Amphibia; order Anura; family Bufonidae; genus Bufotes; species Bufotes viridis. Next base: position 269,893,808 of record CM065589.1, read on the forward strand.
CAGCTGCAACAAATTCTCTTCTCTGCCAGATAACACTGTGGTCCCAGACCACGCCATGAGCATACCTGCTGTCAGTGTAAATGGTAACTGGCTTACCTTCGTGTAATCTGCATGCTCTGACGAGTGCAATCATTTCAGCAGCTTGTGCAGACTGGTAAGTGATTGGTCTAGCCTCGAGGATAGGTAACATGACTACTGAGTACCCTGCGTGGTAAGAATTGTCATTTGGTCTGCTGCAAGATCCATCTACAAAAACTTCAGGTGCACCTTCAATTGGTATGGATGATAAATCAAAACGGGACAAGGTCTTATGTTGTATGGCATGTATGCAATCGTGTGTCTCTACCAGGTGGTCTTCAGGTCCCTTGAGTCCAAGCAGTGCATTGAGTATGGGTGCTGGGCCTGAGGTGTGTGCGGCATACTTGATCTGTAGGGAGGGGTTGCTGAGGAGCAGGATCTCATACCCAGACAACCTTTGGGCTGACATGTGCTGTGTGTGTATGCCTTTAAGAAGTCCTACAACATCATGTGTGGTGTACAGGATTGTATCATGTCCCATTGTCAGTGGGGTTGCAAGTTCAACCATCATTGCACAGGCTGCAAGAGATCTAAGACATGCTGGCATTCCTTGAACAGAAGCCGGCATTACCTTTAAGAAAAATGCACAAGGACGCAACTTGCCTCCTTGATACTGGGTCAGCACACCCGCCATGGTTTTACAATTTTGTCGAGCATATACGTAGAATGTGAGGTTGTAGTCAGGGAGGCCCAAACCTGGACTTGTCATTAAAGCACATTTCAAGTAATCAAATGCGTTTAACATTTCCTTTGACCATTTAATTAAGTCTGGCTGTTCGCTCAGTGTGGCTTGCCTCAGAACATTGTCATAGTAGAAGCAATCAGGAATCCACTGTCTGCAGTAGTTTATCATACCAAGGAAAGATAGCATGTCTTTCCTGATGTGTGGGGTGACCAGGCCCGCTACAGACTGGACTCTTTCTGTGCTGATTATCCTTTCTCCCTTTGTGAGGACAAAGCCCAAGTACTCAACTTGCTTTTTACACCATTGCATTTTCTTGCGTGACACCTTGTGTCTACATTCTGATAACCATTTTAACCAGTCCCCGACCGCCGTACGCAGGATTGCGTCCTGCGGGCGGCCGGGATCTTCTGTTTGGACGCGCCGGGGCGTCATCTCGCGAGACGCGAGAGTTCCTGTGAACGCGCGCGCGTGCGCGCGCGTTCACAGTGATGCGCGTCTCGAGAGTTGGACTACAGCCTGCCAGCGATGATAAATCGCTGGCAGGGTGTAGATGCGATATAAATCGCATCAAACAGCTATATCAGACGCTGATTTATGAACAGCGTCTGATATAGCTGCTACCTGGTCCTCTGGTGGTCCCATTTTCTGGGATCGACCACCAGAGGACCAGGTAACACAGTAAAAGTTGCACCAAACACTACACTAACCCCCCACCCCCTCACCTATTAACCCCTTGATCACCCCATCTAGACCCCTGATCACCCCCTGTCATTGATCACACCCTTGTAAGGCTCCATTCAGACGTCCATATGTGTTTTGCGGATCCGTGGATTCACGGATCCGTGGATTCACGGATCCGCGGATCCTCAAAACACGGACACCGGCAATGTGCTTTCCGCATCTTGCAGATCCGCACATTGCCAGAACTATATAGAAAATGCTTTTTCTTGTCCGCAATTGCGGACAAGAATAGGACATGTTCTATATTTTTGCGGAACGGAAGTGCAGACCCGGAGCGCGGATCCGTAATTCCGGATCCGAGCGGGACAAAGTCTGTCCCCATAGAAATGAATGGGTCCGCAATTCCGTTCCACAAACAGAATTGCGGACGTGTGAATGGGGCATAAGGGTCCCTTATCACCGCCAGTTAGTTAGCTACTTGTTAGGTAGCTAGCGCCCAGCCCACCGCACCGCAGTCACTGATTTTGGCAGAGATTTTTCATCCACATTGATCGATGCGAATGAAAAAATCTGTGCCGTTCATTTTTTTTTTTTCAGTGCAGAGGCTGAACGGAAAAAAATCTCATTACCCGTATGCTCAATATAAGGAGAATCGCAGAAACTCCTAATGCTGGCCATACGTGTAATGACTGCGGAGACCCTCAAATGCCAGGGCAGTACAAAAACCCCACATGTGACCCCATTTTAGAAAGAAGACACCCCAAGGTATTCCGTGAGGGGTATGGCGAGTTCATGGAAAATTTTATTTTTGTCACAAGTTAGTGGAATATGAGACTGTAAAAAAAAAAACAATTTCCGCTAACTTGTGCCAAATTTTTTTTTCTGTGAACTCGCCATACCCCTCACAGAATACCTTGGGGTGTCTTCTTTCCACAATGGGGTCACATGTGGGGTATTTATACTGCCCTGGCATTTTAGGGGTCCTAAAGCGTGAGAATCCAAATGCGTAAAAATGGCCTGCGAAATCCTAAAGGTACTCATTGGTTTTAGGGCCCCTTTGCGCATCTTGGCTGCAAAAAGTGTCACTCATGTGGTATCGCCGTACTCAGGAGAAGTAGGGCAATGTGTTTTAGGGTGTATTTGTACATATACCCATACTGGAGTGTGAGAAATATCGCTGTAAACGACAACTTTTTACATTTTTTATTCAAAGTTGTCAATATACAGAGATATTTCTCTCACCTAGCATGGGTATATGTAAAATACACCTCAAAACACATCGCCACTTCTCCTGAGTACGGCGATACCACATGTGTGACACTTTTTTGCAGCCAAGATGCGCAAAGGGGCCCAAATTCCAACGAGTACCTTTTAGGAGGGTATTTTTACGCATTTTTCTTCTCACGCTTTAGGGCCCCTAAAATGCCAGGGCAGTATAAATACCCCACATGTGACCCCATATTGGAAAGAAGACACCCCAAGGTAGTCCGTGAGGGGCATGGTGAGTCCACAGAATTTTTATTTTTTGGCACAAGTCAGCGGAAATTGTTTTTTTTTTTTTTTTTTATTTTGTTTTTTACAAAGTCTCATATTCCACTAACTTGTGACAAAAAGTCAAATTTTACATGAACTCACCATACCCCTCACAGGATACCTTGGGGTGTCTTCTTTCCAAAATGGGGTCACATGTGGGGTATTTATACTGTCCTGGCATTTAAGGGGCCCCTAAAGCGTGAGAAGAAGTCTGGAATCCAAATGCGTAAAAATGCCCTGTGAAATCCTAAAGGTACTCATTGGTTTTAGGGCCCCTTTGCGCACCCAGGCTGCAAAAAAGTGGCACACATGTGGTATTGCCGTACTCAGGAGAAGCAGGGCAATGTGTTTTGGGGTGTATTTTTATATATACCCATACTTTGTGTGAAAAATATCTCTGTAAACGACAACTTTTAAAAATTTTATACAAAGTTGACAATTTACAGAGATATTTCTCTCACCCAACATGGGTATATGTAAAAATACACCCCAAAACACATTGCCCTACTTCTCCTGAGTACGGCGATACCACATAAGTGCCGCTTTTGCAGCCTGAGTGCACAAAGGGCCCAAATTCCAACGAGTACCTTTAGGTTTTACATGGCGACTCACAATTAGCCCGCCCAAAATGCCAGAACAGTAAACACACCCCACAAATGACTCCATTTCGGAAAGTAGACACCCCAAGGTATTCACTGAGGGGCATAGTGAGTCCGTCTGATATTTTTTTTTTTTTTGCCAGAAGTTATCAGAAATTGAAACTTTTTTTTTTTTTTCTCAGAAAGTGTCATTTTCCGCTAACTTGTGAAAAAAATGAAATGATACATGAACTCACCAAGCCCCTCCACGAATACTTTGGGGTGTCTTCTTTCTAAAATGGTGTAATTTGGGGGATATTTATACTATCCTGGCATTCTAGCACCTGAAGAAACATGACAGGTGCTTAGAAAGTCAGAGCTGCTTCAAAATGCCGAAATTCACTTTTTGCACCATAGTTTGTAAACGCTATAACTTTTACCCAAACCAATAAATATACACTTATTGGATTTTTTATCAAAGACATGTAGAACAATAAATTTAGAGAAAATTTATATAGAAATGTAGTTTTTTTAAAAATTTTACAACAGAAAGTGAAAAATGTCATTTTTTTGCAAAAATTTCGGTAATTTTTGATTAATAGCAAAAAAAGTAAAAATGTCAGCAGCAATGAAATACCACCAAATGAAAGCTCTATTAGTGAGAAGAAAAGGAGGTAAAATTCATTTGGGTGGTAAGTTGTATGACGGAGCAATAAACGGTGAAAGTAGTGTAGTGCGGAATTGTAAAAAGTGGCCTGGTCATTATGGGTGTTTAAGCTAGGGGGGCTGAAGTGGTTAACAAAGATACACCATCAGTAACATTGGCCTCCTTTGACATACTGCACAATAACAAATCATCCACGTACTGCAAGAGCACAGAACCCTGGGGGGGGGGGGGGGGTGCCATGGTTTTAAACTGGCTTGGAGGACAATGTTGTACACTACAGGTGAATCAGCATATCCCTGGGGCATCCTGCACCAGGTGAGTTGACGACCCCCAAAGGAAAAATCAAAAAGGAGCCTAGTCTGCTTGTCAACCAGGATAGAGAAGAAAGTATTCTTCAAATCTATCATGCTGAAACAGACAGCGTCTGCTTCGATGTCTGAAAGCAACTGTGTCACATCCGGTATCAGTCCTATCCTGTTCTGTGTTTAATCTGTAAGTTTCAGCACAAGTGTAGATCACGAATTTTCGAATTGCGAATTTTACTCTCAAATATCAGCACTTCGAGAATTCGCGAATATTTAGAATATCGCAAAATATATTCGCAATTGCGAATATTCGTTTTATGCGAATTTTTATATGCAAATTTTCGCAAGCAAGAAAATAATGACATTATTTTCTTGTTTGTGACAATTCGCATAAAAAAAGCACATAAATTAGCATAAAATTTGCATAAATTAGCATAAAATTTCGCATATGCTGGTATTTAAAAGGTATCTTTTAAATGCCAGTTTATGCGAATGCTAATTCATGCAAATTTTTATGCGATTTTTCGCAAACAAGAAAATAATGTCTGGAGATTACGAATTTGTGAATTTTCGAATATATGGCGCATATTCGCCCAAATATTCGCGAAATATCGCGAATTCGAATATTGCCCCGGCCGCTTATCACTATTCAGCACTGACTTGTCCCTGAATGTTATTGATTGTGGGGACCTTTGTCCAATCCCACCCAGAGTGTGTGTCTATAACACCATCAATTATTAATTTCATATCCTCCTGTGTATTATTTCTTCCCTTACAGGCTCTCTTGAGATATGTGATTGTGCCTAATGGTGCAGAGTTTGGCTTAGGACAATGTTTGATAATTCTGTTTATGTCCTCTATCTCTATGGGTTTCTTCATTAACTGATCCTCTATTGTCATGAAGGGGAATGTCTCCTCACGGACATTACTCCTCAAACATTGTGAGATGGGAGGACTTGCAAAACTAACACTCTGTGAGGAACCCTCTCCTCCCTCAGCTCCCGAATCTTCGCCCTGCACTGAGGTACAAGTGGGTGACTCTGTTGGTGGGCTTGTTGCAGCTGCGACCCTAGGTGGACTATGTGGGGGTAGAATTACTGTAGGATGGAGGGGGTTTCTGACTTCTTTTCTTTGTTCCCACCTCCTGTTCTATTTCATGTAGAGTCCTATCATCTTTTGGATTCTTGTTCCTTTTCTTATTACCTGCATCATACCAATGTGGGGCTATTTCTAGACACTGTTCACCTCCCCTGGACATGTAATCCATGTCCCAGGAAGGATCCGCATCAAAATGCGGCCAGGCTGTGTTATCATCTAGACATAGTCCTTTGACCATATCCATGTGATAAATACTATTAAAATACTATTATCACCGTCCCTGTGGAATGGATCTGCAGCATCCATTGCCTCAGTCCAGCCTGCTAAATTATCTACCCATGGGTTGATCAGGTAATAGTTTGTTGGACTGACACTAGCTACATATACCTTACACGTTTCTCCTGGTTCTGGTTTGGGGAAATCTGTCTTGGATCCCTGCCCCCCCATATTAGTCGAACGATTCTCCACAACATAAACAATTTACACATTCGTAGTAGTGAAAACAGAATGAATTAACAGTGGGATGTGACCGTACACTTACCACCCGGTCAGTATCTCACACAGACAGATAATCTTATTACTTCTAAGACATTTATATTATGTATATAAGAGTTAATCCAAGCTTGTAACCTATGTTCCCTGAACAGTATCTTTTAGTTTTAAGTGTACTTTTATCTCTAGTGGTTCTTTCTGCTTGGACTCCCGGAGTCCGTGCAGCCACTTTATAAGGCTCCCTGAGCCGAATCTCCTGTGTCCCTGACACAGCGAGCTCCTGAAGTCTTTAAGTAGATGGTTCAACTTACTTGGGTTGAGACGTGGCCAGTGGCCTCGGATCAGAAGGTGGACAAAAACAATGTCTTTCTCACCGGACCCGAGGATGACCCTCTCGGGCCCACCTATATTTTCCTTAGTTTGGGATCAAGCCAGTCTGTCGTTATTTATCAGTTCCTGCTAACTGTTCTCCATCCTTGACATTATAAACCGCCATAACCGTCTCAAGCATGTATCCGGTTTCAGCCTTGATTGACCGCATGCAAGGTCTTTCTCTGGAGGTTGCAGATCTCTGTGAAACTGTTTCTCAGCTTCAGGAGACCAGTTCTGCTGGCGTTCATGGAGCTTGTACCAAGCCTAAAATCTCTCTTCCGGATACGTTTTCCGGGAGTAGTGAGAATTTTGTTCGTTTTAGAGAGGCTTGCAAACTCCATTTTCGCTTATGTCCCCTTCCTCTGGTGATGAGGAGCAGAGGGTGGGGATAATCATCTTGCTGCTCAGGGATAACGCTTAGTCTTGGGCCTTTTCGCTGCCGGCGGCGGCATGCTCCCTCCGATCGGTAGATTAATTTTTTATAGCCCTGGGTCAGATATTTGATGATCCGGATCGTATTGCTCTGGCTGAATCTAAACTGCGTCTTTTATGCCAGGGTAAACAGTCCGCAGAGATATATACTGGAGAGTGAATCTGGATCACACATCCTCAACACTATGCTTTTGATATAACGACTGTCTCAGCATAATTACGGGGCAAATCTGCCCAATTTGTGATACATTGTATGCTGTGCAAAAGAGGCATTAGTATACAGTTTGATCAAAGAGCATAGGCCCACTTACCGTGACAAGGAAGCCTCTACAAGTGGAAAACTACTCTAACCTATAAATGGCGCAGCCGTACGTGTCGACCACCGGCGCCCCAGCACCGCACTGGCAGCAGACGGCGGGACCCAGGAGCAACACAGCAACCCCACTGTGCAGCAAAGCCTCCTTGGCTCTGGGTCCCACCGCCCCACCAGCACAGCACTGAGGCAGCAATGGCAGACACTCAGTACTGCACCATGTGAACGAGTGCAAAGAGCTCACCCAGTCACAACCCTCAGGAAGTGCATCTGAGAGATAGTAGGAGTTTATAAACCCCTTGCAAACTAAGGCTAATTAAAAACACCTAGTCCAAATGGGGAGGAGTGCTGACCCCAGAGGGGGGAAAAAGAAAATAGATAATTACAATATATACTGGAGAGTGAATCTGGATCGTACATCCTCAACACTATGCTTTTGATATAACGACTGTCTCAGCATAATTACGTGGCAAATCTGCCCAATTTGTAATACATTGTATGCTGTGCAAAAGAGGCATTAGTATACAGTTTGATCAAAGAGCATAGGCCCACTTACCGCGACAAGGAAGCCTCTACAAGTGGGAAACTACTCTAACCTATAAATGGCGCAGCCGTGCGCGTCGACCACCGGCGCCCCAGCACTGCACCGGCAGCAGACGGCGGGACCCAGGAGCCACACAGCAACCCCACTGTGCAGCAAAGCCTCCTTGGCTCTGGGTCCCACCGCCCCACCAGCACAGCACTGAGGCAGTCATTATCTGTTTTATCTATTTTCTTTTTCCCCCCTCTGGGGTCAGCACTCCTCCCCATTTGGACTAGGTGTTTTTAATTAGCCTTAGTTTGCAAGGGGTTTATAAACTCCTACTATCTCTCAGATGCATTTCCTGGGGGTTGTGACTGGGTGAGCTCTTTGCACTCGTTCACATGGTGCAGTACTGCGTGTCTGCCATTGCTGCCTCAGTGCTGTGCTGGTGGGGCGGTGGGACCCAGAGCCAAGGAGACTTTGCTGCACAGTGGGGTTGCTGTGTGGCTCCTGGGTCCCTCCGTCTGCTGCCGGTGTGGTGCTGGGGCGCCGGTGGTTGCTGCGCCATTTATAGGTTAGAGTAGTTTCCCACTTGTAGAGGCTTCCTTGTCGCGGTAAGTGGGCCTATGCTCTTTGATCAAACTGTATACTAATGCCTCTTTTGCACAGCATACTATGTATTACAAATCGGGCAGATATGCCACGTAATTATGCTGAGACAGTCGTTATATCAAAAGCATAGTGTTGAGGATGTGCGATCCAGATTCACTCTCCAGTATATATTGTAATTATCTATTTTCTTTTTCCCCCCTCTGGGTCAGCACTCCTCCCCATTTGGACTAGGTGTTTTTAATTAGCCTTAGTTTGCAAGGGGTTTATAAACTCCTACTATCTCTCAGATGCACTTCCTGAGGGTTGTGACGGGGTGAGCTCTTTGCACTCGTTCACATGGTGCAGTACTGCGTGTCAGTCATTGCTGCCTCAGTGCTGTGCTGGTGGGGCGGTGGGACCCAGAGCCAAGGAGGCTTTGCTGCACAGTGGGGTTGCTGTGTTGCTCCTGGGTCCCGCCGTCTGCTGCCAGTGCGGTGCTGGAGTCGCCGATGGTCGACGCGCACGGCTGCGCCATTTATAGGTTAGAGTAGTTTTCCACTTGTAGAGGCTTCCTTGTCGCGGTAAGTGGGGCTATGCTCTTTGATCAAACTGTATACTAATGCCTCTTTTGCACAGCATACAATGTATTACAAATTGGGCAGATTTGCCACGTAATTATGCTGAGACAGTCGTTATATCAAACGCATAGTGTTGAGGATGTGCGATCCAGATTCACTCTCCAGTATATAGTCCGCAGAGATATATTGTTCTAAATTTCGGAGATGGGCAGCTGATACTTGTTGGAATGACGCTGCACTCCGAAGTCAATTTTGTCATGGTCTTTCTGAGAGATTAAAAGATGCATTGCGTTTCATGAGAGGCCAGTGTCTTTGGAGTCTGCCATGTCTCTAGCTGTTCATATCGACAGGCGTCTGAGAGAGAGAGAGAGAAAGGAGACTACTCTTTCCTGTCTTATTCAGCCCAAGGACACTGGAGTTGTCTCATGCAGTGCGCAGGGGTCTCACTCTGTCTCTATACCCTCCGTGAAGGACCCAATGATGCTGGGTTTAGTTGCCTCTGATACTAAAGGATTCAGCTCTCAGAGGAGGATATGTTTCTGTTGTGGAGGTATTAACCATTTAGCTAATGTTTGCCCTTCTAGAAGGTTCATGGGGTTTTCTGAGGGTAATAAAAAGAAAAGGGAAAAGAAACCATCTAAAAACTTTACATTTGCTACAATTGGCAAGGTTAATGCGGAAATTGAAGATTGTAGTTCCCGTTTTCTCCTACCTGCCAGGGTGGCGCTAGACAGCAAGAACTTTGTGAGATTTTTGTTGATAGTGGAGCAGCTGTTAATCTCATTGATAGTCAATTTTCTACAACACATGGTTTCCAGGTGTGCACTTTGGAAAAAGCTATACAGTACCTGTTTTTGCTATCGATTCTGCTCTACTTTCTCAAAAATCGTTAAAGGGCATAGTTCACAATATCAGTTTGACTGTGGGTGACACTCATGTTGAGGATGTGTCATGTTTTGTCTTAAGCTACCTACTCCTCTAGTGTTTGAGCTTCCCTGGCTCACTAAACATAACCCCACCATTGATTGGCAAGCAAGGCAAATAAATGGTTGGAGTGAGTTTTGCAGAGAGAATTGCCTCACGGCAACCCTCGCAGAGGTTTCTACAAAGACTGTACCTTCTTTTCTCTCGGAATTTTCTGATGTGTTTTCCGAGAGTGGTGTCCAGGAGTTGCCCACTCACCGGGAGTATTATTGTCCAATTAATCTCATCCCAGGCGCCAAGCTGCCTAAATCACGATTATACAATCTCTCTCAACCTGAGAGAGTCGCCATGCGTACTTATATCTCTAAGAGCCTGAGAAAGGGACATATCAGACCCTCGAAATCACCTCTTGCCGCTGTTTTTTTCTTTGTTAAAAAAAAGATGGTTCTTTAAGACCTTGTCTGGATTTCAGGGAGCTTAACCGTATCACGATTCGTGACCCCTATCCGCTTCCTCTGATCCCGGATTTGTTTAACCAACCAATTGTAGGGGCTAAAGTTTTTTCTAAGTTGGATTTAAGAGGGGCATACAACCTTGTCAGGGTCAGGAAGGGGTACGAATAGAAGACGGCCTTCAATACCCCGGAGGGTCATTTTGAGAACTTGGTTATGCCCTTTGGTTTGATGAATGCTCCGGCCGACTTCCAACATTTTGTGAACAACATTTTTTTTCAATCATTTAATGGGGAAATTTATACTGGTGTATCTAGATGACATTTAGATTTTTTTCTCCTGATTTCAAGACTCATCGGGACCACCTATGTCAGGTCCTGCTGATTTTGCGGGAGAATAAATTGTACGCTAAACTGGAAAAATGTGTGTTTGCGGTTCCAGAGATTTCTTGGTTTTCTTCTCTCCGCTTCTGGTTTTCGGATGGACCCGGAGAAGGTCCACGCCGTGCTTGATTGGGAGCTTCCTGAAAATCAGAAGGCGCTGATGCGGTTTTTGGGTTTTGCTAATTATTACAGAAAGTTTATTTTGAATTATTCCTCTGTTGTTATGCCACTCACTGATATGACTAAAAAGGGGGTGGAATTTTCCTCATGGTCGGAAGAGGCGCTTCAAGCCTTTTCTAGTATTAAAGAGCTTTTTGCTTCCTCTCCCATTTTGGTACAACCTGATGTCTCTCTACCTTTTATAGTTGAGGTGGATGCCTCTGAGGTGGGGGTGGGCGCGATCTTATCTCAGGGTCCCTCTCCTGGTAAATGGCGACCGTGTGCCTTTTTCTTAAAAAAGCTCTCCGCAGCAGAGAGAAATTACGATGTGGGAAATAGGGAGTTGTTGGCCATCAAATTGGCTTTTGAGGAATGGCGTCATTGGTTGGAGGGAGCCAGACACCCAATTACCGTATTTCCGACCATAAGAATCTGGCCTATTTGGAATCAGCCAAGTGTCTGAACCCGAGACAGGCCAGATGATCCTTGTTCTATTCTAGGTTTAATTTTGTTGCTACGTTCCGCCCTGGGGTTAAAAATGTGAAGGCGGATGCCCTGTCACGTTGTTTTCCGGGAGGGGGGAACTTTGAGGACCCAGGTCCCATTTTGGCTGATGGGGTGGTCGTCTCTGCTCTTTATCCTGATTTTGAGGCAGAGGTTCAGGCAGCCCAGGCAGAGGCACCTGATCTTTGTCTTCCTGGGAGGTTATTTGTGCCGCTCGCTTTGCGACACAAAGTTTTTAAGGAGCACCATGACAGTGTTCTTGCTGGGCACCCAGGGAGTAGAGCCACAGTGGATCTCAGTGCTCGCAGATTCTGGTGGCCAGTTCTTCGTAAGACGGTTGAGGGGTTTGTGGCAGCCTGCGAGACTTGCGCTCGTGCCAAGGTCCCTCATTCATGGCCATCGGGATCTCTCCTCCCGTTACACATACCTTCCCGTCCTTGGACGCATCTGTCCATGGACTTCATTACGGACTTGTCTCGGTCTTCGGGGAAGACTGTGATTCTGTTGGTAGTGGACCGTTTTAGCAAAATGGCGCATTTAATTCCTTTTCCTGGGTTACCCAATGCTAAGACGCTGGCGCAAGCATTTGTTGATTACATTGTTAAATTACATGGCATTCCTTCTGACAAAGTTTCTGATAGGGGCACGCAATTTGTTTCCAGATTCTGGAAGGCCTTCTGTTTTCGCTTGGGGGTTCGGTTGTCCTTTTCTTCTGCTTTTCACCCGCAGTCGAATGGTCAGACCGAACGCGTCAATCAGAATCTGGAGACATACCTGCGCTGTTTTATTGTGGTGAATCAGGAGAATTGGTGTTCTTTTTTGTCTCTTGCTGAGTTTGCTATAAATAACAGTCATCAGGACTCCTCTGATAAGTCACCATTTTTTGGTGCATATGGGTTTCATCCGCAGTTTGGGACATTCTCTGGAGGGAGGTCTTCTGGTTTACCTGATGAGGAGAGATTTTCCTCGTCCTTGTCACTTTTTTGGCAAAAGATTCAGGGTAATCTAAAGATGATGAGTGACAGATATAAGCGTGTGACAGATAAGAGACGTGTGCCTGGTCCGGACCTGAATGTGGGTGATCTGGTGTGGTTGTCCACAAAGAATATCAAACTGAAGGTTCCCTCCTGGAAGTTGGGTCCTAGGTTTATTGGGCCTTACAAGATCTTATCCGTCATCGATCCCGTTGCTTTCCGTCTTGATCTTCCTTAGACTTGGAAGATTCATAATGTTTTTCACAAGTCTCTATTGAAACCTTATGTCCAACCTACTGTTCCTTCCTCTTTGCCTCCTCCCCAGATTTTAGTTGATGGTAATCTTGAATTTCAGGTCTCCAGGATTGTGGATTCCCGCATTATCCGCGGTTCTCTTCAGTACCTCATTCATTGGGAGGGTTATGGTCTTGGGGAGAGGATGTGGGTCCCACTGGCGGACATTAAGGCCACTCGTTTCATCAGGGCTTTCCCTCGGTCTCATCCTGAGAAGGTCGGTTCTGAGTGTCAGGAGTCCACCCGTAGAGGGGGGGGGGGTACTGTCACCGCCGGTTCTGGGAGGCGGTCGGTCAGAGGTTCCTCCCTGTCTTGTGTATGACATTCTTTGTTTTGGTTTCACTTTGCTCAGTTCCTTTCTCTCCCTCAGCTGCCTCTTATCTTGATTAATTGGCTTGCTTTATATTCCCTCCTATACTGTTTCTCCTTGCGGTTTATATTACTTCCTGGATGAAGTGTGTGCTGCTGGAGGCTGCAGTTGTTTTGATCTAACATAAGTGCATTCCGTTTACTTTGTGTTTTAACCAAATCTCTTTTTATTAGACATAGGCATATTCATAGTGGCGGATGACAGAAGGCAAAAAAGGGGAGGGGGACAGTAATGCAAAATTCTGTCACAGGTACATATGCAATAGAAGATTCAGTTAGTACATGACATCATGAAAAAGAAACAACATAAGAATAACCAATGGTCGGGGAGAGAGGAAATAGGGAGAGGCGGGGGGGGGGGGGATTGGGGAAGGTCTCTATACTGATCTTAAAACTTTTTATGGGCCATCCAGGGTCTCCACACTCCCAGGAATTTAGCCCGGGTATGTGTTTCCCAGTGGGCCAATTCCTCAAACCTAAAGATCTGGTCTGACTTCTCCATCCATTCAGGGATAGAAGGAGGCAGTTCCTGTTTCCATTTTAAAGGTATCAGTGTTCTAGCTGCTGTGATGAGCATTGTTTGCAAGTTGGATTTGGATGGGGTGAAAGAGTCATTTGGACACCAAAGGAGAACCAGCTTTGGGTCTAGAGTGATCTTGGATCCGCAGACCTCATTAATTAAGGTCTCAATTTGAGTCCAAAAAGGACGAATCTTCCTGCAGTACCACCAGATATGGGACAGTGAGCCCTCCTCCACCCCACAGCGCCAGCACAGCTCCTACACTTCTGGGTTGAGCTTGTGTAGAAAGACCGGGGTCTTATACCACCGTGTGAGTAATTGATATGAATTCTCTTGAATTCTAATGCAGCGGTTAAAACCGTGTGAATGCTGAAGAATAAAGGCCTTCTCAGGTTCCGAGAAGCATACAGAAAGCTCTCTCTCCCAGGAGGCCAGAAAGTGGAGCTCTGGGGGCGCAGAGGAGAGCAACTCCTTGTATGTCATGGAAAGAGGTCTGTGGGGGGGTCTAGAGGCAGCTATCCTTTTCTCCATCCAGGTAAGCAAAGCAGAATGGACTGGTGGCAGTGTTAGGGAACCAATGTCCCTGAGAAAGTTTCTGGAGTGGAGAAAGTGAGCAGCCTTAACCTTAGAGAGATTGAGGGTCTCGTCCCAAATTAGCTTTCCATCCTGTCTGGGAATATGTTGTAGGGTGATGTCTTTGAGTAATGCCCAGATCCCTGAGGGCTCTAGGGCAGTTGGGTGAATATAGGACTGCAGGAGGTGTACAGGCATCTTGGGGTTCGGGAAGGTGAGAGCACCAGTTTTATACAGTTTGGACCATTCGCACCGCATACCCTTCCAAATGGGGGAGATGAATGAGTTGTTCGGGGAGCAGGACTGAAGTCCCCATAGAATGCGCATCTCTTTAGTAGTGAGCAGGGTCCTCTCCAACTGGGTACACGGGTTCTCAGTCTGACCAGAGATAAGAGATACACCCCTACTCAGTTGGAGGGCCCTATAGTATAAATGCATGTCGGGAAGGCCAAAGCTCCCAAATCTCCTCTCCCTGGTCAGCACCGAGTAAGCAATCCTGGGGGACCTGTTCTGCCATAGGAAGGAAGAGAGCACCCTGCGCACCTCTATGAAGAAGGAGTTCGGAAGCCAAATTGGGAGCGCCTGAATTAAATAGAGAAATTTGGACACTATGTAGGTCTTCAGGAAATTCTTTCTTCCCACCCAAGACATAAATGGGATCTTCAGGGATTGCAATTGGGTTCTAATGGAAATAAGTAGGGGAGTATAATTATGGTTGTGCAGGTCCTTTGTGTCCGCCGAAATTCGAGTTTCTAGGAACATGATGTCCCTGGGGGCCCAGGCGAAGGGGGTGGTGCGCTTAAGAGTGGCCACTACATTGGCTGGGCTGGTGATATTGAGAGCCAGGGATTTCTCATAATTAATTTAAAAATTTGAAATGTGACCGAAGTCGTTAAAAAGAGCGAGTAACTTGGGAAAGGACGTTTTGGGGTTTGAGGTTGTTATTAGGAGATCGTCGGCGAACGCTGCCGTTAGGTGGGTACGGGGGCCCACCGTCACTCCCACAATGTCAGGGTCTTGGCGTATTTTACAAAGCAACGTCTCCATCACCATCACGAACAGGGCTGGTGAGAGGGGACACCCCTGCCTTGTGCCATTTGAGATGGCGAAGGCGGGTGAGAGGGTGCAGTTGACTTTGACCCTGGCAGAGGGGGCCAAATGAATACAGAGTGAGAATCGCCGCTATAAATTGGTCCGAAAAGCCAAATTGCGACAGGACCCGCGACATGAAGCTCCAGCTAATCCTGTCGAACGCTTTTTCTGCATCTGTGCTTAATGGAACCGGAGGCATGGAGGTGCCTTTAGCCCAGGTTATGAGATGGAACAGGCTCATAGTATTCTCACTCCCCTGTCTGCCAGGGACAAAGCCAACCTGCTCCATATGAATTATATCAGGTAGAATCCCATGAATACGTTGAGCCAAGATCTTAGCCCACCATTTGATGTTCATGTTGAGCAGTGAGATGGGGCGGTAGCTACTGCAGCAGAGGGGGTCTTTATTTTCTTTCCGAATGATTGCTATATGGGCCGAGAGCGATTGAGGTTATAAAGAGCCTCCTCCCAGGAGGTGGTTGCACAGAGATTGGAAATGCGGCACTAGTATATCTTTGAAGGTTTTATAATATGAGATAGGGAAGCCGTCAGGTCCTGGGCTCTTCCCATTGGGAATGGTGGAGAGAGCTTTCAGGAGTTCAGATTCCGTGACTGGGGCTAGCAATTGTGAGGTTTGCGATGGCGTTATAGTTGGGAGCTTTAAGGAGGAAAGGAAGTTGTCTGTGGCCCTGGCAATTAGTTCTGGAGACGCTTGAGGGGGGAGGTCTGCATAGAAAGTCGAAAAGGCTTTTGCTATATTAGGGGTTGTTTTTAGTTGGTTTCCCTTGGCATCATTGATAGAAGGTATAAATGAGTCTACATGCTGTTGCTTTGCAAGGGCTGTCATCAATCTATTCCCCTTATCACCATGAGCGTATGCCTTGAATTTGAAGCGTAAGAGTAGCTGAGCGGAGCGGACATTAAGCGTTTTTTTTAGGTCCGCTCTAGCTTCAGACAGTTCCTCCACAACCCGCAGGGCCTGAGAGTGTTTATGAGTCAACTCTAGAGCTGCTATGCGGGACAGGAGGGCATTTAAGGCTTGTGTGTGTTTTTTCTTAACATGGGCTCCCAGGAACATGAGCTCGCCCCTAATTACAGCCTTATGCGTTTCCCATATGACGGAGGGAGATGGGGGGGTGGGGCCTGCAGTATTAAGGTTGAAGAATTCTAACAGTGAGGCTGACAATTTGGAAATATTATTAGGGTCAGATATGAGCGTGTCATTGAGACGCCAAGTCCATTCCTTCTTCGGGAGGGCATATAGTGATATGTTCATAAGGACCGGGGCATGATCGGACAGAGTGATATTCCCTATCTTAGCGCTGATTACCTGGGGTGCCTGTGCTGATCATAGGAATAAATAGTCAAGTCTATGGAAGGAGGACTTAACGTGGGAGAAGAAAGTGTAATCCTTGCTGGATGGGTTCAGGGTGCGCCAGATATCTAATACCTCCAATTTTTTCAGAGTGGCCTTTAGGCGTCTCAGGAGTCTGTGTGATATTGCCGACTTTCCAGTGGAGGAATCGAGAATCGGCTCTAAAGCTAGATTCAAGTCACCTCCGAGGATAATGATACCCTCTTTAAAGGAACTCAAATGGGTAAGGGTCTGAATGAGCCATGGGACCTGACCCCTATTGTGGCCAAGGTAACAGATGTGTCAGCAATCAGCCCCTTCACAAACAAAAATCGTCCCTCTGGATCAGAGGCTATTGCTGAATGTTTGAAGGGTATGTGCTTGTGGATGGCTATACTGACACCTCTGCTAGCTGAGTTGTGGGTACTGTGGAACCATTGATTGAATCTGGTGTGTGCCAGTTTAGGAATCTTACCTGCTATAAAATCGTTTCCTGGAGATAGGCGATGGAGACCCTGTCTTTTTGCAGCAGTGACAGAATTTGTGATCTCTTACATGGCTGATTCAGACCCCATGCGTTAAGTGTGGAAACTATAAGAGAAGCCATAATGATAAGTAACAGTACATAAGTCTGGTCATGGACCACCTAGGTGACACATACACTAGTACAATGAGTAGAGACCGGGGGCATGGAAGGGGACGTGAGACAGTTAGAAGCATACAAAGCTTCAGGTACATGGGTGAGGTAGAGTAAAAACAACATAGTGATAAGCAGAGCTTAAGTGGAGGAGGGAGACCTACAGGGCACCTGAGGTAGAACAGATCCTTTCTCATTACGGCAATTAGCTGGGATCCCTCAGGAAAGGGGCTCCTGTAGGGCAACTGAAAGCCAGTGAGAGGCCATCAGGGGGTTAGGGATCAACATAGATATGGAGTACAGTGGGGTAGCCCCAGCTAAGAATCAACAACAGCGGGGGAAAAACATACAATGGCAGCACAGTTAGCAAGGCAGATCCAAGTATATAAGGTTGCATGAGAGAGGCGCCAACAGTTCTTAATAACAGGTATAAATGGACTAGAAAGTTGACTATCAAAGGCACATGAGAAGCGCAATCAGGTAACAAGCCTGCATAGGCGGACACTGATCCTCTGGGGAATCAAGCGAGCCCCACAGGATCAGGCCCACGGATGCATATGCAAACTGCTTGAGTAAATATATATATATCTCAACAACGTCCGGTGCCATGTTTAAATCGCATGAGTATACAATGTTTAAAGTCATACTGGCCGTCAGACAGTTAAACCATCTCTGAAGATCCTCGTCGGACCCAGGCCAGCTGGTCTAAGTGGTGGTTCCTTGGAACACGGAGACACCACAAGGCAAGTAGGCCAAAGAAAACCTTGGTATGAGGTTCAGGTCTTTGCAGGTGGAGGCCGGTCCTTCTTGGTCCTGGGTGCTTTTCACAATCTTATCCGTCCTATCAGGCCCCAGTAAGTTCACAAAAAGTTTGCGTGCTACCCTGGCAAGTGGTTCCGATGCGAACGTCTCTGGCAGGCCACAAATTTGGAGGTTGCGGCGGTGACTGCGCTTTTCCTGGTCTTCAATACGAAGAAGCGCTTCGTTAAGCAACTCTTTGTGGGTCTGTAGAGGCGCGCACGTTTTGCTTCCCTGCGTCAGGATAGCCTCTTGTGTATTCTCCAGAGACACAACCCTGTGGCCGAGGTGGCGAAGGTCCTCTTTTATGTCCTCTAGGTCCTTCTTCAGGGGAGCCAGGGCAGTGTCCAGTAGTTCCCTGAGGACAGCTTTAGAAAGGACGGGGTTTCTCCGGGGAGGTCTGCGATCCGAGATGTGGGACGCGCTGCCAGCTTCAGACA
The DNA here is from genome assembly GCA_033119425.1 of Bufotes viridis. NCBI lineage: Eukaryota > Metazoa > Chordata > Amphibia > Anura > Bufonidae > Bufotes > Bufotes viridis. The sequence continues at coordinate 269,912,207 of CM065589.1, forward strand.
GGTCTTCAGCGCCTGCGCGGCTTAGCGCGCACGGCGTCATTATAGGAGTCTCAGAGCGTAAATTCCCACCTTAGGGTGAAGATGGAAGAGGATGTGGCACAGGAGGAAGAGATGGAGGAAGAGGGGGCATTTCACAGGGTTTCAGGCCAGTCATTCAGCAGTAGTGATGTCGTGAACATAAAATTTTCCAATGTTCCGCAAATGTTCGCGATCGGGGGAACTGGGTGAACCGCCATAGACTTCAATAGGCAGGCGAATTTTAAAACCCACAGGGACTCTTTCTGGCCACAATAGTGATGGAAAAGTTGGCTCAAGGGGACTAACACCTGGACTGTGGCATGCCGGAGGGGGATCCATGGCAAAACTCCCATGGAAAATTACGTAGTGGACGCAGAGTCGGTTTTTAATCCATAAAGGGCATAAATCAACTAACATTTCAAAATTGTTTGGAATAACATGCTTTAAAACATCCAGTGTGTGTATACGATCAGGTATGATGTTGTATACAACCGCAAACTCCCCATTTTCACAAGGTTGGATACCAAGCTAGCCATGTCCCGGTGATGTCATTGAAGGTTTCTTCCTCCACCCAGCCACGTACAACACCAAGGGTCACCGAAAGGTGAATTGAATTGATTTTTCGAGATGGTTAAAAAAACGCTGGCTCCCTCCCCTTTGTTTTAATCCACGGTCACTGCATCTGCACCGTGCAATTTACTGTCACACTCGATATGAGTGGTTTCTTAACTAGAACTATTCCTTTCAGTTTAATCCCTGTTACGTCCCATATCAGGGATTGTATTATGTGAAAAAAAGTTTAGGCCGGGTACCTTCGACTGCCTTCACAGTGACAGACCAAACTCTAATACACCAAACTGAATTGATTTTAGGAACCGGGAGATGGAAAAAGCAGCTTGGTCAGTCCTCTTACTCCCAAATTGGGGCAATGCGCCTGCACAGAGCAATGTGCTGTGACACCCTATATGAGTGGTGTCTTAACTAGTACTATTCCTATCAGTTTAATCCCTGTTACGTACCCTATCCGGGGACGTGTGTCGAATTGATTAACCATTGTCGAATTAACAAACTAATACGACATCATGAAATAATTTAGTTCTGAGCTCTGTACTTGCTTTGTATTGGAATTGATGGGGATTTTTTTAATTGTCTGCATTATTTCTAATAAACTATTAAGAGACTTTATTATGATTTTTTATTTTATGTATTAAAAACCCATACAACTTAAAAAAAAAAAGGTAAATTAATGTTTTTTCTATGAAATATTATCCAGCCGTCCAATCAATTTTGGTCTGACCATAATGAAGCAACGGCCTTATTATCTGGGGTGTGGCAACATTGCCAACACACTCATAGGTGATGATTGCTTCATTGTGATACGCAAGCCCCTTTACCACAACAAGGTTATGATCACGAAGGGGAATTGACACTTGTATGTGCCTTTTTTTTTGTTTTGTTTTTGCAGCCACAGTGCTGCCCCATAGGACAGAAAAATTAGGCATGTACACATGCCTGAAAAATAACGGCATTGTTGCAGCCGATGTCGTAGCAGCGGCCGGAAAATTGATGTTTGTGAGGCAGAAAAGTGACTAAAACATTGCGGCTTGAACCCTAGTTGGTGGCGGAGAATTCACGAAAGTCATCCGGTATGCAGACATTAAATACAGCAGCGTGGGGACCATTTTGAGGCCAAGGCATGTCATCAGGCCTTTTGTTAGTCAAACGTATCCCCCACTGTCAGTCCCTTCGGGATCCATGCCTCATTCATCTTTATGAAGGTAAGGTAATCAACACTTTTTTGACCGAGGCGACTTCTCTTGTCAGTGACAATGCCTCCTGCTGTACTGAAGGTCCTTTCTGACAGGACACTTGAAGCAGGGCAGACCAGAAAACTGGGATAGCTCAGGCCACAGGTCAAGGCTGCACACCCAGTAGTGAAGGGGTTCATCTCTCCTCAGAGTGTCAATATCTGCTGTTAAGGCGAGGTAGTCTGCTACCTGTCGGTCGAGTCGTTCTCTAAGGCTGGATCTCGAAGGGCTGTGGCGATGTGTAGGACTGAAAAAGCTCCTCATGTCGTCCATCAACAACACATCTGTAAATCGTCCAGTCCTTGAGGAGGATTACATTCAACTCTTCCCCAATTAGATTCCCGTTGTGCTGTGACATCCCCCTTATAAGCTGTGTAAAGCATATTTTTTAGTTTGTTTTTGAACGGCTGCATCCTTTCTGACTTTCGGTATTTTGGTAACATTTCTGCCACTTTATGCTTATACCTGTGGTCTAGTAGCATGGCCACCCAGTGCAGGGCGTTCTCCTTCATCCTTTTTATACGAGGGTCCCTCAACAGACATGACAGCATGAAAGACCCCATTTGCACAAGGTTGGATGCAGAGCTACACATTTCTCATTCCTCGTCCTCACTGATGTCATTGACAGTCTGTTCTTCCCCCCAGCCACGTACAACACCATGGGTCCCAGATAGGTGACAACAACGAGCACCCTGGGGTGCCTGATGTGGTTGGTCTTCCTCCTCCTCAAAGCCACATTCCTCCTCTGACTCCTCTTCCTCATACTCCTCTTCCAGCGTTGCCGCAGGTCCAGCAAGCGATTATGACAAGGCTGTTTCTGGTGGTGATGGTGGCCACAAATCTTCCTCTTGCTCTTCACGCTTATCTACAGCCTGATCCAGCAACAAATGGGATGAGGTCACTGCTCATGCCCTCGGTGCAAATAAATAGGTTTCTCACCTCCTCAAAAGGACGCATGAGTGTCCAGTAACGTAGCAAAAAAATTCCCAGCTCCGCAGAGGCTGTCCTAGCACCCCGGTCATACAAATACTCGTTGACGGCTTTTTCTTGTTGGAACATTAGGAGTGTTGAATTCCAATGTGTCGGGCTGTGGCAAATCAAGCACCTCATTTGCATGTTTCGCCGCTGAATTTCGGAAAAGTGCGCCATGGCCGTGTACGAACGCCTGAAATGGCCACACACCTTCCTGGCCTGCTTGAGGACGTCCTGTAAGCCTGGGTACTTAGACACAAAGCGTTGTACGATGAGATTCAACACATGTGCCATGCACGGCACATGTGACAACTTGCCCAAATTCAATGCCGACAACAAATTTGTTCCGTTGTCACACACCACTTTGCCGATCTCTAGTTGGTGCGGGGTCAGCTACTGATCCACCTGTGCGTTCAGGGCAGACAGGAGTGCTGGTCCTGTGTGGCTCACTGCTTTCAGGCAAGTCAACCCCAAGACAGCGTGACACTGTCGTATCCGGGATGTGGAATAGCCCCTGGGGAGCTGGGGGGTGCAGTTGATGATGTGGAGAAAGATGCAGCAGCTGAAGAGGACTCAGCCGAGGAGGTTAGCGAAGAGGATGGAGTAAGAGGAGTAGAGGAGCTGGTAGCAAGGCCTGCCTGCAAGTCGTGGCGGTGTCACCAACTCCGCTGCAGAGCCGCGCATTCCATGCTTGTCAGCCGTCAGCAGGTTGACCCAATGCGCAGTGTACGTGATATACCTTTCCTGACCGTGCTTTGCAGACCAGGTATCAGTGGTCAGGTGGACCCTTGCCCCAACACAGTATGCCAGAGATGCCATGACTTCCTTTTCAATAACATAGTAGAAGTTTGGGATTGCCTTTTTTGAAAAAGAAATTTGTCTGGGTACCCTCTACTGTGGTGTCTCAATAGCGACAAATTTTTTGAAGGCCTCAGACTCCACCAGCTGATATGGTAAAAGCTGGCGGGCTAAGAGTTCCGTCAAGCTAGCTGTCAGGCGCCGGTCAAGGGGGTGACTCTGGGGTGACATTGGCTTCTTACGCTCAAACATGTCCTTAACAGACATGTACGCATGTGTTAATCCCATAGGCGTTTGTGATGTGAGATCATGTGCCTTCGCAAAGCAGTTGTACCGAGGTGGGTGTTGGACTTCGCACGACTCAGTTTCTTTTGGCACAGGTTGCAAATGGCATTGCTGTTATCAGAGGCAGACACACAAAAAAATGCCACACTGCTGAGCTTTGCAATGACGGCATTCTAGTGGTGACAACAGCATGCGTTGACTGGCGTGCTGTCTGACTGACTCCGGGTGCCGATACATGCTGTCTGACTGTGCCACTAACTCCTTACGACGACCTCCCTCTGCTTCCAACTCGTCTCCTCCTTCTCTCTGTCTCCCCTTCTGAACTTTCCCCCTTCTTCTCTTCGAGCAGGCACCCATGGGGCATCCGTGGACACATCGTCATCATCAACCACCTCACTTGTATCTGACACCTCAGCAAAGGAAGCAGCAGGTACTACATCATCATTATCATCACACTGTACGTCCATGTGTGTAATCCTGCCTGACTGAGACATATCCCTGTAATCTACAACATCTGGCAATAATGGTTGCGCATCACTAATTGCATCCAACTGATGTGTAAATAACTCCTCTGACGGATTAAGTGAAATGGCTGTGGTGGCTGTGCTGGTAGTGGTGGTGGTGGCAGCGGGCGGGAACGTGGTAACTTGAGAGCAGGTGACCGTAGCTGAGCTGGAGGAGGACGGTGCATCAATGTTCTTAGCGGAAGCTGTTGAAGATTGGGTGTCCTGTCTAAGCCAGTCAACTATGTCCCCAGAGTTTTTCGGGTTCAGGGTATGTGGCCTCTGAACACTGGGCATTATTCCAGGGCCAGTGGAAATCACAGCACCACGACCACGACGGCGGGGTGGCCTGCCTCTGCCTGATTTTTTTTTAGATAAGTGGTACTACGCATGCTAGGTACTGACTGTGCCAACCGGTATGTGGGCACTGGCAGTGGGCACACTACAGTCTGTGGAAGTTGGCCTGACACACACTGGCAGCAGGCAAGCAACTGAAATTAGACTAAAGTGTAAAAATTAAATGCCTTATTAATCGGCAAGCTACTGTGCCACCCAGTATGAGTGGTGGGCACTGGCAGTGGGCACACTACAGGCTGTGGAAGTCGGCCTGACACATACTGGCAGCAGACAAGCAACTGAAATTAGACTAAAGTGTAAAAATTAAATGCCTTATTTATCAGCAAGCTACTGTGCCACCCGGTATGAGTGGTGGGCACTGGCAGTGGGCACACTACAGTCTGTGGAAGTCGGCCTGACATACACTGGCAGCAGGCAAGCAACTGAAATTAGACTAAAGTGTAAAAATTAAATGCCTTTTTTGATGCAAAGTCCTGTGCCACACAGTATGAGTGGTGGGCACTGGCAGTGGGCACACTACAGTCAGTGGGCCTGCAGCTCCTCACACACGGGCAGGCAAGGCAACTGCAATATATATATGGAGAGAAAATAAAAAAGCAGACTAATGTATCAGCATGGCTTCATGAGGGATCGGTCATGCCAAACAAATTTAATCAGCTTCTATGAGGAGGTAAGTTCTAGACTTGACAGCGGCGAAACAATGGATGTCATATATCTGGACTTCTCCAAAGCATTTGACACCGTACCTCATAAAAGGTTAGTATATAAAATGAGGATGCTCGGACTGGGAGAAAATGTCTGTATGTGGGTAAGTAACTGCCTAAGTGACAGAAAACAGAGGGTGGTTATTAACAGTAGATACTCAGATTGGGTCACTGTCACTAGTGGGGTACCTCAGGGGTCAGTATTGGGCCCTATTCTCTTCAATATATTTATTAATGATCTTGTAGAAGGCTTGCACAGTAAACTATCTATTTTTGCAGATGACACTAAACTGTGTAAAGTAATTAACACTGAAGAGGACAGTTTTCTGCTACAGAGGGATCTGGATAGATTGGAGGCTTGGGCAGAAAAATGGCAGATGAAGTTTAACACTGACAAATGTAAAGTTATGCACATGGGAAGGAATAATGCAAGTCACCCGTACATATTAACCCCTTAAGGACTCAGCCCTATTTCACCCTAAGGACCTGGCCATTTTTTGCAAATCTGACCAGTGTCACTTTATGTGGTGATAACTTTAAAACGTTTTTTCTTATCCAGGCCATTCTGAGATTGTTTTTTCGTCACATATTGTACTTCATAACAGTGGTAAAATAAAGTCGAAAAATTTCATTTTTATTTATAAAAAAATACAAAATTTACCAAAAATTTTGAAAAATTAGCAATTTTCCAAGTTTCAATTTCTCTACTGCTATAATACATAGTAATACCACCAAAAAAAGTTATTGATTTACATTCCCCATATGTCTAATTCATGTATCGATCATTTTGGGAATGCTATTTCATTTTTTGGGGACGTTACAAGGCTTAGAAGAAAATCTTGAAATTTTTCAGAAATTTTCAAAAACCCACTTTTTAGAGACCAGTTCAGGTCTGAAGTCACTTTCTGAGGCTTACATAATAGAAACCACCCAAAAATTACCCCATTCTAGAAACTACACCCCTCAAGGTATTCAAAACTGATTTTACAAACGTAATTAACCCTTTAGGTTTTCCACAAAAGTTAATGGCAAATGGAGATAAAATTTCAGAATTTCGATTTTTTGAAAAATTTTCCATTTCAATCCATTTTTTCCAGTAACAAAGCAAGGGTTAAGTCAAACAAATCTTAATATTTATTCCCCCGATTCTGTAGTTTGCAAGAACACCAAATATGTGGTCGTAAACTGCTGTATGGCCAAACTGCAGGGCGCAGAACGAAAGGAGCGCCATATGGTTTTTGGAAGGTGGATTTTGCTGGACTGTTTTTTTGACACCATGTCCCATTTGAAGCCCCCCGATGCACCCCTAGAGTAGAAACTCCATAAAAGTGACTCTATCTAAGAAACTACACCCTTCAAGGTATTCAAAACCAGTTTTACAAACTTTGTTAACCCTTTAGGTGTCCCACAAGAGTTATTGGCAAATGGAGATGAAATTTCAGAATTTCTATTTTTTGTTACCTTGTCTCAAAAAAAAGTGTAATATAGAGCAACCAAAAATCATATTTAACCTAAAATAGTACCAACAAAACTGACACCTTATCCCGTAGTTTCCAAAATGGGGTCACTTTTTTGGAATTTCTACTGTAGGGGTGCATCAGGGGGGCTTCAAATGGGACATAGTGTCAAAAAACCAGTCCAGCAAAATCTGCCTTCCAAAAACCATATGGCGTTCCCTTCCTTCTACGCCCTGCCGTTTGGCCATACAGCAGTTTACGACCACATATGGGGTGTTTTTGCAAACAAGAGAATCAGGGCAATAAATATTGAGTTTTCTCTGGCTGTTAAACCTTGCTTTGTTACTGGAAAAATGGATTAAAATGGAAAATTTGCAAAAAAATTGCTGTTTTGGGACCGTTTTTATTTTTTGCTATTTACATTGTTGAAATGACAGGTTAGATTGTGTGCTATTTCTATAGAGCAGGTTGTAACGGACACGAAAATACCAAATATGACTACTTTTTAGGGGCTTTTGTTTCAGTTTTACAAAATAAAGCATTTTTGAACAAAATTATTTTTTAGTGTCTCCACATTCTGAAAGCCATAGTTTATTTTTTATTTTTTGGGCGACTGTCTTATGTAGGGGCTCATTTTTTGCGGGATGAGATGTCGGTTTGATTGGCACTATCTTGGGGTGCATATGACATTTTGGTCGCTTGCTATTACACTTTTTATGATGTAAGGTGACAAAAATGGCTTTTGACACCGTATTGATTATTATTTTTTTGATGTGTTCAGCTGAGGGATTAGGTCATGTGTTATTTTTATAGTGCAGGTTGTGACGGATGCGGCAATACCTAATATGTATACTTTTTATTTATTTATATAAGTTTTACACAATAACACTTTTTGTGATGTAATGTGACAAAAAAATGGCTTTTTGACAAAGTTTTTATTTAATTTTTTTTACAGTTTTTACTTTAGGGGTTAGGTCAGGTGATATTTTTATAGAGCAGATTCTTACGGACGTGGAGATACCCAATACGTCTACTTTTTAGTTTTTTTTTATACATTTAACACTAAAAAGCATTTTTGAAACAAAAAAAATCATGTTTTAGTCTGAGAAGCATAGTTTTTTTATTTTTTGGCCAAGTGTTTTAGGTAGGGGCTCATTTTTTGCGGGATGAGATGGCGTTTTGATTGGCACTATTTTGGGAGGCATACGCTTTTTTGATCGCTTTGTATTACACTTTTAGTGATGTAAGTTGCCCAAAAATGGCTTATTTACACCATTTTTTTTTATTGCGTTCACCTGACGAGTTCAGTCATGTGATATTTTTATATAGCAGATTTTTACGGACGCGGCGATACCTAATATGTGTAGTGTATTTTATTTTTTTAATTTTTATTCAGTTTTTTTTTCATTTTTACTTTTTTTCACTTTTTTACATTTTTTTTGACCCAGACCCACTTGGTTCTGAAAGATCCAGTGGATCTGGTGTCTGTATAATACAGTACAGTACACTATAAAGTGCACTGTGCTGTATTTTGTACTTTACAAAGTCTGAATAGACCTTTAGCAGGTCTATTCAGATTTTCAGCACCATGGAGACAGGACGCTTCTGAAAGCGTCCTGTCTCCATGGCAACCATCACCCGCTGCCATAAGAGGTCAGCGGGTGATTGAAGCAGAAGGAGTGGAGAACCCTCCCTCTGCGATCCCATCCTGTTGGGGGCTGCAAGGCACAGCAGCCCCCGATGGGAGAGAGGAGGAGCTCCCTCCCTGTTTGCCCTTCCATACCGCGGTCCGTACGGACCGCGGTACGGAAGGGGTTAAACGGCTGGCATCTGATCAAGCACAATTGCCAGCCGTTTCTATCAGAGTGTCAGCAATGTGCTGACACTCTGATAGACCCACTAGACACCAGGGATACATTACAGAGGAGGCGGGCGGGGGATCGCAATCCCGCCCGCCTCCCGCAACCACCCCCCCTGCACCCCCGCAGCCACAATATGATTGGGGGCTGCAGGGGGGGTTAAAAATAAACACATTGGGGGCATTAACCCTCTGATCCCCGCAGTCACAGACCGCGGGGATCAGAGATTGCACAAAAAGCTGCAAACCGCAGGTCTGAATTGACCTGCGGTTTGCAGCGATCGCCGATATGGGGGGGTCACAAGACCCCCCTGGGCATTGTAACAAGGTACCTGCTGAATGATTTCAGCAGGTACCTTGTTCCGATCACTGCCGGCTGAGCAGCAGTGATCGGAACTACTCATGACGTACCTTTACCTCATGGGTCCTTAAGGACTCGGAAACCATGACGTACAGGTACGTCATGCGTCCTTAAGGGGTTAAATGGTAAAACACTTGGTAACACTGACATGGAAAAGGATCTTGGAATTTTAATAAACAGCAAATTAAGCTGCAAAAACCAGTGTCAGGCAGCTATTGCCAAGGCCAATAAGATAATGGGTTGCATCAAAAGGGGCATAGACGCCCGTGATGAGAACATAGTCCTACCACTTTACAAATCACTAGTCAGACCACACATGGAGTACTGTGTACAGTTCTGGGCTCCTGTGAACAAGGAAGACATAGCAGAGATGGAGAAGGTTCAGAGGAGGGCAACTAAAGTAATAACTGGAATGAGGGATCTACAGTACCCTGAAAGGTTATCAAAATTAGGGTTATTCACTTTAGAAAAAAGACGACTGAGGGGAGATCTAATAACTATGTATAAATATATCAGGGGTCAGTACAGAGATCTGTCCCATCATCTTTTTATCCCCAGGACTGTGACTGTGACAAGGGGACATCCTTTGTACACAAACATAGAAAAGGAGTCTTCACTGTAAGAGCAGTGAGACTATGGAACTCTCTGCCTGAGGAGGTGGTGATGGTGAGTACAATAAAGGAATTCAAGACGGGACTGGATTAATTTCTGGAGTGTAATAATATTACAGGCTACAGCTACTAGAGAGGGGTCGTTGTTCCAGGGAGTTATTCTGATTGCCTGATTGGAGTCGGGAAGGAATTTTTTTCCCCTTAAGTGGGGAAAATTGGCTTCTGCCTCACAGTTTTTTTTTGCCTTCCTCTGGATCAACTTGTAGGAAACAGGCCGAACTGGATGGACAAATGTCTTTTTTCGGTCTTATATACTATGTTACTATGTTACATATGTAGCAGCCCTAAAAAGAGCTTTTTGGGGTGCTATCAGGACGCTGTCCTTACAGCAGAGATCAAATGAGTCTTTCAGGACTGGAGTGGACACTGAATACACTAGCCTAGCTATCAATTTCCTAATTAAATCAGCAGCAGCTACACTGTCCCTCCTCTCACAAAGATGGCAGCTTCCGAATTAATCTAAAATGCTGTCCAGGAGATGGGAGGGTCTGGGAGGGAGGGTATGCTGCTGATTGGCTGGAATGTGTCTGCTGACTGTGAGGTACAGGGTCAAAGTTTGCTCAATAATGATGTATAGGGGGCGGACCGAACATCGCATATGTTCGCCCGCCGCGGCGAACTCGGACAAGCTATGTTCGATGGCGAATAGTTCGGGCCATCTCTATTCAGAAGTGGCTCAGGGGGTGGGTTCCTGCGCCAGCAGAGGCTAGGTACACATGTGGCCAGCCAGGTCACAGTTCTGGAGGACAAGGAGGAGGAGGATGAGGAAGAGGAGACGGAACCGGGTTCACAGCAGGATGGCAGCTCATGGCCATCACTGGAGCGTGGCTGGGGGGTTACGAAGGACACAGATGATATACTACCTACAGAGGACAGCTTATCCTTACCTCTGAGCAGCCTGGCACACATGCGCGACTACATGCTGCAGTGCCTGCATAATGACCAAAGAGTTGCCCACATTTTAACTTGTGCTGACTACTGGGTGGCCACCCTGCTTGATCCCCGTTACAAAGACAACATTCCGTCCTTAATTTCCTCACTGGAGCGTGATAGGAAGATGCGCGACTCCTAGCGCACGCTGGTAGACGCGTTCCTGAGGGCATTCCCAACTGACACCGGGAAACAAGTGACAGCACAAGGTGAAGACAGAGGAGGAGGAGGAAGAGGTCACCAACGCAGCTGGGTCACAGCCAGCACCTCAGAAGGCAGGGTTAGCATGGCTGACATGTGGAAAAGATTTGTCACCACGCCACAGCAACCGGCACCTTCAGCTGACATGGAATGTCTTAGCAGGAGGCAGCATTTGAACAACATGGTGGAACAGTTCATGTACACACGCCTACACGTACTAACTGATGTGGTTCTGCCCCATTCAACTTCTGGGTCTCCAAATTGTCTACATGGCCTGAGCTTACCCTTTATGCCTTGGAGGTGCTGGCCTGCCCTGCAGCCAGTGTATTGTCTGAACGTGTATTTAGCACAGCAGGCGGCATCATTACAGACAAAAACAGCCGCATGTCCCCAGCCAAAGTGGACAAGCTCACGTTCATTAAAATGAACCAGGCTTGGATCCCACAAGACTTATCTGTACCTTGTGCAGAATAGACATTTATACCCGCCTCAACCATACATTCTTGTACTCAAGTGCACTTATTGTTTGATTTTTTATTTGTCACATTATTTTGAGGGGTTACCCTAATTTATAAAAAACAAAACAAAACTAACTATCTCCTCCTTCTCCTCCTCCATCGCAGCTTACACCTACAGCATCACATTCACCACCTCCTCAACCTCCGACTCCACATCTACCTCCGCTTCCTAGTTTCTGGATAATAATTTTTTATTTTTTTTTATTTAATTTTAAGTTATTTCTCTATACACATTTGTTTGCAGAACACTTGCCATGCTCTTAAGCACATTGTGCTGCCTTTTGCAGCCCTCTAGCCCTTTCCATTACAATTTTAGGGCCATTTTAGTGCCCGAAAGTTTGGGTCCCCATTGACTTCAATGGGGTTCGGGGCAAAGTTCGGGTAAAGTTTGGATCACAAACCCGAACTTTTTTGTGAAGTTCGGCCAAACCCAAACTTCCAGGTTTCTGCTCAACTCTATTCGGTAATTAAATATGCGCATTAATCAAATCTTGTAAGTGCGTTAAGCAACTTTCCTATTGGGTTGGCTTGATAGAATTGTCGAATATGTAGAATATAGCGCTATATTCGACATATACGACAATTCTACCAAGCCAACCCAATATGAAGGTTACTTAACGCACTTACAGGATTCAATTAATGCGCATATTTAATTGAAGATTTTTCGCATAACATAAACTATATTAAATAATGAGGGATATATAAAATCAGTAATGAGTCATTACTGACTTGTGGGTCAATTCGAGAATATTCGTAATTTTTTTCCATCTGAAGTAATGATTCCTCCCTGCTTAAGTTGCTTGTGGGCCAATGACTGTTGACATTAAATTAGAAAAAAAATACGAATATTCTAAAAAACTAATATATAGCACTATATTATATAGTGCTATATATTAGTGTTTTAGAATATTTGCATTAAGCAAGAAAATAAATTGAATAATGAAGAATATTCTAATTCACTACAGAGTACAATATTGCGGCCTTCTCACATTGGCCCACATGCAAGAAGCAGGTAGGTATAACAGGTAATGGGTTCAGATGAAAAGAAACACGAATGTATATTACTATATACAAAATATTCGCGAATTCTCGAAGTGACGATATTCGCAATAAAAATTTGCAATTCGAGTATTTGGGCTCAACACTACTCTATATATCTAAAAATATATATAGAGGGTTCAGTATCTGTCTCTTATTGCCCTATTAGAAATACGCTATTTCTAATAGGGCAATGAGGGGCAAAGACTGAATTCCCTGAATTTCAATCATGTGTCTGTGAGTGGTAGGAAGCATATAAAGGCTAATGTGTAAGCAGTAAGCAGTGTGTGTGTAAATATATATATATACAGTTCCCAGTGAACATTACTTGTTCGCGTTCGCCGCTGAGGGCGAACAAATGCGATGTTCGGTCCGCCCTCTATACATCATCATTGAGCAATCTTTGACCCTGTACCTCACAGTCAGCAGACACATTCCAGCCAATCGGCATACCCTCCCTCCCAGACCCTCCCACCTCCTTTCAAAAAGTAAGGACAGCATCCATCTTAGATTCATTGTGAAGCTGCATGTTAGTGAGAGCAGGGAGACTGCAGCTGCTGCTGTGCTGATGATTCTGAATTTATAGGGAAAGCGGTAACTAGGCCAGTGTTCTTTGTTCACTGACTCATCTGCTGTAAGCACAGCGTCACAGCACCCCAAAAAGCCCATTTTAGGGCTGCTACATTAGTCTGCTTTTATTTTTTTTTCTCCATATATATATTGCAGTTGCTTGGCCTGCCAATGTGTGAGAGGCTGCAGGCCCACAGACTGTAGTGTGCCCACTGTCAGTGCTCACCACTCATACCGTGTGGCACAGGACTTTGCATTAAAAAAAGGCATTACTTCCGGTTCCGGCGCTGAGATGCATGACACGGAGTAGGTGAGCTCCAATCATCCCTCACCTAAATCACACTCCGGACGCCATATATCTGCACAACAGGGGTAGTGACAGGGACCCTGACCTCCCCAGAACGTCCTGGTGCATAGTCCATGGACAGATACCTGCGGCAGAAAGCAGCTACGGAGTGGCGCTTCACAAGCCGGCACCAACATGCTAAGCAAGATGGCGGACTCGAATCCAGCGTCCTTATCAAGCGCAGTGGAAAGTGTTATAGACGCCTTAACTAACTCACAGCCTGAAGATCCACCGGACATGGCCAAAATAAATTATAAATCCCTGTCTATAGAAGTGGCTAGACACCTGGCACCAGACATCAAAGTTACACTCTCTAAAACACTGGCGCAGTCCCTACAACAGCTACATGAGACTGTGGCGCAGCACGACACGTGCCTAGTAGATCTAGAGCAGCGATGTACCTTAATAGAAGAAAAGAACTCCAAGTCCAGTTTAGCCATTCAGGAGTTACAAAAGCATGCCATCATATTGAGAGACCGTCTGGAGGACCTGGAGAACCGCTCCAGACGGAATAATCTGAGGCTCCTAGATCTACCGGAGACTGTTAAACCACAAGCTCGTAAAGAGATATGCGAAATTGATCTACCACAGGCTCTGGGGCTAGAAGGGAGGCACAAAGTGGAACGGGCACACCGGGTTGGACCACCACTAATCGAGGAGGTAGAGGTCCAATGACGAGGCCCCGTCCAGTCATCATGCGTTACCTGGACTTTTGTGATAAGGAGTCAATCCTCAGGGTTTACAGATCCAGGAAAGAGCCCTTGAAAATTAAAGGGATTCTGTCACCTCTGATAACACAAATTTAGCTTTTAAACAAGTCATGCTCCACAGATTACCTTGAATTGGATTTGCTTTTCTGTAATGTAATCCGTCCAGTAGTTTTGCAGAAAACGACTTTTAAAAATATGCTAATTAATCCTGAAGGTGCCCAGAGAGGAGTTATCTTCTACTTTGTGTGCCTAGTAACGCCCCCCTGCAGTGCCCAAAACCGGCTCCTTACTCACTAAAAAACGCCTTCCTCCTGAATCCCTAACTGCCCGCAGCGCCTCATCCCTCTCTTCCCCCTCCGTGACGGCCAAGCGAAGTCTTGCGCAGACGCAGTAACCACTGAGGGCTGCGCCAGTGCGATGTGCTGGACACTGTGGGAAGAGCGAGCATCGGACGTCACTAGGCTCGGCGCATGCCCAGTGACGACGATGAAGCTCCTGCCCTCAGTCTCCAGCACATCGCACTGGCGCAGCCCTCAGTGGGTATTGCGTCTGCTCGAGACTTCGCTCGGCCGTCAGGGAGGGGGAGGAGAGGGATCTTTTAGAAATGGAGTCAAAAATTGGGAGTGGAGGAGATTCATGAGAAAGTTTGGTCGGGGCTCTAAGCAATGTGTAAGGCCATTATAAACGAAACATGAAGGGAGACCAAAATGTGGCACCCCCCAGTCAGATCTATTTCATGGCCTGTGGGCATGCTCAAAACTGAGCAGGTTCTGGGAGGAGGTTAGTCTGATGCTAAGTAAGATAAGCAGATACCGCAGGGATGTCACGCCATCATTGGCAATATTGCACTCCGATTATGCAAATCAAACAGTTAACCAGCGTTCAGCGGAGAGGGAGGGCGATCTTCCTAAACTACCTTTAGTGGGACACAAACTAATTATGGTTGCCAAACGGAGCCTGCTACGATTATGGATATCGACTGAGATCCCCACTCAGGAAATGGTGACAGACCAAATGCATCACTTATTTCATCTAGAGTGGATAGAGGCGCTAAAAAAAAAAAAGAGACGTTAGGAAAGCAACTATTCCAAACATGGAAATTGTTTGTTCTGGCTTATGTCCCCAGCACAGAGTATACAAAAATAATGAGCCCATTCAAGTTGACAGCATGGTATCTAAAGGAGGATCTGAAAGGTGAATTGGGACCATTAAAGGTGATCAGATAATGTCTGGACAACACCTTCGGCCACGCTCTTAGCTTGGTACATTGATTAGTCACAAATTTTGGAAGAGGGAGGGGAGGACAAAATATAATGTTTTGATCACCACTAGTGGTATGACTCTAACCCTATGCACCAGTTGGGAGGGGGGGGGGAGCGAGAGATACCAGTTGGAAAGGAAGGGTTGTTTCAAGGTAGGGACGGGGGGGCGGGGCCTTAAGAAAAGGAATCCCAAGTGTACTGTTTGGATTTTTCTTTGACTTGAACTGACTGATGTAATGCATTGCTAAACGGAATGATTGTAATGCTTCCACTGTACTTGATTTATGTTACTTTATTGGAATATGTATAGAATTCCACAAAACTTAATAAAAAAATGTAAAAAAAAAAAAAAAGCCATTTAATTTTTACACTTTAATCTAATTTCAGTTGCCTGCCTGCTGCCAGTGTGTGTCAGGCCCACTTCCACTGACTGTAGTGTGCCCACAGCCAGTGCCCACCATTCATACCGGGTGGCACAGTAGCTTGCCGATAAATAAGGCATTTCATTTTTACCCTTTAATTTAAGTTTAGTTGCCTGCCAGTGTGTGTCAGGCCCACTTGCACTGCCTGTAGTGTGTCCACTGCTAGTGCCCACCACTCATACCGGGTGGCACAGTACCTTGCACGCATAGTACCACTAATCAAAATAAAAATTACAGACAGAGGCAGGCCACCCCGCAGGGGCCGTCCTGGTGCTGTGATTTTCTTTGGCCCTAGAATAATTCCCTGTGTTCAGAGGCCACATACCCTGAACTCGAAAAATTCTGAGGACATAGTTGACTGGCTTACACAGGACAACCAATCTTCTACAGCTTACGCTCGGAACCTTGACGCACCATCCTCCTCCAGCTCGGCTTTGGCCACCTCTCAAGTTACCACCAGATGGAGAGACTGAGAGGAGGAGGAGACGAGTTGGAAGCAGAGGGAGGTCGTCGCAAGGAGCTAGTGGCACAGTCAGACAGCATGCATCGGCACCCGGGGTCAGCCAGACAGCACGCCAATCAACGCATGCTGTTGCCACCACCAGAATGCCATTATTCCAAAGCTTAGCAGTGTGGCATTTTTTTTGTGTGTCTGCTTCTGATAACAGCGATGCCATTTGCAACCTGTGCCAAAAGAAACTGAGTCGTGGGAAGTCCAACACCCACCTAGGTACTACTGCTTTGCGAAGGCACATGATCTCACATCACAAACGCCTATGGGATCAACACATGAGTACAAGCAGCACACAAACTCAAAGCCACCATGCTCCTCCCGGACCAGCATCTTCAGCCAAGTCAACCACTGCTGTCCTCCCTGCCCCCTCTCAACGACCCGCCACGCCGCCTCTTACCTTCAGCAGTTCCTGCTCATCTGCCCATAGTCAGGTGTCTGTCAAGGAAATGTTTGAGCGTAAGAAGCCAATGTCACAGAGTCACCCCCTTGCCCGGTGTCTGACAGCTGGCTTTTCAGAACTCTTAGCCCGCCAGCTTTTACCATACAAGCTGGTGGATTCTGAGGCCTTCAAAAAATTTGTAGCTATTGGGACACCGCAGTGGACGGTACCCAGCCGAAACTTTTTTTCACAAAAAGCAATCCTCAACCTGTACTCTATTGTGAAAAAGGAAGTCATGGCATTTCTGGCACACAGTGTTGGGGCAAGGATCCATCTGACCACTGATACCTTGTCTGCAAAGCAGGTTAGGGCAGGTATATCACGTACACTGCGCATTATGTAAACCTGCTGACTTTTGCCAAGCATGGAATGCGCGGCTCTGCAGCGTAGTTGGTGAAACCACCACGACTTGCAGGCAGGCCTGCTGCCACCTCCTCTTCTTCTCCTACTCCATCTTCTTCGCTAACCTCCTCGGCTGAGTCCTCTTCTGCTGCTGCGTCTTGCTCCACATCATCAACTGCACCCCCCAGCTCCCCAGTGGCTATTCCACATCCTGGATATGACAGTGTCACGCCGTCCTGGGGTTGACTTGCCTGAAAGCAGAGAGTCACACTGGACCAGCACTTCTGTCCACCCTGAACACACAGGTGGATCAGTGGCTGACCCCGCACCAACTGGAGATTGGCAAAGTGGCTTGTGACAACGGAAGCAATTTGTTGGCGGCATTGAATTTGGGCAAGTTGACACATGTGCTGTGCATGGCACACATGTTGAATTTGATTGTACAACGCTTTGTGTTTAAGTACCCAGGCTTACAGGACGTCCTCAAGCAGGCCAGGAAGGTGTGTGGCCATTTCAGGCGTTCCTACATGGCCATGGCGCACTTTTCCGACATTCAGCGGCGAAAAAACATGCCAGTGAGGCACTTGATTTGCGACAGCCCGACACGTTGGAATTCAACACTCCTAATGTTCGACCGCCTGCTCCAACAAGAAAAAGCCATCAATGAGTATTTGTATTATTGGGGTGCTAGGATAGCCTCTGCGGAGCTGGGTAATTTTTGGCCACGTTACTTGACACTCATGCGCAATGCCTGTAGGCTCATGTGTCCTTTTGAGGAGAGTGCTGGATCAGGCCGTAAATGAGCGTGAAGAGGAAGAGGAAGAGGAAGAGTTGTGGTCACCATCACCACCAGAAACAGCCTTATCATCATCAACAGTAAGTAGAGAAAGCGCTGTCGGCACTGCTGCACATCAAACCACTCTAAATAACTTGGGATTCAGCTGGAGATTCATTCCTGCGTATCAGCAATGTGGTGCGGTGGTGCTCTGCTGTATAAGGCATATATAGAAATCTTCATAGAGAAAATGCAGAGAAGCGGCATTCACCCATTTCTTGAAAGAAAGTCCACTTTATTTCATTAAATAGCAGGTACATGCTAAGTCTGTGCACATAGGAAAGGAACAGCCGTTTCGCGCTAAACGAGCGTCATCAAGCCTCATCTTACGTGGGGCTGGGTGTTCACCTTAAAACCAAGGTGGATCCACCCCTGCACCACGTCACATGTTAGTCGGGGAAACATATTAACCCCTTACATACAAAAGAGACAATATAATTAATGCCAAGTGGCCCCATCGCTTCTGTTTTCATAATCCAGAGTGCTTATCTTTGTAATAGAAGCTTTTTTCTATCTCCTCCTCATTGGGGTAATTTGACTATCTCAAGTCCTGCAAATCTAAGCAGATCCACACGATTCTGGAGGTTGCATTATCTCCTATTCAAATTACCGTCCCTGCGGCCAGCTGTTCCTTTCCTGCGTTTAACGCGAAACGGCTGTTCCTTTCCTATGTGCACAGACATAGCATGTACCTGACTATCTTATGAAATAAAGTGGACTTTCTTTCAAGAAATGGGTGAGTGCCGCTTCTCTGCATTTTCTCTATGAAGAGCCTTATCATCATCGATTGCTGAAAGAGTCTGAGGAGGAATGTGGCTTTGAGGAGGAGGAAGACCAACCACAGCAGGCATCCCAGGGTGCTTGTTGTTGTCACCTATCTGGGACCCGTGGTGTTGTACGTGGCTGGGGGGAAGAACAGACCTTCAATGACATCAGTGAGGACGAGGAATGGGAGATGAGTAGCTCGGCATCCAACCTTGTGCAAATGGGGTATTTCATGCTGTCATGCCTGTTGAGGGACCCTTGTATAAAAAGGCTGAAGGAGAACGACCTGTACTGGGTGGCCACGCTACTAGACCCCCGGTATAAGCAGAAAGTGGCTGAAATGTTACCAAATTACAGTAAGTCGGAAAGGATGCAGCAGTTCCAAAACAAGTTAAAAAGTATGCTTTACACAGCGCATAAGGGTGATGTTAGAGCACAACGGGAATCTAACAGGGGAAGAGGTGAAAGTAATCTTCCTCCTATCACGACCACGCCGGCAAGGACAGGACACTTTAAAGACGTGTTGTTGATGGAGGACATGCAGAGCTTTTTAAGTCCTACGCATCGCCACAGCCCTACGGGGTCCACCCTTAGAGAACGACTTGACCGACAGGTAGCAGACTACCTCCCCTTAACTGCAGATATTGACACTCTGAGGAGCGATGAACCCCTTGGCTACTGGGTGTGCAGGCTTGACCTGTGGCCTGAGCTATCCCAATTTGCGATAGAACTTTTGGCCTGGCCCGCTTCAAGTGTCCTGTCAGAAAGGACCTTCAGCGCAGCAGGAGGTATTGTTACTGACAAGAGAAGTCGCCTAGGTCAAAAATATCTAGATTACCTCACCTTTATTAAGATGAATGATCCGTGGATACCAAAGGGACTTACAGTGGGGGATACATTTGACTAAAAAATGCCTGATGAGATGCCTTGGGCTAAAAATAGTCCCTACGCTGCTGCATTTAATCTCTTCATGCCGGATGACTTGCGTGACTTCTCCACCACTAACTAGGGTTCAAGCCGCAATGTTTTAGTAAACTTTCTGCCTGGAAAACAAATTTTTCTGGTCGCTGCTACAATACCTAATTTTTGGGGGGTTTTCTGGCCTCTGGTGCTGCACTGTGCCTGCAAAAACAAAACAAAAAGAAGGCACATACATCCCCTTCGTGATTGTTACCTTGTTGTGGTGAAGAGGCTTGCGTATCATAATAAAGCGATCACCTCTATGAGTGTGTTGGCAATGTTGGCACACCCCAGATGATAAGGTCGTTGCTTCATTGTGAACAGACCAAAAGAGATCGGCTGGATAATTTTTCATAGAAAAAAACATTAATTTTCTTTGTTATCCTCTAAGGTGATCATTGAAGCCTAATAGGCCAACAATGGGCCCACACTGCAGAATCATTGTTTTCTGGGTCACTTAACTGTCACTAAACTACCTCAGCACGACCATAGGCTTTGAAAAACCGCCATCGCCTGCAATCTCCCAAACGTGCGCACGAGCGCAGTTATCACTACACCAAGATTGACGCATAGAGGAATAAAATTTATGTCATGAGTGTGTCAACTATTGACAACTCTTTGCGGTTGTCTAAAATCTATTCGATACACGTCCCCTGATAGAGGACGTAACAGACATTAAACTGATAAGAATAGTACCACTTAACACACCACTCATATAGGGTGTCACAGTACATTGCGCGGCGCACGTGCGGTGCCCCAAATTGGAAGTAAGAGGACCGACCAATCATCTTTTTCCATCTCTCGGTTCCTAAAATCTATTCACGTCCCCTGATAGGTGACGTAATAGGGATTAAACTGATAATTAGTACTATGCCTAACACACCACTCATATAGAGTGGCACAGTACATTGCACGTCGCAAGCCCAGAGCCCCAAATTAGAAGTAAGTGGAACGCCCAAGCTTCTTTTTCCATCTTCCGGTTCTTCCTATTAGATATAAGTCCTCTGATAGGGTATTAAACTGATAAAAATAGTACTACTGATTACTGAACACACCACTCATATAGGGTGGCACAGTACATTGGAAGAGACCTTCAATGACATCAGTGAGGACAAGGAACGGGACATGGCTAGCTTGGTATCTAACCTTGTGCAAATGGGGAGTTTGCCGTTGTGCAAATGGACTGTTTGCAGAGTTTGGTCTGTCACAGATAGGTCTGTCACTGTGAAGCAGGCGTAACCCTTACACTACCTGATCGATACAACATCATACCTGATCGTATACACACACTGGATGTTTTAAAGCACATTATTCCAAACAATTTAGGAATGTTAGGTGATTTATGCCCTTTATGGATTAAAACCCGACTCTGCGTCCACTACGTAATTTTCCATGGGAGGTTTGCCATGGATCCCCCTCGGGCATGCCACAGTCCAGGTGTTAGTCCCTTGAAACAACTTTTCCATCACTACTGTGGCCAGAAAGAGTCCCTGTGGGTTTTAAAATTCACCTGCCTATTGAAGTCTATGGTGGTTCACCCATTCGCCCGTTTGCGAACATTTGCGGAAGTTCCCGTTCGCGAACAGAAAATTTTATGTTCGTGACATCTCAATTTATAAACCCTCACCAGCACTCCTACTAACTAGTTTTGATCATGAATATTCGCATAGAGAATTTATTTAGCGAATATTGGCACTTCGCTAATTCGCGAATATTGCGAATATAGCGCTATATATTCGCCATTTCGAATATTAGTTTTTTTTTTTTTTTGTTTTTTTTTATTGCTATAGTTTTTTCTTTACCACTTCCCAAAAGTAGTTCTACATAATACATTTGTCAATCGTCATCTTCTTCTACCAAACCAACCATAGTAAACCAGGTCTAAGTTGAAATCGCAATGCGATTAATTCAAGTTATATTAAATCGCATTGCGATTTCAATTTAGACCTGGTTTCTATGGTTGACTTGGTAGAATTAGCGAATATGACGAATGTATTAGTCATAATCCTCAAAACTAAGATAACAAAGTATTCTCATCTACGTTTTAGCTATCTATGCGTCAACTTCGATAATTCTAGCAATCAAATAGGAAGGTTGACTATAGAGACAGCTGTGTTTAATTCGCTATGCGATTATATTATTATTATTATTAATAAATATAATAATTATAATAATCATCAAGTATTATAATTATTCTATTTATAAAAAAAAAAGCAAAGTAATATAATCGCATAGCGAATTAAACACAGCTGTCTCTATAGTCAACCTTCCTATTTGATGGCTAGAATTAGCGAAGTTGACGAGGTTGACGAATAGGTAGCTAAAACGAAGATGGAGAATACCTAGTTATCTTCGTTTTGAGGAATATGACGAATACATTCGTCATATTCACTAATTCTACCAAGTTAACCATAGTAAACCAGGTCTAAGTTTAAATCGCAATGCGATTAATTCAAGTTATATTAATCGCATTGCGATTTCAACTTAACACTGCTATATTCCATATTCGTTAATTCTAGCCTAATATGTAATATAGCAGTGCTAAGTTGTAATCGCAATGCGATTAATATAACTTCAGTTAAATCGCATATTAATCGCGATAATGACGAATATTCGATTTCGACGAATATGAAACGAATATTCTATTGAATATTCGTGAATTTCGTCGAAATCGAATATGGCACCTGCCGCTCATCACTACTACTATCCCTGTCCTTTCTACATATATATTACACACCTAGCCTCAGCCAGCAGTAGTCACCTATGATTATTGTAGTGATCTCACTGTCTGGTGGGTCTGTACCGGCTCAGTTTGGTCCCTGGAAGAGTTAATCCCTACCTCTGCAGGTCACTGGTCAGGAGGTCAGGAGGAGGTTAGAGCAGTGAAGCTCTGCTGAAGTTACCGGGCCCCCTCTCTGTAACGGAAGACTAGAGGACAGATCGGGTCATGGCCCTGAAAATTCAGCTGGTCAATAAGCAGAGCAGGGAACACAGCATCTCCCTGCTTATTGACCAACTCGGTATCTTGGGAAGATGGCAGCAGCTGCAGAGGCCAGGTGGACGGGAGCTATGCACTTAGGTCAGAAAGGAGGCGGGGCCTTTGAGCCGGGCCGGGCTCTTCACACTCATGGGCTCCATAGCAACTGCCTAGTCTGCATATATGGGCTGTTCACCATTGGTTATTACCCCCACTGTGCCCTGTTATATAGTAATCTCCCTTATAGTTCCCTGTTTTATAGTAATGACCATCTTCTCTGTTAACTGTCCTGCTGCCAATCTCCTGGAAACATAACCTTCAGACATCTGATGAACTATAGATCTAAAGAAGCCTGTGGCTTACAAGAGTAAGGCTGCGTTCCCATCTCTGGCATGTCTGATCCGGCGGGCTGTTCCAGCACAAATGCCATTGTGGACATTTATTCAGAAAGCAGCAGGATCACTACCGGATCCCATTATAGTCAATAGGGGTCTACCCGTGATCTGTAGAATCCGGTAATGCCTGAGCCGGTGAACTGAAGCAGGCTGTTCCAACAGAGAATATGTGAACTGAGATGTGAACTTGACCAAAATGATGGGGCAGGGAGTCAAAGGCTGAATATGTGGACACAGTTGAAAGTGGTGCTTGTGGAGGATGTGCCACCCCAGTCATGGTCACACACCCCTAAGACCATAATCATGTCAGTGCTGATATCTCCATTTAATACTGATGCACCATGCAGTAAGTGCACCAGTATATTTATCTTGAGCCACATGTACCAGATTTACTGTATCAACATGGTAAAGACTTGAAATGTCAGGATGGACCTTTTCCAAAAGTGGAGGATATGTTTAGTAAGCAAGTAGTACTCCGTACTATAACTTCCAGCATAAAAAGGATCATAAGTCTATATGATGGGGTTATCTAATCCACCCAAACAATGTTCCAGCAAGCAATATTGACAACCCTTTAAAACATCAATTTTATTATTCTCAAATTAAAAATAAGTATTCCCCCAAAACAATGTAGTTACTAATATTGTTGATTGCAAATATTCGAATTTTTATCGTGATTATCGGCACTTCGAAAATTCGCAAATATTAGTTTTTTCTTTTTTCTTTTGAACCCATTACCTAGTTGACCTACCTGCTTCTTGCTTGTGGGCCAATGTGAGAAGGCTGCAATATTGTAGTCTGTAGTGAATTAGAATATTCTTCATTATTTAACGCGAATATTCTAACACCCAAATATATAGCACTATAGAATATAGTGCTATATTTTCATTTTTAGAATATTCATTTTTTTTTTCCCTCTGAAGTCATGATTCCTCCCTGCTTAAGTTGTATGGGCCAATGACTGTTCACATTAAATTGGAAAAAATGACAAATATTATAAAAAAATAATATATAGCACTATATTCTATAGTGCTATATATTAGTGTTTTAGAATATTCGCTTATAAGATTCTCTTATACGAAAAATCTGCAATGTAATATTCGCGTAATGCGGATATATGATGAATATTCTAAGGAATATTCACAAAATATCGCGAATTAGAATATTGCCCCTGCCGCTCATCACTAGTTACTAAACCGTCAGTCCAATTAACAGATGCTTATTAAAATGAGGGGGTAAAGATAGATAGGGTGTAGAGACAATTCTCCTTCCAAAGCCCTTAAGCTTACCTGGTCATGCGTGAAGGGGTGATTGTTTATATAGGGGGCTAATAACGCCTCCGGAGCGAACTAGCGCTGTCTACGTTTATCTGGTCAGGCAGCACTGACTCTATGCCGGTGTCAGTTCCAAGTTCATCAGGAATGTATTTTATTTGCGTGGTTATCAAGAAATAACCCTGTTGACCATCTCTGGTATATTGATACCCCTGTTATAATGACATCTTGTATCATACCTGCTGCCGCTTTGCATTAGTCAGTTATAGTTGACTGGATCAGGGCCATCTAGGGCATACCAGCCTAGGTATGAGGACAGGGAGTCCCCACCATTAGGGGTCATCCCTGTGCTTAGGTAAGCTTAGGGGTTTTGGAGGGCGATTTGTCTCTACACACCATCTATCTTTACCCCCTCATTTTAATAACCGTCTGTCAATTGGACTAAAGGTTTAGTAACTACATTGTTTTTGGGGAATACTTATTTTTAATTTGAGAATAATAAAATTGATGTTTTAAAGGGTTGTCAATATTGCTTGCTGGAACGTTGTTTGAGTTCTCCATACTACACTGATTTACAAATATGGCTCTCAGTCCGAATACCATATTTTTCAATGTATTTACATGAGATAATTGATATTTATGCAATAGTACTTTTGTCCAAACATATTTTAAACATAATTCCTTTCACACTGTCTTCAAAAAATGTCTACCTCTCCACGACGGGGAGCACAGTGCACATAAATTGATACTGCTCCCAATGAACTCAACGGAAGCTGTACAAATCTCTATGCATTGAGTTGCCCCTAGTGATGGCTTCAGGTGGTTCTAGTTCTCTCTCAGGAAGCAGAATGAGTTCAGTGCCTGTCCTGCCCCTACGACAGACTCCATAGCCAAGGATTTGGTCTACCTCCATGATGGGTATAACACAGTAACTACCTAGTGCAGTTAGCAGTTTTGAAGGATCAGAATCCCTTTAAACATCTGAGGCTAACAATTTTGCCCCATTTATCACATGACACCATGAGAGCTCTTTTGTACAGTAGTTTTTACTTTGATGGGTCATTGCTGTTTGGTAGAGTTGAGCGGACACCTGGAAGTTCGGGTTCGACGGGTTAAAAAGAGTTCAGGTTCGTGAACCAAACTTTTCCCGAACTTTACCCCAAACCCAAATCCCATTGAAGTCAATGGGGACCCAAACTTTTGGGCACACAGGTCTCGCATGGAGGCCCACTCATTGGTGGTGAAGTGGTGCTGTTCCGCAGAGCGACTGACCCGTGCGTGCTGCAGCTGAAACTTCACTATCGTCTGCTGCTGCTCGCACAGTCTCTCCAGCATATGCAAGGTGGGCACGTTGCATATGAGGCGGCAAGCGAGAAGGCTGAAGTTACGCTGCAGTGCAGACAGGCGAGCAGCAGCAGGGTGAGAACGCCGAAAGTGCGCACAGACAGATCACACTTTCTGCAGCAGCTCTGACCTGTCTGGGTAGTCTTTAAGGAATTTCTGCACCACCAAATTCAGCACATGTGCCAAGCAAGGGATGTACGAGCTAGTACGAGGTTTTGCCCATTATCGCACACCACCCGTCTGGGCTTGAGGGTGACTGGCAGCAACCACTTATCGGTCTGTTCTTCTATGCCCCTCCACAGCTCCTGTGTGGTGTGGGGTTTGTCCCCTAAACACATGAGTTTTAAAACTGCCTGCTGACGTTTACCCCTGGCTGTGCTGAAGTTGGTGGTGAAGGTCTTTCGCTGACCGGATGAGGAGGTGGTAGAAGAGGAAGAGGAGGAAGCAGAGTAGGAGAAGGATGCAACAAGATGCAAAGAATAATGCCCTGCGATCCTTGGTGGTGGAGGGACATGAGTCAAACCGCTATCCGCCTCGGGCAATGCCGCCACTACATTTTTCCAGTGTGCACTTAGGGAGATGTAGCGTCCCTGCCCGTGCTTTCTGGTCCATGTATCTGTGGTTATGTGGACCTTGCCACAGATGGCGTTGCGCAGTGCACACTTAATTTTATCCTCCACTTGGTTGTGCAGGGAAGGGATGGCTCGCCTGGAAAAGTAGCGGCAGCTGGGAACGACGTACTGTGGGACAGCCACCACCATCAGCTGTTTAAAACAGTCCGTCTCCACCAGACGGAATGACAGCATTTCAAAGGGCAGTAATTTTGAAATGCTGGCATTCAGGGCCATGGATCGAGGGTGGGTAGGTGGGAGTTTCCTCTATCTCTCCAGTGTTTGGGAGATGGACAGCTGAATGCTTGCGTGTGACATGGTGGAGATGCTTGGTGATGGTGATGGAGGGGGTGGTGTTGGTGGCACATCCTCTGTTTGCTGGGTGGCAGGTGCCACTGTGACTCCACAGGTGGAGGAAGAGGAAGAGAAAGCAGCCAAGACCTTTCTTGGTTTTTAAGGTGTTTACACCACTGCAGTTCGTGCTTTGCATGTAGATGCCTGGTCATGCTGGTTGTGCTCAGGTTTAGAATGTTTATGCCTCACTTCAGGCTCTGATGGCAAAACGTGCAAACCACTCGTGTCTTGTCGTCAGGACATTGTCTGAAGAACTGCCACGCCAAGCCAACTCCTTGGAGCTGGCTTTGTGTGCTAGGTGCGGTGGGCAGTAGCAGGCGTACTGTCTCGGGGACGGCCTCTCTGCTTTTGCAGCCTGCTCCCTCTTTTGCTGTGCTGTTGCCTCTGTGCGACGACCGCCTCTCCCTCAGAACTGCACACGTCACTAGCATGAACTTGAGTCCAGTAGGCTAAACTCTACCATTTGCGTCCTATGAGAGTGAGTTACATAGTATTAGTTAGATAGTACATTGTAAAGAAGATCATAGTTAGTAAAGCTCCAACCACTTTCCATCACCAGTCCAATAAAATTTGCACTGTATTCCAAATTCATATCTAGTAGTCAGTGAGAAGAACATGTTTAGATACAGGCCTGGGGAAGCATAAGATGAGATACAGTTGTGTTCAAAATTATTCAACCCCCAATGCTGTAAAGGGTTTTAGGGAATTTAGTGTACATTTGTAATTGTGTTCAGAATGAAATCTTACAAGGACTTTTTAAAGAACCAAATGCAACTAAAATGAAACACTACCTGGTCGTGGCAGAAAGAAGATGCTGACTTTGACTGCTGTGCGCTATCTGAAGCGCAAAGTGGAGAAATGTCCCCGTGTGACTGCTGAGGAACTGAAAAAAGATTTGTCAGATGCGGGTACTGAAGTTTCAGCTCAGACAATAAGGCGCACACTGCGTATTGAAGGCCTCCATGCCAGAACTCCCAGGTGCACCCCCTTGCTGTCTCCAAAGAATAAGAAGAGTCGACTGCAGTATGCCAAAAGTCATGTGGACAAACCACAAAAGTTTTGGGATAGTGAAGAAAACAACACCTTGCCTACTGTGAAGCATGACGGGGGTCAATCATGCTTTGGGGCTGTTTCAGGTACAGGGAAGCTTCAGCGTGTGCAAGGTACCATGAATTCTCTTCAGTACCAGGAGATATTGGATGAAAATGTGATTTAGTCTGTCACAAACCTGAGGCTTGAGAGACGTTGGACCTCTCAACAGGACAATCATCCCAAGCATACCTCCAAGTCCACTAGAGCATGGTTACAGATTAAAGGCTGGAACATTTTGAAGTGGCCATCGCAGTCACCAGACTTAAATCCGATTGAGAACCTCTGGTGGGACTTAAAGAAAGCAGTTGCAGCGTGCAAGCCTAAGAATGTGACTGAACTGGAGGCTTTTGCCCATGAAGAAAGGGCTAAGATACCCGTAGATCCCTGCAAGACACTAGTGTCAAGCTATGCTTCACGTTTAAAAGCTGTTATAACTGGAAAAGGATGTTGTACTAAGTACTAAGATTGAATGTCACTTGGGGGTTGAATAAAACTGATAATGATGTGAGCACAGAAAAGACATTTGTGGTTATTTCATTATAAATGTTATGTTATATTTGTCTGACTTACAAGTGCCTCTTTGATTTAATTGTAAAGATGACTGAAATGATCAAAATCAATGTCAAACTGGCCAAAACACTCATATTCAGTGGGGGTTGAATATTTTTGAACACAACTGTATATGAGAATCTGCTGTTCCTTGTGTCTGCACATATTTTCAGCTGCTGTCTACTATCTGTGAGCTTTAAATAAAGCACAATTTATATGACTGCTGAGTGCTACATTTCCTATTCCAATTGGATGCAATATCATTTTGTGGCTGAGCAGTATAGAAAAAAGTTTATCCTCTTTGTCCGCAGCACTGATTGAAATCTTGCTTTTAAACGTGTGATGGCAAGTCCAAATTTTAACGTCTTTATTTACAAGCGACAAGTACATTTTCATTGCTCTCTTGTTCTCAATAAAGTTTCTTGTCTGGTAACTAATACTTTTCTCTGCTTGAGCACATTTTAGGTAAAGGACAATATTAGAATTGGAAGTGTTGTGTTCATTTGTTTTTACTTCTTGAAATCTCAGAGAATGAACTGAGCAAAAGAAAACCGACTCAAATAAATGGAGATGGGTCTAATCTCCAGCTGTTAAGCAATGAGACTTCAAAGACTGCCAAAAGAACTATTCATCTTAATCCATCTGGAAATTGGTTTAGTGCTCTTTACCTGTACACAATGCAAGGATTTTTGACAAATCTTTTCAATATTAACTAAAGCAAATGGCTTATGAAGTATTGCACAAAATGATTATTTTAGAAAATAGCCCAAAAAGCTGACTGACACATCAAAAGTTACTATTTCTAAAATGTACGTTCTAACCATCAATGTGAGAAAAAGGATTATTAAAATCTGTATACAAAAATCATAAAGGACAACAGAAATACAGAAGTTTACTAGAACATTTAACGCTATTCCTCTATCCTAGGATTCGTGGGCACGAACGTGTGCCTGCCGTTCTGTGTATTGGGGACCACAATTTGTAGTCTCCAACGCATGGGCATCATTTGTGCAGTTGTCGCAAATGGATCCAGACCTATTCAACTTGAATTGGTCTGCGATCCGTCCACACTGCAAAAAAATTGAACATGGTCTATTTTTTTGCAGTTTAGAGGCAAGGAGAGAAACCCCATGGAAGCATCCGCGATACGGTGCGCACACTGGCCGGTTCCGTATATAGTGGACCCGCTGTTTGTGGGCCACAATACGGCACGGCCAGGCAACAGCCGTGTGCATGAGGCCTTAGACCAAGTTCACACTTAAGTTATTTGATCAGTAGTGATGAGCGGCATAGGCAATATTCGATTTTGCGATATTTCGAGAATTTTTCGCATAATATTCCCAATAAATTTGCGAATTTCAGCGATCTCAAGTCAATATTTTAGCAATTGCGCAAATCGGC
Source organism: Bufotes viridis (assembly GCA_033119425.1). Lineage (NCBI taxonomy): Eukaryota > Metazoa > Chordata > Amphibia > Anura > Bufonidae > Bufotes > Bufotes viridis. The sequence continues at coordinate 269,941,848 of CM065589.1, forward strand.
ACTAATGATGCGCATTTTTGGGCTCAATACGTGCAACTTCACATTTTATCAGGTCTGAGTAGATATTACTGATTGGTGCACTAAGTATTGTTGTGACATCACAGCTGTGTCTAAGGCTCCATTCAAATGTCCGCACTTTGGGTGCAGAACAGGTGCGGACCCATTCATTTTCAATGGGGACGGAAAATACATCCGCATTTCCGGTCCGTGGCCCCGAACTTTCGATCCGCGTCTCCGCAAAAAAATAGAACATGTGCTATTCTTGTCCGCAGCTGCGGACAAGAACAGGCATTTCTTTTGGGGTGCCGGCCCGATGTTTTACGGATCCGCAAAACACTGCCGACGTGTGAATGGACCCTAACAGCAACACTAATCCCTATCACAGCACAGCAATTCCTATCACACTACCTAACAACTTGCACTGGAATCTATCAACTACACTATATCACTATCTAACCTACACTGACTATCTCCCACTAACTATCTGTAATTAGTGTTGAGCGAACAGTTCGAGCATCGTTCGGGTTCGTACCGAATTTTGGGGTGTCCGGGACCCGGATCCGAACCCGGACATTTTCAAAAAAGTTCGGGTCCGTTGTTCGTCGATTTCTTCCCGCTTTCTGAAGGGCTGCAAAGCAGCCAATCAGCTAGCGTTTTACTTCTTGCCCTAAGAGCCCATCACAGCCATGCCTACTAACGGCATGGCTGTGATTGGCCAAGTGCAGCATGTGACCCAGCCTCTATTTAAGCTGGAGTCACGTAGAGCCGCACGTCACACTGCTCTTACTAGTGTAGGGAGAGGACGCAGCTTCACTCAGGGCGAGATTAGGCAGCTTAAAGTCAGCAACAGCACCTAATGAAAGGATCGATCTACAGCTGAGAATCATTGAACTTCTGCTAGTTACTTGCTCGCTGGTTTTTAGGCTGCACAGAGCGTTTTTCTGTCACTTATTTTCTGGGTTGATCGGCGGCCATTTTGTGACTTGTGGTGCACCAGAAGAAGCTGCCACCAAGTCCATCAATCCATCAATACTATTTTATTTTTGCTATATCCTACATCAGGGGCTTGGCTGTGCCAATTGTCACCCCTAGAAACTCAGGATAGAAATTTCTATATTTTATTAAGGGGTTAAATACAATTGCCCAAATACCAATCCCCTAAATCTGGTGTTCCAGCTTTGGCTAGACAAGTATAATACTGTCTGCTGTCTGGCAAAGGATAGATTATTTTCTGGGGTGAAATTCAATTGCCAAAATAGCAATAACATAAATCAGTGGTTTCAGCTGTGGCTGGCAAAATAGAATAGTGTCCGCCAAAACATATATTTTGTTCTGCGGTGAAATTAATCTGGCAAAATAGCAATACCCTGATTCTGGTGTCCCAGCAGTTGCAGGCCAGATTTCATAGTGTCCGCCAAAACATATATTTTGTTCTGGGGTGACATTCAATTGCCAAAATAGCAATACCCTGATTCTGGTGTCCCAGCAGTTGCAGGCCAGATTTCATAGTGTCCGTCAAAACATATATTTTGTTCTGGGGTGAAATTAATCTGGCAAAATAGCAATACCCTGATTCTGGTGTCCCAGCAGTTGCAGGCCAGATTTCATAGTGTCTGCCAAAACACATATTTTGTTCTGGGGTGAAATTAATCTGGCAAAATAGCAATACCCTGATTCTGGTGTCCCAGCAGTTGCAGGCCAGATTTCATAGTGTCCATCAAAACATATATTTTGTTCTGGGGTGACATTCAATTGCCAAAATAGCAATACCCTGATTCTGGTGTCCCAGCAGTTGCAGGCCAGATTTCATAGTGTCTGCCAAAACATATAGTTTGTTCTGGGGTGAAATTAATCTGGCAAAATAGCAATACCCTGTTTCTGGTGTCCCAGCTGTTGCAGGCCAAGTGCAAATCTGTCCATAAAAGGATACCTTTCATCCAGGGCCTAAATACTAGACCTAAAAGAGTGATTCCCCTAAATCAGTGGTTACTGCTGTGCCTGGATTAGTGTAATACGCTACATAAACAAATAGTCAGATAGTGTTAGGTGCCTGTAAAAAAAGGCCTAAATTTGAAATCAATACATTGGGCAAATATTTTTTTTTCCTTATTGTGGTGCTTGGTGAACGGTAACAATGAGGAAAACATCTAGTAAGGGACGCGGTCGTGGTGGTGTTAGGCCTCTTGCACACGGGCGTCATGTTTGACGCCCGGATAAGAGGCGGGTGCGTTGCGGGAATATGTGCGTTTTTCCTGCGTGGGTGCAAACGTTTGCAACACGTTTTGCACGCGCGTGAGAAAAAACGCCATGTTTGGTACCCAACCCGAACTTCATCACTGAAGTCCGGTTTCGGGTCTACTGGAGAATTGATTATTTCCCCTTATAACATGGTTATAAGGGGAAATAATAGCATTCTTAATAAAGAATGCATTGTTAAATGAAGAGGGAGGGGTTAAAAATAATAAAAGTTAACTTACCTTAGCCACTTGATCGCGTAGTTGCGATCTGTCCTCTGTTTCCCTGCAGCATCTATGATCTAAAGGACCTGTGATGACGTCACATCACATGGTCCATCACCATGGTAAGATGGACCATGTGATTGGACCATGTGATGTGACGTCATCACAGGTCCTTTAGATCATAGATGCTGCAGGAAACAGAGGACATATCGCGACTACGCGATCAAGTGGCTAAGGTAAGTTAACTTTTATTATTTTTAACCCCTCCCTCTTCATTTAACAATGCATTCTTTATTAAGAATGCTATTATTTCCCCTTATAACCATGTTATAAGAGGAAATAATAGAGATTGGGTCCCGTTGCTAAGCAACAATGCGGGAAAATCGCAACGCATCCGCACTTGGTTGCGGATGATTGCGATTTTCCTGCAGCCCCATTCACTTCTATGGGGCCTGCGTTGCATGAAAAACGCAGAATATAGAACATGCTGCGATTTTCACGCAACGCAGAAGTGATGCGTGAAAATCACCGCTCATGTGCACAGCCCCATAGAAATGAATGGGTCCGGATTCAGTGCGGATGCAATGCGTCCTCCTCACGCATTGCACCCGCGCGGAAAACTCGCCCGTGTGAAAGGGGCCTTAGTGTACCCTCTGGTGCTGGGAAAGGACGTGGCCATTCTGCCACAGCCACACGTCCTAGTGAACCAACTACCTCAGGTTCCAGTACCCGCCAGAATTTACAGCGATATTTGGTGGGGCCCAATGCCGTTCTAAGGATGGTAAGGCCTGAGCAGGTACAGGCGCTAGTCAATTGGGTGGCCGACAGTGGATCCAGCATGTTCACAACATTATCTCCCACCCAGTCTTCTGCAGAAAGCGCACAGGTGGCACCTGAAAACCAAGCCCATCAGTCTGTCACATCACCCCCATGCATATCAGGGAAACTGTCAGAGCCTCAAGTTATGCAGCAGTCTCTTATGCTGTTTGAAGACTTTGCTGGCAGGGTTTCCCAAGGAAATCCACCTAGCCCTTCCACAGTGGTGGAAGACATAGAATGCACTGATGCACAACCACTGATGTTTCCTGATGATGAGGACATGGGAATACCACCTCATCAGAGTCCGCACGTCTCTTGATGACGAAACTCAGGTGCCAACTGCTGCGTCTTTCTGCAGTGTGCAGACCGAACAGGAGGTCAGGGAGGAAGACTATGTGGAAGACGATGCAGGGGACAATGAGGTCCTAGACCCCACATGGAATAAAGGTCGTGCCACTGACTTTCATAGTTCAGAGGAAGAGGCAGTGGTGAGACCGAGCCAACAGCGTAGCAAAAGAGGGAGCAGGGGGCAAAAGCAGACCAGCCGCCGCCAAGAGAGTTCTCCTGCTACTGGCCACCGCCACCAGGGACCGAGCACCCCAAAGGCAGCTTCAATGAGTTCCCTGGGATGGCACTTCTTTAAACAATGTGCTGACGACAAGACCCGAGTGGTTTGCACGCTGTGCCATCAGATCCTGAAGCGAGGCATTAACGTTCTGAACCTTAGCACAACCTGCATGACCAGGCATCTACATGCAAAGCATGAACTGCAGTGGAGTAAACACCTTAAAAGCAAGGAACTCACTCTGGCTCCCCCTGCTCCCTCTTCTGCTGCTGCCTTGGCCTCTTCCTCCGCCTCGGGAGGAATGTTGGCACCTGCCGCCCACCAAACAGAGGATGTGCCACCGACAACACCACCTGCGTCACCAAGCATCTCCACCATGTCACACGGCAGCGTTCAGCTCTCCATCTCACAAACCTTGGAGAGAAAGCGTAAATTCCCACCTAGCCACCCTCGAGCCCTGGGCCTGAATGCCAGCATTTCTAAACTACTGGCCTTTGAAATGCTGTCATTCAGGCTGGTAGACACAGACAGCTTCAAACAGCTGATGTCTATGGCTGTCCCACAGTATGTTCTTCCCAGCCACCACTACTTCTCCAAGACAGCCGTGCCTTCCCTGCATAACCAAGTATACGATAAAATCAAGTGTGCACTGCGCAACGCCATCTGTGGCAAGGTCCACCTAACCACAGATACGTGGACCAGTAAGCACGGCCAGGGACGCTATATCTCCCTAACTGCAGACTGGGTAAATGTAGTGGCGGCTGGGCCTCAGGTGGAGAGTTCCTTGGCGCACGTCCTTCCGCCGCCAAGGATGGCAGGGCATCATTCTTTGCCTCCTGTAGCCTCCTCCTCCTACTCGGCTTCCTCCTCCTCTGCTTCCACAGCTCATCCAGTCAGCAACACACCTTCACCACCAACTTCAGCACAGCCCGGGGTAAACGTCAGCAGGCCATTCTGAAACTCATATGTTTGGGGGACAGGCCCCACACCGCGCAGGAGTTGTGGCGGGGTATTGAACAACAGACTGACGAGTGGTTTCTGCCGGTGGGCCTCAAGCCCGGCCTGGTGGTGTGCGATAATGGGCGAAATCTCGTCGCAGCACTGGGACTAGCCGGTTTGATGCACATCCCTTGCCTGGCGCCTGTGCTGAATTTGGTGGTGCAGAAGTTCATTCACAACTACCCCGACATATTAGAGCTGCTGCATAAAGTGAGGGCCGTCTGTGCGCGCTTCCGGCGTTCACATCCTGCCGCTGCTTGCCTGTCTGCGCTACAGCGGAACTTCGGCCTTCCCGCTCACCGCCTCATATGCGACGTGCCCACCAGGTGGAACTCCACCTTGCACATGCTGGAGAGACTGTGCGAGCAGCAGCGGGCCATAGTGGAGTTTCAGCTGCAGCACGCACGCGTCAGTCACACTGCGGAACAGCACCACTTCACCACCAATGATTGGGCCTCCATGCGAGACCTGTGTGCCCTGTGGGCTGTTTCGAGTACTCCACCAACATGGCCAGTGGCGATGACACCGTTATCAGCGTTACAATACCACTTCTATGTCTCCTTGAGAAAACGCTTAGGGCGATGATGGAAGAGGAGGTGGCCCACGAGGAGGAGGATGAGGGGTAATTTTTAGCGCTTTCAGGCCAGTCTGTTAGAAGTGGCTCAGAGGGAGATTTTTTGCAACAGCAGAGGCCAGGTACAAATGTGGCAAGCCAGGGCCCACTACTGGAGGACGAGGAGGATGAGGAGGAGGTGGAGGAGGATGAGGATGAAGCAGGTTCACAGCGGGGTGGCACCCGACACAGCTCAGGCCCATCACTGGTGAGTGGCTGGGGGGATACAGAGGACGATGACGATATGCCTCCCACAGAGGACAGCTTGTCCTTACCTCTGGGGAGCCTGGCACACATGAGCGACTACATGCTGCAGTGCCTGCGAACGACAGCAGAGTTGCCCACATTTTAACGTGTGCGGACTACTGGGTTGCCACCCTGCTGGATCCCCGGTACAAAGACAATGTGCCCACCTTACTTCCTGCACTGGAGCGTGATAGGAAGATGGCGAGTACAAGCACACGCTGGTAGAGGCGCTCCTGAGAGCATTCCCAAATATCACAGGGGAACAGGTGGACGCCCAAGGCGAAGGCAGAGGAGGAGCAAGAGGTCGCCAACGCAGCTGTGTCACGGCCAGCTCCTCTGAGGGCAGGGTTAGCATGGCAGAAATGTGGAAAAGTTTTGTCTCCACGCCACAGCTAACTGCACCACCACCTGATAAGGAACGTGTTAGCAGGAGGCAGCATTTCAATAACATGGTTGAACAGTACGTCTGCACACCCCTCCACGTACTGACTGATGGTTCGGCCCCATTCAACTTCTGGGTCTTCAAATTGTCCACATGGCCAGAGTTAGCATTTTATGCCTTGGAGTTGCTGGCCTGCCCGGCGGCCAGCGTTTTGTCTGAACGTGTATTCAGCACGGCAGGGGGCGTCATTACTGACAAACGCAGCCGCCTGTCCACAGCAAACGTGGACAAGCTGACGTTCATAAAAATGAACCAGGCATAGATCCCACAATACCTGTTCCTCCCTTGTGCAGAATAGACATTTATTACTGCCTCTCCCTCAACCATGTATTCTTGTACTCCGGGGCACTTCTTTATTGAATCCTCATTTTTTTAACTTTTCCATGATCTTGCGGTGCAACCCAAAGTTGAATGAACCTCTCCTCTGTCTGGGTGGTGGGGCCGAAATAACTGAAAGTGGCCTTCTCCGGTGGTGGGTGATATGACGCATGATTCATTGCTGTGGGACCTCTCTACTCGGTCTGGGTGCCTGGCCTAAATAACTAAAAGTGGCCTTCTCCAGTGGTGGGTGATATGACGCATGATTCCTTGCTGTGGGACCTGTATCCTCGGTCTGGCTGCTGGGCCGAAATAACTGAAAGTGGCCTTCTCCAGTGGTGGGTGAAATGACGCATGATTCCTTGCTGTGGGACCTCTCTCCTCTGTCTAGGTGCTGGGCCGAAATAACTGAAAGTGGCCTTCTCCAGTGTTGGGTGATATGACGCATGATTCCTTGCTGTGGGACCTCTCTCCTCTGTCTGGTTGCTGGGTCCGAAATAACTGAAAGTGGCCTTCTCCAGTGTTGGGTGATATGACGCATGATTCCTTGCAGTGGGACCTCTCACCAATTGATATTGGTTACATTTTATTTATTTTATTTTATTTTAATTCATTTCCCTATCCACATTTGTTTGCAGGGGATTTACCTACATTTTGCTGCCTTTGGCAGCCCTCTAGCCTGTTCCTGGACTATTTTACAGCCTTTTTAGTGCCTAAAAGTTCGGGTCCCCATTGACTTCAATGGGGTTCGGGTTCGGGATAAAGTTCGGGTCGAGTTCGGATCCCGAACCCGAACATTTTCAGGAAGTTCGGCCGAACTTCCCGTACCCGAACTTCCAGGTGTTCGCTCATCTCTATATATGAGTGGTGTCTTAACTAGTACTATTCCTATCAGTTTAATCCTTGTTACGTACCCTATCCGGGGACGTGTGTCGAATTGATTAAACATGGTTGAATTAACGAACCATTACGACATCATGAAATAATTTAGTTCTGAGCTCTGTACTTGCTTTGTATTGGAATTGATGGGGATTTTTTTAATTGTCTGCATTATTTCTAATAAACTATTTAGAGACTTTATTATGATTTTTTATTTTAAGTATTAAAAACCCATACAACTTAAAAAAAAAAGGTAAATTAATGTTTTTTCTATGAAATATTATCCAGCCGTCCGATCGTTTTGGTCTGACCATAATGAAGCAAAGGCCTTATCATCTGGGGTGTGGCAACATTGCCAACACACTAATAGAGGTGATGATTGCTTCATTGTGATACGCAAGCCCCTTTACCACAAAGAGGTAACGATCAAGAAGGGGAATTGACACTTGTATGTGCCTTATTTTTTGTTTTGTTTTTGCAGCCACAGTGCTGCACCATAGGACAGAAAAATTAGGCATGTACACATGCTAGAAAAATAATGGCATTGTTGCAGCCGCTATTGTAGCAGCGGCCGGAAAATTTTATGTTTTCCAGGCAGAAAAGTGACTAAAACATTGCGGCTTGAACCCTAGTTGGTGGTGGAGAATTCACGAAAGTCATCCGGTATGCAGACATTAAATACAGCAGTGTGGGGACTATTTTGAGGCCAAGGCATGTAATCAGGCCTTTTGTTAGTCAAACGTATCCCCCACTGTCAGTCCCTTCGGGATCCATGCCTCATTCATCTTTATGAAGGTGAGGTAATCAACACTTTTTTGACTGAGACGACTTCTCTTGTCAGTGACAATGCCTCCTGCTGCACTGAAGGTCCTTTTTGACAGGACACTTGAAGCAGGGCAGACCAGAAGTTCTATCGCAAACTGGGATAGCTCAGGCCACAGGTCAAGCCTGCACACCCAGTAGTGAAGGGGTTCATCGCTCCTCAGAGTGTCGATATCTGCTGTTAAGGCGAGGTAGTCTGCTACCTGTCCGTCCAGTCGTTGTCTAAGGCTGGATCCCGAAGGGCTGTGGCGATGTGTAGGACTGAAAAAGCTCTGCATGTCCTCCATCAACAACACATCTGTAAATCGTCCAGTCCTTGCCGCTGTGGTAGGAGGAGGATTACAATCACCTCTTTCCCTGTTAGATTCCCGTTGTGCTGTGACATCCCCCTTATAAGCTGTGTAAAGCATATTTTTTAGTTTGGTTTTGAACTGCTGCATCCTTTCCGACTTTCGGTAATTTGGTAACTCTTCTGCCACTTTTTGCTTATACCGGGGGTCTAGTAGCGTGGCCACCCAGTACAAGTCGTTCTCCTTCATCCTTTTTATATGAGGGTCCCTCAACAGACATGACAGCATGAAAGACCCCATTTGAACTAGGTTGGATGTAGAGCTACTCATTTCCCGTTCCTCGTCCTTACTGATGTCATTGAAGGTCTGTTCTTCCCCCCAGCCACGTACAACACCATGGGTCCCAGATAGGTGACAACAACAAGCACCCTGGGGTGCCTGCTTTGGTTGGTATTCCTCCTCCTCAAAGACGCCACATTCCTCCTCTGACTCCTCTTCCTCATACTCCTCTTTCAGCGTTGCCACAGGTCCGGCAAGCGATGATGACAAGGCTGTTTCTGGTGGTGATGGTGACCACAACTCTTCCTCTTCACGCTCATCTACTGCCTGATCCAGCACTCTTCGCAGGGCACGCTCCAGGAAGAAAACAAATGGGATGAGGTCGCTGATGGTGCCTTCGGTGCGACTGACTAGTTTTGTCACCTCCTCAAAAGGAGGCATGAGCCTACAGGCATTGCGCATGAGCGTCCAGTAACGTGGCAAAAAAATTCCCAGCTCATAGCACCCCGGTCATACAAATACTCGTTGACGGCTTTTTCTTGTTGGAGCAGGCGGTCGAACATTAGGAGTGTTGAATTCCAACTTGTCGGGCTGTCGCAAATCAAGCGCCTTACTGGCATGTTGTTTCGCCGCTGAATATTTGAAAAGTGCGCCATGGCCGTGTAGGAACGCCTGAAATGGCCACACACCTTCCTGGCCTGCTTGAGGAAGTCCTGTAAGCCTGGGAACTTAGTTTGGAATGAGCCCCTTTTTTGTTTTTCTGTTAGTTTGTGATGTATTATGCAGCCATCTTTTAACCAACTTTATTTGCCTTATGGTCATGCACTTCTGAGTGTAGAACTATATTTGCTTAGTCTGAACTCTGTCTTATAGTATATATTGAGGGTGGCGCCTCTTTTGGACTGAGCTACGCCCAAGTTCCTGGGACTTCTCAGCACAAAAGCAATTTAGCTGGTTCCTGCAGTGCCCTGAAAATAAGGAGACTGGTAAGTCCATGAGAGGCAGTATCTGTAGTGCTAGGGACCCTTGTGCGGAAGTCGCCGTGAAGTGGCACTTGGGCCCGACATACTTTTGATCAAAAATGTACGCAAAGAGCTTCCTTCATTCCTATTTTTGGAATGAGCCCCTTTTTTGTTTTTCTGTTAGTTTGTGATGTATTGTGCAGCCATCTTTTAACCAGCCTGGGTACTTAGACACAAAGCGTTGTACGATGAGATTCAACACATGTGCCATGCACGGCACATGTTACAACTTGCCCAAATTCAATGCCGACAACAAATTTGTTCCATTGTCACACACCAATTTGCCAATCTCCAGTTGGTGCAGGGTCAGCCACTGATCCACCTGTGTGTTCAGGGCGGACAGGAGTGCTGGTCCTGTGTGGCTCTCTGCTTTCAGGCAAGTCAACTCCAAGACAGCGTGACACAGTCGTATTCGGGATGTGGAATAGCCCCTGGGGAGCTGGGGGGATTCAGTTGATGTGCAGCCAGACGCCGCAGCAGAAGAGGACTCAGCTGAGGAGGATATCGAAGAGGATGGAGTAGGAGTAGAGAAGGTGGCAGTAGGTCTGCCTGCAAGTCGTGGCGGTGTCACCAACTCCGCTGCAGAGCCACGCATTCCATGCTTGTCAGCCGTCAGCAGGTTGACCCAATGCGCAGTGTACGTGATATGCCTGCCCTGACCGTGCTTTGCAGACCAGGTATCAGTGGTCAGATGGACCCTTGCCCCAACACTGTATGCCATAGATGCCATGACTTCCTTTTCAATGACATTTCAATGACAAAAAAATTTCGTCCCGGTACTTTCCACTGTGGTGTCCCAATAGCGACAAATTTTTTGAAGGCCTCAGACTCCACCAGCTGGTATGGTAAAAACTGGCGGGCTAATAGTTCCGTCAAGCCAGCTGTCAGTCGCCAGGCAAGAGGGTGATTCTGTGACATTGGCTTCTTATACTCAAACATGTCCTTGACAGACACCTGACTGTGGGAAGATGAGCAGGAACTGCTGAAGGTGAGAGGCGGAGTGGAGGTTGGTTGAGAGGGGGCAGGGAGGACAGCAGTGGTTGACGTGGCTGAAGATGCTGGACAAGGAGGAGCATGGTGGCTTTGAGTTTGTTTGCTGCTTGTACTCATGTGTTGATCCCATAGGCGTTTGTGATGTGAGATCATGTGCCTTCGCAAAGCAGTTGTACCGAGATGGGTGTTGGACTTCCCATTACTCAGTTTCTTTTGGCAAAGGTTGCAAATGGCATTGCTGTTATCAGAGGCAGACACACAAAAAAAATGCCACACTGCTGAGCTTTGCAATGATGGCATTCTGGTGGTGGCAACAGCATGTGTTGACTGGCGTGCTGTTTGGCTTACCCCGGGTGCCGATACATGCTGTCTGACTGTGCCACTAACTCCTTACGACGACCTCCCCCTGCTTCCAACTCGTCTCCTCCTCCTCTCTGTCTCCCCCTTCTGAACTTTCCCCCTCTTCTTCTTTTCGAGCAGGCACCCACGTGGCATCCGTGGACACATCGTCATCATCAACCGCTTCACTTGTATCTGACACCTCAGCAAAAGAAGCAGCAGCGGGTACAACATCATCATCACACTGTACGTCCATGTGTGTAATCCTGCCTGACTGAGACATATCCCTGTAATCTACATCATCTGGCAGTAATGGTTGTGCATCACTAATTGCATCCAACTGATGTGTAAATAACTCCTCTGATGGATCAAGTGAAGCGGCTGTGGTGGTGGCGGCGGGCGGGAGCGTGGTAACTTGAGAGCAGGTGACCGAAGCTGAGCTGGAGGAGGATGGTGCGTCAAGGTTCTTAGCGGAAGCTGTTGAAGATTGGGTGTCCTGTCTAAGCCAGTCAACTATATCCTCAGAATTTTTCAGGTTCAGGGTACGTGGCCTCTGAACATTGGGCATTATTCCAGGGACAGTGGAAATCACAGCACCACGACCACGACGGCCCCTACGGGGTGGCCTGCCTCTGCCTGTCATTTTTTTTTTAGATAAGTGGTACTACGCGTGCTAGGTACTGTGCCACCCGGTATGAGTGGTTGGCACTGGCAGTGGGCACAGTACAGTCTGTGGAAGTGGGCCTGACACACACTGGCAGCAGGCAAGCAAATGAAATTAGACTACTGTCTAAAAATTAAATGCCTTATTTATCGGCAAGCTACTGTGCCACCCGGTATCAGTGGTGGGCACTGGCAGTGGGCACACTAGTCAGTGGAAGTGGGCCTGACACACAATAGCAGGCAAGCAACTGAAATTACACTAAAGTGTAAAAATGAAATGCCTTTTTTTGATGCAAAGTCCTGTGCCACACGGAATGACAGGGGTGGGCACTGGCAGTGGGCACACTACAGTCAGTGGAAGTCGGCCTGACACACACTGACAGCAGGCAAGCAACTGAAATTAGACTAATGTGTAAAAATTAAATGCCTCATTTATCGGCAAGCTACTGTGCCACCCGGTATCAGTGGTGGGCACTGGCAGTGGGCACACTACAGTCAGTGGATGTCGGCCGGACACACACTAGCAGGCAAGCAACTGAAATTACACTAAAGTGTAAAAATGAAATGCCTTTTTTTGATGCAAAGTCCTGTGCCACACGGGATGACAGGGGTGGGCACTGGTAGTGGGCACACTACAGTCTGTGGGCCTGCAGCTCCTCACACACGGGCAGGCCAGGCAACTGCAATATATATATGGATAAATAAAAAAAAAGCAGATTAATGTTGCAGCCCTAAAAAGGGCTTTTGGGGTGCTGTCAGGACGCTGTCCTTACAGCAGAGATCAGATCAGTCTTTCAGGACTGGAGTGGACACTGAATACACTAGCCTAGCTATCGATTTCCCAATTAAATCAGCAGCAGCTACACTGTCCCTCCTCTCACTAAGACTGCAAATTCCGAAAGAATCTAAAATGGATGCTGTTCAGGAGATGGGAGAGTCTGGGAAGGAGGGTATGCTGCTGATTGGCTGGAATGTGTCTGCTGACTGTGAGGTACAGGGTCAAAGTTTGCTCAATGATGATGTATAGGGGGCTTACCGAACATCGCATGTGTTCGCCTGCCGCGGCGAACACGAACAAGCTATGTTTGCCGGGAAGTGTTCGCCGGCGGATAGTTTGGGCCATCTCTAGTGTCCGGCCCACTTCCACTGATTGTAGTGTGCCCACTGCCAGTGCCCACCACTCATACCGTGTGGCACAGGACTTTGCATAAAAAAATGCATTTAATTTTTACACTTTAATCTAATTTCAGTTGTCTGCCTGTTGCCAGTGTGTGTCAGGCCCACTTCCACTGACTGTAGTGTGCCCAGTGCCATTGCCCACCACTCATACTGTGTGGCACAGGACTTCGCATAGCTCCTGCAATAAGGGACTCGCACGCATGGCTCCTGCAATAAGGGACTCGCACGCATGGCTCCTGCCATAAGGGACTCGCACGCATGGCTCCTGCTATAAGGGACTCCCACGCATGGCTCCTGCCATAAGGTACTCGCACGCATGGCTCTTGGCTTAGAGGATTTCACAATTGACCGACATTGGTAGTTCATAGGGCTATCTGATACTATTTTCCATGGCACACCTTTCAGAAGTTTTCTTTTGTTCATTTATATTTTACAGATTAGTATTTGCGGTTCATTTCAGCCTCATTTCATTAAGAAACTTTACCCCATGTCTTTGTCTTTTTAGGTTTTCGAGTCCCGGTTTATTACTAAACCCGTCGGGTTAAGCCCCAATCTTTTCCCCAGCCATCCTTAATTCTTAAGGTTCGCATCCCGGCGGCTGCCCGGCCCCATGGGCCCCTGGCAGTTGCTTCGGCCCCATGGCTTCAGTGGTCCAACCAATGGTTGTCTGTCCACCTGTGCAGCTATGCTTTTGGTTTTGAATGACTCACATCTTTACCTGCTTGCCAGCTTAAGTTATTTTGGTTTCATTTTAGTTAATGTCCGTTATTATCTCCATTTTCTGTCATGTTTCCCTTCGTCTTTTCAGGTCACGCAGTTGAAATTATGTTGGGGGTCACCTTCCACGTCGGTCAGGTCTCGTTCCTAACAACATTTCGGCTGGCATGTTATTCAGGCCACGTAGTTTATCTTGGGTATTGCCTGCCACATCGGTCAGGCTCATGGTTTAATTTCCCCTGCATCTTATTCGGGTCACTATTATAGTTATAATTTCTTGATTAAAATAAAAACTCGGCCCCATGGCTTTGGGGGCCCGATGACAGCTTCGGCCCCATGGCTTCGGGGGCCCAATGACAGCTTCGGCCCCATGGCTTTGGGGGCCCTATGACAGCTTCGGCCCCATGGCTTTGGGGGCCCTATGACAGCTTCGGCCCCATGGCTTTGGGGGCCCGATGACAGCTTCGGCCCCATGGCTTTGGGGGCCCGATGACAGCTTCGGCCCCATGGCTTCGGGGGCCCGATGACAGCTTCGGCCCCATGGCTTCGGGGGCCCGATGACAGCTTCGGCCTCATGGCTTCGGGGGCCCGATGACTGTTTTCAGTCCTGCTGGGCTGATTGCCTGGTTGTCCTTCTGTGCATCTAGGCTGATTTGGCCCGTATGTATCACATACATACCTGCTTCCCTAATCTCCTAATAATCCATGTTGATTGCTCACTTTGTTTTTGTCTGCAAACTGGTCTGGTTCGCCCTACAGCATCATTGTCATGTCTTATGGAGATATTTCATCTTGCTTTAATTGTCCATGCTTTCATTCAGGTCCTGCCAGAGGAGGAACAAGTAGGGTAATTCCCTCTAGCATTTCAGTCTCTGATCATAGTCGATCATATCTTGTCAACCAGGTCCCAGCGCAAAGTCTTTGCCTTTTTACTACGATGAGGAATTCATTTTCGCCGGTAGCTTCATTGCAATTGCATTCCCTCACTCATGGGAGGGCATAAACAGTATCTTGGGAAACTAGGAAGACAGGCACTCTATATCAGGTCACCAGCAGATATCAACAAAAGACAGGGATAGTATAGGTATGTTCAAAAAGAACTATATTTATTTTAGTAGTAGTAATGATAAAAAAAACAAAAAAAAACGTATTTCAATATTTGGCACTCCCAATGTACAGGGAGAGTGGAGTAGTAGTGAAAAATTGGATAAAAAGGTAAGAATTAAATGGGGATAGGAAAAAAATATAAAAAAGAGGGGGTTGTGAAAAAATGTTGGTGTTAAAATGATATTAAAACACCCTGTATTGGGCTATATGTCCAGAGAAAAAAAAATTATAATGATAAAATATTGTAAAAGTATAGCCAATGCTCTGGGATGAGTTCAGTGGAAAAAAGTACAGCAGCAGCCTTCTATACCCAATGTATAAGTATATGCAGCTCTGTTAAACTGATTTTCATTTATGCGAAAATAATTTTCAGCGAACCAGTGCCTGGTGGCGTCCCACCGAAAATTGGCTCACTGGTCGCTGTTACCTTTCCTCGAAGATCGCAGGTTCTCTTCTGCGTAGGATCCTCTGTGTGCTATGGGTAATTGGTGCGGCGGGCAGTGCAATTGCAGGAGGATGCCATGTTCGCGAGAAGCTGCTGTTTGCGGAGCGGACCGTCGATACGAATGTTGGGCTCTTTTTCCTCCAATCAGAGGGCTGTTGGCTGTGTCTGGCGTTCTTGCCACGTGCGGCAATTTTTGGGCGCGCTTTTTTCGCTCACTTTTAGTTCCCGGTATTGTCGGTGGGTGGAGGCAGCCTGATGGTGCAGGGCAGTTTGGAAGCGCTTCCCAGGGCTTGAGAAACCATATGCGTTTTGAAGGATTGCAGCCTTTTTCATCCTCTGACCCTGTACCTCACAGTCAGCAGACACATTCCAGCCAATCAGCACCCTCCCTCCCACACCCTCCCACCTCCTATAAAAATGGCAGCCATTTTAGATTCAGTCTGAAGCTGCAGTGTGAGTGAGAGCGGGGAGAGTGCAGCTGCTGCTGTGCTGATGAATTTATAGGGAAAGCATTAGCTAGGCCAGTGTAATGTGTCCACAGACTCATCTGCTGTAAGGACAGCGTCACAGCACCCCAAAAAGCACTTTTTAGGGCTGCTACATTAGTCTGCTTTTATTCATTTTTTATATATATATATATATATATATATATATTGTGGGGAGTCGCTCTGGTAGACAGCGGTGCGGGTGCAGTTTAGAGGCAAAACAAGGAGTCCAGATTGTGCAACAAACAGTGTTTTATTCACACTTGCACACAAAATGAAAAACAGTCTCTTGGTGACAGTTCACACACAACGGAAATAACGTAGCCAAACAAAAACAGTCCAACACAGGTTCAGTCACCTGGGAGGTGTAGGTGCAGGTTCGCACCACGCTGTCGGCCCAGCCGCAGGAGAATCCAGCTTCAGGTAGCCAGGAACAAAATACCTCCTTGCTGAGCTCTTTCCTCCTGGACAGAGAACTCCCAGCCCTGTTAGCAGCTCCAGGATAATCACACTCCCCAGACACAGCTGCTGGCTGCGTTTTATATCAGCCCAAAACATGGACTGGACCGTGGGGAGCAGCCACCCACCCTACTCTTTAGCTGCTCCCAGTAAGAGCCGGCCCGGATCGGCTTTGCAGCCATGCTATTTAACAAAGCCAAACAGCACTAGCTGCTGCAGACAAAAACCCGGCTCTCACCTCACCGAGGCCAGCAACCTCGGTGACACGTACCTGCCATCACATATGACACCTTGCACCTTACCACATACCCCCCTTTGTTCCAGCCCTGAGGGGTGAACACACGTGAGGCAGTGGACGCGGGACAGGGCATCTGCGTTGCCTGCAAGCGGCCTGCCCTGTGTTCCACGGAAAACTTGAAATTTTGAAGAGATAGGAACCACCTGGTGACCCGAGCATTCCTCTCCTTGGCCTGACTCATCCATTTGAGGGGAATGGTCGGTCACCAGACAGAACCTCCTCCTAACAGGTAGTAGCGGAGAGATTCGAGTGCCCACTTGATAGCCAGGCACTCCCTCTCCACTATACTATACCTGGACTCGGCGGGACTGAGCTTACGGCTCAGGAAGACAACGGGATGTTCTTCCCCGTTGACCTCCTGCGACAGTACCGCACCGAGGCCTACCTCCGAGGCGTCGGTCTGTACGACAAACTCCTTGTTGAAGTCGGGTGTCACCAAAACCGGGGACCCACACAGGGCCGACTTCAACGCGGAGAAAGCCTCCTCCGCCTTCTCACTCCAGCTAACCCTCCCAGACTTTCGCCCCTTCAACAGGTCTGTCAATGGCGCTGCTATTGTGGCAAAGTGGGGCACAAACCTCATGTAGTAACCTACAATCCCCAGGAACGACTTTACCTGCCTGGTGGTGACCGGTCGGGGCCAGTTACGAATGGCCTCTACCTTAGTTACCTGAGGTTTGATGACTCCCGCCCAATTACATATCCCAGATATTTTGTCTCCTCTAACCCTATGGAGCACTTCTTTGGGTTAGCGGTCAGTCCGGCTTTCCTCAGGGCATCCACTACCGCCTGCACCTTGGGTAAATGGCTTTCCCAGTCGGTGCTGTGGATGACTACATCATCCAAGTAGGCCGAGGCGTACCGACGATGTGGTCGCAGCACTATGTCCATTAACCTTTGGAAAGTGGCGGGGCGCCATGCAGGCCAAAGGGTAACACCTTGTAGTGATACAGGCCCTGCGGGTAACAAATGCGGTTTTTCCTTAGCCGACTCCGTTAAGGGTACCTGCCAGTACCCTTTAGTGAGGTCCAGCACAGAAAAATAACGGGCTTGTCCTAAACTTTCAACCAGCTCGTCTACTCGGGGCATGGGATACGCGTCAAACTTGGATACTTCATTTAACTTGCGAAAGTCGTTGCAGAACCGCAACGTCCCATCCGGCTTAGGTATTAGGACTATGGGACTGGCCCACTCACTTTTCGACTCCTCAATGACCTCGAGCTTCAACATTAACTGTACTTCCTCCGCGATGGCCCGTCGCCGAGCCTCGGGTACCCGGTATGGTTTTAACCGGATCTTGGCCTGAGGCTCAGTGACGATGTCATGTTGGATGAGAGACGTGCGGCCAGGGAGGTCCGAGAACACATCCGTGTTCCGACTGATGAACTCCTGACTTCCTGAACTTGTTTGGAAGACAGGCTGTCTGCAATTTTTACCGTGGTTACTGCTTCACAGGCCTCGAACTGTGGGGCTGGACCCTTTTCACCTAGAAGCCCTGGCCGGGGGCTGTGGTCGTCGGCTGTGTCCCTATCTTTCCACGGCTTAAGTAAATTCACGTGGTACACCTGCTCCGGCTTGCGCCGCCTGGCTGGTGTACTTTGTAATTTACTTCCCTACCTTCTCGATCACCTCATAGGGGCCCTGCCACCTAGCTAGGAATTTGCTGTCAAGGGTGGGTACCAGAGCCAAAACCCGATCTCCCGGATTGAAGTCCCGTACCCGAGCCTGACGATTGTACACCCTACTCTGGGCTTGTTGCGCTGCCTCCATATGCTCCCGGACCAAGGGCAACACCCTTTCCATCCGGTCCTGCATTTGGGCGACATACTCAATGACACTTTTGTGGGGGACAGGCTGTTGTTCCCACGCTTCCTTGGCGATATCCAACAGGCCCGAGGGTGTCTGCCATAAAGCAGTTCGAAGGGCGAGAGCCCAGTAGAGGCCTGGGGCACCTCTCGCACTGCGAACATGAGATAGGGCAGAAGCAGATCCCAGTCCTTCCCATCTCTAGACACCACCCTCTTTAACATATTTTTAGAGTTTGGTTAAACCTCTCCACAAGACCGTCTGTTTGCGGATGGTAAACGGACGTCCGTAACTGCTTTATACGCAACAATTTACACAGTTCCCTCATTACTTTGGACATAAAAGGGGTCCCTTGGTCTGTCAGAACCTCTTTTGGCAGGCCCACACGGGAAAACATCTCCATTAACTCTTTGGCAATGAGCTTAGCTGAGGTATGTCGCAGAGGCACCGCCTCCGGATACCGAGTGGCATAGTCGAGAACTACCAGAATGTGTTGGTGGCCCCTGGCAGACTTTGGTACAGGCCCAATTAAATCCATCGCGATTCGCTCAAGCGGTACTTCAATAATTGGCAGAGGTACCAGGGGACTACGGAAATGTGGCTGGGGGCTAGTTATCTGACAGGTCGGACAGGACTTACAATAATTCTCTACCTCCTTGAACACACTGGGCCAATAAAATCGCTGCAGTATGCGGTCCTGGGTTTTCTGCCACCCCAGGTGTCCCCCAAGAACATGTTGGTGGGCAAGCTCCATGACAAGCTTGCGATACGCTGTGGGCACCACCAACTGTTCAACAGGTTCGCCTCGGATTTGGTTCACCCGATACAACATATCCTGCAGAACAATAAACCGTGGGAACATTAATTCAGCCCCTGGTTTCTGGGGTTTCCCATCAATTTCCAGCACATTCTCCCAGGCCCTGGTTAGGGTTTGGTCCCGGTGTTGTGCGGTCCCAAAATTTTCCCGGAGACATTGAGGTCTGCCAACTCAGGTCCCGGTGGCAAGTCCTCCGTGTCTCCCACCATTACACTCAGTGGGGTTGTCTCCCCCTCTACCGCTGGAGCAGTGGTCACCCCTACCGCCCGGCCCTTCAGACTCGGGCTCCCAGGGTTCTGGCCTTCC
The DNA here is from genome assembly GCA_033119425.1 of Bufotes viridis. Classification (NCBI taxonomy): domain Eukaryota; kingdom Metazoa; phylum Chordata; class Amphibia; order Anura; family Bufonidae; genus Bufotes; species Bufotes viridis. The sequence goes on from CM065589.1 coordinate 269,961,215, forward strand.
AGCGGTATCAGGCCACTCTACTAGGGTCACCCCTGTCTCGGGTCCCTCAGATACCTTTATTGCCGGCCACAGCGCCGGAAAACCGAGGAAGTCCCTCCCAAGTATTAGTTCGTGTGGGAGTTTAGTAGCGACAGCCACCTCGTGGGTCCACCTACCAGCCGCTGTGGACAAAGTCACTAGTGCAGTGGGATAGTCTTTCAGGTCTCCGTGGATGCACAGGACCCCGACTTTACGGCCAGTATACTCCATGCAGGCCGTACAAGTGCAGCCCTTACCAGGAGACTAAACTCCCGGAGTCCAGCAGAGCCACCGCCAGAGAGTCTCCCACCTCTACCTGACACAGGTGGTTATGGTCCTGCACCTCACGGGTGCCAGTTGCGCACAGCTTCCGTGCATACAGGGAGTAGCGACCCCCGTAGTTCATATCCATCGGCTCATCCCGATGCGGACAGTCGGCCCTGATGTGGCCTGGCTCCTGACACCTCCAGCATACCACGGGAGGCGGACTCGCAGGGGTATATTCCGGGCAGGCCGCTCTGTCGCCGGACGTCGGAACTGGGGCAGAGGCCTCCGGGGTTTGACTGACCCCTTCCCGCAAGAGTCCCCTGCAGGTTTCTGGTGGCCTCGTGGCGCTCCACCAGGTCGACCATCTCCAGGGCATTGGTGGGCGATACCTGGCCGATCCAGTGCTGGAGGGATAAGGCAGGGCCCTCCAAAAGATGTCCGCCAACAGTCGATCCAGCATGGCAGTGGGACTTAGTAGATCGGGCTGCAGCCACTTTTGCAGCCTGTGCAGCAGATCGTGAGAACTGCGGCCTAGCGGGTTCAGTCGTTTTAAAGTCCCACTGGTGGACTCTTTGGGCGCGGACCAGCACGTTCACGCCCAGTCTGGCTAGGACCTCTCCTTTCACAGTGTCATAATCTGCCGCTTGGTCATCCGACAAGTCGAAAAACACCTGCTGGGGTCCGGAAGCCAGGAGCGGAGCGACCACCTCAGCCCACTGGTCACGGGGTAACTTTTCCCTCACGGCGACCTTCTCAAAAACCGCCAGGTACGTCTCAACGTCGTCTGCGGGGGTCATTTTGGGATCGCCGCACGGACCGCTTTCGGGCATCTTGGACGTGGTGGGACGCTCCTGCCGCCTGTAATGCCATCACATGTTGTAGCAGTAGTTGGTTGGTCTCCCGCTGCTGCACGTTAGCCTCTATGAGAGCCTTCACAGCAGCCTCCATGTTGCCAGAAACTCCTGCTTGCAGCTTTGCTGGCTTAATATATTCCATACACTTTAGAAAAACAAAACTTCGGCGTTCACGCCAGCCTCACTGCGCATGCCCGCATCCGACACCAAATGTGGGGAGTCGCTCTGGTAGACAGCGGTGCGGGTGCAGTTTAGAGGCAAAACAAGGAGTCCAGATTGTGCAACAAACAGTGTTTTATTCACACTTGCACACAAAATGAAAAACAGTCTCTTGGTGACAGTTCACACACAACGGAAATAACGTAGCCAAACAAAAACAGTCCAACACAGGTTCAGTCACCTGGGAGGTGTAGGTGCAGGTTCGCACCACGCTGTCGGCCCAGCCGCAGGAGAATCCAGCTTCAGGTAGCCAGGAACAAAATACCTCCTTGCTGAGCTCTTTCCTCCTGGACAGAGAACTCCCAGCCCTGTTAGCAGCTCCAGGATAATCACACTCCCCAGACACAGCTGCTGGCTGCGTTTTATATCCAGCCCAAAACATGGACTGGACCGTGGGGAGCAGCCACCCACCCTACTCTTTAGCTGCTCCCAGTAAGAGCCGGCCCGGATCGGCTTTGCAGCCATGCTATTTAACAAAGCCAAACAGCACTAGCTGCTGCAGACAAAAACCCGGCTCTCACCTCACCGAGGCCAGCAACCTCGGTGACACGTACCTGCCATCACATATGACACCTTGCACCTTACCACAATATATATATATATATATATATATTTGTGGTCAGGGCTACGGACACGAAAGCCGAAGAGCCCTAGTGGGCTAAACGCCGAGACCCACCGTAACTGCAAGACGCATCTTACCTAACTAAATGGCTAGTGGTGTGCCTGTAGCCATGTCCGTAGAGTAGGCCTATAAAGGGGGCATACCCTGTAGAAGTGAAAATAGAAAGGGAGGGAGGGTGGGGCAGCTGAGAAATGCCCGCCCCTAGGTGGGGTTGTGCCTGGTTTAAGTAGAGCCTCCGCCCCTCCCACAAATGCAGTCTAAACAGACTGCCACACTTGTGGTCAGGGCTACGGACACGAAGCCGAAGAGCCCTAGTGGGCTAAACGCCGAGACCCACCGTAACTGCAAGACGCATCTTACCTAACTAAATGGCTAGTGGTGTGCCTGTAGCCATGTCCGTGGAGTAGGCCTATGAAAGGGGGCAAAAACCAGCCATGTAGGGTGAAAAGAGACTTGAATGGCCTGTGCAAAGAAACCCCTGATCCAAACTGCGAAGCAATATCTCCCACGAGTTCGGATACATAAGTCAACCATAATGACGCCTGCATCCATGCTGTGGATAGAGCCAGGACAGAATGCTGAATGTCGCAGATACTGCCCCAATGCACGAGGGAGGAACTGGAAACGCTTCAGAAGGAAGCGTGGACGATACTAACTAAACCTGAAGAGTTGGTTGTGGTGCGAGCACTGACAAAATCCCCTAGCCTTATGAGACTGGAGAACTGAGAGCCTAACTGTCTAGACTATGGAAAGAAGGGCCCGAAGAATACCATGTAGGCCAGGAAAGGATGTAAAGCAATAAGCAAGAACGTAGTATATGGAATCCTACCGATGCCCTCACGTGAGTGAAGGAGTGCGGTGCGATGAGCTGCTGGCGATTTAGTTCGCAGACCTGGCTGATTGAAAACGTAACCGGCATGGTAATACAAATGACAAACATGAGGGGTAAACAAGAAAATAAACTAAAAAGTGGCCTGAAGAAAGTACAGGCGGGATTACATCATGGGCCTGACCGATGTGATAGGCGATACTTAAAATAACTATATTTCCTGAAAAAACCTGACAGGCGAATATCGTGAACACGAGACCAGACCAACGTGGCCGGTGACACCTAATGGCGAGTGTCATTCGATCACGAGAACCTGAAGGTGGCCGATGACACCCATGACTTGAACTCTGGAAATTAAAGTCTGGTCCTGGGGGAGCATAGCCAGACAGGTGATCTGTCGACCAGGCAGGAGTTCGTGAGCTAGCCACATTGATTATTGAGCGTGAAGAAAAACATAAGCGGGCAACCAACTATGGTGATTGAAAACGTAGGATGAAGAATGCAACCAGAACAGACAACAGGTTTAAAACGGTAGCCTAAGAGTGACATAAATAATTGAAAGTGTATGATTGGAATGTAACGGGCTAAGAACGTTGAGTTAGAGAATAAGGGCCTAACAAAAGAACAAGAGCTATGACACCCGGGGTGGCCCATGCTCCTAATGACAATAATGATATGTTATATGTGGCAGCAGTGGCGCCGCTGCCCATCCTGCATATACCACAAAAAAGGCTATTAGTATGTTTCTGGGATCAGCTCCCTGTGAGCAGAGCATAGCAAATGACCTACCACAATTCCTGCCAAGCACTAAATTGTCCGCAGAGAGAACGGAATGGTAACGAGGAGTGACCAGCAAAGGAATCAATGCAGAAATGAAGGAGCAAGCGGAAATAATCCATGCGGCACCCAAAGTCCGCCAGAAGTAGCCGTGTCAGTAAAAAGCCTGTCCCGAAGAGGGACAGTGTAGTAAAGACCAAACCCAGAGAGTAAGCATAACCGACTATCCGGTGAAGGTAGCCGGGCAGCAAAAGATTCTCCAGCCGAGGGAGCAGAGCAGTAAAGCAAGTGCCCGGCAGAGGGAGCAAGCGACGGTGGAACCAGCAGGGAGAGTGGTGCCGTAAGAGGAGAGTCTGGAGGAAAGCTATGTGGTGATAAGGAGAGACCAGCCAAGGAAATGACGACTGTGAAGCAGAACAAAATGGTGAATAATAAATGATGTTTGCCGAGGGACTAAAAGAACAGGAGGGCGTAATGCAAGGACTGCCTGGGGGTGGAGCCGCACAGCGATACCGCCTGTGGCATGCAGAACAAATGCATATGTACATATGATACCTGAACCGGCAGACCGCAGGAAGTAATAACTATGACAAATGGCCTTGATAATATGCGTACTAATTGAAACCGAGGGTCTAGCCAGAATACCTGACAGGCTAATGTTACTAAAAAAGTCGCCTGACCCGCATGGCAGGTGACCCTTGCCAGGCTGAGCTCCGTTGTGGAAGAGTACACCTGGGGAAGCGTGGCAGACAATGGATGCACCACCAACAGACTTTGGAAAGTGGCCTGCACCGGGTGAACAAAGAAGCAGATATGGGTGTGAGACATTTGGGCCAATCAACCTGGATGCGCAGAAGTTCAACCCACCAGGTAGATCACCAGGCAGGACGAAAAACAGTCATCGTGCCCCGAAGCCATGGGGCCGAAGCAGTCATCGTGCCCCCCAAGCCATGGAGCCGAAGCGGTCATCGTGCCCCCAAAGCCATGGAGCCGAAGCGGTCATCGTGCCCCCGAAGCCGTGGAGCCGAAGCGGTCATCGAGCCCCCGAAGCCGTGGAGCCGAGCGGTCATCGTGCCCCGAAGCCATGGAGCCGAAGCAGTCATCTTGCCCCGAAGCCATGGAGCCGGAGCGGTCATCGTGCTCCCGAAGCCATGGAGCCGAAGCGGTCATCGTGCTCCCGAAGCCATGGAGCCGAAGCAGTCATCTTGCCCCGAAGCCATGGAGCGAAGCGGTCATCGTGCTCCCGAAGCCATGGAGCGAAGCGGTCATCGTGCCCCGAGCGATGGAGCGAAGCAGTCATTGTGCCCCGAAGCGATGGAGCCGAAGCAGTCATCTTGCCCCGAAGCCATGGAGCCGAGCGGTCATCATGCTCCCGAAGCAATGGAGCGAGCGGTCATCGTGCCCCGAGCGATGGAGCGAAGCAGTCATTGTGCCCCGAGCGATGGAGCAGAAGCAGTCATTGTGCCCCGGAGCCATAACAATCATCGTGCCCCGGAGCCATAGCAGTCATCGTGCCCCGAAGCCATGGAGCCGAAGCAGTCATCGTGCCCCGAAGCCATGGAGCCGAAGCAGTCGTCGTTCCCCAAAGCCATGGAGCCGAAGCAGTCATCGAGCCCGCAGCCATAGGAGCGAGTAGACATCGAGCCCCGACGCCATGGAGCCGAAGCAATCATCATGCCCCGAAGCCATGGGGTTCGAAGCAGTCATCATGCCCCGAAGCCATGGGGCCGAAGCAGTCGTTGTTCCCCCAAAGCTATAGGGGCGAAGCAGACATCGATCCCCAAGCCATAGGGGTGAAGCGGTCATCGAGCCTCCGAAGCCATAGAGCCGAAGCAGTCATCGTGCCCCCGAAGCCATGGAGCCGAAGCAGTCGTTGTGCCCCCGGAGCCATGGAGCCGAAACAGTCATCGTGCCCCCGAAACCATAGCAGTCATTGTGCCCCCGAAGCCATGGGGCCGAAGCAGTCATCGTGCCCCCGAAGCCATGGAGCCGAAGCAGTCATCGTGCCCCGAAGCCATGGAGCCGAAGCAGTCATCATGCCCCTGAAGCCATGGAGCCGAAGCAGTCGTTGTGCCCCGGAGCCATGGAGCCGAAACCGTCATCGTGCCCCGAAACCATAGCAGTCATTGTGCCCCCGAAGCCATGGGGCCGAAGCAGTCATCGTGCCCCGAAGCCATGGAGCCGAAGCAGTCATCGTGCCCCTGAAGCCATGGAGCCGTAGCAGTCGTCATTCCCCCAAAGCCATGGGGCCGAAGCAATCATCATGCCCCGAAGCCATGGGGCCAGAGCAGTCAGCGAGCCCTCAAAGCCATGGGGCCGAAACAGTCAGGGGCCCCCAAGCAATGGGCCAAGCAGTCATGGGGTCCCCAAGCCATGAAGCAAAAGCGAACATGGGGCCCCCAAATCCTAAGGCCAAGTAATCATAGGGCCCCCAAGCCATGAGGGCCAAGCCACCGTAGGGGGCCCCCACAGCCATGAGGCCAAAGCAAACATGGGCCCCGAAGCAATGAGGCCACAGAAATCGCGAGGACCTCAAGTCATGAGGCCAAGCAGCCATGGGGCCCACAAGGCATGCGGCCATGCAGACATGCGGACCCTAGCGCCATGAGCCCAAGGCAAACATGGGACCCCCAGAGCCATGAGACCAAAGCAGTCATGAGGTCCCCAAGCCGTGAGGCCAAGGTAGTCCTCGGGACCCCGATGCCAAGGGGCCGAGCGGTCATTATGCCCCGACACCATGGGGTCGAAACGGTCATGGAATCCCTACTCCCTGAGGCCAGCCGTTATGGGGCCTCCGCAGCCATGAGGCCAAAGCAATCAAGGGTCGCCGCGGCCTTGCGGCCCAAGCAATTAAGGGGCCCCTGCGGCCTTGCGGGCAAAGCAATTAAGGGGCCCCTGCGGCCATGAGGCCGTCCGAGATGTGCGTGATGAGTAAAGGTAAATAAGAGTGAGCCCAACATGATGGAAAAAGCAACTACTAGGATGATTGGGACGTCTAAAGTAGCCTGGAAAGGAACAAGACTACTGACAGGTATGGACATTAGTAATCCGAACAACGAGCATAAGCATAAAACTAAAACCAGCCATATAACTTAAAAATGCAAACGTGGAATATGAAACTGAGAAGAGAGAGTACAACCAAAACCTGATGCATTGCGATTTGCAAAGTCCCTTGTCGCGACAAACAACTGAAAAACTTGAAAGAAACAGTAGTGAGTCGGAAGCTCAAACCCTAATGACCCACTGGCCCCAGCTGAGAGGCTGTTTATTGAACTGGGGCAGTGGGAACAATCTTAGTGAATACAAACCAGAAGTAAAGGGAGCAGACAGGATTTTTTTTTTTTTTTGCTTGCAACTAGAGCAAAGACCCACTTGATGTATACGCGCAGAAAAACCAGATGTAAAGGAAATGACCATTGATGCCCGTCATGTTTGACGGAGAGTGGCACCGGAGCCACCAGCTGCCTCAGTGTGACAATCGAATAAAACAACCGTGACGTAGAAACTGACGGGAGAATGTGGCGTGAATGGGAGCATGGTGTGCCAGCAAATGGGCGACTGTGGACCTGGAATGAGTAAAACCTAAAAACATGGTATAACCAAAATGCAGACCTGAATGTGAGCGGAGTAAGATAGCGTCGCGACAGCGAATGCATGGACACAGTTCTAGCAGGGAATGGAGTGTAGTACTAGATGTAACAGCAAGCGTGTGAACTCAGCTAGAGCGTGAAAGGAGTATTAACTTGCTGTAACAGCAGGCGTGAGATGCGGCCATGGATGGGCGGGAACATTGAGACGTAAGCGTGAAAGTGAAACCGGAGTCACAGGGGTAGTGTGAACCCCAAATCTGGCAATAGGCCAAGCGTAAAATTTGGTATGACCGCAGCCTGCAGTGAACGAGGCATAAACAAACTGTAACGGTGACATGAACGCGCTCATGCAATGGGCCTAAGCAACAGTGGACGTGTAACACCAGTCTGAGTGTGGTGCAAGCAAACATATGAAAGCAAAAGCGGTATGAATGCAAAAACAGGATGACAGAAAAATAAATAAATGCACAGGGAATAAGACAGATTTACCCACTGTTGTGACCATGCGTGGAGCGTAAACGTGATGCGAGAGCGGACGAGAGCACCGCTCAGAAATGAGCATGTTGAAAGAGCAGACATGAGAAGGCAGCGTCTCAATTGACAGGGCAAAACCTGGCGTAAAGAGTTGAAGCATACACGCAGCCCTGATTGCGGGGAGGGGCAGGTCACATGGGAAGTATATGCTATAGCAAGAGCCGTAACAAGCAACAGCTGCATCCAATCTCCATCACATGCAGCCCAGGTAAACCTTCCCTACCGCACGCAGGCTGAAGTAACTTTTAAAGCGAAACAATGTGAATGTAAAACACGTGAGATAGAAGGGGAACTAAATCAGATTACCTAAACAAACAAAGTCAAAGGAATTGTTTAACTCCGACAAAACAAACCTAAGAAGCTGAGGCGGACGATTTTGAGGCGATGGCTCCCGTTCGCAAGAAAGGTTAGATTCCAGCCGGCCGGAGAGACGGACACGGCTCAATTAACTTACATACATGGCGCACGCGTCCCTACGGTAGCCACGGGCAGAAGAAAAGCTCCATTCCAGGTCCATACTGTAGTGAAAGAAACCTCCTAGCAGAGGAAAGTGCACCCTGCTGACACACCAGCATCCCCTGTGCAACTGAGAAAACGCCCGCCCCTAGGTGAGGTTGTGCCTGGTTTAAGTAGAGCCTCCGCCCCTCCCACAAATGCAGTCTAAACAGACTGCCACACATATATATATATTGCAGTTGTTTGGCCTGCCGGTGTGTGAGAGGCTGCGGCCCACAGACTGTAGTGTGCCCACTGCCAGTGCCCACCACTCATACCATGTGGCACAGGACTTTGCATAAAAAAAGGCATTTCATTTTTACACTTTAATCTAATTTCAGTTGCCTGCCTGCCGCCAATGTGTATCAGGCCCACTTTCACTGACTGCCAGTGCCCACCACTCATACCGGGTGGCACAGTACCTTGCATGCATAGTACCACTAGTCAAAAAAAAAATGACAGGCAGATGCAGGCCGTCGTGGGGCCGTCATGGGGCTGTGATTTCCTTTGGCTCTAGGATAATGCCCAGTGTTCAGAGGCCACATACCCTGAACTCGAAAAATTCTGAGGACATAGTTGACTGGTTGCACAAGACACCCAATCTTCTACAGCTTCCACTCGGAACCTTTAAGCACCATCCCCCTCCAGCTCAGCTTCGGGCACCTCTAAAGTTACCACTCGCCCGCCCGCTGCCACTACCAACACTAGCACCATAGCCGCTTCATTTGATCTATCAGAGGATTTATTTACATATCAGTTGGAAGAAATGAGTGATGCGCAACCATTATTGACAGAGGATGTAGATAACAGGGATATGTCTCAGTCAGGCAGCATTACACACATGGACGTATGGTGTGATGATGATGATGTTGTACCCGCTGCTGCTTCCTTTACTGAGTTGTCAGATACAAGTGAAGCGGTTGATGATGACGATGTGTCCGTGGATGTCACGTGGGTGCCCGCTCAAAGAGAAGAAGAACAGGGGAAAGTTCAGATGGGGAGACAGAGAGGAGGAGGAGACGAGTTGAAAGCAGGGGAGGTCGTTGCAAGGAGCTAGTGGCACAGTCAGACAGCATGTATCGGCACCCGGGGTCAGCCAGACAGCACGCCAATCAACGCATGCTGTTGCCACCACCAGAATGCCATCATTGCAAAGCTCAACAGTGTGGCATTTTTTTTTGTGTGTCTGCCTCTGATAACAGTGATGCCATTTGCAACCTGTACCATAAGAAGCTGAGCCGTGGGAAGTCCAACACCCACCTAGGTACAACTGCTTTTCGAAGGCACATGATCTCACATCACAAACGTCTATGGGATCAACAAATGAGTACAAGCTGCACACGCCATCTTCAGCCACGTCAACCACTGCTGTCCTCTCTGCCCCCTCTCAACCACCCGCGACTCCGCCTCTGACCTTCAGCAGTTCCTGCTCATCTGCCCACAGTCAGCTGTCTGTCAAGGAAATGTTTGAGCGTAAGAAGCCAATGTCACAGAGTCACCCACTTGCCTGGCGTCTGACAGCTGGCTTGTAGGAACTCTTAGCCTGCCAGCTTTTACCATACAAGCTGGTAGAGTCTGAGGCCTTCAAAAATTTGTAGCTATTGGGACACCACAGTGGAAGGTACCCGGCCGAATTTTTTTTTCACAAAAGGCAATCCCAAGCTGTACTCTATTGTGGAAAAGTAAGTCATGGCATGTCTGGCACACAGTGTTGGGGCAAGGGTCCATCTGACCACTGATACCTGGTCTGCAAAGCAGGTCAGGGCAGGTATTTCACATACACTGCGCATTGGGTAAACCTGCTGACAGCTGCCAAGCATGGAATGCGTGGCTCTGCAGCGGAGTTGATGACACCGCCACGATTTGCAGGCAGGCCTGCTGCCACCTCCTCTACTCCTCCTATTACATCCTTCGCTAACCTCCTCGGCTGAGTCCTGTTCTGCTGCTGCGTCTTGCTCCACATCATCAACTGCACCCTCCCAGCTCCCCAGGGGCTATTCTACATCACGGATACGATAGTGTCACGCCGTCTTGGAGTTGACTTGCCTGAAAGCAGAAAGTCACACCGGACCAGCACTCCTGTCCGCCCTGAACGCACAGGTGGATCAGTGGCTGACCCCGCAGCAACTGGAGATCGGCAAAGTAATCTGTTGGCGGCATTGAATTTGGGCAAGTTGACACATGTTCCGTGCATGGCACATGTGTTGAATCTGATTGTACAACGCTTTGTGTGTAAGTACCCATGCTTACAGGACATCCTCAAGCAGGCCAAGGAGGTGTGTGCCCATTTCAGGCGTTCCGATGCCCTTTTCCGATATTCAGCAGCGAAACAACATGCCAGTGAGGTGCTTGATTTGCGACAGCCCGACACGTTGGAATTCAACACTCCTAATGTTCGACCGCCTGCTCCAACAATAAAATGCTGTCAACGAGTATTTGTATGACCGGGGTGCTAGGACAGCCTCTGCGGAGCTGGGTATTTTTTTGCCACGTTACTGGACGCTCATGCACAATGCCTGTAGGCTCATGCGTCCTTTTGAGGAGGTGACAAACCTAGTCAGTCACACCAAAGGAACCATCTGCAACCTCATCCAATTTGTTTTCTTCCTGGAGCGTGCCCTGCGAAGAGTGCTGGATTAGGCCGTAGATAAGTGTGAAGAGGAAGAGTTGTGGTCACCATCACCACCAAAAACAGCCTTATCGTCATCGCTTGCTGGACCTGCGGCAACACTGGAAGAGGAGTCTGAGGAAGAGGAGTCAGAGGAGGAATGTGGCTTTGAGGAGGAGGAAGACCAACCACAGCAGGCATCCCAGGGTGCTCGTTGTTGTCACCTATATGGGACCCGTGGTGTTGTACGTGGCTGGGTGGAAGAACAGACCTTCAATGACATCAGTGAGGACGAGGAACGGGAGATGAGTAGCTCGTCATCCAACCTTGTGCAAATGGGGTCTTTCATGCTGTCATGCCTGTTGAGGGACCCTCGTATAAAAAGGCTGAAGTAGAACTACCTGTACTGGGTGGCCACGCTACTAGACCCCCGGTATAAGCAGAAAGTGGATGAAATGTTACTGCATTACCGGAAGTCGGAAAGGATGCAGCAGTTCCAAAACAAGTTAAAAAGTATGCTTTACACAGCGTATAAATGTGATGTCACAGCACAACGGGAATCTAATAGGGGAAGAGGTAAGAGTAATCCTCCTCCTACCACAACCACGCCGGCAAGGACAGAGCGCTTTACAGGCGTGTTGTTGATGGAGCACATGCGGAGCTTTTTAAGTCCTACGCATCGCCACAGCCCATCAGGGTCCACCCTCAGAGAACGACTCGACTGACAGGTGGCAGACCACTTTGCCTTAACTGCAGATATCGACACTCTGAGGAGCGATGAACCCCTTGACTACTCGGTGTGCAGGCTTGACCTGTGGCCTGAACTATCCCAATTTGCGATAGAAATTCTGGCATGCCCGCTTCAAGTGTCCTGTCAAAAGGACCTTCAGCGCAGCAGGAGGTATTGTCACTGACAAGAAAAGTCGTGTAGGTCAAAGAAGTGTACAGTACCTCACCTTTATTAAGATGAATGAGATGTGGATACCGAAGGGACTGACAGTGGAGGATGCATTTGACTAAAAAAAGGCCTGATTAGATGCCTTGGGCTAAAAATGGTCCCCCGTTGCTGTATTTAATCTCTGAATGCCGGATGACTTGCGTGACTTCTCTGCCACCAACTAAGATTCTAGGCTGCAACAATAAACCTAAGTTTTCAGACATGTGTACATGCCTAATTTTTCTGGCCTACGGTGCTGCACTGTGACTTCAAAAACAAAACAAACAAAAAAGGCACCTTGTTGGGGTGAAAGGGATTGCGTATCACAATGAAGCGATCACCTCTATGAGTGTGTTGGCAATGTTGTCACACCCCAGATGATGAGGTCGTTGCTTCATTGTGAACAGACCAAAAGCGATCGGCTGGATAATTTTTCATAGAAAAACATTAATTTTCTTTGTGATCATCTAAGGTGATCATTACAGCCTACTAGGCCAACAATGGGCCCACACTGCAGAATCGTTGTTTTCTGGGTCACTTAACTGTCACTAAACTACCTCAGCACGACCATAGGCTTTGAAAAACTGCCATCGCCTGCAATCTCCCAAACGTGCACACGAGCACAGTCATTACTACACCAAGATTGACGCATAGAGGAATAAAATTTATGTCATGAGTGTGTCAACTATTGACAACTCTTTGCGGTTGTCTAAAATCTATTCGATACACGTCCACTGATAGGGGACGTAACAGGGATTAAACTGATAGGAATAGTACTAGTTAACACACCACTCATATAGGGTTGCATAGTACATTGCATGGCGCACGTGCAGTGCCCCAAATTGGAAGTAACAGGACCGACCAAGCTTCTTTTTCCATCTCCCGGTTCCTAAAATCTATTCTATACACGTCCCCTGATAGGGGACGTAATAGGGATTAAACTGATAAAAAATAGTACTACTGATTACTGAACACACCACTCATATAGGGTGGCACAGTACATTGCGCGAGGAAGAGACCTTCAGTGACATCAGTGAGGACAAGGAACGGGACATGGCTAGCTTGGTATCCAACCTTGTGCAAATGGGGAGTTTGCGGTTGGGCAAATGGACTGCTTGCGGTACGTTAAACGGGGAGTTTGGTCTGTCACAGTTAGGTCTGTCACTGTGAAGCGGTCGTAACCCTTACACTACCTGATCGATACAACATCATACCTGATCGTATACACACACTGGATGTTTTAATGCACGTTATTCCAAACAATTTAGGAATGTTAGGTAATTTTTGCCCTTTATGGATTAAAACCCGACCACTATGTAATTTTCCATGGGAGTTTTGCCATGGATCCCCCTCCGGCATGCCACAGTCCAGGCGTTAGTCCCCTATATCTATAAAAGTGTAATCGTAAGCACCAAGAATGTTGGTATAATCACTACATTAATGGAGAAATGCATAGTTAGATGTGACAATGATGGTAAGAGGTAAGATTGGCAGTGATATATGTGAACAGCCAAAATAATAAACGGAGATCGTGAAAAGGGAATACCATTATTTGACAGCATGAAAAAATAGGTAAAGAGCAGTGGTAAACAAGGTGAGAGAAAATAAAGGTAAATCGACACAACAATTGATAATAGAAAAATATGAGTGAAAAGCAACCGTACCATAAGTGCGGTACATGCATGAATCTATTTGTCTGGTATAGATTTACATCTGCTTTAATATAATGCATTGTTGCTTACCATGTATGTAGCTGTTGGCTGCCTGGTATAGCACCTACTCCTATTGCTGACCGCACTTTTGCACTTGCACTTTATTTACTTTTTGTCCATCAATCATGCACCACCAGCCCTATTTTATGTAATTGTGCTTATATATTGTGTTATGTACCAAATGTCCAGACTTCAAGGGCACTATAAATCGTCATTCGCATGCTCCTCCAACACTGTCTCCTCCTCCCCCTTGTCCTCCTTGTCGTGGCCGTCCTCCTTGTCGTCGTCCCCCTCCCCTCCTCATCCTCTTCCTCCCCCTCCTCTAACTTAAGCTACTCATCTTCCTCCTGCTCCCCCATGGAACTTTCTCCTCGTGGTTCCCCAACAGTGACAAGCAGCAAGACGCACTAGGTGATCTTCCTCTCCCATTGTCCCCTCCTGCATGAGTATCAGTGTTTTTTTTAACACAAATATAATGGAAATGAGGTAGTTCTGGCTGCAGATGTCCCTGCTTAGGAATTTTGTGGCCTCTTCAAAGGGCTTCGGCACACTACAGGCATCTCAGACCATCTTCTATTGCCGAATCTGAAAATGACACATGCTCCCTACATTTCACGATTCTGTCTGGTGCATGACAGTCAATCACTGCTCTCCACTGCTCATAGAGCCTTTATAGCATGTGCAGTGTAAAATTCCAGCGAGTCGGCACGTCGCTGATCATGTGGTGTAACAGCAGACCGTTTTGACGCTGCAGGTCCAGGAGAACATTTTGTGGCACATAGGAATGGCTGAAATAATTGCACAGCTTTCTTGACTTTGCCAGAACTGTGCACAGACCAGTGAACTTTTTCAAGAAGCTTTGGACCACAAGGTTAATAACGTGTGCCATAAAAGGATCATGTATCATTCGGCCCAGGTTCAGTGCGGCTACTATGTTGGTACCATTGTCGCTCATGACCTTGCCAGCTTGGAGGTAGCAGGAAGACAGCCAGGGTGCTGTTTGCTGCCTGATATACTTCAGCAACCGCTCGCCTGTGTGGCTGCTCTTGCCAAGGCAGACCAAGTCCAACACCACATAGCAGTGTTTAACCACTACAGGACCGCCTAACGCACGGATGCGTCTGACCGGCGGTCCTGTTGCTCTGCCTGGACGCATCCGTGTGTCATCTCGCGATACGCGAGATTTCCTGTGAACGTGCGCGCGCAAGTCTCGCCAGTTATACTGCATCCTGCCAGCGATGATCCATCGCTGGCAGGCTGTAGATGCGAAATAAATCGCATCAAAGAGCTATATCAGACGCTGTTTTGTTAACAGCGTCTAATATACGTGCTACCTGGTCCTCTGGTGGTCCCATTTGCTGGGATCGACCACCAGAGGACCAGGTAGCTATGTAAAGTTTCACCAAGCACCACACTACACTACCCCCCGCCACTTATTAACCCCTTGTTAACCCCTTGATCACCCCATATAGACTCCCTGATCACCCCCCTGTCACTGATCACCCCCCTGTAAGGCTCCATTCAGACGTCCATATGTGTTTTGCAGATCAGTGAATCCACGGATCCGCGGATCTGATCCACGGATCTGCGGATCCGCAGATCCTCAAAATACGGACACCGGCCGTAATCTGCATTTTGCAGATCCGTACATTGCCAGAACTATATAGAAAATACCTTTTCTTGTCCACAATTGCGGACAAGAATAGGACATGTTCTATATTATTGCGGACGGAAGTGCAGACCCGGAAGTGCGGATCCGTAATTCCGGATCCGAGCGGGACAAAGTCTGTCCCCATAGAAATGAATGGGTCCGCAATTCCGTTCCGCAAACAGAATTGCGGACGTGTGAATGGGGCATAAGGGTCCCTTATCACCGCCAGTTAGTTAGCTACTTGTTAGGTAGTTAGCGCCCACCGCACCGCAGTCACTGATTTTGGTAGAGATATTTTTATCCACGATGATCGATGCGAATGAAGAAATCTGTGCCGTTAATTAATTTTTTTTTTTCAGACCGAGGCTGAATGGAAAAAAAAAATCTCATTACCCGTATGCTCAATATAAGGAGAATCGCAGAAACTCCTAATGCTGGCCATACATGTAATGATTGCGGAGACCCTCAAATGCCAGGGCAGTACAAACACCCCACATGTGACCCCATTTTAGAAAGAAGACACCCCAAGGTATTCCGTGAGGGGTATGGTGAGTTCATGCAAAATTTTATTTTTTGTCACAAGTTAGTGGAATATGAGACTTTGTAAAAATATATATATATATATAGAAGATGAAAAATGAGAAAGCAGCACACTTAGCAATAGCGGGTGCAAAGCCTGCCGACGACCAGCAACAAGGTCCTCAGATAGTGGTTCAAAAAATTGCAAAGCAGCACTCCAATCTTCAAACGTGCAAGTGTTTATTCAGCCCAGCGTGGCAACGTTTCAATTGTTCACTACAATCTTTCTCAAGCCATACTAAATGAAGTGCTCAGTGCAGTATATATAATCAAGTCACATGATCATCAATTAATTGGTAATAAAAGCATGATTACAATAAAGTGTACACAAATAAAGTTGTAAAGTGCTAAATTGTGCCAAATGTGCAAAATACAAAGATGAATATATGTGAAAAGTGCGTATTCTTCATACAATACATTTCTCCTTTAGTGTAAGCCTATTACATAGTTGATTGACTCAAATCCCACAGGTGCATAAAATAATTAATAATTGTAATAAAAAGACAATCTCACAGCGGGTGGAAATATCACAGGATCCTGGACGGCGTCTGACAAAGTACAGCCCGCATGCGCGGGATTCGCAAGTCTCGCGGACCTTCTCGTATATCAAACTTATTGCCCTCAATGGAGATGGTGTTCACGGGTTTCACGTTGTCTCTGCGGCTGCGCTGGACTTGAAAGGTCTCGCGATCATTGTATTGCAAAACACTCTAACCCGGGCCATATCAAGTATGGCGACCCCGGCATCTCAAGTGTAATGCGCATGTCACATATCACTACTCCGATCCACATCCCATATATAAACAATCAGCGTGCACCTATAGATATTTAATGGGGACATAGGAATGTCCAGAAAACTGGACTCGCCATGGTACCCACATATCCAGATTGGCCGCTCACATTCAAAATTCCCCATTTACGTGTGTATTGCAAGTGACAGGTTCAACTAAGAGACCGAACCCGCCATATCCTGCCAACACCCTTGGGGCAAACACATACATGACAACCACCGTCGCTAGGTAAACCTGTCAGTTAGGGATACATGAAAAGACCTGTCATAGTCATCATGTACAATCCCCTTCTTCCAGTCACCTGTTGCTAGGTGATTAAACTCATATCTCTCATTCATCTCGGAGTATTCAAATAAAGACTAGAAAAATAATAAAGAAAATAAGCCGCGGAGAGAACCTGACCCCCATGTTATCTAATAATATTTTTCATAACTCATATGGCACCCGGTCCTGCAGATATCCTTCCATCTGTGAGAGTGTCCATTGCTTGAAAAAATCTGAAAATAATGATATCAACCAATTAGTCATGATTATCCATTAAAGAGATTTTTATATAAAAAAACTTTTTATAAAAAAGAGAGCAAGACTACTGAACACATCATTTTAGTCTTCCTCCCAGGTATGATTATAGTGGGAATACAACTGCAGGCGAATCAAGGTACAGCATCCTATGTCACACGGAAATCTACATTGAGTCCCCTAGGTTTAAGGGTCTCCAATGTATAGATCCAATACAATTCTTTATTTTTAATAACTTGACTCTATCTCCCCCTCTTCGTGTCAATGGGATATGATCTATGACTCTAAATCTTAAATCCCTTTCCGTATGTCCTGCTTCCTTGAAATGCCTGGAGACTGGGAGATCCATCTTCTGCTTTCTAATGGAGTAACGATGTTGGTTAATCCTGGTCTTAACATCCCAGGTCGTCTCCCCACATACCATAAGGAACATGGACATGTAAGCATGTATACAACATATGTGGAATCACATGTCAATAGGGATCTGATCTTAATCTCTTTCCCTGTCGATGGATTAGAGAATGTATTGCCTCGGATCAACAGTGAGCAATTTACACAATTGAAGCACGGGTAACATCCCGTCTTTTGGATACCAAACAGACCTCTTTCCCTTATTTTAGAAGGTCCAACATCCGACCTGACTATTTTGTCCCCAAGGTTGCTACTTCTCCGATATGAGAACAATGGAGGTGTTTGAAACTCCTGAATCTGTGGAAAACTCGATGTCAGAATACCCCAATGTTTCCTAACCACCTTCGCTATATTATTACTTTCACTACTGTATTCTGATATAAACGGAATCCTTTTGATTTTTCTTTAGATGTTTTTATACTTTTCTCATTCTCAATTTTTTAATACTTTGATCAATCAATCCCCTGGGATAACCCCTTGCTCGAAATTTGGCACTCATCTGATCAAATCTCTGCCTCTTCATCTCAGCATCCTCCACAATCCTATCCACCCTCACCAACTGGCTGTAAGGTAAGGATTTCACCATTGAGGGGGATGGTTACTTTCATATTTTAATAGTGTGTTTTTGTCTGTCTTCTTGACATAAAGGTCACTAACCAGACGCCCCTCCTTGATGGAAACCTCCGTATCCAAAAACTGTATCTTCTCATATGAGTGTGTTAATGTAAATTTCACTGTTGGATCCATATCATTTAGAAATATGTGGAATGCCTGGAGGTCCAACGCAGCGCCCACCCACACCAAAAGATGTCATCTATATAACGCCACCACCCCAGCACATGGCTGAAGTGGTGGCTCCTGTACACAAATGTGTCCTCCAGGTGGGTCATATAGATATTGGCGTAGGTGGGCGCCACATTGGACCCCATCGCAGTCCCACGCAATTGTACATACCAATTGTCTCTGAACAAAAAATAATTTCGTGTCAGTATAAACTGAAGTAATTGGATCAAAAATTGTTTGCACTCAGGAGTAAAGCTACTATTAACCAAACATCTCTCCACTGCTGCTATACCTCGTATATGGTCTATAGAGGTGTATAAACTGCTGACATCAAATGATGCCAGCAGAGCCCCTTCAGGTATTTGTATCTCCCTGATCTTATCTAAAAAATCTGAGGTATCTCGCACATATGACTTGGCATTGATAGCATATTCTCTTAGTATCTTATCAAGAAAAACCGCCACATTGCAAAACAAGGAACCCCTCCCAGACACAATTGGGCGTCCGGGGGGGTTTCTTAGATCCTTATGGATCTTAGGTAGGGTGTACAGGATGGGTGTAACAGGTTTATCACAGTATAAAAACTGAAAAAGTTTATCATCAATAATCCCCGCATTGCGGGCTTCACTCAAAATAAGTTTAAGTTCCCTTAAAAAAATAAATTTCGGATCCTGTGCTACCCTCCTGTACACCTGTTCATCCATCAGTTGTCCTTCATTTGATGTCAGCAGTTTATACACCTCTATAGACCATATACGAGGTATAGCAGCAGTGGAGAGATGTTTGGTTAATAGTAGCTTTACTCCTGAGTGCAAACAATTTTTGATCCAATTACTTCAGTTTATACTGACACGAAATTATTTTTTGTTCAGAGACAATTGGTATGTACAATTGCGTGGGACTGCGATGGGGTCCAATGTGGCGCCCACCTACGCCAATATCTATATGACCCACCTGGAGGACACATTTGTGTACAGGAGCCACCACTTCAGCCATGTGCTGGGGTGGTGGCGTTATATAGATGACATCTTTTGGTGTGGGTGGGCGCTCGTTGGACCTCCAGGCATTCCACATATTTCTAAATGATATGGATCCAACAGTGAAATTTACATTAACACACTCATATGAGAAGATACAGTTTTTGGATACGGAGGTTTCCATCAAGGAGGGGCGTCTGGTTAGTGACCTTTATGTCAAGAAGACAGACAAAAACACACTATTAAAATATGAAAGTAACCATCCCTCAATGGTGAAATCCTTACCTTACAGCCAGTTGGTGAGGGTGGATAGGATTGTGGAGGATGCTGAGATGAAGAGGCAGAGATTTGATCAGATGAGTGCCAAATTTCGAGCAAGGGGTTATCCCAGGGGATTGATTGATCAAAGTATTAAAAAATTGAGAATGAGAAAAGTATAAAAACATCTAAAGAAAAATCAAAAGGATTCCGTTTATATCAGAATACAGTAGTGAAAGTAATAATATAGCGAAGGTGGTTAGGAAACATTGGGGTATTCTGACATCGAGTTTTCCACAGATTCAGGAGTTTCAAACACCTCCATTGTTCTCATATCGGAGAAGTAGCAACCTTGGGGACAAAATAGTCAGGTCGGATGTTGGACCTTCTAAAATAAGGGAAAGAGGTCTGTTTGGTATCCAAAAGACGGGATGTTACCCGTGCTTCAATTGTGTAAATTGCTCACTGTTGATCCGAGGCAATACATTCTCTAATCCATCGACAGGGAAAGAGATTAAGATCAGATCCCTATTGACATGTGATTCCACATATGTTGTATACATGCTTACATGTCCATGTTCCTTATGGTATGTGGGGAGACGACCTGGGATGTTAAGACCAGGATTAACCAACATCGTTACTCCATTAGAAAGCAGAAGATGGATCTCCCAGTCTCCAGGCATTTCAAGGAAGCAGGACATACGGAAAGGGATTTAAGATTTAGAGTCATAGATCATATCCCATTGACACGAAGAGGGGGAGATAGAGTCAAGTTATTAAAAATAAAGAATTGTATTGGATCTATACATTGGAGACCCTTAAACCTAGGGGACTCAATGTAGATTTCCGTGTGACATAGGATGCTGTACCTTGATTCGCCTGCAGTTGTATTCCCACTATAATCATACCTGGGAGGAAGACTAAAATGATGTGTTCAGTAGTCTTGCTCTCTTTTTTATAAAAAGTTTTTTTATATAAAAATCTCTTTAATGGATAATCATGACTAATTGGTTGATATCATTATTTTCAGATTTTTTCAAGCAATGGACACTCTCACAGATGGAAGGATATCTGCAGGACCGGGTGCCATATGAGTTATGAAAAATATTATTAGATAACATGGGGGTCAGGTTCTCTCCGCGGCTTATTTTCTTTATTATTTTTCTAGTCTTTATTTGAATACTCCGAGATGAATGAGAGATATGAGTTTAATCACCTAGCAACAGGTGACTGGAAGAAGGGGATTGTACATGATGACTATGACAGGTCTTTTCATGTATCCCTAACTGACAGGTTTACCTAGCGACGGTGGTTGTCATGTATGTGTTTGCCCCAAGGGTGTTGGCAGGATATGGCGGGTTCGGTCTCTTAGTTGAACCTGTCACTTGCAATATACACGTAAATGGGGAATTTTGAATGTGAGCGGCCAACCTGGATATGTGGGTACCATGGCGAGTCCAGTTTTCTGGACATTCCTATGTCCCCATTAAATATCTATAGGTGCACGCTGATTGTTTATATATGGGATGTGGATCGGAGTAGTGATATGTGACATGCGCATTACACTTGAGATGCCGGGGTCGCCATACTTGATATGGCCCGGGTTAGAGTGTTTTGCAATACAATGATCGCGAGACCTTTCAAGTCCGCGCAGCCGCAGAGACAACGTGAAACCCGTGAACACCATCTCCATTGAGGGCAATAAGTTTGATATACGAGAAGGTCCGCGAGACTTGCGAATCCCGCGCATGCGGGCTGTACTTTGTCAGACGCCGTCCAGGATCCTGTGATATTTCCACCCGCTGTGAGATTGTCTTTTTATTACAATTATTAATTATTTTATGCACCTGTGGGATTTGAGTCAATCAACTATGTAATAGGCTTACACTAAAGGAGAAATGTATTGTATGAAGAATACGCACTTTTCACATATATTCATCTTTGTATTTTGCACATTTGGCACAATTTAGCACTTTACAACTTTATTTGTGTACACTTTATTGTAATCATGCTTTTATTACCAATTAATTGATGATCATGTGACTTGATTATATATACTGCACTGAGCACTTCATTTAGTATGGCTTGAGAAAGATTGTAGTGAACAATTGAAACGTTGCCACGCTGGGCTGAATAAACACTTGCACGTTTGAAGATTGGAGTGCTGCTTTGCAATTTTTTGAACCACTATCTGAGGACCTTGTTGCTGGTCGTCGGCAGGCTTTGCACCCGCTATTGCTAAGTGTGCTGCTTTCTCATTTTTCATCTTCTATATATTCGCAACAGAGGAGCTGAGCACCGTAAACATGGACTCTTTGGATAATCACAGCCCAGATGTCTTTTCCTACTCCAGGGATGATGAGGAGAGAATACTTCAGGGGGCGATGCGAGATACAGCATTCTTGTCCACTCCTAATCTGACTGAAATCAAGAAAGGGTATGAATATGACTCTAAACGACTGATTAACATTGAAATGCATATGTCGACTTTGTATGAATATTATCGCCAGCATAGAATACCAAGGGGCATGAGGTCACATCTAAGACCCGACCTGATTTTTCAGAATAATGAATTTTGCAACCGTTTTATAGCGATTTCAAATAAGTATTCGTTTGATTTCATCTTATTGAACATTGAATTTTTACAAAAAGAACTGTCTCTGATTCAAGCAAAGGTTGCTCAGTGGGTTCAGCAATTAAAGGTGTTGCTCTCAGAGGAGGATCTAGATGGGTATCTTTTGCAATGTAAAGACTTTTTGGATAAATTTAAGGAAGAACTCCAGGATAAAAAAAGAAAGAAATGGATGAGAGATAATGAAGACTACACCAATGGTTACATTTATAATTGGCAAAATGATATGAAGAAAGCACGACGGACGGGCAATGATAAGAGAAACCTGAATAGTGGTACACCAAATAGGATGACAGGTGGTGACCTATCGTATGATGTAGGGTCTGGTGATAGGAATATGTCTTTACACTATTCTTTTTCTAGACAAATCTCCAGGTCCATCCGCACCAGAAAGGGGAGGCCGACGCCAGCATAGAGGGAGGAAAAGGGAAAGCATCCAGACCTCAAAGGAACAGACAGACCCAAAAAAGGAGGATATTGTGGTAAATATTTCTTCCAGTACTTTAGATCCTGAACAACAACTAGTTTTGAATAAGGGCTTATCGTTTTGCCCGTCAAAGAGAACGGATTGGTTTAATACAGAAGTTGATATTCAAAGGTTTTTCCGTGCCATTAAACTGAAGATCATCTTTGCACAAAATGAACGAGGAGAGCAGCCTAGTAGAGAACCTGACACTGAATTAAGTCTCTCAAATGTTGGACTTTTTTGAAAAGTGACTTTTTACCCATAGTCAATAATCCGGCAATTGAGGCATTCCAATTGGCGGTCAAACGGGATTTGGACTTAGTAAAAGAACACTCGTGTAATGTCCCTTTAAGGAGGGCCAATATCGCTCGGGCGAAATCCGGGCATTGAATTCTCTGTCCAAGGACCACAGTCTCACCATCAAATCAGCTGATAAGGGTGGTGGGATTGTGGTCATGGACACTGTGGCCTATATTCAAGAAATTGAAGGACAACTGATGGATGAACAGGTGTACAGGAGGGTAGCACAGGATCCGAAATTTATTTTTTTAAGGGAACTTAAACTTATTTTGAGTGAAGCCCGCAATGCGGGGATTATTGATGATAAACTTTTTCAGTTTTTATACTGTGATAAACCTGTTACACCCATCCTGTACACCCTACCCAAGATCCATAAGGATCTAAGAAACCCCCGGACGCCCAATTGTGTCTGGGAGGGGTTCCTTGTTTTGCAATGTGGCGGTTTTTCTTGATAAGATACTAAGAGAATATGCTATCAATGCCAAGTCATATGTGCGAGATACCTCAGATTTTTT
The DNA here is from genome assembly GCA_033119425.1 of Bufotes viridis. Lineage (NCBI taxonomy): Eukaryota > Metazoa > Chordata > Amphibia > Anura > Bufonidae > Bufotes > Bufotes viridis. Next base: position 269,984,559 of record CM065589.1, read on the forward strand.
AGATAAGATCAGGGAGATACAAATACCTGAAGGGGCTCTGCTGGCATCATTTGATGTCAGCAGTTTATACACCTCTATAGACCATATACGAGGTATAGCAGCAGTGGAGAGATGTTTGGTTAATAGTAGCTTTACTCCTGAGTGCAAACAATTTTTGATCCAATTACTTCAGTTTATACTGACACGAAATTATTTTTTGTTCAGAGACAATTGGTATGTACAATTGCGTGGGACTGCGATGGGGTCCAATGTGGCGCCCACCTCACGCCAATATCTATATGACCCACCTGGAGGACACATTTGTGGACAGGAGCCACCACTTCAGCCATGTGCTGGGGTGGTGGCGTTATATAGATGACATCTTTTGGTGTGGGTGGGCGCTCGTTGGACCTCCAGGCATTCCACATATTTCTAAATGATATGGATCCAACAGTGAAATTTACATTAACACACTCATATGAGAAGATACAGTTTTTGGATACGGAGGTTTCCATCAAGGAGGGGCGTCTGGTTAGTGACCTTTATGTCAAGAAGACAGACAAAAACACACTATTAAAATATGAAAGTAACCATCCCCCCTCAATGGTGAAATCCTTACCTTACAGCCAGTTGGTGAGGGTGGATAGGATTGTGGAGGATGCTGAGATGAAGAGGCAGAGATTTGATCAGATGAGTGCTAAATTTCGAGCAAGGGGTTATCCCAGGGGATTGATTGATCAAAGTATTAAAAAAATTGAGAATGAGAAAAGTATAAAAACATCTAAAGAAAAAATCAAAAGGATTCCGTTTATATCAGAATACAGTAGTGAAAGTAATAATATAGCGAAGGTGGTTAGGAAACATTGGGGTATTCTGACATCGAGTTTTCCACAGATTCAGGAGTTTCAAACACCTCCATTGTTTTCATATCGGAGAAGTAGCAACCTTGGGGACAAAATAGTCAGGTCGGATGTTGGACCTTCTAAAATAAGGGTAAGAGGTCTGTTTGGTATCCAAAAGACGGGATGTTACCCGTGCTTCAATTGTGTAAATTGCTCACTGTTGATCCGAGGCAATACATTCTCTAATCCATCGACAGGGAAAGAGATTAAGATCAGATCCCTATTGACATGTGATTCCACATATGTTGTATACATGCTTACATGTCCATGTTCCTTATGGTATGTGGGGGAGACGACCTGGGATGTTAAGACCAGGATTAACCAACATCGTTACTCCATTAGAAAGCAGAAGATGGATCTCCCAGTCTCCAGGCATTTCAAGGAAGCAGGACATACGGAAAGGGATTTAAGATTTAGAGTCATAGATCATATCCCATTGACACGAAGAGGGGGAGACAGAGTCAAGTTATTAAAAAATAAAGAATTGTATTGGATCTATACATTGGAGACCCTTAAACCTAGGGGACTCAATGTAGATTTCCGTGTGACATAGGATGCTGTACCTTGATTCGCCTGCAGTTGTATTCCCACTATAATCATACCTGGGAGGAAGACTAAAATGATGTGTTCAGTAGTCTTGCTCTCTTTTTTTTATAAAAAAGTTTTTTTATATAAAAAATCTCTTTAATGGATAATCATGACTAATTGGTTGATATCATTATTTTCAGATTTTTTCAAGCAATGGACACTCTCACAGATGGAAGGATATCTGCAGGACCGGGTGCCATATGAGTTATGAAAAATATTATTAGATAACATGGGGGTCAGGTTCTCTCCGCGGCTTATTTTCTTTATTTTTTCCAGTCTTTATTTGAATACTCCGAGATGAATGAGAGATATGAGTTTAATCACCTAGCAACAGGTGACTGGAAGAAGGGGATTGTACATGATGACTATGACAGGTCTTTTCATGTATCCCTAACTGACAGGTTTACCTAGCGACGGTGGTTGTCATGTATGTGTTTGCCCCAAGGGTGTTGGCAGGATATGGCGGGTTCGGTCTCCTAGTTGAACCTGTCACTTGCAATACACACGTAAATGGGGAATTTTGAATGTGAGCGGCCAATCTGGATATGTGGGTACCATGGCGAGTCCAGTTTTCTGGACATTCCTATGCCCCCATTAAATATCTATAGGTGCACGCTGATTGTTTATATATGGGATGTGGATCGGAGTAGTGATATGTGACATGCGCATTACACTTGAGATGCCGGGTCGCCATACTTGATATGGCCCGGGTTAGAGTGTTTTGCAATACAATGATCGCGAGACCTTTCAAGTCCTGCGCAGCCGCAGAGACAACGTGAAACCCGTGAACACCATCTCCATTGAGGGCAATAAGTTTGATATACGAGAAGGTCCGCGAGACTTGCGAATCCCGCGCATGCGGGCTGTACTTTGTCAGACGCCGTCCAGGATCCTGTGATATTTCCACCCGCTGTGAGATTGTCTTTTTATTACACTTATTAATTATTTTATGCACCTGTGGGATTTGAGTCAATCAACTATGTAATAGGCTTACACTAAAGGAGAAATGTATTGTATGAAGAATACGCACTTTTCACATATATTCATCTTTGTATTTTTGCACATTTGGCACAATTTAGCACTTTACAACTTTATTTGTGTACACTTTATTGTAATCATGCTTTTATTACCAATTAATTGATGATCATGTGACTTGATTATATATACTGCACTGAGCACTTTATTTAGTATGGCTTGAGAAAGATTGTAGTGAACAATTGAAACGCTGCCACGCTGGGCTGAATAAACACTTGCACGTTTGAAGATTGGAGTGCTGCTTTGCAATTTTTTGAACCACTATATATATATATATGTATATATATATATATGTATATATATATATATATATATATATATATATATATATATATATAAATTTCCGCTAACTTGTGAAAAAAAAAATGAAATGATACATGAACTCACCATGCCCCTCCGTGAATACTTTGGGGGGGTTTTCTTTCTAAAATGGTGTCATTTGGGGGGTATTTATACTTTCCAGACATTCTAGCACCTGAAGAAACATGACAGGTGCTCAGAAAGTCAGAGCTGCTTCAAAATGTGGAAATTCACTTTTTTGCACCATAGTTTGTAAACGCTATAACTTTTACCCAAACCAATAAATATACACTTATTGGATTTTTTTTTTTATCAAAGACATGTAGAACAATAAATTTTGCAAAAAATTTATATAGAAATGTAGTTATTTTTTGAAAAATTTTACAACAGAAAGTTAAAAATGTCATTTTTTTGCAAAAATGTCGCTCATTTTTGATTAATAGCAAAAAAAGTTAAAATGTCAGCAGCAATAAAATACCACCAAATGAAATCTCTTTTATTGAGAAGAAAAGAAGGTAAAATTCATTTGGGTGGTAAGTTGCATGACGGAGCCATAAACGGTGAAAGTAGTGTAGTGCAGAATTGTAAAAAGTGGCCTGGTCATTAAGAGTGTTTAAGCTAGGGGGGCTGAGGTGGTTAACCAGACACTTGTGATCGGAGGGAGTGGCAATGCTTTGCCCTTCTGCAGTTGGACATGACAGGGTTTCCATGGAAGAGGAGGCAGATAAGTGCCTGGTCTGAAATCCAGGCTGATAAAGGCTTGGGGTACCAAAAGGAGCTGGCCAGGATGCTGGGTTGCTGCCTCGCCAATAAAAACATTGAGTCACTGGGCCATGAAGGACATGTATTGCCCCTGGCCATACGTCCTGCTCTAGGTGTCCAGGTGCCCATGATGTGCAAGGTGCTTCAGAGGGACAGCTGCAGCAGGGCCGGTTCTAGGTGAAGTGGGGCCCTGGGGCGAAAAACAATAAGGCCCCCCCCCATGTCACGTCATCACCCCCTTCGCATCACCTTATTCCCCCCTCCCCCCCTCCATGGCAGCATACTCCCCTCCTCCAGAATGGCACATTTCTCCCCCTCCAATTCACGTCATCACCCCCTCCTTTTTACATCACCCCCTTCGCGTCACATTATTTCCCCCCCCCCCTTCCATGGCAGCATACAGAAATACAGCGCCCCATACCTCTTACATTCAGTGACGTCTCCTTTGATGTAGATGTTGTCTGTCCTCGTCTTCTCCTTTCAGACCTTCAGACCAGACCACCATTTTGTTGCCCTTTTCCAGCTCTGCAGTTTGACAACAAAAAAAAAATCTTAGTTTACTACTTTTCCATTATCCTCCCATCTTCTGGGCAAACCATCCTACTACCCCCAATACTACACTGCAGAAATAGATAATACCCCTGACAATAATAGTACCACACAGAGCCCCCCATATAGAATACCCCTTCTTTGTGGCCTCATTAGAAGCTCCTATAGTTCCCCATAATAATGTGCCAGTAACAAGTGCCTCGCCCACCCCATGTGCCAGTAACAAGTGCCTCTTTAACCCCCCCACCCCATGTGCTAGTTACAAGTGCCTCTTTAACCCCTACACCCCATGTGCCAGTTACAAGTGCCTCTTTAACCCCCCCACCCCATGTGCCAGTTACAAGTGCCTCTTTAACCCCCCCACCCCATGAGCCAGTAACAGATAGTCCGTTATATATATATATAAAAAAAACACTTATACTTACCTCCTTGGCAGTGATGCGATGCCGGCCCCTTCCAGCCTGTGTCCCCCGCTGTACGGCTCAGGCGGCGCAATGACGTCATCGCGCTGCCTGCACCGGCTTCTGATAGGCTGCCGGCACAAGGCCCGCAGCCAATCAGAGGAACAGGGAAGGGAGACACCTCTCCCTCCCCTGCCCCACAGCACAGCCATCTGTATCGCTGTCCTGAGGACAGCGATACAGATGACTACGGACTCGGCCGGCGCCAAGCGGGTGGTGGGCTTGGGGGCCCCTAAGGACTGGGGGGCCTGGGGGCAATTGCCCCCCTTGCCTTTATGGTAGCGCCGGCCCTGAGCTGCAGGGGGCGACCAATGTTGTCTGCTAAGTGTGTGTAATGGGCAGGAATGGCTTTTTGGGAGAACTAATTCTGACCAGGGATCTTCTTGTGTGGCTGAGCCCATGCCATCAGCTCCCTAAAGGCAGCAAACTCAACTAAATTATAAGGCAGTGACTGCACTGCCAGAAACTTGGCCAGGTGGGAACTAAATTTGCACGCTGTGGGAATGTTGGGTGCATAAATTTGCTTCTTGGCCAAACATTCCATTATTGATGCCTGAAGAGTGTGATGGAGCAGAGGAGGAGATGGAGAAGCACACATGGATGACACGGAGGACATGAAGACCTAGGACTGCCCATGGATGCAGCTGGCTGCCGCAAGGGGGCCCGGGAGAAGGAACAAACTCTTATTGTGGCAGCTGGCAGCCACTTTGTTTTGACAACTGCATGGGTTAACACCGTTTCGAGTGGTTCCATAGAGTGGATGGTGCCTACGTTTGAGTCTTTTGACCCACGGCTCAATTTCTGCTTGCAGGGTTTTTCTGCTTGCACAGGGCAGTGCTGCTATGTTCTGGCAGAGTGGAAAAGGATTTCCAGACACCATATTTTCTCTCACTGCCTCCAGAGCTGACCAAGCTTGCTTTAGCCCTTGCACGCTTTGGTCCTGAATCTGCCCCCACGCTGCCAAAGCAGGTCTGGCCTTACTTCACCTCTGCTGTTTGTTGCTGCCACTACCACCATCCTCAGATGTTTTTACCACCACAATCCGTCTCCCAGGTCCAGTCTAACACATAATCATCATTATTTGACTCCTCAACCTCCCCACCACTTTTATCAGACTGTGACAGCTAATGTTGAGCTCCTTGGCCCACTCTGAATGTGCCTCCACTGCCACTACCTCCACCACCCTGGCTTCACTGGGGCTGAAAGAATGAAGAGCAGGAGCACCGCTTTGCCCCTTGGCTTCAAGGTATGGTTTCTGACTCAGAACTGCTGTGACTGAGAGGAGGAGTGAGCCACCCAATGCACAATTTCATCCACTTTCTCCTCTAGGATAATATTGTGCCTTTTGGGAGCCAGGGTGAACTGTGGCCTATATTTCTACTACTACTGATACTGCCTACATGACCTGTGCCACTGCTACCAGCCACATTCTTACTTTTGGAGGGTGAGGTTTGGGTCCTATGTTTGGAAGTGAGACCCTACCGCTTTCAAAACATTTCTAAGTTATGATGGTGAGTGGCCTACTGTACACAAACAGACAACCTATGAAACTTTTTGGATACAAAATACAGAATAAACTCAAGGAGGAAATGCTTTTGAGAAATTACTTGGTGAACTTGGCACTTGTGACAGATTTTTGTCTAATCTGACTTACAGTGGATATAAAAAGTCTACACACCCCTGTATAAATGTCTAGTTTCTGTGCTGTAAAAAATGAGACAAAGATAAATCATTTCAGAACTTTTTCCACCTTTAATGTGACCTATAAACTGTACCACTCAATTGAAAACAAACTGAAACCTTTTAGGTGGAGGGAAGAAAACAAACAAAAAAAAAAATGATGTGGTTGCATAATTGTTCACACCCTCTTATAACTGGGGATGTAGCTGTGTTCAGAATTAAGCAATCACATTTACAATCATGTTAAATAGGAGTCAGCATACACTTGCCATCATTTACAGTGCCTCTGATTAATAAAAATAAATCAAATAAAGTTCAGCTGCTCTAGTCGGTCTTTCCTGAAATTGTCTTAGTCACATCCCACAGCAAAAACCATGGTCCACAGAGAGCTTTCAAAGCATCAGAGGGATCTCATTGTTAAAAGTAGTGATGAGCGAGCACCAAAGTGTTCGGGTATTCGGGTACTCGGTCCGAACACATAGCGATATTCGTGCGCTTGGCCGAGCACCCGAGTATAATGGAAGTCAATGGGAGACAACCAGCCACGGATGAGAGGAGGGTGCCTGGTTCATAGGAAATGGTCTGAATATGATGGAAACACCTCTGAAATCGATCAGGAACAGCAGGGGGACCATTTCTGGATGCAGCTTGGACTCCAATGTCGCTGCTGGGAACCATGTTGTCCGACTTGTATACGCCACTTTTACAGACTGACAAAAATACGCACAACAGCCGCCCCCACCGCCGCCAAAATAAATAAATTTCACCAGAAAAATTGTTAGGAAACATTCTTTTCAGTATATTCAATTGTATATACAGTGCAAGTGCTGCCAAAAATTACAAGGAAGAAGCACTCCGATACAGCCTGTATTTCACATAAAGGAGGGTCTCATTCACATTGTTGTACAATAGTTCAGGTAGTGGGACTCCTATGCCTATGCACTAAGTGAAAGGGCTGCCAAATATTACAAGGAACCAGCACTCCAATACACCCTTTCTTACACATAGAGGAAGGCATCATACACACACACCTTTGAAAAATTATCCTTGATGGCCTGCTGGTGACACTCTAAAACATTCGGAGCAATGGCATGCTGATCTGACCATCTATGGAGTTAAGTGACCCAGTCAGCACAGAAAAAATGACCAATTTAAAATTTCATTTTAATATTTTTTTTTGGGTTAGAGAGAACATTAACGTCACATAGCAAAGTTAGCGCAGTGAATGGCGGTCCGCAACGGCTACGAAAAAATGAGATTGCATTTTACAGCCATATTTTGCGCTAACGTTACTCTGCAGATTGAGCGCAGGGAATGACGTTCAGCACCGGCTAAGAAAAAAGTTTGAAATATTTACCCCAGTGTAACTATAACAAAAAAAATGAAACACCTGAGTTAAAGATTCACCACCGAAGGAAAGCAAATTATGTTTCCTTCCTAGTCTGAAACATAGAAAAGAATATACCATGTGAGCTGATCCAAAAAAATCTGTAGGTGAGGGCCTGCAGGTGAGCCGACCCTCCCTGAAGAGTGACATGAGAATATCTTATGCACTGATCCACAAACTCTTCAGCATCCAAAGTCTGAAGAAGATGACAGGGAGGAATGGCAATTAGTGTTTCACTTGGTGGATGATGGGGATGAGACACAGTTGTCAAAATGTAGAGGAAGTGGATTTGGAGATGGGGAACGATGACATCACTGACCCAACCTGGGAAGGTGGAAAGCCAAGTGAGAACAGCAGGACAGAGGGGAGGGATCCACAGCACCATAACAGGCTGGAAGAGACTGTGGGGTGGCGAAAGGGAGAAAGCGGGCTACAAAAACAGGCCCGCAACTGTTCCCCCTTGCCCAAATCTTCCTTGCCAAGGGGTAGGTGTTCCGCAGTCTGGGGCTTTTTGAGGAAACTGAGGACAAAAAATGATTTTTAATTAGCAAACTGTGCCATACCAAAATAAGAACTCATCATTTCATAAATAACAATAACGATAACATATTTTACATCCTATTAATAAACTAACTCAAACAATAACAAAAAAAAACTCAAACACGGGAACATAATGGGGGAAGACTGTACACTGGAGGCTAAATTAGTAGGGGTGAGAACACTAGCAACCTTAACATCACCAGCATGTTCTGCCACATGGCATCACAGCATCCTAATAGGTGGGCCGAAACCCTGCGTTGACAATCAGTGCCTGTGGGTCACACCGCTGCCTCCTCTTCCTCCCCTGTGTTACGTGCTGGCCAAAACTCTGTCCTAGACGCAGGCCTGGATGACTCCCGCCCTGCAGCTGGGCCTTCGCAAGCACCATCAGCTAGCACACCCACTTCTATGTCCAAGCACAGCGTACAGATGTCCCTAGGCTTTGAACCCATCCACAGGCCATAGCACTAAATGTGCACCTTTCAAAATTTTGAGCCATAGAAATGTTGCCATTTAGTCCTGTGGACACTGAGGTTTTCCTCAGCCTCATGGCGACGGCCGTCCTTCGTTACTCAGTACCCAGCCGCCACTATTTTTCTTGGTGTACCATCCCCGCATTACAGCAGCAATTTTGTCCTGTAAAATCACCCATGCCCTTATTGGGAAGGGCCACTTAACAACGGACACACAGGCAAGTGCTTTTGGCCAGGGATGCTACATTTCTGTGATGGCACACTGGGTGAACCTTGTGGAGGCCGGTAGCGAAGTTGTACCCTGGGATGGCACAGGTGCCACTGAAGCCATGGATTGCGGGCACTACTTCCATCAGGATTTCTGCCACCACCTACATTAGTGGCTGCAACCCCCCTCTTCTCCTCTGCCTCCACCTCCTCTTCCATTGAAAACTCAGAATTCTCATGGGGAAGTGGCAACAGGCCTTGCTGAAATTCATTTGCTTTGTTGACAAACAGCACACCGCTGCAGAGATTTGGCAGGGTATAAGGGACCAGGTTGGATGTGTCCGATAATGGCCATAACTTGTTGGCAGCTTTGTAGCTCGGAAAGCTTACACACATGGCAATCATACAGGATATATGTACCATGCACAACAAACCTCCCAAAGTTATACATTAATATAACTAAAAGCCTAACACACAAGAGTGGAGGTAAACCAATGGCATGAGCTTTTCAAGAACTCATAAAAAAACAAATAACCATAACATTCCTCAAACCATAACAATAAAAAATAAAAACCCTGGAACATAACAGGCCCAGCACTCAGCGAATAAGGGCCATCACAGGGAGCAAAACAAACTCTGCCCAGTGAAGAAGGGAAAATTGAACATAGGAAAAATGCTGATATGGCCATGTGGATCCGACCTTAATGTCCAGGATCCGGCCATACCATGCCTAGGCCCCGTGTTCTCAATTTTCTCCCAACCTACCCCATTTTGCCTGAGCTACTGGTGAAGCTGCTCCATGTGTGTGCCCATTTTCGAAAGTCATCTACAGCTGCCGTTGGTTTGGCAACGCTGCTGCAGCGCTTGCATTTACCAGCTAACAGACTATTGTGTGACATGAGCACTCGCTTGAACTCTATGTTCTATATATTGTCCAGGCTTTGTGAGCAGAGTAGTGGAATACCAGCTGCAACATGCTCTTGTAGGTCTCATCTCTGTGAGGTTTTACGCAACTTTGAGGGATAAACACAGATGGTGAGTGGCGATGCCGCTATTATCAGCCTAACCATACCACTTCTGTGTCTAGTGAAACGCTGGCTGGTAACGAAGGCGGACGCTTCACATGAAGAGGTGGAACTAGGGGGGAGACATTAAACAGGGTGATAGCCAGAAAACCATCAGTTCGGCTTCTCAATGTGAATTGGATGATGATGAGGAGGAGGAGGAGGAGGAGGAGCAAAAGACAGTTGCCTACGCTACAGAGAATAGTAACAATAGCTGGTTTATTCCTTCTGTTTTGCATAGATGGGCAGAAAGGTGTAAGAGGATAAGGAGAATGAGAGTCATCCTCCTGATGACGACAGCAAAGTTTTGCCGGTTTGGAATCTGGCACACATGGCTGACTTCATGTAAGGCTGCCTTTCCCGTGATCCGTGCGTTACACGCATGTTAAACAACACAGATAACTGGTTCTTCACCCTTATCGACTCCCCCTCCCACAAAGAGAACTTCTCATCTCTTATTCCTATGGACGAGGACGAGCAAAACGAGCAATAACAGAATGTCCTTGTTTAAAAATTGCTTAGAAAATTTCCATATGGCAACACTGGAGGCAGAGTACATAGTTCCTTGGGCAACCCAGGAGGCGAGATGAGGGGGACACACTGCAGTTCCAACATAGGCAGGACAACACTCTACAAGGCCTGGGACAGTTTCATGACATACTGCCAGCACCCTCACCCTGATGCGCGGCCTAGTGTCACAAGGAAGGAAACATTTTGGAAGATAGTTAAGCAGTACATAGCAGACCGTGTCAGCATCCTCAGTGATCCCTCTGTGCCTTACAACTATTGGATGTCCAAGCTGGACACGTGGCACAAATTTGCACTCTATGCCTTTGAGGGGCTGGCCTGTACACTGTATTCACTAAAACCTCATCCAAAACTTACACATTACTATAAAATACAAACATAACACACAACAGTGGTGGTAAAACAATAGCATGGCCTGTTGACTAACTCCTAAATAACAAAATAAATAACAATAATAACATATCTTACAGACTAGTCATAAACTCTAACTCAAACCATAACAAAAAAAAAGTCAAACACAGTAGACAGGGTGATAGCCAGACCACCCTCAGTTTGTCTTCTTTACGCCTCCAGCGTTTTGTGACAGCGGGTATTTTGTGCTGCTTGGGCCATAATAACAGATAAGCGCATGCACCTGTCAACTAAAAATGCTGACAACTTGACTATTATAAAAATGAACCGGGCCTGGATTGCCCCTGACTTCTCTACTCCACCAGATGAAAGCGGCTGAACTTAAAGACACTTTAAATGTGTTGTTTGTTATGTACTGAATACACTGTATTTGCATACACCTCTGCCACCACCAAAAAGGTTATATGGTTCAATCTTCCTTTTCTCGTCCTCCTCCTCCATCATATTAACATGATTTTTAGGCTTTTTAGACTCATAATGTTTTATAGGGTTAGCAAAACTTTTGCACAGGTGCCAGAGGCGACACTCAGAGCCCTCTCTGTGGGCAACCTTACCCTTGAAATAGTCTATGGTGCACCAATATGCCTTACACTTTTCCTGCCATTCATCAGTGTTGTGCACGCTATGAATGGCACACGCAGCACATTAACTGTAGGCAGGCTATTATAGCTAAATAATAAGGAACATGGAAGATACACTATATTGGACTGTAGTATTCAGGGTAAATGATCTTGTGGGCACTTTGCAATAGATAAGTATGTTTGAGGTTGCAATTTGGGCAATCAGTCTCTAAAAGGTTCGCCATTGCCTTCACAGTTTTAGAGGGTTAGCGCACCTGGAGGCCCTCAACTACATTATTTTACTCTGTTTCATTGAGCCCAGGGCCACAGCCTCTGCATGAACCATCAGCATTACGGCCACTTCCATGTCCCGTACTGGCCGCCTTCTTAATATTACATGTATATATGCTTAAAAGTATGTCACACGTACAAAATCGTAGTATATGTGCATGTACGTATGCAAATAAATTAAACAGGCATTTGGATGCTCACACATTACACAGGGGATGTAGCTCTGATAATGTTACAGACTACCATACACCGTCTGCAGATGAAGTACAGTATATGCTAGTGATCTGTATGAAATGCACACGCAGTAGATGTGGCACAAATATTTCACTTTTCCTCAAAATACACTGTTTTCACATGTGGTACTGTATTTGAAACAGAGAGCCACGCAATATGGACACTAGATTTGGACCAGATTATTTAGATTGTCGCAAGACACACAGCCAAGCCATCATTTCTTTCCAAAATGGCAGTACCAGCCCTGCACACATATGTAGAAAAGAAGGTGGGCCAGTCCTTGAGCCTGTCAGTGTCTTTCCTTTACAGCCCACTGGGTAAATGTAGTTCCTGCCCACCCAAACCAGCAACTTGGCCAGGTGACGCCCCTTCCGCCTCCATGTTCTCATGCCATTGGTCCTGTGACAATGTCCGCCTCTGCCTCCTTATCCTCCACCTTGTCCTCAGCCTCCACTGCAGGGACAATTTACAGTGCCACAACATCATACCACATGTTCAGGGCACGACGGTGTCAGCTGTTCTGCACCTAGTTTGACTGGGCGAAAGGAGTCACACAGGGGAGGAACTGCTTCGAGTCCTTCATCAAGAAGTAGAATCCTGGCTTTCTCTGTGACAAATCAAAATAAAAACCATGGTGACCGACGATGGGAAGAACATGGTGTTGGCGTTGTGTCAAGGAGGGCTGAGCCATGCTCCTCCATGGCACATATGTTTAATCTGGTTGAAAATTCCTAAAAATTGGAGCAATGAGATAGAATAAAACTTCACTTTTATTGAGTCCAGCTAAAAACATGCATGAAGGCCCTAACTACAAACCAACCTGGACACATCTAATGCGTTGAGACACTGGTCCTATAGTATCAGGCCAAAGTAACTCCTAGTGTTGCCTCTACGTGGCCTAATATACCCTAGTAATGCTACCACCGGGTCCAAAAACCCCATGAAGGTGGCCCAATGCCAGAACCTCTCCCTGCACAACCTTGCCCTAGTTAAAAAGTTACTTGGGGGTCCAGAGTGGTAGCAAAACCTAAGGCATCTGTGTCACACACTACGTATAGTGATTTAGAAAAACACACGGACTATCCCAGTCCAGGGGCCTATGTGAAACAGTAAGTTAGATATGTCTTAGGTGCATATAAACATATATACAGGCGTCCCGACGCGTTTCATCAGTTAGCACCTAAACGGACGTACTCACGGTACTTTTCATCAGTTAGCACCTAAACGGCAGCATTTTAGCAACATGGTGGAACAGTACGTGTGTACACGCCTACATATACTGACTTATGGGTCTGCCCCATTCAACTACTGGGTCTCCAAATTGTTCATATGGCCTGAGCTTGCCCTTTATGCCTTGGAGGTGCTGGCCTGTCCTGCGGCCAGTTTATTGTCCGAACATGTGTTTAGCATGGTGTGATCACAGACAAGCGCAGCCGCCTGTCCACAGCCAACAGAAACAAGCTCACATTCATTAAAATGAACCAGGCATGGATCCCACAGGACTTGTCTGTACCTTTTGCTGAATAGACAAGTATACCGGCCGCACCGAGCCATTGTTATACTCCAGCGCACTTTCTCTTTGAGTTCTCTTTTCCATTTTCCAATGTTTTGAGGCCTTCACAAATTTATAAAAATAAATAATTAAATTGAGAAAAAAACAAAAAACAAAAACAAAACTTGGCTATCTCCTCCTCCCCACCGCCGTTTCCACCTACACCGTCATGTCTTCAGCCTCCTCAACCTCCTACTCCACTTTGACCTCTGCCTCCTAGTTCAAGATTATTATGTTTTATTCTTTATTCTTTTTATATTCTATGTTATTTTAAGTCATTTCTCTATCCACATTTGTTTGCAGGGCAATTTTTCCTGCTCTTACCACCATTTTGCTTCCATTTGCAGCCCTCTAGCTATGACTATTTTACAGCCATTTTAGTGCACCAAAGTTCGGGTCCCATTGACTTCAATGGTGTTCGGGTTCGAGTTCGGGTCAAGTTCGAACTTTCACCCGAGTTCAGCCAAACCCAGCAAACACGAAGCATCCACGGGTCTGCTAATCCCTAGTCAACATAAACTTACTGCTGACACCTCTCCACTCTGTCAGGAGGGCTCTTACTTGTATTAGCATTTAATACAACGGGTTCTGAAGACATCTATGTGGAATCAGCTGTCGACAGCGTAAAAGAAGTGCACTCTTTCACGCTATAGTAGAATCTTGGGCCCTCTGCATGGTTCTTTATACCTGACGCTAACATCGACCTGTAAGGCTGAGTTCACACTGTTATTTGGTCAGTTTTGGCCCCATAACTGTCTAAGAAGTCAAGTGTGCAGTGATTCTAAGAGCAGTGCCTGTCCTCTGCGTATCATACTGACTCACAATGTTGTTTCACTACCACAGCAGACTCACTATGTGTGTTGCTGCAAGGCACAGTGTTCTTCACCACTATACAGGCTCTCTGCATGCCAGGAAATAGCCGTTTTATAACGAGATTGCCACAAATTAATTAGTATCAAAACAAATCTTTTCTGGACAATTCGGCGTACAGGCCAAATCAAATTTTTCAGAAATTTGCTCATCTCTAGTCATGGTATAGAGCCTGGCAACAATACACTGCACTGTCTGATTTTCTTTTTTTAATGAAAAAACAATAAAAAATATACCCTTTTGGTGTCGGATACCTTCTTCTTTGTCTGTTGACCTGTAAAATGGTAGCTGACATTTTGAACTATTAATCATTATCAAAAATGAATCTTATAACTTTCAAATCTGCTAGAAATGATCCACTAATTTCTAGTGGCCATATAATAAGCAAACATCCACAAAGAAAAATGAGTAAATTAAGATTGTTACAGAATTAGAAACATAACACTGTTAATTTAATGTTTCTACACTACACTGGTCAAGAAAACATATCTCTGACCTCCTATGGATCAATCTCTGTGCTGGTGTAAACAATACATTGGATACAGCACTCATAGGAGTCCCACAACCTCTTCATTAAGCTTACAAGTTGCTGCATAACATCTTAAAGGGTTTGAGAAACACTTCTCACAAAAATGAGATTGTTGCATTAGCTTTAGCCTGTGTTCATATGCAATATAATGCCATAGGAATTCTATAGAAAGTGTCCGTTATACAAACCCCCTCTATGTGTAACAACAAACGTCCATTCTGGCAAATGTAATCTGTCCATGTATTACAAGGAAAGCTATTCCTCTAAACAGCTTCCATGAAAGATTACATTACCTTTCTGACCAGTCTTAATTTTCTGGATACTGGATTACATTACCTTCATGTTATCCTATGAAAATCATGTTGCCAAAGGAGATAAAAAATGAAGATTCGATGCGACGCTTTATAAAGGTTGGCACTGTACCTTAGACTGTGAACCTGTCTGTATGTAATACAGTTCTTGATGTTATTATTGTGATTATACTTGCTATAACTAAATAAACTT
Source organism: Bufotes viridis (assembly GCA_033119425.1). Lineage (NCBI taxonomy): Eukaryota > Metazoa > Chordata > Amphibia > Anura > Bufonidae > Bufotes > Bufotes viridis. Next base: position 269,999,965 of record CM065589.1, read on the forward strand.
AAATTTACAAGAAAAAATGATCCAGTAGAAATCCTACCTACTGCGCAAAAAGAAGTAATGTAAATGAGTTTTAACACATTATTTGTACTAAGTGTGTATTACCATTTCCATTTAAGCTATCTGTCTACATTAACACAATGACATATTTCTTCTGCTTATTATCTCACTTTTTTTTCTCTTGGTCAAACATTGTGTGTTTAATTGCATCTTTGGAATCTCTTAAGGCCCCTTTCACACGGGCGAGTTTTCCACGCGGGTGCAATGCGTGAGGAGGACGCATTGAACCCGCACTGAATCCGGACCCATTCATTTCTATGGGGCTGTGCACATGAGCGGCGATTTTCACGCATCACTTCTGCGTTGCGCGAAAATCGCAGCATGCTCAATATTGTGCGTTTTTCATGCAACGCAGGCCCCATAGAAGTGAATGGGGCTGCGGGAAAATCGCAAGCATCCGCAAACAGAGCGCGGATGCAGTGCGATTCTTCCCGCATGGTTGCTTAGCAGCGAGGACCAGATCTTTATTATTTTCCCTTATAACATGGTCCTTTAGTTCTTAGCTGATGCTGAAAGAGAGGACAGATCGCAACTACAGCGATCAAGTGGCTAAGTTAAGTTAACTTTTATTATTTTTAACCCTTCCTCTTCCTTTTACTATGCATTTCTTTATTAAGAATGCTATTATTTCCCTTATAACCATGTTATGAGGGAAAATAATAAATTATCAGAACACTCGAAACCGGACTTCAGTGATGAAGTCCGGCTTCGGGTCTGGGTACCAAACATGGCGATTTTTCTCACGCGCGTGCAAAACGCATTACAAACGTTTGCACCCGCGCGGAAAAATCGCGCATATTCCCGCAACGCACCCGCCTCTTATCTGGGCGTCAAACATGACGCCCGTGTGAAAGAGGCCTAAGGCTTTGGTTCTCCTTTGTCTTCCTTAAAAGTTGTAGTGGTTTTATATCTGAAAAGTAATAGCCTTGACATTTTTCTGCTTCACTTTTTGACTTTCATGATGCTTGATTATTCAGCTTTTTTCTTCCACTAAGCAATATAAAGAGACATTCTATCTACAATTAACTATAATATGAGAAACTGTCTTTAACTACAACAAGACAAGCTAAAGCAATGCTAACAGTCACAAAATTACTTTTAAATTTATTGTGTCATGATTAAACTTGAATTAAAACATGATGTGCTTTTTGCTAAGGCGTGCAATTACTTAGATGAAACTTTTTTTGTTATATTAAATAGCTTTAGTTTAACACATCTAACATTCATGTTTTAATGTAAAGGTTAACACACTATGAAAATATATAAGTTTAGACTTAGTTCATAGCGTCAGTGTATATACCTGGCAAGGAAAGTGGATTGCCTTATGATGGATGGCAGAGATTTCACTGTACTTCTACTGATCGAAACAAGGAAACATTACATTGTACCCTTCTCCAGATCTGTGCCTTCACAAGAGAATGTCTCTGGGCTCAACGGACAATTCATTTTTCTTCATGGCTTGGTTTTTGATCTGATATGTCTATATTATTTATGTCAAATCAACTGAAGTTACCACAAGTGGACTCTTATCAAGGTGTAGAAACATCTCAAAGATGATCAAGAGAAATGGGAGGCACCAGAGCTAAATTTCAAATTCCTTTTGCTGCATCACTCAACCGTACCACATCTACTGTACCTGGCTTCCCGCCACTAGTCGTTGCCTCAAAAGATGCTGTAGCCGATGGCACCGCCGGCTCAGGCACCAAAACCACAGAAGGAGCGGTGCTTCAACAGCAACCTCAGACCGGTCGACTGCAGTAGTCTCCCCTGATCTGGCCTGAACCGACGATGTCCAAACCGGCGTTGGCGAAGCCACTGATCCGGACCAACGCCAGCAAAGCTGTAAGCCCCTCCAGCAATTCCTGCACTGCCCGGTGCCCCACCAACCGCTGGTGATCCCACTGCAGACCTATCCCTTACTTTCCCACCCCCCTTAACGTACTCTCACCTTGCTGTTCCTGCGGATGAATCCTAACAGCCACCAATCTCCACGTTTCTAACTCCTGGACAATCCTGGAACCAACAGCCGCCGCAACCGGCTCAGCAGTGGTCCCTATCATCGTCTCCCGGCCACCTTCGCCTTTCTCCGAATCCTGGGTCAATTCGCCTTCCTCCTCGGACCGCAATAATGGAGACCCGCCTCCACGCCCATAAGGAGCAGGGTCACGATCCTCTTCTATACCCAGTCCTGGCCCACCTGCTGTCTGTCACCTCCTCTCTGACAGCCCCTGCCACAGGGTAATCTGTCCTGCTTGGTCTCACAAGGCTCCCTCTTCCAACTGCTGACCTCTTAGGGGGCGTAGCCTCATTCCTCTGCCTGTGCTGTGAACGCCTCCGGCTCACAGCAGGGGGCCTCAGCTTAGGGACCGCATCCTTATCGCCCTGCCCCTTGTCCCGGCCACCCAGACTGGAGGCCGCCCGCCTACTCCTCCTGAAACTCGTTCACCGATCCTGCACTGCGGCCCCATCACCAGGTAACTCCCTGGCTTGCTCCCTGCTACGGATCTCCAGCAGTGAGCTTGCCACAATCTCCATACCTCCCTTCTGCACGTTCAGGGAGATGGGCCGGGGGATAACCCATCCCTCTCCTGCAGAGCCCAGCTGCCGTGCGGTATTCCTCCCAGTGTGGCTGTGGGCAGCACTAGCTCCACAGCCCCGCTGCCGCACTGTAGGGTCCTTTAAGGGGCTCTCTAGGTGCCGCCAAACTCGGGAGTAACATCAGGGCTTAACCTCTCAGGGGGCCTGGATCGCCGTACCCGAGGCGTACTCAATAGGGCCACCTCCTCCAACCGCCCCCCTTGTAACACTGCCTGAGGGGTCTCCTGCACCCACTCTGGCCCATGATTAGCCAACGCAGCCCTAACTTGCTCAATTAATTGCTCCAGGGAAGCCATGTCATGTCTTAACTTCAGCACCACGTTCTTCACACTCACTAAGCCCCTCCCCTCACTGACTTAAATCTCCGGCATGAAATTGCCTCTCCACCCCTCACTCCTCCCCTGCCAAAACTCCTTACAACCTCAAATTAACCCTATACAAAACTACCTTCCACCAAAGTCAAGCCTCATTTCACTAAGGCTACACCCCGTTCCATTGCTTTTCTTTTGGTTGAATGTATTTGTACCTGAATCAAATGTTTCGATTATTTGTTGGAACCAGATCTCAAACAAATTTCAATAAATTTGCTGATCTCTAATACCCTTTAAAGATATATATATATATATTATATATATATATATACACACACACACACACACACACACACACTTGAGAAAGACTGCATTGCGCAGTTGAAACGTCGCAAGGGGAATAAAGCCAGTCCACAGTTTGTTTCACCATATCTGGAGTGCTGCTTCAATGGTCAGTCCTCAGTGAAGGATTGTACCCGTTCCAATCTTGAGTGCTGCTGGATTTCTTTGAGATATATATATATATATATATTTTTTTTTTTTTCATATATATATACACACACACACGTATAGTAATAAAGGTATGGTTTGGGAGAACCAATATCTGCTGTTGAAACTGTTAAACTGTGTGTGGTAAGCCTTGGGTGTGTCTTTGAGAACTGAGAGGTTAACCCAGACACAGGATAAGCAGCGTTGATTCTGTTTTGTCTATGTTAGCCATAGCTCACATATACAGATTTGGTAAATATGTACTTGAACCTGTTTATACTGGAGAGAGTGAGGTTGGCAGTGGGACGCTCACTCCACCCGGGCTTCGGTCCTGGGTTTCCATAGCTGATAGCTGCAGTTGACATGGTCGTTAGGGCCTTATTTAAATCTCAGTGTAGAGCTGATCAGTGTGACTATACCTGAAGAGCTTACCAATGAACTACAGAAGGTATTGCATGTGCCACCCAATACTTGCCATTTGTACCCGTGGGCTGGATAGGTCTGCCCACATATAGTCAGGGATCTTTTGTATTAGCTACTTGCTCAGCTGGGTTTGTTTGTTTAAGCCTATTTGTTAAGGCTATACTTACATTTAAGGTCCATTCAGACGTCCGTGTGTGTTTTGCAGACCGCACATCACCGACACACTCATAGAAAATGCAGTTTCTTGTACGCAATTGCGGACAAGGATAGGACACGTTCTATTTTTTTCGTAAACCCGATTGCGGACCCGGAAGTGCGGATCCACAATTGCGGATGTGGGCGGGACATAGTGTGTCCCTATAGAAATGAATGGGTCCAAAATTCCATTCCGCAAAATGCGGAAGAGAATTGCGGACGTGTGAATGGACCCTTAAATATATAAGTGTAAAACTACCTGCACAACTACCAAGTGTCTATAGAACGACCCCTCCCACAATATATATATATATATATATATATTGTAGGGATCTTCTCTTATTCGGGGTCATTCTCGCAGAGTTTGCCACAGAGACCAGATTGAAGTCTAAATGATGCTTTATTTTCAAGCACAAAACAGCAATCAAAACTTAAATCACAAACTTAAATCCTCGGCCGTCTGGCCACTCACTAAACAGTATTTCCCTCTCTATCAGGATCTGGATCTACCACCCAGCTCCCCAAAAACACATCACCAGTGCTTACCCTACACACAGGGTTAGAGGGTCCCAGCTCCCACAGGCCTCGACACAGCCTGCTCCTTTCCCAGACAGGGAGCCACACCCAAGTCCAGCAAGAGGATTTAATAGCATCCCTGGACACGAGCATTGTCCAAAATCCCGGACATGAGCATGTGGAACAGGGACCCACCCAGCACATTGCCTGCTCCCAGTAAAAGCCCGCCCTGGACTAGCTGGAGCCAGCTAAGCTAATTATCTTGGTGTCCACCAACTAACTTAGTGGCCACCTATAGCTAGGGCCTTTACTTCACCAAGGCCGGGCCCCTTGGTGACACGCTCCTGGTGCAAACAACACCCCTTTTTTATGCTTCCCCGGGACTTTACTACACCCCTCCTATTCACATTGCCACAATATATATATATATATATATACACATAGCAGCAATACTAATGATCTGCTGTTATATGTCATCATATTATTATCCGAGTTAAACAATATAAGAGACCTTATTATGAAATAACTGTTGTAAAGATTGCCATTTTACGGAAATGAATATATTCTATATACAACATACTATGATGAAGAATTTCCGAGCCTTTGTAAACAGTGGAGCAGACATATCAATGACACTGGGAGTGGAAAGCATGCTTGCTGTGCCAAATATATAAACTGTACTCTATGTGCCGCAATATTGTTTAATTTATGCTAGACACAAGTAATTCACTTGCTTCAACTTTGTAGATTTTTTTAGTCCTATATTGCACATTGTTTTGTCACAGTCTTAGACAATTTTTGCTGCATGCTTTGGATAAAAGCTATACCAACTCCAAGGTGGTATAAAAAGTGGTGTAACATTCTGAGTGTATAAGGCCCTATGATGCATTGTGGCACAAAAATGCATTTATGTGCCCCATTGTGGCACATCGTTCTATCACTTTCTAAAACAGCATCACCAAATTAGACATCTTTAACAATGCAAATAGAGATGAGTGAATTTTTCAAAGATTCGATTCGCTGGTTTGCCAAATTTTTGGGGAAAAATTTGGTTTGTTCCGAAAATATTGTCGGCAAATAAAATAAAAAAACGGCTATTTCCTGGCTGCTCAGAGCCTCTATAGTGGTGTAGAACACTGTGCCTTGCAGCAACACTCATAGGGAGTCTGCTTTGGTAGTAAAATAATACGTCCGTATGACATGCAGATGACAGGCGTCGCTCTTAGAATCACTGCACATTTCTCTTATTTGGGCAGTCATTGGAGCCAAAACTGACAAAATAACTTTAGTATGAACTCAGCCTTACAGGTCAATGTTAGTGTCTAGAAGAAGCGCACTCCTTTTATATCGTCGTCATGTAAACAGAACCTGTTCTATTAAGCGCTTAAACAAGTAGAGCCCCCCGCCCCTGAAAGAGTGGAGAGGGTTTTGGCAGTACGTTTGTGTTGACGTCACTGATTATTTTTCTTTTCCTCTGATCCGTCAGAACAATAACCCCGAAAAATGGAACCTGTCTGTGGAGAACCCGCCTTCACTTGGTCAGCATTTGGTCAGTAATCCATCAGTATTGCTAATTCCCCCCAAAAAACAGGAGTTGATCCAAAAGAGAGATGACACGTGAACGGAATATTTGCATGTCTTCTGTGTTTTGTACCGACTCCTGCTTTTGGCTCTGTGGTAAGGTGCAAGGTGTCATATGCGATGGCAGGTACGTGTCACCGAGGTTGCTGGCCTCGGTGAGGTAAGAGCCGGGGTTTTTGGTCTGCAGCAGCTAGTGCTGCTTGACTCTGTTTAAATAGCATGGCTGCAAAGCCGATCCGGGCCGGCTCTTACTGGGAGCAGCTAAAGAGTAGGGTGGGTGGCTGCTCCCCACGGTCCAGTCCATGTTTTTCGGCTGGGTATAAAACACAGCCATCAGCTGTGTCTGAGTGTGTGATTGTCCTGGAGCTGCTAATAGTGCTGGGAGCTGAGGGCTGCTTTTTGGGACCTGCGGCTGGAGCCAAGCTGGAGGGCTCAGACCCCTGTGAAACCGAACAGGCTGCCTGAAAAAGCCTGTCTATGGACTTGCTAACACCAAGGAGCTAAGGTGACTCTTCCGTTTATGGACTTTTGTGTGTGTGAACAAACACCAAGCCACCTGTTTTTGTGATGCTCTTTGTTGTGTGAATAAAACACGGACATTTAATTTACAAGCTTGAACGTTGCCTCTGTACTGCACCCGCTGGTCCTATCTACCAGAGCGAATCCCCACATTTGGTGTCGGATGCGGGCATGCGCAGTGAGGCTGGCGTGAACGCCGAACTTTGTTTGTTTTGCTGAGCAAAAGTTAATGTCATATGTCAAGCCGGCAAAGTTTCAACCCGTGAACCCTGACAAAATGGAGGCAGTTGTAAAAGCTCTCGTGGAGGCCAATTTACAGCAGCGGGAGGCCAACAAGCAGCAGCAGGAGACAAACCAGCTGCTGTTGCAACATGTAATGGCGTTGCAAGCGACTGGAGCCTCTCACCGTGCCCATGATGCCCGGAAAGCGGTCCGTGCGGCGATTCCCAAGATGACCCCGAGGACGATGCTGAGACCTACCTGGCAGTCTTCGAAAAAGTGGCCGTGAGGGAGAAGCTGCCCCGCGACCAGTGGGCTGAGGTGGTCGCTCCGTTCCTGGCTTCCGGACCCCAGCAGGTGTTTTTCGACTTGGCGGACAATACAATGATCGCGAGACCTTTTCAAGTCCTAGCGCAGCCGCAGAGACAACGTGGAAACCCGTGAACACCATCTCCATTGAGGGCAATAAGTTTGGATATACGATAGGTGTCCGCGAGACTCTGCGAATCCCGCGCATGCGGGCTGTACTTGTCAGACGCCGTCCAGGATCCTGTGATATTTCCACCCGCTGTGAGATTGTCTTTTTATTACACTTATTAATTATTTTATGCACCTGTGGGATTTGGAGTCAATCAACTATGTAATAGGCTTACACTAAAGGAGAAATGTATTGTATGAAGAATACGCACTTTTCACATATATTCATCTTTTGTATTTTTGCACATTTGGCACAATTTAGCACTTTACAACTTTATTTGTGTACACTTTATTGTAATCATGCTTTTATTACCAATTAATTGATGATCATGTGACTTGATTATATATACTGCACTGAGCACTTTATTTAGTATGGCTTGAGAAAGATTGTAGTGAACAATTGAAACGTTGCCACGCTGGGCTGAATAAACACTTGCACGTTTGAAGATTGGAGTGCTGCTTTGCAATTTTGAACCACTATATATATATATATGTATATATATATATATGTATATACTCTTTCATATATATATATATATATATATATAAATTTCCGTTTAACTTGCTGAAAAAAATGAAATGATACATGAACTCACCATGCCCTCCGTGAATACTTTGGGGGTTTCTTCTAAAATGGTGTCATTTGGGGGTATTTATACTTTCCAGACATTCTAGCACCTGAAGAAACATGACAGGTGCTCAGAAAGTCAGAGCTGCTTCAAAATGTGGAAATTCACTTTTGCACCATAGTTTGTAAACGCTATAACTTTTACCCAAACCAATAAATATACACTTATTGGATTTTTTTATCAAAGACATAGTAGAACAATAAATTTTGCAAAAATTTATATAGAAATGTAGTTATTTTTGAAAAATTTTACAACAGAAAGTTAAAAATGTCATTTTTTGCAAAAATGTCGCTCATTTTTGATTAATAGCAAAAAGTTAAAATGTCAGCAGCAATAAAATACCACCAAATGAAATCTCTTTATTGAGAAGAAAAGAAGGTAAAATTCATTTGGGTGGTAAGTTGCATGACGGAGCCATAAACGGTGAAAGTAGTGTAGTGCAGAATTGTAAAAGTGGCCTGGTCATTAAGAGTGTTTAAGCTAGGGGGCTGAGGTGGTTAACCAGACACTTGTGATCGGAGGGAGTGGCAATGCTTTGCCCTTCTGCAGTTGGACATGACAGGGTTTCCATGGAAGAGGAGGCAGATAAGTGCCTGGTCTGGAAATCCAGGCTGATAAAGGCTTGGGGTACCAAAAGGAGCTGGCCAGGATGCTGGGTTGCTGCCTCGCCAATAAAAACATTGAGTCACTGGGCCATGAAGGACATGTATTGCCCCTGGCCATACGTCCTGCTCTAGGTGTCCAGGTGCCCATGATGTGCAAGGTGCTTCAGAGGGACAGCTGCAGCAGGGCCGGTTCTAGGTGAGTGGGGCCCTGGGGCGAAAAACAATAAGGCCCCCCATGTCACGTCATCACCCCCTTCGCATCACCTTATTCCCCCGCCCCTCCATGGCAGCATACTCCCCTCCTCCAGAATGGCACATTTCTCCCCTCCAACTCACGTCATCACCCCTCCTTTTTACATCACCCCTTCGCGTCACATTATTTCCCCCTTCCATGGCAGCATACAGAAATACAGCGCCCATACCTCTTACATTCAGTGACGTCTCCTTTGATGTAGATGTTGTCTGTCCTCGTCTTCTCCTTTCAGACCTTCAGACCAGACCACCATTTTGTTGCCCTTTTCCAGCTCTGCAGTTTGACAACAAAAAAAAATCTTAGTTTACTACTTTTCCATTATCCTCCCATCTTCTGGGCAAACCATCCTACTACCCCAATACTACACTGCAGAAATAGATAATACCCCTGACAATAATAGTACCACACAGAGCCCCCATATAGAATACCCTTCTTTGTGGCCTCATTAGAAGCTCCTATAGTTCCCCATAATAATGTGCCAGTAACAAGTGCCTCGCCCACCCCATGTGCCAGTAACAAGTGCCTCTTAACCCCCCACCCCATGTGCTAGTTACAAGTGCCTCTTTAACCCCTACACCCCATGTGCCAGTTACAAGTGCCTCTTTAACCCCCCACCCCATGTGCCAGTTACAAGTGCCTCTTTAACCCCCACCCCATGAGCCAGTAACAGATAGTCCGTTATATATATATATAAAAACACTTATACTTACCTCCTGGCAGTGATGCGATGCCGGCCCCTTCCAGCCTGTGTCCCCCGCTGTACGGCTCAGGCGGCGCAATGACGTCATCGCGCTGCCTGCACCGGCTTCTGATAGGCTGCCGGCACAAGGCTCCGCAGCCAATCAGAGGAACAGGGAAGGGAGACACCTCTCCCTCCCTGCCCCACAGCACAGCCAGTCTGTATCGCTGTCCTGAGGACAGCGATACAGATGACTACGAGACTCGGCCGGCGCCAAGCGGGTGGTGGGCTTGGGGGCCCCTAAGGACTGGGGGGCCTGGGGGCAATTGCCCCCCTTGCCTTTATGGTAGCGCCGGCCCTGAGCTGCAGGGGGCGACCAATGTTGTCTGCTAAGTGTGTGTAATGGGCAGGAATGGCTTTTGGGAGAACTAATTCTGACCAGGGATCTTCTTGTGTGGCTGAGCCCATGCCATCAGCTCCCTAAAGGCAGCAAACTCAACTAAATTATAAGGCAGTGACTGCACTGCCAGAAACTTGGCCAGGTGGGAACTAAATTTGCACGCTGTGGGAATGTTGGGTGCATAAATTTGCTTCTTGGCCAAACATTCCATTATTGATGCCTGAAGAGTGTGATGGAGCAGAGGAGGAGATGGAGAAGCACACATGGATGACACGGAGGACATGAAGACCTAGGACTGCCCATGGATGCAGCTGGCTGCCGCAAGGGGGCCCGGGAGAAGGAACAAACTCTTATTGTGGCAGCTGGCAGCCACTTTGTTTTGACAACTGCATGGGTTAACACCGCTTCGAGTGGTTCCATAGAGTGGATGGTGCCTACGTTTGAGTCTTTTGACCCACGGCTCAATTTCTGCTTGCAGGGTTTTTCTGCTTGCACAGGGCAGTGCTGCTATGTTCTGGCAGAGTGGAAAAGGATTTCCAGACACCATATTTTCTCTCACTGCCTCCAGAGCTGACCAAGCTTGCTTTAGCCCTTGCACGCTTTGGTCCTGAATCTGCCCCCACGCTGCCAAAGCAGGTCTGGCCTTACTTCACCTCTGCTGTTTGTTGCTGCCACTACCACCATCCTCAGATGTTTTTACCACCACAATCCGTCTCCCAGGTCCAGTCTAACACATAATCATCATTATTTGACTCCTCAACCTCCCCACCACTTTTATCAGACTGTGACAGCTAATGTTGAGCTCCTTGGCCCACTCTGAATGTGCCTCCACTGCCACTACCTCCACCACCCTGGCTTCACTGGGGCTGAAAGAATGAAGAGCAGGAGCACCGCTTTGCCCCTTGGCTTCAAGGTATGGTTTCTGACTCAGAACTGCTGTGACTGAGAGGAGGAGTGAGCCACCCAATGCACAATTTCATCCACTTTCTCCTCTAGGATAATATTGTGCCTTTTGGGAGCCAGGGTGAACTGTGGCCTATATTTCTACTACTACTGATACTGCCTACATGACCTGTGCCACTGCTACCAGCCACATTCTTACTTTTGGAGGGTGAGGTTTGGGTCCTATGTTTGGAAGTGAGACCCTACCGCTTTCAAAACATTTCTAAGTTATGATGGTGAGTGGCCTACTGTACACAAACAGACAACCTATGAAACTTTTTGGATACAAAATACAGAATAAACTCAAGGAGGAAATGCTTTTGAGAAATTACTTGGTGAACTTGGCACTTGTGACAGATTTTTGTCTAATCTGACTTACAGTGGATATAAAAGTCTACACACCCCTGTATAAATGTCTAGTTTCTGTGCTGTAAAAAATGAGACAAAGATAAATCATTTCAGAACTTTTTCCACCTTTAATGTGACCTATAAACTGTACCACTCAATTGAAAACAAACTGAAACCTTTTAGGTGGAGGGAAGAAAACAAACAAAAAAAAAAATGATGTGGTTGCATAATTGTTCACACCCTCTTATAACTGGGGATGTAGCTGTGTTCAGAATTAAGCAATCACATTTACAATCATGTTAAATAGGAGTCAGCATACACTTGCCATCATTTACAGTGCCTCTGATTAATAAAAATAAATCAAATAAAGTTCAGCTGCTCTAGTCGGTCTTTCCTGAAATTGTCTTAGTCACATCCCACAGCAAAAACCATGGTCCACAGAGAGCTTTCAAAGCATCAGAGGGATCTCATTGTTAAAAGTAGTGATGAGCGAGCACCAAAGTGTTCGGGTATTCGGGTACTCGGTCCGAACACATAGCGATATTCGTGCGCTTGGCCGAGCACCCGAGTATAATGGAAGTCAATGGGAGACAACCAGCCACGGATGAGAGGAGGGTGCCTGGTTCATAGGAAATGGTCTGAATATGATGGAAACACCTCTGAAATCGATCAGGAACAGCAGGGGACCATTTCTGGATGCAGCTTGGACTCCAATGTCGCTGCTGGGAACCATGTTGTCCGACTTGTATACGCCACTTTTACAGACTGACAAAAATACGCACAACAGCCGCCCCACCGCCGCCAAAATAAATAAATTTCACCAGAAAAATTGTTAGGAAACATTCTTTTCAGTATATTCAATTGTATATACAGTGCAAGTGCTGCCAAAAATTACAAGGAAGAAGCACTCGATACAGCCTGTATTTCACATAAAGGAGGGTCTCATTCACATTGTTGTACAATAGTTCAGGTAGTGGGACTCCTATGCCTATGCACTAAGTGAAAGGGCTGCCAAATATTACAAGGAACCAGCACTCCAATACACCCTTTCTTACACATAGAGGAAGGCATCATACACACACACCTTTGAAAAATTATCCTTGATGGCCTGCTGGTGACACTTCTAAAACATTCGAGCAATGGCATGCTGATCTGACCATCTATGGAGTTAAGTGACCCAGTCAGCACAGAAAAAATGACCAATTTAAAATTTCATTTTAATATTTTTTTGGGTTAGAGAGAACATTAACGTCACATAGCAAAGTTAGCGCAGTGAATGGCGGTCCGCAACGGCTACGAAAAATGAGATTGCATTTACAGCCATATTTTGCGCTAACGTTACTCTGCAGATTGAGCGCAGGGAATGACGCTCAGCACCGGCTAAGAAAAAGTTTGAAATATTTACCCCAGTGTAACTATAACAAAAAAATGAAACACCTGAGTTAAAGATTCACCACCGAAGGAAAGCAAATTATGTTTCCTTCCTAGTCTGAAACATAGAAAAGAATATACCATGTGAGCTGATCCAAAAAAATCTGTAGGTGAGGGCCTGCAGGTGAGCCGACCCTCCCTGAAGAGTGACATGAGAATATCTTATGCACTGATCCACAAACTCTTCAGCATCCAAAGTCTGAAGAAGATGACAGGGAGGAATGGCAATTAGTGTTTCACTTGGTGGATGATGGGGATGAGACACAGTTGTCAAAATGTAGAGGAAGTGGATTTGGAGATGGGGAACGATGACATCACTGACCCAACCTGGGAAGGTGGAAAGCCAAGTGAGAACAGCAGGACAGAGGGGGAGGGATCCACAGCACCATAACAGGCTGGAAGAGACTGTGGGGTGGCGAAAGGGAGAAAGCGGGCTACAAAAAACAGGCCCGCAACTGTTCCCCCTTGCCCAAATCTTCCTTGCCAAGGGGTAGGTGTTCCGCAGTCTGGGGCTTTTTTGAGGAAACTGAGGACAAAAAATGATTTTTAATTAGCAAACTGTGCCATACCAAAATAAGAACTCATCATTTCATAAATAACAATAACGATAACATATTTTACATCCTATTAATAAACTAACTCAAACAATAACAAAAAAACTCAAACACGGGAACATAATGGGGGAAGACTGTACACTGGAGGCTAAATTAGTAGGGGTGAGAACACTAGCAACCTTAACATCACCAGCATGTTCTGCCACATGGCATCACAGCATCCTAATAGGTGGGCCGAAACCCTGCGTTGACAATCAGTGCCTGTGGGTCACACCGCTGCCTCCTCTTCCTCCCCTGTGTTACGTGCTGGCCAAAACTCTGTCCTAGACGCAGGCCTGGATGACTCCGCCCTGCAGCTGGGCCTTCGCAAGCACCATCAGCTAGCACACCCACTTCTATGTCCAAGCACAGCGTACAGATGTCCCTAGGCTTTGAACCCATCCACAGGCCATAGCACTAAATGTGCACCTTTCAAAATTTTGAGCCATAGAAATGTTGCCATTTAGTCCTGTGGACACTGAGGTTTTCCTCAGCCTCATGGCGACGGCCGTCCTTCGTTACTCAGTACCCAGCCGCCACTATTTTTCTTGGTGTACCATCCCCGCATTACAGCAGCAATTTTGTCCTGTAAAATCACCCATGCCCTTATTGGGAAGGGCCACTTAACAACGGACACACAGGCAAGTGCTTTTGGCCAGGGATGCTACATTTCTGTGATGGCACACTGGGTGAACCTTGTGGAGGCCGGTAGCGAGTTGTACCCTGGGATGGCACAGGTGCCACTGAAGCCATGGATTGCGGGCACTACTTCCATCAGGATTTCTGCCACCACCTACATTAGTGGCTGCAACCCCCCCTCTTCTCCTCTGCCTCCACCTCCTCTTCCATTGAAAACTCAGAATTCTCATGGGGAAGTGGCAACAGGCCTTGCTGAAATTCATTTGCTTTGTTGACAAACAGCACACCGCTGCAGAGATTTGGCAGGGTATAAGGGACCAGGTTGGATGTGTCCGATAATGGCCATAACTTGTTGGCAGCTTTGTAGCTCGGAAAGCTTACACACATGGCAATCATACAGGATATATGTACCATGCACAACAAACCTCCCAAAGTTATACATTAATATAACTAAAAGCCTAACACACAAGAGTGGAGGTAAACCAATGGCATGAGCTTTTCAAGAACTCATAAAAAAAAACAAATAACCATAACATTCCTCAAACCATAACAATAAAAAATAAAAACCCTGGAACATAACAGGCCCAGCACTCAGCGAATAAGGGCCATCACAGGGGCAAAAACAAACTCTGCCCAGTGAAGAAGGGAAAATTGAACATAGGAAAAATGCTGATATGGCCATGTGGATCCGACCTTAATGTCCAGGATCCGGCCATACCATGCCTAGGCCCCGTGTTCTCAATTTTCTCCCAACCTACCCCATTTTGCCTGAGCTACTGGTGAAGCTGCTCCATGTGTGTGCCCATTTTCGAAAGTCATCTACAGCTGCCGTTGGTTTGGCAACGCTGCTGCAGCGCTTGCATTTACCAGCTAACAGACTATTGTGTGACATGAGCACTCGCTTGAACTCTATGTTCTATATATTGTCCAGGCTTTGTGAGCAGAGTAGTGGAATACCAGCTGCAACATGCTCTTGTAGGTCTCATCTCTGTGAGGTTTTACGCAACTTTGAGGGATAAACACAGATGGTGAGTGGCGATGCCGCTATTATCAGCCTAACCATACCACTTCTGTGTCTAGTGAAACGCTGGCTGGTAACGATAAGGCGGACGCTTCACATGTGAAGAGGTGGAACTAGGGGAAGACATTAAACAGGGTGATAGCCAGAAAACCATCAGTTCGGCTTCTCAATGTGAATTGGATGATGATGAGGAGGAGGAGGAGGAGGAGGAGCAAAAGACAGTTGCCTACGCTACAGAGAATAGTAACAATAGCTGGTTTATTCCTTCTGTTTTGCATAGATGGGCAGAAAGGTGTAAGAGGATAAGGAGAATGAGAGTCATCCTCCTGATGACGACAGCAAAGTTTTGCCGGTTTGGAATCTGGCACACATGGCTGACTTCATGTTAGGCTGCCTTTCCCGTGATCCGTGCGTTACACGCATGTTAAACAACACAGATAACTGGTTCTTCACCCTTATCGACTCCCCTCCCACAAAGAGAACTTCTCATCTCTTATTCCTATGGACGAGGACGAGCAAAACGATGCAATAACAGAATGTCCTTGTTTAAAAATTGCTTAGAAAATTTCCATATGGCAACACTGGAGGCAGAGTACATAGTTCCTTGGGCAACCCAGGAGGCGAGATGAGGGGACACACTGCAGTTCCAACATAGGCAGGACAACACTCTACAAGGCCTGGGACAGTTTCATGACATACTGCCAGCACCCTCACCCTGATGCGCGGCCTAGTGTCACAAGGAGGGAAACATTTTGGAAGATGGTGAAGCAGTACATAGCAGACCGTGTCAGCATCCTCAGTGATCCCTCTGTGCCTTACAACTATTGGATGTCCAAGCTGGACACGTGGCACAAACTTGCACTCTATGCCTTTGAGGGGCTGGCCTGTACACTGTATTCACTAAAACCTCATCCAAAACTTACACATTACTATAAAATACAAACATAACATACAACAGTGGTGGTAAAACAATAGCATGGCCTGTTGACTAACTCCTAAATAACAAAATAAATAACAATAATAACATATCTTACAGACTAGTCATAAACTCTAACTCAAACCATAACAAAAAAAAGTCAAACACAGTAGACAGGGTGATAGCCAGACCACCCTCAGTTTGTCTTCTTTACGCCTCCAGCGTTTTGTGACAGCGGGTATTTAGTGCTGCTGGGGCCATAATAACAGATAGCGCATGCACCTGTCAACTAAAAATGCTGACAACTTGACTATTATAAAAATGAACCGGGCCTGGATTGCCCCTGACTTCTCTACTCCACCAGATGAAAGCGGCTGAACTTAAAGACACTTTAAATGTGTTGTTTGTTATGTACTGAATACACTGTATTTGCATACACCTCTGCCACCACCAAAAAGGTTATATGGTTCAATCTTCCTTTCTCGTCCTCCTCCTCCATCATATTAACATGATTTTTAGGCTTCTTAGACTCATAATGTTTTATAGGGTTAGCAAAACTTTTGCACAGGTGCCAGAGGCGACACTCAGAGCCCTCTCTGTGGGCAACCTTACCCTTGAAATAGTCTATGGTGCACCAATATGCCTTACACTTTTCCTGCCATTCATCAGTGTTGTGCACGCTATGAATGGCACAGCATACACATTAACTGTAGGCAGGCTATTATAGCTAAATAATAAGGAACATGGAAGATACACTATATTGGACTGTAGTATTCAGGGTAAATGATCTTGTGGGCACTTTGCAATAGATAAGTATGTTTGAGGTTGCAATTTGGGCAATCAGTCTCTAAAAGGTTCGCCATTGCCTTCACAGTTTTAGAGGGTTAGCGCACCTGGAGGCCCTCAACTACATTATTTTACTCTGTTTCATTGAGCCCAGGGCCACAGCCTCTGCATGAACCATCAGCATTACGGCCACTTCCATGTCCCGTACTGGCCGCCTTCTTAATATTACATGTATATATGCTTAAAAGTATGTCACACGTACAAAATCGTAGTATATGTGCATGTACGCGCAAATAAATTAAACAGGCATTTGGATGCGCACACATTACACAGGGGATGTAGCTCTGATAATGTTACAGACTACCATACACCGTCTGCAGATGAAGTACAGTATATGCTAGTGATCTGTATGAAATGCACACACAGTAGATGTGGCACAAATATTTCACTTTTCCTCAAAATACACTGTTTTCACATGTGGTACTGTATTTGAAACAGAGAGCCACGCAATATGGACACTAGATTTGGACCAGATTATTTAGATTGTCGCAAGACACACAGCCAAGCCATCATTTCTTTGCCAAAATGGCAGTACCAGCCCTGCACACATATGTAGAAAAGAAGGTGGGCCAGTCCTTGAGCCTGTCAGTGTCTTTCCTTTACAGCCCACTGGGTAAATGTAGTTCCTGCCCACCCAAACCAGCAACTTGGCCAGGTGACGCCCCTTCCGCCTCCATGTTCTCATGCCATTGGTCCTGTGACAATGTCCGCCTCTGCCTCCTTATCCTCCACCTTGTCCTCAGCCTCCACTGCAGGGACAATTTACAGTGCCACAACATCATACCACATGTTCAGGGCACGACGGTGTCAGCTGTTCTGCACCTAGTTTGACTGGGCGAAAGGAGTCACACAGGGGAGGAACTGCTTCGAGTCCTTCATCAAGAAGTAGAATCCTGGCTTTCTCTGTGACAAATCAAAATAAAAACCATGGTGACCGACGATGGGAAGAACATGGTGTTGGCGTTGTGTCAAGGAGGGCTGAGCCATGCTCCTCCATGGCACATATGTTTAATCTGGTTGAAAATTCCTAAAAATTGGAGCAATGAGATAGAATAAAACTTCACTTTTATTGAGTCCAGCTAAAAACATGCATGAAGGCCCTAACTACAAACCAACCTGGACACATCTAATGCGTTGAGACACTGGTCCTATAGTATCAGGCCAAAGTAACTCCTAGTGTTGCCTCTACGTGGCCTAATATACCCTAGTAATGCTACCACCGGGTCCAAAAACCCCATGAAGGTGGCCCAATGCCAGAACCTCTCCCTGCACAACCTTGCCCTAGTTAAAAAGTTACTTGGGGGTCCAGAGTGGTAGCAAAACCTAAGGCATCTGTGTCACACACTACGTATAGTGATTTAGAAAAACACACGGACTATCCCAGTCCAGGGGCCTATGTGAAACAGTAAGTTAGATATGTCTTAGGTGCATATAAACATATATACAGGCGTCCCGACGCGTTTCATCAGTTAGCACCTAAACGGACGTACTCACGGTACTTTTCATCAGTTAGCACCTAAACGGCAGCATTTTAGCAACATGGTGGAACAGTACGTGTGTACACGCCTACATATACTGACTTATGGGTCTGCCCCATTCAACTACTGGGTCTCCAAATTGTTCATATGGCCTGAGCTTGCCCTTTATGCCTTGGAGGTGCTGGCCTGTCCTGCGGCCAGTTTATTGTCCGAACATGTGTTTAGCATGGTGTGATCACAGACAAGCGCAGCCGCCTGTCCACAGCCAACAGAAACAAGCTCACATTCATTAAAATGAACCAGGCATGGATCCCACAGGACTTGTCTGTACCTTTTGCTGAATAGACAAGTATACCGGCCGCACCGAGCCATTGTTATACTCCAGCGCACTTTCTCTTTGAGTTCTCTTTTCCATTTTCCAATGTTTTGAGGCCTTCACAAATTTATAAAAATAAATAATTAAATTGAGAAAAAAACAAAAAACAAAAACAAAACTTGGCTATCTCCTCCTCCCCACCGCCGTTTCCACCTACACCGTCATGTCTTCAGCCTCCTCAACCTCCTACTCCACTTTGACCTCTGCCTCCTAGTTCAAGATTATTATGTTTTATTCTTTATTCTTTTTATATTCTATGTTATTTTAAGTCATTTCTCTATCCACATTTGTTTGCAGGGCAATTTTTCCTGCTCTTACCACCATTTTGCTTCCATTTGCAGCCCTCTAGCTATGACTATTTTACAGCCATTTTAGTGCACCAAAGTTCGGGTCCCATTGACTTCAATGGTGTTCGGGTTCGAGTTCGGGTCAAGTTCGAACTTTCACCCGAGTTCAGCCAAACCCAGCAAACACGAAGCATCCACGGGTCTGCTAATCCCTAGTCAACATAAACTTACTGCTGACACCTCTCCACTCTGTCAGGAGGGCTCTTACTTGTATTAGCATTTAATACAACGGGTTCTGAAGACATCTATGTGGAATCAGCTGTCGACAGCGTAAAAGAAGTGCACTCTTTCACGCTATAGTAGAATCTTGGGCCCTCTGCATGGTTCTTTATACCTGACGCTAACATCGACCTGTAAGGCTGAGTTCACACTGTTATTTGGTCAGTTTTGGCCCCATAACTGTCTAAGAAGTCAAGTGTGCAGTGATTCTAAGAGCAGTGCCTGTCCTCTGCGTATCATACTGACTCACAATGTTGTTTCACTACCACAGCAGACTCACTATGTGTGTTGCTGCAAGGCACAGTGTTCTTCACCACTATACAGGCTCTCTGCATGCCAGGAAATAGCCGTTTTATAACGAGATTGCCACAAATTAATTAGTATCAAAACAAATCTTTTCTGGACAATTCGGCGTACAGGCCAAATCAAATTTTTCAGAAATTTGCTCATCTCTAGTCATGGTATAGAGCCTGGCAACAATACACTGCACTGTCTGATTTTCTTTTTTTAATGAAAAAACAATAAAAAATATACCCTTTTGGTGTCGGATACCTTCTTCTTTGTCTGTTGACCTGTAAAATGGTAGCTGACATTTTGAACTATTAATCATTATCAAAAATGAATCTTATAACTTTCAAATCTGCTAGAAATGATCCACTAATTTCTAGTGGCCATATAATAAGCAAACATCCACAAAGAAAAATGAGTAAATTAAGATTGTTACAGAATTAGAAACATAACACTGTTAATTTAATGTTTCTACACTACACTGGTCAAGAAAACATATCTCTGACCTCCTATGGATCAATCTCTGTGCTGGTGTAAACAATACATTGGATACAGCACTCATAGGAGTCCCACAACCTCTTCATTAAGCTTACAAGTTGCTGCATAACATCTTAAAGGGTTTGAGAAACACTTCTCACAAAAATGAGATTGTTGCATTAGCTTTAGCCTGTGTTCATATGCAATATAATGCCATAGGAATTCTATAGAAAGTGTCCGCTATACAAACCCCCTCATGTGTAACAACAAACGTCCATTCTGGCAAATGTAATCTGTCCATGTATTACAAGGAAAGCTATTCCTCTAAACAGCTTCCATGAAAGATTACATTACCTTTCTGACCAGTCTTAATTTTCTGGATACTGGATTACATTACCTTCATGTTATCCTATGAAAATCATGTTGCCAAAGGAGATAAAAAATGAAGATTCGATGCGACGCTTTATAAAGGTTGGCACTGTACCTTAGACTGTGAACCTGTCTGTATGTAATACAGTTCTTGATGTTATTATTGTGATTATACTTGCTATAACTAAATAAACTTAAATTTACAAGAAAAAATGATCCAGTAGAAATCCTACCTACATGCAGTAAAAAGAAGTAATGTAAATGAGTTTTAACACATTATTTGTACTAAGTGTGTATTACCATTTCCATTTAAGCTATCTGTCTACATTAACACAATGACATATTTCTTCTGCTTATTATCTCACTTTTTTTTCTCTTGGTCAAACATTGTGTGTTTAATTGCATCTTTGGAATCTCTTAAGGCCCCTTTCACACGGGCGAGTTTTCCACGCGGGTGCAATGCGTGAGGAGGACGCATTGAACCCGCACTGAATCCGGACCCATTCATTTCTATGGGGCTGTGCACATGAGCGGCGATTTTCACGCATCACTTCTGCGTTGCGTGAAAATCGCAGCATGCTCAATATTGTGCGTTTTTCATGCAACGCAGGCCCCATAGAAGTGAATGGGGCTGCGGGAAAATCGCAAGCATCTGCAAGCAAGTGCGGATGCAGTGCGATTTTCCCGCATGGTTGCTTAGCAACGGGACCAGATCTTTATTATTTTCCCTTATAACATGGTCCTTTAGTTCTTAGCTGATGCTGGGAAAGAGAGGACAGATCGCAACTAAGCGATCAAGTGGCTAAGTTAAGTTAACTTTTTATTATTTTTAACCCCTTCCTCTTCCTTTTACTATGCATTCTTTATTAAGAATGCTATTATTTCCCCTTATAACCATGTTATAAGGGAAAATAATAAATTCACCAGAACACCCGAAACCGGACTTCAGTGATGAAGTCCGGCTTCGGGTCTGGGTACCAAACATGGCGATTTTTCTCACGCGCGTGCAAAACGCATTACAAACGTTTGCACCCGCGCGGAAAAATCGCGCATATTCCCGCAACGCACCCGCCTCTTATCTGGGCGTCAAACATGACGCCCGTGTGAAAGAGGCCTAAGGCTTTGGTTCTCCTTTGTCTTCCTTAAAAGTTGTAGTGGTTTTATATCTGAAAAGTAATAGCCTTGACATTTTTCTGCTTCACTTTTTGACTTTCATGATGCTTGATTATTCAGCTTTTTTCTTCCACTAAGCAATATAAAGAGACATTCTATCTACAATTAACTATAATATGAGAAACTGTCTTTAACTACAACAAGACAAGCTAAAGCAATGCTAACAGTCACAAAATTACTTTTAAATTTATTGTGTCATGATTAAACTTGAATTAAAACATGATGTGCTTTTTGCTAAGGCGTGCAATTACTTAGATGAAACTTTTTTTGTTATATTAAATAGCTTTAGTTTAACACATCTAACATTCATGTTTTAATGTAAAGGTTAACACACTATGAAAATTATATAAGTTTAGACTTAGTTCATAGCGTCAGTGTATATACCTGGCAAGGAAAGTGGATTGCCTTATGATGGATGGCAGAGATTTCACTGTACTTCTACTGATCGAAACAAGGAAACATTACATTGTACCCTTCTCCAGATCTGTGCCTTCACAAGAGAATGTCTCTGGGCTCAACGGACAATTCATTTTTCTTCATGGCTTGGTTTTTGATCTGATATGTCTATATTATTTATGTCAAATCAACTGAAGTTACCACAAGTGGACTCTTATCAAGGTGTAGAAACATCTCAAAGATGATCAAGAGAAATGGGAGGCACCAGAGCTAAATTTCAAATTCCTTTTGCTGCATCCGCAACCGTACCACATCTACTGTACCTGGCTTCCCGCCACTAGTCGTTGCCTCAAAAGATGCTGTAGCCGATGGCACCGCCGGCTCAGGCACCAAAACCACAGAAGGAACGGTGCTTCCAACAGCAACCTCAGACCGGTCGACTGCAGTAGTCTCCCCTGATCTGGCCTGAACCGACGATGTCCAAACCGACGCAGGCGAAGCCACTGATCCGGACCAACGCCAACAAAGCTGTAAGCCCCTCCAGCAATTCCTGCACTGCCCGATTGCCCCACCAACCGCTGGTGATCCCACTGCAGACCTATCCCTTACTTTCCCACCCCCCTTAACGTACTCTCACCTTGCTGTTCCTGCGGATGAATCCTAACAGCCACCAATCTCCACGTTTCTAACTCCTGGACAATCCTGGAACCAACAGCCGCCGCAACCGGCTCAGCAGTGGTCCCTATCATCGTCTCCCGGCCACCTTCGCCTTTCTCCGAATCCTGGGTCAATTCGCCTTCCTCCTCGGACCGCAATAATGGAGACCCGCCTCCACGCCCATAAGGAGCAGGGTCACGATCCTCTTCTATACCCAGTCCTGGCCCACCTGCTGTCTGTCACCTCCTCTCTGACAGCCCCTGCCACAGGGTAATCTGTCCTGCTTGGTCTCACAAGGCTCCCTCTTCCAACTGCTGACCTCTTAGGGCGTAGCCTCATTCCTCTGCCTGTGCTGTGAACGCCTCCGGCTCACAGCAGGGGGCCTCAGCTAGGGACCGCATCCTTATCGCCCTGCCCCTTGTCCCGGCCACCCAGACTGGAGGCCGCCCGCCTACTCCTCCTGAAACTCGTTCACCGATCCTGCACTACGGCCCCATCACCAGGTAACTCCCTGGCTTGCTCCCTGCTACGGATCTCCAGCAGTGAGCTTGCCACAATCTCCATACCTCCCTTCTGCACGTTCAGGGAGATGGGCCGGGGATAACCCATCCCTCTCCTGCAGAGCCCAGCTGCCGTGCGGTATTCCTCCCAGTGTGGCTGTGGGCAGCACTAGCTCCACAGCCCCGCTGCCGCACTGTAGGGTCCTTTAAAGGGGCTCTCTAGGTGCCGCCAAACTCGGGAGTAACATCAGGGCTTAACCTCTCAGGGGGCCTGGATCGCCGTACCGAGGCGTGCCAATAGGACCACCTCCTCCAACCGCCCCCTTGTAACACTGCCTGAGGGTCTCCTGCACCCACTCTGGCCCATGATTAGCCAACGCAGCCTAACTTGCTCAATTAATTGCTCCAGGGAAGCCATGTCATGTCTTAACTTCAGCACCACGTTCTTCACACTCACTAAGCCCCTCCCTCACTGACTTAAATCTCCGGCATGAAATTGCCTCTCCACCCCTCACTCCTCCCCTGCCAAAACTCCTTACAACCTCAAATTAACCCTATACAAAACTACCTTCCACCAAAGTCAAGCCTCATTTCACTAAGGCTACACCCCGTTCCATTGCTTTTCTTTTGGTTGAATGTATTTGTACCTGAATCAAATGTTTCGATTATTTGTTGGAACCAGATCTCAAACAAATTTCAATAAATTTGCTGATCTCTAATACCCTTTAAAGATATATATATATATATATATATATATATATATACACTACACACACACACACACACACACTTGAGAAAGACTGCATTGCGCAGTTGAAACGTCGCAAGGGGAATAAAGCCAGTCCACAGTTTGTTTCACCATATCTGGAGTGCTGCTTCAATGGTCAGTCCTCAGTGAAGGATTGTACCCGTTCCAATCTTGAGTGCTGCTGGATTTCTTTGAGATATATATATATATATATATTTTTTTTTTTTCATATATATATACACACACACACGTATAGTAATAAAAGGTATGGTTTGGGAGAACCAATATCTGCTGTTGAAACTGTTAAACTGTGTGTGGTAAGCCTTGGGTGTGTCTTTGAGAACTGAGAGGTTAACCCAGACACAGGATAAGCAGCGTTGATTCTGTTTTGTCTATGTTAGCCATAGCTCACATATACAGATTTGGTAAATATGTACTTGAACCTGTTTATACTGGAGAGAGTGAGGTTGGCAGTGGGACGCTCACTCCACCCGGGCTTCGGTCCTGGGTTTCCATAGCTGATAGCTGCAGTTGACATGGTCGTTAGGGCCTTATTTAAATCTCAGTGTAGAGCTGATCAGTGTGACTATACCTGAAGAGCTTACCAATGAACTACAGAAGGTATTGCATGTGCCACCCAATACTTGCCATTTGTACCCGTGGGCTGGATAGGTCTGCCCACATATAGTCAGGGATCTTTTGTATTAGCTACTTGCTCAGCTGGGTTTGTTTGTTTAAGCCTATTTGTTAAGGCTATACTTACATTTAAGGTCCATTCAGACGTCCGTGTGTGTTTGCAGACCGCACATCACCGACACACTCATAGAAAATGCAGTTTCTTGTACGCAATTGCGGACAAGGATAGGACACGTTCTATTTTTCGTAAACCCGATTGCGGACCCGGAAGTGCGGATCCACAATTGCGGATGTGGGCGGGACATAGTGTGTCCCTATAGAAATGAATGGGTCCAAAATTCCATTCCGCAAAATGCGGAAGAGAATTGCGGACGTGTGAATGGACCCTTAAATATATAAGTGTAAAACTACCTGCACAACTACCAAGTGTCTATAGAACGACCCTCCCACAATATATATATATATATATATATATTGTAGGGATCTTCTCTTATTCGGGGTCATTCTCGCAGAGTTTGCCACAGAGACCAGATTGAAGTCTAAATGATGCTTTATTTTCAAGCACAAAACAGCAATCAAAACTTAAATCACAAACTTAAATCCTCGGCCGTCTGGCCACTCACTAAACAGTATTTCCCTCTCTATCAGGATCTGGATCTACCACCCAGCTCCCCAAAACACATCACCAGTGCTTACCCTACACACAGGGTTAGAGGGTCCCAGCTCCCACAGGCCTCGACACAGCCTGCTCCTTTCCCAGACAGGGAGCCACACCCAAGTCCAGCAAGAGGATTTAATAGCATCCCTGGACACGAGCATTGTCCAAAATCCCGGACATGAGCATGTGGAACAGGGACCCACCCAGCACATTGCCTGCTCCCAGTAAAAGCCCGCCCTGGACTAGCTGGAGCCAGCTAAGCTAATTATCTTGGTGTCCACCAACTAACTTAGTGGCCACCTATAGCTAGGGCCTTTACTTCACCAAGGCCGGGCCCCTTGGTGACACGCTCCTGGTGCAAACAACACCCTTTTTATGCTTCCCGGGACTTTACTACACCCCTCCTATTCACATTGCCACAATATATATATATATATATATACACATAGCAGCAATACTAATGATCTGCTGTTATATGTCATCATATTATTATCCGAGTTAAACAATATAAGAGACCTTATTATGAAATAACTGTTGTAAAGATTGCCATTTACGGAAATGAATATATTCTATATACAACATACTATGATGAAGAATTTCCGAGCCTTTGTAAACAGTGGAGCAGACATATCAATGACACTGGGAGTGGAAAGCATGCTTGCTGTGCCAAATATATAAACTGTACTCTATGTGCCGCAATATTGTTTAATTTATGCTAGACACAAGTAATTCACTTGCTTCAACTTTGTAGATTTTTAGTCCTATATTGCACATTGTTTTGTCACAGTCTTAGACAATTTTTGCTGCATGCTTTGGATAAAAGCTATACCAACTCCAAGGTGGTATAAAAAGTGGTGTAACATTCTGAGTGTATAAGGCCCTATGATGCATTGTGGCACAAAAATGCATTTATGTGCCTTATTGTGGCACATCGTTCTATCACTTTCTAAAACAGCATCACCAAATTAGACATCTTTAACAATGCAAATAGAGATGAGTGAATTTTTCAAAGATTCGATTCGCTGGTTTGCCAAATTTTTGGGGAAAAATTTGGTTTGTTCCGAAAATATTGTCGGCAAATAAAATAAAAAAACGGCTATTTCCTGGCTGCTCAGAGCCTCTATAGTGGTGTAGAACACTGTGCCTTGCAGCAACACTCATAGGGAGTCTGCTTTGGTAGTAAAATAATACGTCCGTATGACATGCAGATGACAGGCGTCGCTCTTAGAATCACTGCACATTTCTCTTATTTGGGCAGTCATTGGGCCAAAACTGACAAAATAACTTTAGTATGAACTCAGCCTTACAGGTCAATGTTAGTGTCTAGAAGAAGCGCACTCCTTTTATATCGTCGTCATGTAAACAGAACCTGTTCTATTAAACGCTTAAACAAGTAGAGCCCCCCCCCCCCCCGCCCCTGAAAGAGTGGAGAGGGTTTTAGCAGTACGTTTGTGTTGACGTCACTGATTATTTTTCTTTTCCTCAGATCCGTCAGAACAATAACCCCGAAAAATGGAACCTGTCTGTGGAGAACCCGCCTTCACTTGGTCAGCATTTGGTCAGTAATCCATCAGTATTGCTAATTCCCCCCAAAAAACAGGAGTTGATCCAAAAGAGAGATGACACGTGAACGGAATATTTGCATGTCTTCTGTGTTTTGTACCGACTCCTGCTTTTGGCTCTGTGGTAAGGTGCAAGGTGTCATATGCGATGGCAGGTACGTGTCACCGAGGTTGCTGGCCTCGGTGAGGTAAGAGCCGGGGTTTTTGGTCTGCAGCAGCTAGTGCTGCTTGACTCTGTTTAAATAGCATGGCTGCAAAGCCGATCCGGGCCGGCTCTTACTGGGAGCAGCTAAAGAGTAGGGTGGGTGGCTGCTCCCCACGGTCCAGTCCATGTTTTCGGCTGGGTATAAAACACAGCCATCAGCTGTGTCTGAGTGTGTGATTGTCCTGGAGCTGCTAATAGTGCTGGGAGCTGAGGGCTGCTTTTTGGGACCTGCGGCTGGAGCCAAGCTGGAGGGCTCAGACCCCTGTGAAACCGAACAGGCTGCCTGAAAAAGCCTGTCTATGGACTTGCTAACACCAAGGAGCTAAGGTGACTCTTCCGTTTATGGACTTTTGTGTGTGTGAACAAACACCAAGCCACCTGTTTTTGTGATGCTCTTTTTGTTGTGTGAATAAAACACGGACATTTAATTTACAAGCTTGAGCGTTGCCTCTGTACTGCACCCGCTGGTCCTATCTACCAGAGCGAATCCCACATTTGGTGTCGGATGCGGGCATGCGCAGTGAGGCTGGCGTGAGCGCCGAACTTTGTTTGTTTTGCTGAGCAAAAGTTAATGTCATATGTCAAGCCGGCAAAGTTTCAACCCGTGAACCCTGACAAAATGGAGGCAGTTGTAAAAGCTCTCGTGGAGGCCAATTTACAGCAGCGGGAGGCCAACAAGCAGCAGCAGGAGACAAACCAGCTGCTGTTGCAACATGTAATGGCGTTGCAAGCGACTGGAGCCTCTCACCGTGCCCATGATGCCCGGAAGCGGTCCGTGCGGCGATTCCCAAGATGACCCCGAGGACGATGCTGAGACCTACCTGGCAGTCTTCGAAAAAGTGGCCGTGAGGAGAAGCTGCCCCGCGACCAGTGGGCTGAGGTGAGTCGCTCCGTTCCTGGCTTCCGGACCCCAGCAGGTGTTTTTCGACTTGGCGGACGACCAAGCGGCCGATTATGACACCATGAAAGGAGAGATCCTGGCCAGACTGGGGGTGAAGCGTGCTGGTCCGCGCTCAAAGAGTCCACCAGTGGGACTTTAAAGCGACTGAGCCCGCTAGGCCGCAGTACTACGATCTGCTGCACAGGCTGCAAAAGTGGCTGCAGCCCGATCTACTGAGTCCCACTGTCATGTTGGATCGCCTGTTGGCGGACATCTTTTGGAGGGCCCTGCCTTATCCCCTCCAGCACTGGGTCGGCCAGGCGTCTCCGGTAAGTGCCCTGGAGATGGTCGACCTGGTGGAGCGTTACGAGGCCACCAGAAACCTGCAGGGAGTCTTGCTGGGAAGGGGCAAGTCAAACCCGGAGGCCTCCACCCCAGCTCCGACGACCGGCGACAGAGAGACCTGCACGGCATGTACCCCCTGCGGATCCGCCTCCCGTGGTATGCTGGAGGTGTCAGGAGCCAGGCCACATCCGGGCCGACTGTCCGCATCGGGATGAGCCGATGGATATGAACTACGGGGGTCGTCACTCCCTGTATGCACGGAAGCTGTGCGCAACTGGCACCCGTGAGGTGCAGGACCATAACCACCTGTGTCAGGTAGAGGTGGGAGACTCTCTGGCGGTGGCTCTGCTGGACTCCGGGAGTCTAGTCTCCCTGGTAAGGAGCTGCCCTTGTACGGCCTGCGGAGTATACTGGCCGTAAAGTCGAGGTCCTGTGCATCCACGGAGACCTGAAAGACTACCCCACTGCACTAGTGACTTTGTCCACCGCGGCTGGTAGGTGGACCCACGAGGTGGCTGTCGCTACTAAACTCCCACACGAACTGATACTTGGGAGGGACTTCCCGGTTTTCCGGCGCTGTGGCCGGTAATAAAGGTATCTGAGGGACCCGAGACAGGGGTGACCCTAGTAGAGTGGCCTGATACCCCTGGAAGGCCAGAACCCTGGGAGCCCGAGTCTGAAGGGCCGGCGGTAGGGGTGACCACTGCTCCAGCGGTAGAGGGAGACAACCCCACTGAGTGTAATGGTGGGAGACACGGAGGACTTGCCACGGGACCTGAGTTGGCAGACCTCAATGTCTCCGGGGAAAATTTTGGGACCGCACAACACGGGACCAAACCCTAACCAGGGCCTGGGAGAATGTGCTGGAAATTGATGGTAAACCCCAGAAACCAGGGGCTGAGTTAATGTTCCCACGATTTATTGTTCTGCGGGATATGTTGTATCGGGTGAACCAAATCCGAGGTGAACCGGTTGAACAGTTGGTGGTGCCCACAGCATATCGCAAGCTTGTCATGGAGCTTGCCCACCAACATGTTCTTGGGGACACCTGGGGTGGCAGAAAACCCAGGACCGCATACTGCAGCGGTTTTATTGGCCCAGTGTGTTCAAGGAGGTAGAAAATTATTGTAAGTCCTGTCCAACCTGTCAGATAACTAGCCCCCAGCCTCATTTCCGTAGTCCTCTGGTACCTCTGCCAATTATTGAAGTACCGTTTGAGCGAATCGCTATGGATTTAATTGGGCCTGTACCAAAGTCTGCCAGGGGCCACCAACACATTCTGGTAGTTCTCGACTATGCCACTCGGTATCCGGAGGCGGTGCCTCTGCGACATACCTCAGCTAGGCTCATTGCCAAAGAGTTAATGGAGATGTTTTCCCGTGTGGGCCTGCCAAAAGAGGTTCTGACAGACCAGGGGACCCCTTTTATGTCCAAAGTAATGAGGGAACTGTGTAAATTGTTGCGTATAAAGCAGTTACGGACGTCCGTTTACCATCCGCAAACAGACGGTCTTGTTGAGAGGTTTAACCAAACTCTAAAAAATATGTTAAAGAGGGTGGTGTCTAGAGATGGGAAGGACTGGGACCTGCTTCTGCCCTATCTCATGTTCGCAGTGCGAGAGGTACCCCAGGCCTCTACTGGGTTCTCGCCCTTCGAACTGCTTTATGGCAGACACCCTCGGGGCCTGTTGGATATCGCCAAGGAGGCATGGGAACAACAGCCTGTCCCCCACAAAAGTGTCATTGAGTATGTCGCCCAGATGCAGGAACGAATGGAAAGGGTGTTGCCCTTGGTCCGGGAGCATATGGAGGCAGCGCAACAAGCCCAGAGTAGGGTGTACAATCGTCAGGCTCGGGTGCGGGACTTCAATCCGGGAGATCGGGTTTTGGTTCTGGTACCCACCCTTGACAGCAAATTCCTAGCTAGGTGGCAGGGCCCCTATGAGGTGATCGAGAAGGTAGGGAAGTAAATTACAAAGTACACCAGCCAGGGCGGCGCAAGCCGGAGCAGGTGTACCACGTGAATTTACTTAAGCCGTGGAAAGATAGGGACGCGGCCGGCGACCACAGCCCCCGGCCAGGGCTTCTAGGTGAAAGGGTCCAGCCCCACAGTTCGAGGCCTGTGAAGCAGTAACCACGGTAAAAATTGCAGACAGCCTGTCTTCCAAACAAGTTCAGGAAGTCAGGGAGTTCATCAGTCGGAACACGGATGTGTTCTCGGACCTCCCTGGCCGCACGTCTCTCATCCAACATGACATCGTCACTGAGCCTCAGGCCAAGATCCGGTTAAAACCATACCGGGTACCCGAGGCTCGGCGACGGGCCATCGCGGAGGAAGTGCAAGTAATGTTGAAGCTCGATGTCATTGAGGAGTCGAAAAGTGAGTGGGCCAGTCCCATAGTCCTGATACCCAAGCCGGATGGGACGTTGCGGTTCTGCAACGATTTTCGCAAATTAAATGAAGTGTCCAAGTTTGGCGCGTATCCCATGCCCGAGTAGGCGAGCTGGTTGAAAGTTTAGGACAAGCCCGTTATTTTTCTGTGCTGGACCTCACTAAAGGGTACTGGCAGGTACCCTTAACGGAGTCGGCTAAGGAAAAACCGCATTTGTTACCCCGCAGGGCCTGTATCACTACAAGGTGTTACCCTTTGGCCTGCATGGCGCCCCGCCACTTTCCAAAGGTTAATGGACATAGTGCTGCGACCACATCGTCGGTGCGCCTCGGCCTACTTAGATGATGTAGTCATCCACAGCACCGACTGGGAAAGCCATTTACCCAAGGTGCAGGCGGTAGTGGATGCCCTGAGGAAAGCCGGACTGACCGCTAACCCAAAGAAGTGCTCCATAGGGTTAGAGGAGACAAAATATCTGGGATATGTAATTGGGCGGGAGTCATCAAACCTCAGGTAACCAAGGTAGAGGCCATTCGTAACTGGCCCCGACCGGTCACCACCAGGCAGGTAAAGTCGTTCCTGGGGATTGTAGGTTACTACATGAGGTTTGTGCCCCACTTTGCCACAATAGCAGCGCCATTGACAGACCTGTTGAAGGGGCGAAAGTCTGGGAGGGTTAGCTGGAGTGAGAAGGCGGAGGAGGCTTTCTCCGCGTTGAAGTCGGCCCTGTGTGGGTCCCCGGTTTTGGTGACACCCGACTTCAACAAGGAGTTTGTCGTACAGACCGGCGCCTCGGAGGTAGGCCTCGGTGCGGTACTGTCGCAGGAGGTCAACGGGGAAGAACATCCCGTTGTCTTCCTGAGCCGTAAGCTCAGTCCCGCCGAGTCCAGATATAGTATAGTGGAGAGGGAGTGCCTGGCTATCAAGTGGGCACTCGAATCTCTCCGCTACTACCTGTTAGGGAGGAGGTTCCGTCTGGTGACCGACCATTCCCCCTCAAATGGATGAGTCAGGCCAAGGAGAGGAATGCTCGGGTCACCAGGTGGTTCCTATCTCTTCAAAATTTCAAGTTCTCCGTGGAACACAGGGCAGGCCGCTTGCAGGGCAACGCAGATGCCCTGTCCCGCGTCCACTGCCTCACGTGTGTTCACCCCTCAGGGTTGAACAAAGGGGGGTATGTGGTAAGGTGCAAGGTGTCATATGCGATGGCAGGTACGTGTCACCGAGGTTGCTGGCCTCGGTGAGGTAAGAACCGGGGTTTTTGGTCTGCAGCAGCTAGTGCTGCTTGACTCTGTTTAAATAGCATGGCTGCAAAGCCGATCCGGGCCGGCTCTTACTGGGAGCAGCTAAAGAGTAGGGTGGGTGGCTGCTCCCCACGGTCCAGTCCATGTTTTCGGCTGGGTATAAAACACAGCCATCAGCTGTGTCTGAGTGTGTGATTGTCCTGGAGCTGCTAATAGTGCTGGGAGCTGAGGGCTGCTTTTTGGGACCTGCGGCTGGAGCCAAGCTGGAGGGCTCAGACCCCTGTGAAACCGAACAGGCTGCCTGAAAAAGCCTGTCTATGGACTTGCTAACACCAAGGAGCTAAGGTGACTCTTCCGTTTATGGACTTTTGTGTGTGTGAACAAACACCAAGCCACCTGTTTTTGTGATGCTCTTTTTGTTGTGTGAATAAAACACGGACATTTAATTTACAAGCTTGAACGTTGCCTCTGTACTGCACCCGCTGGTCCTATCTACCAGAGCGAATCCCCACAGCTCCCAATTTACAAGCCAATTCTTTTTTTTTTTTTTTTTTTTTACTTTGAACGGAGGGAGAAAACAAAAACCTTTATTTAACAAACAGGACATTAACACACATAATATACAACACAAAAGGGGCAAAACCACAACATTTAAATGACAAACTGAAAAAAAAATGCTTCATCAACAAGAATGGATTGACGACCAGTGTCAGGGTGACCACGATGGTAATGCATATTTATCATGAATTGTATGGGGTTATGACCGATAACTGGTGGACAGTCCAGCAAACAAGCCAACTCTAGCTCATTGCTACAGGAGCCACAACAGTGCAGGCTACTCAATCACAGCTGGAAGGTAACTGGTCGGTACAGAAAACACCTGAAAATCTTCATAAATAAGCCTTAGTATGTGCCACAGATGCTGTCACCTTGACAAGCTGGGTTGCTGATATGAGGATTCTAAAGTGTCTGAAGAAATGCGAGTAAAGACATTGGAATAAATTGTCCACTTCCTCCAACATTACCTCGTCCTTTGATTTATGAATATCATTACATAAAGTCTTGAAGTCCTCTGCGTGGATGGCATAAGAAATGTCCATGCAAAGTTCGACGGGCACAGAGAAAACAAGCTCTGTGGCCGACACTGATCAAGACACGTTATACCCGGTTCACATCGCTTCTAGCCACTAGAGATGAGCGAATCGAAGCTGACAAAGTGGAATTTGTTTAGAATTTCTGGAAAAATTAGATTCTCAACAAATGCACATTTCCTTGCGCTTAGCAATTTTCCTAAAATGGTGGCTACACGTGTGAGGACCGAGGACATGGGGCAAGAAACTCTGGGAAGGCGGGATCACCCAGATTGACATGCCTGCATGCAGCCAGCAAGCCCAGTGATGTCACAGCCCTATAAATATGGCCGCCATCTTACAGTCAGACATTTTCCAGCGTTCAGCGTGCAGGGACAGACGTGATAAGGCGCTAGAAACAGCAAGTGGAAAAAAAGATAGAAAAAACTTTGCAGGGAAAGAATAGGGAGGAATCATTTCACAGCATCTTAGTGCAGGGATAGACGTCAGAAGGCGCTAGGGACATTGATAGGAAAGTGATATACAAGTGCAGGGAAAGATTATTTGGGGATCCAAATAGTATTTAGACAGCTCTGTCATTCCAGCTTTTTGCTATTGGGCTGCAAGTGTTATGTTAAAAAGCCTTTAGTGGCTTATATCTTAGTATCCTATTCAGTACTACAAGAAAAATATTACAGTATTACAGTAAAAAAAAAAAAAAAAAATTATTTCTGGTGAAAGTGTATAGGGGCATATTTCAGTGAGACAAGAAAAATATATTAGCACTGCTCTGTTGCAGTTATTTCTGTTTAAAGCGTATACGGACGTATTACAGTAAAAAAAGAAAAATATATATATGCACTGCACTGTTGCAGTTATTTCTGGTGAAAGCGTATAGGGGCGTATTTCAGTCCAACAAGAAAAATATATTCTCGGGTCACTGTTGCAGTTATATCTGGTAAAGCCTTTACTGGTGTATTGCAGTAGAAAAAAATATATATATTCGCCATTCGCTGGTGCACTTATATGTAGAAAAACCTTTATTGATACCTGTATATAAGTAGAAAAATAAAAATATATTCAGTGTTCACTGTTGCAGTTATATGTAGTAAAGCCTTTAGTGGCGTATTTCCGTAGTAAAATCAAGATATATTCAGCATTTAGCGCTGCAGTTATATGTGGGAAAGTCCTTTTTGCGGTATGAACCGAATTACGTTGTGGTGAAATTTTGTATTTACGTTTCACACACTGCGCGCTTACGCGACGATATCCATAAGAGCGGTGCACCAATAGAGGTGAATACACTATGCACTAACCCTGCACAAAAATGCACAAAAATTCACACCAGCTTGCATCTATCTGCAGTATTGCTTACTGTACACTACGTCCCGTTCACTTCAGATCACCCCGCCTCAGACGCCGTTGTTTTTTTTAAACTGACAGCCTATAACCCTCTGTTAAAAAGTCTTTAGTGGCGTATATATGCGGAAAAAGAAAAATATAATCAGCTATCACTTTTCCAGTAATATGTGGTAAAGCCTTTACTGGCGTACATCGGTAGAAAAATAAAAAGATATTCGGCGTTCAGCGCTGAAGTTATATGCGTTAAAATCTCCACAATGTCTCTATGATAAATCTGCAGCGTAGGGGCCCCTGTGTGGCTTCTACACACTTTCAAAATAATCCTTCAGCAGAACGACTAGATGCCGGATGACCAAGACGCTCCATGACCTTCCCAGGAGTTTGTATTTGGCGATGCTGTTATATGAGGTAAAATCTTTTGTGAATTATTTTGTAGAAAAAAATTGTGTTTTCTGCGTTAAGCGCTGTACTTATATGCGATAAAATATTTTGTGAATTATTTTGGTGAAAATGCAAATTTCCACCTCCTCCATTAATTTCCTCATCTCTTCATTATCATCGGACACACTAACTTTACACCCAATAAATATAAGTGGTGCCAGCACCACCTAGGAGCGAGTAAATGTAAATGACACTGCCAGGGAATTACAGCATGATGCCACAATACATTTGATAGGACATTTAGCAAGAGTTTAAAGTGCCCACATATAGCATATAGTAGGACACTGCATCAAGATGAATCAGGCGTGGATCAGATGCCACATATCTGATGCCAAGTGCTCCCTTTTTCACCCACCATCTTCAGCAGGTACTGTTATTGCCACCTACCTTCACAGTATGTCTCCTTGCCACTCTGTGGCCTCCTGATCTTGCTGCCACCTCCAGACTCTGTCATTGTGCCACTCTGTAGCCTAGTCATGCTGCCGCCAACTCCAGACTGTCATTGGGCCACTCTATGGTCTCCTCATGCTGCTTCCACCTCCAGACTCTGTCATTGTGCAGCTTTGTGGTCTCCTCATGCTGCCACCACCTGCAGACTCGGTCAGTGTGTCACTCGGTGGCCTCCTCATACTGCCGCCACCTCCAGACCCTGTCATTAGGCCACTCTGTAGTCTCCCCATGCTGCTTTCACCTCACCACTATGCCTTCGGGCCACTCTGTGGACTTCTCATGCTGTTCCCACCCTCCCCACTTCATGACTGGTCCACTATTTTGGCTTTCGGCCTGGCTGACATCATCATTTATTTGACACTTATTTGGATCTGTCAGAAGGAAGGGAAAATGAGACGCTCAACCGATCCTGTCTGTGTAGCAGCTTTAAGGCCTGTATGGTCCCATCAGAATTGGCTTATGATTTGGTAGCCAAAAGCAGGAGTGGGTAAAAAACACAGAAGACATGCAAATTTTTCATTCACGTGACATCTCTGTTTTAGTTGACCGAGTGAAGGCGTATGCTCCACAGACAGGATCCGTTTTTTGTGGTTTATTGTTCTGATGGTTTGAAGGAAGGCCAAAATAATCGGTGACGTCAACACAAACTTACTGCTGACATCCTCTCCACTCTGTCGGGGGGCTCTACTTGTATAAGCGTTTAATAGAACAGGTTCTGTAGACATATATGTGGAATCAGCTTGACTCTAACATCTACCTGTAAGGCTGAGTTGATACTTGAGTTATTTTGTCAGTTTTAGCCCCGTGACCGCCCAAATAAGTGAAGTATGCAGTGATTCTAAGACATCTGCATGTCATATGGACTCACAGTATTATTTTACTACAAAAGCAGACTCCCTATGCGTTTTACTGCAAGGCACAGTGTTCTACACCACTATAAAGGCTCTCAGCAGCCAGGAAATAGCCTTTTTTTAACCTAATTCGCTGCAAATATATTCGGATCGAATCAACTTTTTCCCGAAAAATTCGGAGAATTGGCGAATCGAATTTTTGAAAAAGTCGCTCATCTCTACTAGCCACATAAGGTCCTGAGAACTGATCACCAGCTTACTGAAACAACAGTCAAAGTTTCTTTGAAGCCACGTCCCTACGATAGCCGTGAGCGCCTCAGAGCTGTTATACAGAGAAAGCAGGAGGCAAGTAAATGTCTTTGGTAACACCTCCAATAGATCGTCCCACAGAACAAACTTATTCACACAATCTGGTCCTCTGTGCTTGCCTTTGTGAGTGGAGGCTTGGATGAAATCTCTATGAACACAGCCAGTGGATCTTTGTCCTTTCCTTTGAGTCCAAGTAAACTGGAAAATTTGGCTTTTAGGTTCAGCTCTGAGCCCACTTCAATGGCAAGACCCTTCTGCTTCTCGGCAGCTTTGTGGGCAGACAGGTGCTTGGAATACTCTTTCAGTCTGGTGTATGAGAAATTATACATAGGTGTCACGCTGTATAGAGTCCATTATTTTTGAAGGAGCAAAGCAGCCTTTTCTGGATCAAGAGTTTCCTCCAAGTGATTTTTGTTTTAGACAAGCTTCACAATGCAGACCGTCGATGTGCAGAGGTCAAGCTTCCGGGAGGATACCTCGGGCTGTGAAAATGACTGCTCTTTCGTGCCTATGACCTACTTTGGTTGGTGTCTGCATATCCTTGCGATAAATTATGTTCCTGTTCACTGACTGTAAACAAAGATCTTGACTGACAAGTGTATCAAATTCTGCCGCCATCTTTCTAGGTGCCACGTCTCAGTCCCCTGACCAGCCAGTTTAACCAGCATCTGTTCCAGGACAAAAAAGCAGGATCTTGACATAGGGCCACAATATTGTGGATTTGGTGATCTCTGTAATTGGGACACCCATTTGCTCGGTTTTCCTTCCTTTGAGGGATATCTGGCTTTCATTGTGTTGTAGACTCAATACTGGGGCTCCACATTTATCTTGCATATTACTGTTTCTTACTGTTTTCCAGGGAGCTTTGCACTTTGGATTGCTGTGTTGAGACTCTTAAATGAGACTCCACGGTGTTTCTGTAGCTGGTCTCCCTGAGATCAGCTATTGTTTTGCTCCAGGACATGAAGCAGTGGCATGACATCGTTCATCCCGTATGGTGACCTCCTCAAAGGGCTTGAGCAAGTGGCAGGTGTCACGCACTAGCTGTTGCTGGCTGACATTGGAGTTACACAGGGGACTACTCCTGTCCTCTTGGATCATCAAGAAATGGCCTTTCTCTGTTCATATAGTTGGTCCAACATATGAAGGGTGGAATTATAACAGGTGGAAACGTCGCATATCAGCCGATGTTGGGGGATACCTTTCTGCCACTGCAGCTCAAGGAGGGTGTGTTTTGCGGTGTACGAGTGGCTGAAGAGCATACAAAGTCTTGCAGATTGGTGGAAGAATTCAGGAACCGCTTGACAACCAGATTGAGCACGTGCGCCATGCAGGGTGCATGGCTCAGCCCTCCTTGAAGCCTGTTTCATATTACAAATTTCCCCACTACGTAATTCGGTATACAATCGCCCTGCACCACTGAGCAGTAATTCGGCCCTAATTTTTCCCACTTTTACACAAAAGCCTTTTCAACA
Source organism: Bufotes viridis (assembly GCA_033119425.1). NCBI lineage: Eukaryota > Metazoa > Chordata > Amphibia > Anura > Bufonidae > Bufotes > Bufotes viridis. The sequence continues at coordinate 270,037,560 of CM065589.1, forward strand.
GATAAATGCAACGCTGGACGGCGAATATATTTTTATTTTGCCACTAATACATGGCAAACAGGGTTCCCAATATATCACTGCACCGCGGAATGTCAATTAGGCCCAAATTTTTTTTCTACTTTTACACAACAGGCTTTTCAACAGATATATGCAACGCTGGACAGCGAATATATTTTTATTTTGCCACTAATACACGTCAAACAGAGCTTCCCAATATATCACTGCACCGCAGAATGTCAATTAAGGCCAAAAAAATTTTCTATTCTTACACAACAGGCTTTTCAACAGATATATGCACAGCTGAGCAGCAAATTTTTTTTTCCTTTTTCAACTAATACACAGAAAAAAGGGCTTTAAAACAGATAACTTCACCACTGAGCAGCAAACATATTTTACTTTTGCCACTAATACACGACAAAAAGGGCTGTCATTTTCGCCCTTCAGCACACAATGGCTAATAAGCCCTTTTTCCTACTAATATAAGCCAAAAAATGCATTAGAACATATAACTGCACCGCACAAGGGCAAATAAAACATAGAACTAATTCCGTGTAATAAACCGTCTTAATGCCTGTATCCAACAGCACTTGCACCCTAATAAGACAGGTTTGCTGAAACTACAGAGCTGTATAATGGCAATTTGGATCCCCAGTCAGTACAGCAAGGTGTAATCGGATTGTTCCTATTACCCAGGCTATCACCTCCCCAACTGAACCCTGTTCAACACAAATGCTGGTGGAATGATTCCTCCCTATCCTTTCCCTACATCTTGAGTAATCTTTCCCTGCACTTGTAAATAGTTCTTTGTTCATCACAATCAAGTCTTTCCTATCATTGTCCCTAGCGCCTGCAGACACGTATTTCCCTGCACTAAGCACACTGGTGAATGGCAGAATCTAAGATCAAATTTTTCCTGAAACTCGTATCGAATTCCACTTGGTCAGCTTCAAATAGCTCATCTCTAAATGCAAATCATAAATTTGGTGAAAACTAAAATTGGTGCAGGCAAAATAACCCTTATTTTATCTTATATCTCACCTACATTGTCCAGTTGATTCTCTAACATATTTACAAATATACACAGACTATTTAAATGGTTTTAAGAAGAAATATTCTGAATTGTGCTATAATATCATTGCTTGTCCTGACCTTCTTTTTCAGCCAAGCAATTAGTGCAATATTTCCTATATATAAAAGTGATTTTTAGCAAGAAGTGCAGAGCATAGTATGAAACAGCATGAAATCGTTAAAATCTGAGCACAACAACATTTATTTGCAGAACCTGACTAAAATATTTATATAAAAAAGAAATGTAGCTGAATAGCTTTTATTCCTGTAAAAAAGAATAATAGCCAGAAGCGGCCTGCTAGCACACACTGCCTGCTGGTGCATACTCTGTTTGTTCTGTATAACAGCTCTCTTTCTATTACCTGTCACTTTGTGAAGCTGCAATGCTTTATTTATTTACATTTCCAGTTGGTGTCAATTGGATCGAGATTCTAGAATCGTTATACATAGATGTTATTTTCCATAAAGTTCTCTGAGTGGCGATATGTATAAAATAAAAAAAACAAAAAAAAATCTGCCATAGCTACAATGTCAGATAACTGTAGTCCCTTTTTTTCAATTTTCAATACTTTCATGCACCAGTTTTTAGATGTCATAGTTTTAGACTTTGATATATCTTTCAAAGGCCATTTATACCCGCAAAGCACATTACTTCTGCAGCATGATACTTTCCCAGTTCAAGCTTGTTAATATGAAGGGAAACATATATATTTAATGTTTGGTTCTTTTCACTGATTTATTTAAAAAAAGTCATATCTAGTGTTGAGTGAATCGAAGAAAAATTAATTGAACTGTATTCGAATTTCTGAAAAAATGTGATTTGTCACGAATCTAAATTTCCTTTCACTTTGTTGTAACTCATCATATTTTTGCTAAAAGGGTAGCTACATGTGTTACAAAGCTAAATAAAGAAGCCTGGGGACATTATTTGACCCAAAATGCCATGCAGCCAGCCAATCAGCAGATCTCTTGTGATTTCACAACCCCATAACAGCCTCACCTGCTTGGTTTCTGCCATTTTACAGTGAGCTGAGCATAGGGATAGATATGCCAAGTGCTAGGGACAGTGGTTAACAAAGCTTTAAATTGTAGAATATTAGATAGGGACAGTGCAGGGACAGTGTAGGGAGATCATAGGGAGAGTTTTTACACACTGTAGGAAGTGCATAGGGAGACTGCAGGGACAGTGCAGGCTCAGTGTAAACACCCTCTGCATCTTGTTCATCTGCTGCGCCATTCATTCTTAATCTGTTCTGTTATACATAAACTTACTGTACATTAGACTTAAGGCTGTTTTACACTGGCATATTTTTTGGCCGATATTCACTAACGAACATTCGCATGAACTCTCGTTAGCAATCATCTCGCAGTACATTACTGCCCTGCCCTGCAATATTACTGCCCTGCGATTGCCCGATGAAAGAGCAAATACTTGTTCATCCGGCAATTCTGATTTTTAGGTATGCCAGCAGCAGATTGTGCTCTCTAATTACGATTCACCGATGGATAACCACTGGGAGGAGATTACTTCATGTAAAAGTAAAAAGACTGGTCTCCTCCGCTAGAAAGCGATGCCTCACTCCTGACAATTGCTTGCTCAATCAGCCTTTGTAAGGCTTAAGTCTCAACAGGCGGTCTAATATATAGGCACGTTTACCTAGTTCATCAGCTGTGCTTTTAATAATGAATCTGATCAGTTATACATAGAACTGTGAACTAAGCTTAATAGTGATGCACAGTCATTCTACAGCTAAAGGAAGGGATTCAAACGCATGTGTTTGCACTGCCACAACATGGATTAAAAGAACCTTTGTCTCCACAACTAGAGATGAGCGAATTTTTCAAAAATTCAACTTGCCGGTTCGCCAAACTTTTTGGATAAAAACGAATTACGTTAAACGGCTATTTCCTGGCTTCTGAGAGTCTTCATAGTGGTGTAGGACACTGTGCCTTGCAATAACACGCATAGGGAGTCTTCTTTCATTGTCAAATAATACTGTGAGTCCATATGACATGCAGATGACAGGCGTCGCTCTTAGAATCACTGCAGACTTCACTTATTTGGGCAGTGATGGGGCCAAAACTGACCAAATAACTCAAGTATCAACTCAGCTTTACAGGTAGATGTTACCGTCAAGAAGAAGCACACTCATTTTACACCCTCGTCAGCTGATTCCACATAGATGTCTACAGAACCTGCTCTATTAAATGCTTATACAAGTAGATCCCCCTGACAGAGTGGAGGGGGTGTCAGCAGTACATTTGTGTTGACGTCACCAATTATTTTGGCCTTCCTCTAAACCGTCAGAACAATAAACCACAAAAAACGGACCCTGTCTGTGGAGTATACTCCTTCACTCGGTCAGTATTTGCTCAATAATCCATCAGTATTGCTAAAGGCAAAAAAAAATACATAGTGGATCTAAAACTGAGATGTCACGTGAATGAAATATTTGCATGTCTTTGTACCCTAGTCTGTGTTTTGTACCCACTCCTGCTTTTGACTACCAAATCACAAGCCAATTCTGATGTGTCCATACAGGCCTTAAAGCTGCTACACAGACAGGATCTATTGTGCATCTCGTTTTCCCTTCCTTCTGACAGATCCAAAGAAGTGTCAAATAAATGATGGTGTCAGCCAGGCCGAATGCCATAATAGATGATCAGTCATGAAGTGGGGAGTGTGCAAACAGCAGGAGAAGTCCACAGAGTGGCCCTATGACAGAGTGGTGATGTGGAAGCAGTATGAGGAGACCACAGAGTGGAACAATGTTAGAGTCTGAAGGTGGCAGCAGCATGAGTAAGTCACAGAGTGGGACAATGACAGAGTGTGGAGGTTTCGGCAGCAGCAGCATCAGGAGGAGTATAATATTTAAAAGGTAAAAACAGGCACTCACCATCTGGTCTGAATGATAAAATGTCGTGTTTATTAATTAGTACAATAAAATATAGTATATATTGTACTAATTATATATACTATATTTTATTTTATTGTACTAATTATTAAACACGACATTTTATCATTCAGACCAGATGGTGAGTGCCTGTTTTTACCTTTTAAATATTATACTATTTTTTTGGATGATAAGGTGAATCATCTAAAAACAGAGCACCTTGACCACAGACCGGGTAAGTGTGAGCCACAATATACTTTTTACATAGCATCAAGAGGAGGCCACAGAATTGAACAATGACAGTGAGAGGAGGTGACAGCAGCATGAGTAGGCCAGAGAGTGGCACAATGACCGAGTCTGTAGGTGGCGGTAGCATGAGTAGGCCACAGAGTGGCAAGGTGACATACTGTGGAGGTGGGTGGCAATACCAGTACCCTCCGAAGATGGTGGGAGAAAGAAGGAGCACTTGGCATCAGATGTGTGGCATCAGGCGGGTAACAGCATCAGAGTAGCTGAGGCAGGTAGCCAGAAGAAACCATTGTTGGTGTTGCACCATGTATGATCTAGTCTGATGCATCAGGCATTGGTGTGTGGAAATCCTGGCTTATCCACACCTGATTCATCTTGATGCAGTGTCCCACTATGTGCTATGTGTGGGCTCTTTAAACTCTTGCTAAATGTACTGTCAAATGTATTGTGGTATCATGCTGTAATTCCCTTTAACAGGCTGGCAGTGTCATTTACCTTTATTCGCTTCTAGGTGGCGCTGGCACCACTTATATATATTGGGTGGTGGTGTAAAGTTTGTGTGTCCGATGATAATGAAGAGATGAGGAAGTTAATGGAGGAGGTGGAAATTTGTATTTCCACTAAAATAATTTAGACAAGATTTTACCACATATAAGTGCAGCGCTTAATGCTGAATACAAATTTTTTCTCCACCGAAATAATTAAAAAAAGATTTAACCGCATATAACTGCAGAGTTGAACACCGAATATCTTTTTCTTTTTCTTCTGATATACTCCACTAAAGGCTTTACCACATATAACTGGAACAGTGAACTCCGAATACATTCTTTAGCCTAGTGTAGTGGCCAAAATCTGTATTTTTCTGTATCCAGTACTGAACTGCAATACAGTGTATTGTAAAAATGACACTCTATCGGGCCTAGTGTAGTGGCCAAAATCTGTATTTTTCTGTATTAAGTACTGTCCTGCATCAGAAAACTGAGTCTTTAGCGGACAATAAAACAATCTGTGCCACATCTACAGACAAAACCATTAATATGAAGAAGGCGAGCACAAAGGGACAGGGAAGTGGACGTGATGCTGATGGTGCAAGCAGAGGCCGTGGCCCTGGGCGTGATGCTGATGGTGCACCAGAAAAAACTTACCCAGCTTCATGTCCAAATAGGCTGGGCAGCGCAGGACACACTGTCCAAGTCGGACCAGTGCGAACAGGTGGTCAGTTGGATTGCAGAAGATAATGCTTCCAGTCGGTTAAGCACCACCCTCTCTTCCACGAACTCCAGTCTCTGTAGTCAAGAGTCTGGTCAACCGAATCCTCACTCTGATCCTCCTTCCTCCCACCAAGTCGCGTCTGGCCAAACAAGTGATCCCACACTCGGATATTCACATGACCTCTTTTCATCGCCAGTACTTGGTTTGGCTCTCTCGCCAAGATCGCTTGAAGAGGTACCTGAGATATTGTGCCCTAATTCCCAACCTCTTGAGCCTTCACAGTCTCAAGAAGATGATGGTGGTGAACTGCAATCAGTTGTTCACGAGGTGGATGATTATGAGACACAGTTGTCAATCACTGATGTTGTGGTTAGGTCAAGTCAGGAGGATGAGCAAAGTGAGGAAGTGAAAGAGGAGGTGGTTGCCGATGAGGTCACTGACCCAACATGGGAAGGTGAAAAGCAGAGCGAGGACAGTAGTACAGAGGGGGAGGGATCAGCAGCACTGCAACAGTCTGGAAGAGGCAGTGGGGTTTCAAAAGCGAGACATTGGCCCACACCAAACAGATCCGCAACCGTAACACCGAGCACCCCCATGTGTAAATCTACCTTGTTCCGCAGTATGGTGCTTTTTTGGGGAAAGCGCAGACGACAAATAAGTGGTAGTTTGCAACCTGTGCTGAACAAAAGTGAGCCAGTGCGTCAACACTAGCAACCTCACCACCACTTTGATCTGCCACATGGCATCCAAGCACCGTAATAAGTGGGCCGAATGCCTGGGTCCACACTCTGGGTCTGCGGGTCCCACCACTGCCTCCTCTTCCCCTTTGTTACGCACTGCTGGCCAATCCCCTGTTGAAGGCGCAGGCCCGGATGCTCCTCACCCTGCACCTGGACCTTTGCATGAACCATCAGCAACAACATCCACTTCCCTGTCCCAGTGTCCAAATGTCAATAACACAGGCATTTGAACGCAAGCGCAAATACCCACCCACCCTTAGGCCAAAGCACTAAATGCGCAACTATTAAAATTACTGGCCCTTGAAATGTTGCCATTTAGGCTTGTGGACACTGAGGCCTTCTGCAGCCTGATGTCGGTGGCCGTCCCTCGGTACGCAGTCCCCAGCCGCCACTATTTTTCACGGTGTGCTGTGCCTGCCTTACACCAGCATGTGTCCCACAACATCACCTGTGCCCTGACCAACGCATTTACTGGCAAGGTCCACCTCATCACGGACTCATGTACAAGTGCTGACAGCCAGGGACGCTACATTTCCCTGACCGCACACTGGGTGAAAGTTGTGGAGGCCGGGAGTGAGTCGTACCCTGGGATGGCACAGGTGCTACCCACGCCCAGGATTGAGGGCCCTATGTCCACCAGGGTCTCCGCCAGCAGCTATTTTACTGGCTCCAACCCCTACTTCTCCTCCTCCTCCGCCACTTCCTCCACTTCCACCTCCTACAGCAGTCAGCCATCAGTCGCTAGCTGGAAGCAGTGTAGCATTCCTGTGGGTAAGCGTCAACAGGTCGTGCTGAAGCTGATCTGCTTAGGGGACAAACAGCACACAGCTGCAGAGCTGTGGCAGGGTATATGGGACCAAACAGAGCTGTGGCTCTCGCCACTAAACCTAGAAACATGCATGGTTGTATCTGACAATGGCTGTAACTTGTTGGCGGCTTTGGAGCTTGGCAACCTGACACACATTCCATGCCTAGCCAACATCTTAAACTTACTGGTTCAGCAGTTTATCAAAACCTACCCCAATTTGCAGGACTACAAGTGAAGGCGCGCTGCTTGTGTGCCAATTTCCGAAAGTCGTCCACAGCTTTAGCCAGTCTGTCAACGCTGCAGCAGCGCTTGCAGCATCCAGCTCACCGACTGTTGTGCGACGTGAGCACACGGTGGAATTCTCCGTTCTACATGTTGGCCAGGCTTTGTGAGCAGTAAAGGGCAGTTGTGGAATACCAGCTGCAACATGGTCGTCGCCTTTCCAGTCAACTACCACACTTCACAAACGAGGAGTGGGCACTGATGTCAGACCTATGTGAGGTTTTAAATAACTTTGATGAATCCACACAGATGGTTAGTGGCAATAACGCTATTATCAGCATAACCATCCCACTGCCGTGTCTACTCAAACGATTACTGCTCACAATTGAGTTTCATTTACAGTATACTTATATAAGTAGATATATATATAACGCGAGGTTGGTCGCGACGCGTGGTTGATTAAGTGTGTGGCTGTGTAAGTGTGACTTAAGATTAAGTGACTTCAGATTCAGGGACTTCAGTGGGGAACTGAAATTCTTCAGTTCTTGTTACTACATTATATTGTATTTTTTTGTTTTTGTGGTGTAATCCCCATTATTATGTCTTGCACAATTGACAATGCCGTCCAGTACACATCTTGCATGTATGCAGTCCTGGAACAGCCATTTGAGGGTGCATATCTTTGTTCAAAATGTGAGCAAATTACCCGTTTGGAATCGCACATTGAGTCTCTAAACGGGCATATTGCAACACTGAGAGCCACTGACAATTTGCAAAAGAGTTTGCTGCTCACCGAGCAAGCAGTCTTTGGGAAAGTTCAGGGGAAGGGTGACAGTAAGGAGGCTGAGGAAAGTGAGGTAGCTAGCTGGGTGACAGTAAGAAAGGGGGGTAGAGGGAAGAGTGCCAGGGAGGCCAGCCCTGATCTGACACACCCCAACAAGTTTGCACGTTTGGCAGCTGAGGGGGGTGGCAGCTCAGGACAGCACTGCTGCAGCCAGACACTTCCTCTGCCGGTCAGGGGAATGTCAGCTCCAGTAAGCAGGGGACCAGGAGAGCAGGGAAGGCCAGACAGGTACTGGTAGTGGGAGACTCAATTATTAGGGGAACAGATAGGGCGATCTGTCACAAAGATCGTGATCGCCGAACAGTTTGCTGTCTTCCTGGCGCTAGAGTTCGACACATCGCAGATCGGGTTGACAGATTACTGGGAGGGGCTGGAGAAGATCCAGCGGTCATGGTCCATATCAGAACTAATGACAAAGTTAGGGGTAGGTGGAGAGTCCTTAAGAATGATTTCAGGGATTTAGGTGAAAAGCTTAGGGCAAGGACCTCAAAGGTAGTATTTTCTGAAATACTGCCTGTACCACGGGCCACACAAGAAAGGCAAGTGGCTCAAGAACTGGTGTAGGAAGCAGGGTTTTGGGTTCATGGAGAACTGGGCCGACTTTGCTATCGGCTATAGGCTCTATCGTAGGGACGGGCTGCACCTCAATGGGGAAGGGGCAGCCATGTTGGGGAGAAAGATGGCTAGAAGGTTGGAGGAGTTTTTAAACTAGGGACTGGGGGAGCGAAATTACATTATAGGAGGGGAAGATAGTGCAGATAGAGACCGGGGGCAAGGTAGTGTGACTGGGGGAGGAATGGAAGGAGGGACTAGAAAAGTTCAGAAGGAAAGGTGTAGGGCAAAAAATATGCATAAACCTCTCAAATGTATGTATACTAATGCCAGAAGCCTGACTAACAAAACTGGGGAACTGGAATTAGTGATGTGTGAGGAGGATTATGCAATAGTGGGAATAACTGAGACATGGCTGGACGATAGCTATGACTGGGCTGTTAATGTACAAGGTTACAATCTGTTTAGAAAGGATCGTCAAAACCGGAGAGGGGGAGGGGTCTGCCTTTACATAAAGTCCTGTCTAAAGCCCACACTCCGGGAAGACATCTGTGAGGGACACGAAAATGTGGAGTCATTGTGGGTGGAGATAAATGGAGCCAAAAACAATAATAAATTACTAATAGGAGTTTACTATAAACCACCTAATATACCAGAGTCCGCAGAAAATCTATTACTAAACGAGATAAACAAGGCGGCAAACCATAATGAGGTGGTTATTATGGGGGACTTCAACTACCCAGATATAGACTGGGAAACTGAAACCTGTACATCCCATAAAGGAAACAGGTTCTTGGCAATAGCCAAAGACAATTACCTTTCCCAAATGGTTCAGGACCCAACTAGAGGGACGGCCATACTGGACTTAGTATTATCCAATAGACCTGATAGAACAACAGACGTGCAGGTCGGGGGACACCTGGGAAATAGTGACCATAAAGTAATAACCTTCCAATTATCCTTCAAACGAGAGTTTCTACAGGGAGGAACAAGAATACCGGACTTCAAAAAAGCAAAATTTAGCCAACTAAGAGAGGCCATAGGCCCAATAAACTGGGACAAAGTCCTCAAAAATAAAAATACAACCACAAAATGGGAGATTTTTAAAAGCATTGTAACATCTAATTGTGATCGATGCATACCTTATAGAAATAAAAGGCTAAGAAATAAGAAGAAACCAATGTGGATAAATAGAACCTTAAAAAAAGCAATAAATGACAAAAAGAAAGCATATAAATCACTAAACCAGGAGAGGAGCCAAGAAGCTCTGATAAACTATAAGGAAAAAAAATTGAATATGTAAAAAACTAATAAAAACTGCCAAACTAGAGACCGAGAGATTAATTGCCAAAGAGAGCAAAACTAACCCTAAAATGTTTTTCAATTACATAAATGGTAAAAAATATAAATCTGAAGGAGTCGGCCCTCTACATAGCAATGAGGGGGGAGTTGCAGAAAGCGACGAGGATAAAGCTAAGCTATTAAATATTTTCTTCTCCACTGTTTTCACTGAGGAAAATAAACTGTCAGATGAAATGCAAAATGTAAAAGTAAATTCCTCTTTAAAAGGGCCCTGTCTGACCCAGGAAGAAGTACAGCAGCGACTTAAAAAGATTAAAATAGACAAATCGCCAGGACCGGATGGCATACACCCCCGTAGCCTAAGGGAATTAAGTGATGTCATGGCCAAACCCTTATTTTTGATATTTACGGACTCCATACTGACAGGGAATGTTCCACCAGACTGGCGTATAGCAAATGTGGTGCCAATATTCAAAAAGGGTCCAAAAACAGAGCCTGGAAATTATAGGCTGGTAAGTTTAACATCTGTTGTGGGTAAACTGTTTGAAGGTTTTGTAAGAGATGCTATCTTGGAGTATCTCAAAGAAAATAAGCAAATTACACCATATCAGCATGGCTTCATGAGGGATCGGTCATGTCAAACTAATTTAATCAGTTTCTATGAGGAGGTAAGTTCTAGACTTGACCGGGGTGAATCAGTGGATGTCATATATCTGGACTTCTCCAAAGCATTTGACACTGTACCACGCTCAGTAATAGAAAACAGAGAGTGGTTATTAACGGTACACACTCAGATTGGGTCACTGTCACTAGTGGGGTACCTCAGGGGTCAGTATTGGGCCCTATTCTCTTCAATATATTTATTAATGATCTTGTAGAAGGCTTGCACAGCAAAATATCAATTTTTGCAGATGACACTAAACTGTGTAAAGTAATTAACACTGAAGAGGACAGTTTTCTGCTACAGAGGGATCTGGATAGATTGGGGGCTTGGGCAGAGAAATGGCAGATGAGGTTTAACACTGACAAATGTAAAGTTATGCACATGGGAAGGAATAATGCAAGTCACCCGTACATACTAAATGATAAAACACTCAGTAACACTGACATGGAAAAGGATCTAGGAATTTTAATAAATAACAAACTAAGCTGTAAAAACCAGTGTCAGGCAGCTGCTGCTAAGGCCAATAAGATAAGGGGGTTGCATCAAAAGGGGCATAGATGCCCGTGATGAAAATATAGTCTTACCACTTTATAAATCACTAGTCAGATCACACATGGAGTACTGTGTACAGTTCTGGGCTCCTGTGAACAAGGCAGACATAGCAGAGCTAGAGAGGGTTCAGAGGAGGGCAACTAAAGTAATAACTGGAATGGGGCAACTACAGTACCCTGAAAGGGTATCAGAATTAGGGTTATTCACTTTAGAAAAAAGACGACTGAGGGGAGATCTAATAACTATGTATAAATATATCAGGGGTCAGTACAGAGATCTCTCCCATCATCTATTTATCCACAGGACTGTGACTGTGACAAGGGGACATCCTCTGCGTCTGGAGGAAAGAAGGTTTGTACACAAACATAGAAAAGGATTCTTCACTGTAAGAGCAGTGAGACTATGGAACTCTCTGCCTGAGGAGGTGGTGATGGTGAGTACAATAAAGGAATTCAAGAGGGGCCTGGATGTATTTCTGGAGTATAATAATATTACAGGCTACAGCTACTAGAGATAGGTCGTTGATCCAGGGAGTTGTTCTGACTGCCTGATTGGAGTCGGGAAGGAATTTTTTCCCCTTAAGTGGGGAAAATTGGCTCTACCTCACAGGTTTTTTTTGCCTTCCTCTGGATTAATTTGCAGGAAACAGGTCGAACTGGATGGACAAATGTCTTTTTTCGGCCTAATATACTATGTTACTATGTTACTTAATTAAGGAGGATGCTTTGATTGTGACAGACGAAGTAATGGGGGAGGAGATGACAAAGGGTGATAGCCAGACCTCCCCAGTTCGTCTTCTCAGCGCGAATTGGGCCATGAAGAGGAGGAAGAGGAGCTGAAGACATTTGCCTCTGCTACAAAGGCTAGTACCAATGGAACTTTAACTTCTTTTGTTCTGCATGGATGGATAGAAGAGGAGAACGAGGTATCGAGTAGCCAGACACCTGAACACTTTGGTGCTCACTCATCACTATAATTTACACTTAATTTAATTATTAGTAGTGATGAGCAAGCACCAAAGTGTTCGGGTGTTCGGGTACTCGGTCCGAACACATAGCAATACACGGTCCGAACACATAGCACCCGAGTATAATGGAAGTCAACGGGAGACAACCAGGTACCCCCTGCTCAGATTAGCGGAGGGTGCCTGGTCCATTGGAAAAGGTAAGAAAGTGACAGAAACACCACCGAAATGGATCTGGATCAGCATGGGGACCACGTCTGGGTGCATCTTGGACTCCAATTTCACTGCTGGGAACCATATTGTCCCAGTTGTCCTCCACTTTTACATAGCGACAAAATCAAGCAAAAAATCCCGCCCCCTCAAAAAAAAAAAAGACATTTTTAGAGGTAGAATTGTTAGGAAACACTTTTTCCTGTATATTCAATCGTATATACAGTGCAAATGCTGCCAAAAATTACAAGGAAGAAGCACTCTGATACAGCCTGTATATTACATAAAGGAGGGCCTCATTTAAATGGTGCTACAATTGTTCAGGTACACTGCTGCACTCATAAAGCCTATGTACTAAATGAAAGGGCTGCCAGAAATTACAAGGAATCGGCACTCCAACACATCCTTTATTACACATAAAGGAGGGCATCATACACACCCTTGAAAAATTATAATTGATGGCCTATTGGCGATCCTCCAAAACATTTGGAACAAGGGAGTGCTGGTTACCCTCTAAAACATTATAGTTGAGGGCCTGAAAGTAATCGGACCCAATAAAAAATATAGTACTGAGGGCCTGAAGGTGAGCAAACCGTATAAAGCATTGGAGGTGAGGGACTGAAGGTCAGCAAACCCCATAAAACATTGCAGTGATGGCCTACAAGTGAGCAGACCATATAAAACATTAGAGGTGAGGGCCTGAAGCCGAGCAAACCCCATAAAACATTGCAGGGATGGCCTACAGGTGAGCAGACCGTATAAACCATTGGAGGTGAGGGCCTGAAGCCTAGCGAACCCTATAAAACATTGAAGTGATGGCCTACAGGTGAGCAGAGTGTTTCATGCCTTGGAAAGTGTTGCACTTCCTCTGTTGGAACTTCTTTGTGTTCCCCTTGTCTCCCTTCCTTGGTTGCCTAAGGAAGTACGAACTCTAGCAGCCGCATTGTCAGATGGAAAGTTTTGGAGCAATCTGTCAACTAGTACCTTCTGGTATTGCACGGTTTTACTCGTCCTCTCCAACACAGAAATGAGAAAGATGAGAAGTTCTCTTTGTAGGGGGGTCGAGAAGGGTGAACACCCAGTAATCTGTGTTACCTAAAATGCCTATGATGCGAGGGTCACGGGAAAGGCAGCCTAACATGAAGTCAGCCATGTGTGCCAGAGTACCAATGGGAAAGAGGTCGATGTAACCTCCTCTTCATGAGAAGACTGTGGGAGGTCTGGCTATAACCCTGTGTCATCTCCTCCCCCATTACCTTGTCTGCCACATTCAAAGCATCCTCCTTAATTGTGAGCAGCGACCGTTTGAGTAGACACAGCAGTGGGATGGTTACACTGATAATAGCGTTATCGCTGCTAAAAATCTGTGTGGAGTCATCAAAGTTTTTTAAAAGCTCACATAGGTGGCAGTTGACTGGAAAGGTGACGACCATGTTGCAGCTGGTATTCCACAAGTGCCCTCTGCGGCTTACAAAGCCTGGCCAACATGTAGAACGTAGAGTTGCCAAGCTCCAAAGGCCGCCACCAAGTTACAGCCATTGTCAGACACAACCATGCCTGTTTCTAGGTTGAGTGGTGAGAGCCACAGCTCGTTCTGGTCCCTTATACCCTACCACAGCTCTGCGGCGGTGTGCTTTTTGTGCCCTAAACAGATCAGCTTTAGCATGGCCTGTTGACACTTACCCACAGCAGTGCTACACTGCTTCCAGATAGTGACTGATGCCTGACTGCTGTTGGAGGTGGAAGCGGAGGAGGAGGTGGCGGAGGAGGAGAAGTGTGGGTTGGAGCCAGTAACATAGCTGCTGGCTGAGACCCTGATGGACGTAGGGCCTGCAATCCTGGGCGTGAGTAGCACCTGTGCCATCCCAGGGTCCGACTCACTCCCAGCCTCCACAGCATTCACCCATTGTGGTTTCAGTGAAATGTAGCCTCCCCTGCCACCAGCAATTGTCCATGTGTCTGTGGTGAGGTGGACCTTGCCAGTAAGTGCGTTGGTCAGGGCACGGGTAATGTTCTGGGACACGTGCTGGTGTAAGGCGGTCACGGCACACCGTGAAAAATAGTGGCGGCTGGGGACTGCCTACTGAGAGACGGCCACCGACATCAGGTTGCGGAAGGTCTCAGTGTCCACAAGCCTAAATGGCAACAATTCAAGGGCCAGTAATTTTGAAAGTTGCGCATTTACTGCTATGGCCTGTGGGTGGGTATTTGCGATTGCATTCAAATGCCTGTGTTATCGACATTTGGACGCTACGCTGGGACAGGGAAGTGGATGTTGTTGCTGATGGTTCATGCAAAGGTGCAGGCCGAGGGGCATCCGGGCCTTCGCCTTCAACAGGGGATTCGCCAGCAGTGCATAACAAAGGGGAAGTGGAGGCAATGGTGGGACGCAGACACAGAGTGTGGACCCAGGCTTTCGGCCCACTTATTACGGTGCTTGGATGCCATGTGGCGGATCATGCTGGTTGTGGTGAGGTTGCTAGTGTTCACACTCCGACTCATTTTGGTACGACACAGGTTGCAAACTTCCACTCTTTTGTTGCCTGCGCTTTCCTCAAAAAAGTACTATACTGCGGAACACCTACTCCTTGGCAAGATATATTTACGCATGGGGGTGCTCGGTGTAACAGTTGCGGGCCTGTTTGGTGTGGGCAGACGTCTACCTTTTGCAACCCCACTGCCTCTTCCAGACTATTGCGGTGCTGTGGATCCCTCCCCCTCTGTACTGCTGTCCTCGCTCGGCTTTTCACCTAACCATGTTGGGTCAGTGACCTCATCATCCACCTCCTCACTCTGCTAATCCTTCTGACTTGACCTAACCACCACCTTAGTGATTGGCAACTATGTCTCATCATCATCCACCTCGTGAATGACTGATTGTGGTTCACCACCATCATCTTCTTGAGACTGTGAAGGCTCAAGAGGTTGGGAACAGGGCACAATATCTCAGGTACTTCTTCAAGCGTGCTTGGCGAGAGAGCCAAACCAAATACTTGCAATGAAAAGAGGTCATGTGAATATCCTAGTGTGGAATCACTTGTTTGGCCAGACGCGACATAGTGGGAGGAAAGAGGACTAGAGTGAGGATTTGGTTGACCAGACTCTTGGCTACAGAGATTGGACTTCATGGAAGAGAGGGTGGTGCTTAACTGATTGGAGGCATTATCTTCTGCAATCCAACCGACCACCTGTTCTCGCTGGTCCGACTTGGACACTGTTGTACTGCACCGCCCATGCTAATTTAGACATGAAGCTGGGTAAGGTGGATTTTGTTTTTTCTGGTGCACTGGCAGCATGCACAGTTTCATTGCACCCAGGGCCACAGCCTCTACTTCTAACATCAGCATCACAACCAGGGCCACAGCCTCTGCTTGCACCATCACGCCCACTTCCCCCTCCCTTTGAGCTTGCCTTCTTCATATTAATGGTTTTGTCTGTAGATGTGGCGCAGATTGTTTTACTGTCCGCTAAAGACACCGTTTTCTGATGCAGGACAGTACTGGATACAGAAAAATACAGATTTTCGTCATTACACTAGCCCAGAGATAATGTGATTTTTATAGTACACACTGTATTGGCTTGCTGTAATGTACCGGAGACAGAGAAATCCATATTTTTGGCACTACAGTAGGCTACAGATAATGAAATTTTTACAGTATACACTGTATTGGCTTGCTGTAATGTACTGAATACAGAAAAATAAAGATTTTCAGGAGTACACTAGCCCAGAGACAATGTAATTTTTACAATACACACTTTATTGGCTTGCTGTAATGTACTGGGGAAAGAGAAATAAAAATTTTCGGCACTACAGTAGGCCCAGATAATCAAATTTTACAATACACACTGTATTGGCTTGCTGTAATGTACTGGATACAGAAAAATACAAATTTTCGGCACTACAGTAGGCCACAGATAATTACATTTTTACAATACACGCTGTATTTGGATGTAGTTCTATATCGGATACAAATTTGTCCCAAATAAAATGTATTCTCTGTGGGAATACTGTATATACGGTTGCGGCCTAAACACACACACAGAGGCACGGAAGTAATTAATATAACGGTTGCGGATTGAACGTACACACAGATATGGCACAAGTTAGGTTAATTTCGCAAGAACAAATAATTTCTCTGATGGTGCAGTGTATATCTCACAACCAAGGAACACTGTAGTGAATAAGCCCCTTTTTATAATATCTGCCCAACACACTGCTTAATGATGGCGTATTGTAGATGTCACTAATCGGAAATCTTTCTGTCTTTTCAAGCCCTGCACTATCTGTCAAACACACACTGTAGTCCTTAAAAGGACTGTAAGGTCTTTCAATAAAGTTTTTGGAGTGAAATCAGTAAGTTTTAGAGCAAAACGCTATCTGTTCCTGCCTACTGTCTGCTCTCCCTGATGCTGAATGAGCCGAGCTCCGGACCTCAGCTGAAATGGTATCACGTGTTCTGGCCAGCCAATCAGTGTAAGGCTTACAGCTGACATGGCTATGGACTTACACTCAGGGGAATTACTTACCTGGACTTTGATTGGCTGCTTAGAAGGCGCCAAACGTGTGGGCAGGAGACTAGAGCAATGCGACGAATGCACGTGGTGCTCAGCTGAGTAAAGCCGAGCGCCAAGCCTAGCGATGCTCGAGCTGAACCAATACTCGGCGGAGAATGCTCGCTCATCACTAATTATTTGTCATTTAATATTACAGTAATAAATAAGCAAATAAAAGAAAATTTGTTGGAAGTGTACAGGTTTGCTAAATACATTTTAAATGGTTTGTTCATTTTCGGCAATAAACTTTATGCAGGGCCGAAGAGAGGGGCAAATTTATTAAAATTTGTTTCTGCTCTAATTCGGGCGAATCTCTCTCTATTTCTAAGAAATCCAAATTTTTTGAAATATTCCAATCAAATTTGCCATTTTCAGAATAGATTCACTCATCTCTGCTAATATGTTTATATGCTGTGGTTGATATTTATAAAATTTTAAAGGAAATATATGAACAGAAAATTTTATATTATTTAAATCATGTTTGTGTCAACTTATTTTTGTATGAGTATACATATAAAAACAATTCTTAAATATTTAGGAATTGTCACATTAGAAACTGGAGCACGCATAATCGGTCACAGGGTCATTAGATTCATCTTGATAGAGGGCTAAAAAAAAGGCAGAATTTCAAGTATAACACTATGCACACATAGAAGGCTCTGTGTGCAGTTGATGATGCTGTACAAAGTATACAAACAACATCAGAAGGAAAAAGTGTGCCCCCAATATGGCAGTTCTATGAAGTTTTAAAATGAATAAATAGCTATATTACTAACAAAACAAAAAAATGCCACTTTGAGCACAGTTTTCATAATTGTACATGCATATAGCAGGGCCTGTGCAGTTAGAGAGCAATCGTTTCTATGTACAGTATACTGGATCATCAAGGACAAGCAGGAAAAGCTATAGCTAATCAGTCACGTGATTACATCATGTCACTGCATCCACAACTGTTTCTCTGTTCCACATTGCTGTTTTCAAGTCAAGAAAGCTTCGAGAGATTAAACCAGACATGGATTTAGTAAGTAGTCTGACAGCAACCTTTATAAGCTCAAAACAGTATGAAATTGGATCAGAGCAAATTATACACTAGGTTTTCTGTACTAGAATTCAGGAGACCTGTCACCTCTATTTATTAACTACTTCCATTCCTTAACTACTTCCATTCCTTAAGTAGTAACAGTTCTGGAGTATCATTGTTATTACGTGGGGAATACAAATAATTACTAAACAAGACATGTCAGAAGAGGTGACAGGTAGGATTGAGCGAACCCGAATTGTAAAGTTCGGGTTTGTACCGAACATTACGGTTTATCGCACCCGGACCCGAACATTTCCGTAAAAGTTCGGGTTCGTGTTCGTTGTTCGGTGATTTCTTCCCGCTTTTTGATAGGCTGCAGGGCAGCTAATCAACAAGTTTTTTACTACTTCGCCCTAAGAAGCCATCACAGCCATGCCAACTATTGGCATGGCTGTGATTGGCTAAGTGCAGCATGTGACCCAGCCTCTATTTAAGCTGGAGTCACGTAGCGCCACACGTCACTCTGCTCTTCTCAGCGTAGGGACAGGTTGCTGCTGCTTCTGTGAGGGACAGATTAGGGAAGAAATCTGTTGAACTTGGTGGTGTTAACTCTTCAAACTACAGCATTTATTGAGGGTGCTGAACCCAGTGATACTGCAAAATAATTTTTTAACCATCTGTTACTGAGGTGGGGGTCGGCACTCGGCAGCCATTTTAGCAACTGCATTGTCCTTGGGACTGCATGTGACCTGCATGTGTGCCAGCATGCCAGGGACATCAGTCTAATTACTTTTTGGTAGCTTAGTGTAGAAAAATTCCTTTCTTCTGGCAGGACAAGTCCCCCTACATTACCTATTTAAAAATTTTGCAATGACATAGTGCATTTCTGTAGTTGGTGGAATAAACCTGTACTGTAGTACCACAGAGCACGTTTACATACAACGCTGAAAAAACAGTTTTATAATTTTTAGGGTGACATACTGCATTTCTGTAGTTTGTTGCAATAAACACTGGTTTTGTGCTACATAGCAGATCTGAGGTCTACCCTGTATTTCATTCATTTTAAATAAACTGTTAAACTCCACATTTACATAGTTGGTTGCAAAAACACTGGTTTTGTGGTAGATAGCACATTTGCGGTGTACAGTACGCTGTATTTCTGACAGTCAAATTAAACCGTTAAGCTCTGCTGTTACATTGTTGGTTTGAAAAATCTAATTTTTGTGGATAGTGAAGTAATTGTATTCGATTGCTTCGTTACACTGTTGTCTGACCTAAATAAATTTATTCTGTTTATGACATGGGCACTGCCTTACTGTTAGTGAACATGATTGTTGAATTTTGGCAGTAAAATTGACACCTGAGATAAACCATCTGTTAGTTTGGTTGGTGAACGCAAATCATGAGAACATCAAATAAGGGACGTGAACATGGTCGTGGTGGTGTTGGTGGAGGCTGAACTGATGCAAACTGATGCATTCTGAGCGGATCCTTTTTCTTTCAGAATGCATTAGAATGCAAACTGATCTGTGTTGGACCTCTTGTGAGAGCCCTGAACGGATCTCACAAACGGAAAACCAAAACGAGTGTGAAAGTAGACTAACCCGGGTATTGTATCTACAAGATAGTAGCTGAGACCTGTGCCCATATATGGTGTCCTGTACCTGTCTAAACATTGTGACGTCACAAGGTTCCATCATAATAATATTGCCATGCGTCACAGCTCAGATCAGGAGATGAAGACGAGGACAGAGGCAGTGGCATAACTACAGGGGAAGCAGGGGAAGCGGCTGCTTCGGGTCCAGGGCTGCCAAGGGGCCCGGCGCCTGGCAGCATAACACCAAGGAGTTAATAATTAATAAAGTTTCTAAGGCCCCTTGCAGTGCCGGTGTGTCCATCATCTGAGGGCCCCCCCCCTCTGGGCCCCCGCCCACCGAGTCAGTCCAACTGCTGACCTTAGCAGCAGGCGGGAGAAACAGGCAAGAGATGAGCATCAGAGCAGCACCCACACATCAGTCACTGTGCCAGGCTTCAGATATGTGAAGAATGTGATGATGTGTCTGTGCCCTCGGCGCTCCCTGTGTGCCCCCTGTTAGCTTGTGCTACCGCTGCTCCGTTCACCTGTCCTGACTCTCACACAGTCCGTTGAGAGTTCAGAGTTGATCTGATTTTCTAACAAAGTTTGCCTGGCCAGAAACGCCCCCCCCCCATGGACCTACCCACCAGCTAGCTCTCCCCATGGCCCCTGTCTGCATGTCTGCACCCCCCCCTGACCTTTATCTGTGCCCCCCTGGCCCCTGTCTGTGCCTCCCTGGCCCCTGTCTGCACTCCCCTGGTCCTTTTCTGTGCCCCCCAGCCTTTGTCTGTGCCCCTGGCCCCTGTCTGCGCCCCTCTGTCCCTTTTCTGTGCCACCCCCCAACCTTGGTCTGTGCCCCTGGCCCATGTCTTCACCCCTCTGGCCCTTATCCATGCCCCCCAGCCTTTGTCTGTGCCCCTGGCTGCTCCTCCCTGGCCCTTGTCTCTGGCCCCTTTGCCCCTGCGTGTGCCTCCCCGGCCCTTATCTGTGCCCACCCCTGGCTGTGCCTCCATGGCCCTTGTCTCTGCCCCCTTGGCCCCTGCGCTTGCCCACCCCTGGCTGTGCCTCCCTGGCCCTTGTCTCTGTCCCCTTGGTCCCTGTGTGCGCCAGCATGGCTTTTTCTGTGCCCCCTGGCCCCTGTCTGTGCCCCTCTGGTCTCTGTTTGTGCCTCCCTTGCCCATGTCTGCATCTCTGGGTCTCTGGCCCTTATCTGGGCTCACCCTGGCACCTCTTTATGCCTCCCTGGCCCTTGTCTCTGCCCCCTTGGCTCCTGTGTGCACCACCCTGGTCCTTTCTGTGCCAACCCGGCCCCTGTCTGCAACTCCCTGGCCCCTGTCTGCACACTGGGCCCTGGCCCTTATCTGTGCCCCAACTGGCTGCGAAGCGCGGGGGGAGGGGGCCCATACAAAAATTTGCTGTGGGGCCCAGTCACTTGTAGTTGCGCCCCAGGACAGAGGACACAACACAAGTCCATCACTTTCCTGAAGCCATAGCTGACGTACAGCAGGATCTACACAATAAAGGATTAGATATGAACAGAATGTATGACATGAACACTGTATGATTTATTACTAGACTCTAAACCAGGGGTGCACAACCTGCGGCCCCCATATCCAGTGGCCTAGGGATCGCCATAGCAGCCAAAGCAATGGCTATGGGGCCCTACTTAACTGGGGGCCCGGAATTAGGGCCTGCACCTGCGCCACCCAGAAGCAAGGTAAGCACTTTTGCCGGAGCCGCTCATCCCCACCCAGCGCCTTCTAGCTAATTTATTCACTGCCTCTGTATAATTGAAGAGAAGCGCCATAATCTCGCACAGGAGCAATGGCAGAGGCATTGAAGTGCGCATGTGCCGTCCTCCTGGCCTCTGCCAGTGCGTCTGTGTGAAATTACGGCGCTTCTCTTAAATTATACAGAGGCAAGGGCAGTTAATAAATTAGTTGGAGGCGGCTCTGGGCGGGGAAGAGATCTGTGGATGACACTGATGGGGGTTCTGTGGATGACACTGATGGGGGTTCTGTGGATAACACTGATGGGGGATCTGTGGATGACACTTAGGGGGGGATCTGTGGATGACACTGTTATGGTGGGATCTGTGGATGACACTTTGGGGGGATCTGTGGAAGACACTTAGGGGGGATCTGTGGAAGACACTTAGGGGGGATCTGTGGATGACACTTAGGGGGATCTGTGGATGACACTTATTGGGATCTAGGAGGGGTGTGGGGATGTTTGGGTGGGAGCTCTGGAAGGAGTGAGAGGTTCGGTAGGTATGTGGGGGTGGGAGAACCGGGAGGGGGGCCCATAAATTTTTTTGCTATAGGGCCCAGTCATTTATATATTTTTGCCACATAAAATGCCCCTCCCAAGACCAGGCTCTGGATCCGCAACTGGCTTTTATGCTGGCCACCGCTGCTGCACTGTAAATACAATACCTGCAGGCAGCAGCTAGTAATTCACATAGGGGGGCGGACCCGGCAGAGGCAAAGCCGTGTGTGCAGGCGCAGGGTGCGAGTGGTCTCATCTGGGCCGCAGAGTTTAACGTCACGCTGCCTGCCCCGTGCGTCTTCTGGTGAGGTAAGGCATGATGGTGTCGGAACTTGGTGCCCAGCTGCTCCGGTCCGGACTGTCTACAAAAAAAAGTGTCACAAGAACCCTGCCTAGTGCCCTGGCTGAGACCCGCTGTATAAATTATATAACACATTATAAAAAAGTATGTATGCTGTCCCTGCTACACTGCTACCCCTCCTCAGTTGTCCCCTGTATGATGTACCCTGATACCCCTCAGTTATATAATATGACTAAGGGGTATCAGGGTAAATTATACAGGGGGTAATATAACTAAGGGTATCAGGGTACATTATTATACAGGGGTTATAGAACTTTTATTTTTGTTTATATTAATAATTATATGAGTGTGGGTCTGTATGTATGTGTGCAGAGTGTATCTGTGTATATACCTGTGTGTGTGTGTGTGTATGTGTATATATATATATATATATATACACATGCAGCATGTGTGTTTGTGCTTTAGGGTGCACACCCTAATGCAATAGGCTGTGCACGCCTATGGGTGGAGCTCATCTGGCTGGGAGAGGACCTGGCCGTTCTGCGCCAGCTACCGGTCCAAGTGAAACACCTTCCTCAGGTACAAGTAGGCGACAAAACCTGCAGAGTTATTTGGTAGGCCCAAATTCCGCTCTACGGATGGTGAGACAAGAACAAGTACAGGCGATAGTAGATTGGGTGGCTTACAGTGGCGCCAGTTCCTTCAGAGTATCTCCCGCCCAGTCCACTGCAGAAAGCTCAGAGTTGGCACCTGCAGCCTATG
This sequence comes from Bufotes viridis, assembly GCA_033119425.1. Taxonomy (NCBI): domain Eukaryota; kingdom Metazoa; phylum Chordata; class Amphibia; order Anura; family Bufonidae; genus Bufotes; species Bufotes viridis. Next base: position 270,060,323 of record CM065589.1, read on the forward strand.
CCCATCAGTCTTTCACTTCACCCCCTTGCAAAGCAGCCAAGCAGCCTGAGCTCCAAGTCATGCAGCAGACTCTTATGCTTTTTGATGACTCTGCTGGCAAGGTTTCCCCTTGCCGTCCACATAGCCCTGCCCCAGAAGTGGAAGACATTGAATGCACTGATGCCCAACCATTTATGTTGCAGGATGAAGACATGGGAATACCACCGCAGCACGTCTCTGATGATGACAAAACACAGGTGCCAACTGCTGAGGCTTTCTGCAGTGTGCAGACCGACAAGGAGGGCAGGGGTGGAAGATGATGTGGTGGACGGCAACAGCACAGCAAAAGAGGGAGCAGGGTACAAAGGAGAAACGGCCGTCCCCGAGATAGTATGCCTGCTACTGCCCACTGCACCCAAGGACCTATAAACCCAAAGCCAGCTCCAAGGAGGCGTGGCAGTTCTTCAGACAATGTCCTGACAACAGCACACGAGTGGTTTGCACAGTGTGCCATCAGAGCCTGAAGCGAGGCATAAACGTTCTATACCTGAGCACAACCTGCATGACCAGGCACCTACATGCAAAGCACGAACTGCAGTGGAGTAAACACCTTAAAAGCCAAGAAAGGTCTTAGGCTCCTCTTGCTTCCTCTTCTGCTGCTGTCTCTACCTCTTCTTCCACCTCTAGAGTCACAGTGGCACCTGCCATCCAGCAAACAGAGGATGTGCCACCAACACCACCACCACATCACCAAGCATCTCCACCATGTCACACACAAGAGTTCAGCTGTCCATCTCCCAAAAACTGGAGAGAAAGAGAAAATACCCACCAACCCACCCTTTATCACTGGTCCTGAATGCAAACATTTCAAAATTACTGGCCTTTGAAATGCTGTCATTCCGTCTGTCGAGACGGACTGTTTTAAACAGCTGATGGCGGTGGCTTGGCTGTCCCACAGTACGTCATTCCCAGCTGCCACTACTTTTCCAGGCGAGCCGTACCTTCCCTGCACAACCATATGGAGAATAAAATCAAGTGTGCACTGCGCAACGACATATGTGGCAAGGGCTACATAACTATAGACACATGGAACAGTAAGCACGGGCAGGGACTCTATATCTCCCTAACTGCACACTGGGTAAATGTAGTGGCAGCTGGGCCCGAGGCGGATAGCGGTTTGGCGCATGTCCTTCTACCACCGAGGATCGCAGGGCATTATTCTTTGCCTCCTGTTGCCTCCTTCTCCTCTTTTACCACCTCCTCATCCGGTCAGCGAAAGACCTTAACCACCAACTTCAGCACAGCCAGGGGTAAACGTCAGCAGGCGGTTTTAAAACTCATGTGTTTGGGGGACAAACCCCACACCACACAGGAGCTGTGGAGGGGCATAAAAGAACAGACTGATGAGTGGTTGCCGCTAGTGAGCCTCAAGCCCGGCCTGGTGGTGTGCGATGATGGGCGAAATCTCGTAGCAGCTCTGCGACAAGCCAGTTTAACGCACATCCCTTACTTGTCACATGTGCTGAATTTGGTGGTGCAGAAATTCCTTAAAAACTACCCAGACATGTCAGAGCTGCTGCATAAAATGCAGTCTGTGCGCACTTTATCACCCCGCTGCTGCTCGCCTGTCTGCGCTGCAGCGTAACTTCGGCGTTCTCGCTCACCTCCTCATATGCGACGTGCCCACCAGGTGGAAGTACACCTTGCGTATGTTGGAGAGACTGTGCAAGCAGCAGCAGGCGATAGTAGAGTTTCAGCTGCAGCACGCACGGGTCAGTCACTTTGCGGAACAGCACCACTTCAACACCAATAAGTGGCCCTCCATGCGAGACCTGTGTGCCTTGTTGCAGTGTTTCGAGTACTCAACCAACATGGCCAGTGCCAATGACGTGTTACAATACCACTTCTATGTCTCCTTGAAAAAACACTTAGGGCGATGAGGAACGAGGATGTGGCACAGGAGGAAGAGGAGGAGGAAGAAGGGGCATTTCACAGGGTTTCAGGCCAGTCATTTAGAAGTGGCTTAGAGGGTAGGTTCCTGCACCAGCAGAGGCCTGGTACACATGTGGCCAACCAGGGAACAGTTCTGGAGGACGAGGAGGATGAGGTAGAGGAGGAGGAACCGGGTTCACAGCTGGGTGACACCCAACGCAGCTCAGGGCCATCACTGGAGCGTGGCTGGGGGGATACGGAGGACTGAGATGATACACCACCTACAGAGGACAGCTTATCCTTAGCTCTGGGCAGCCTGGCACACGAGTGACTACATGCTGCAGTGCCTGCTCAACGACCGCAAACTTGCCCACATTTTAACTTGTGCTGACTATTGGGTTACCATCCTGCTGTATCCTCATTACAAAGACAACGTACCGTCCTTAATTCCCTCACTGGAGCGTGATAGGAAGATGTGTGACTACAAGCGCATGCTGGTAGACGAGCTCCTGAGGGCATTCCCAACTTACACCGGGGGACAAGTGGAAGCACAAGGCCAAGGTAGAGGTGGAGGAGGAGGAGGAAGAGGTTGTCAATGCAGCTGGGTCACGGCCAACACCTCACAAGGCAGGGTTAGCATGGCCAACATGTGGAAAAGCTTTGTCACCACTCCACAGCAACCGGCACCACCAGCTGATATGGAACATCTTAGCAGCAGGCAGCATTTGAACAACATGGTGGAACAGTACATGTGCACACGCCTACACGTATTGACTGATGGTTGTGCCCCATTTAACTTCTGAGTCTCCAAATTGTCCACATGGCCTAAGCTTGCATGTTTATGCTTTGGAGGTGCTCTCCTGCCCTGCAGGCAGTGTATTGTCTGAATGTGTATTTAGCAAAGCAGGGGGCGTCATTACAGACAAGCTGCACAGCCACAGTCCACAGCCAACGTCGACAAGCTCACGTTCATTAAAATGAACGAAGCTTGGATCCCACAAGACTTGTCTGTACCTTGTGTGGAATAGACATTTATTCCCACCTCAACCATACATTCTTGTACTCAAGTGCACTTATTCTTTGATTTCTTTTTTTTTATTATTTGTCCCATTATTTTGGGGGCTACCCCAATAAAAAAAAAAAAAACAATGTTAGCTGGCTACCTCCTCCTCCATTGCCGCTTCCACTGACAACACCACAATCACCGCATCCTCAAACTCCCCATCCTCCTCCGAGTTGCAGGTTAATAATATTAAATGTTTATTTATTTTATTTTAAGTAATTTCCCTATCCATACTGTTATATGTTTGCAGAGCACTTGCCGTGCTCTTAAGCACATGTTGCTGCCTTTTGCAGCCCTCTAGCCCTTTCCATTAAATATTTAGGGCCATTTTAGTGCCCAAAAGTTTGGGTCCCCATTGACTTTAATGGGGTTCGGGGTCAAGTTCGGGTTAAGTTCAGATCCAAACCCGAACTTTTTCGTGAAGTTCGGCCAAACCCGTAGAACCCGAACTTCCAGGTGTTCGCTCAACTCTAGTGACAGGTTCTCTTTAAAGTACAGTCAGCCAGACATCTACCCACCTTGCTCTACTGTCTTCTTTTCATGCTTTTTTTTTAAACATAGGTCCTGTTACATCCACATACAGGGTGAATTCGTTTGGTAATTGATGATGAAGTTTCAGGCCATTTACAGAGAGACTGAAGGCAAATAAAAAAAAATTTAGAAGGAGAAGATTCCACTTCCCTGTATTGTAATGTTTTCCATATTCATGTGTGACAGTCATCTACATATGCAAAAATGCAATAAAATAGGTTTAAAACAAGTATCATTTGTATACCTTTGCAAATGGTGATTAGTAAAATGCTGTATATTGATCAGTAGGGATTATAAAAATGTGATGTGTTATGACTTGCTGACAACTAAAGTTTTTTCTAACATTTTAAACATATTGCAGTCATTGATATATAAAAGTAAATGTCGCACTAATGTAGTGAATAATAAAGAAAGGTGCACTCACCTATAATAGATTCACCAAATTATTAATCAAAGAATTAGGAAAAGTAGTAGGGGCACACTCTGAATATCCGATACCCAAAACAATTACACATTTATTATTACATATATAATAGTATAAAACTTCTATAAGTGACTAATATAGCTGATATATAGATAAAATGTTTAATATCTGAAAATATATAATATATAATATTACCACCTAAAATGCCATATATTAAAAAGAAAATATGACATTAAAATATCTCAGTATCCGAAGGAATAAATCAGTGCTACTTGGTTTGATAATTGCCGATCTCCTGTGTTAGTGTTACTGGAAAAAGCGGCGTCCCGCTCCCAGCAAATAGTCGGAGCGGCATCCCGCTCGAAAGTAATGTAATAAGTTGCAATCGCTTTGTAAGGACTTGAAAATGTACAGCTGTCGAAACAGTCTTACCCCAAGGATGGAAAAGCCCTCGACTCGAATTTCTTTCTTTCGAAGTTTGGTCAATTGGTCTCAAGAGCTGCCTCACCAGAGCGCTCCCGGCGGTGCACATGCCTCTTCCTGGAGAGCGGTGCCTCCGTATGCTTAAGTGCTAGTCGCGCGGTCGCCCGGTGTCTTTAGCAATGTTCCATCGCCAAATGTGGGTAAGATAATAACCGAGTGGTGGTCCTTGCTGTCTAAACTTCGTGGGGATGGTTACCAAACGCGTTTCGGGGTTTTCATGTATGCGACCCCTTCCTCAGTGGTTAAATAATCCCCACAAGATGCCCCTCCTTTATAGGGGTTACGATTATTTAGAAATCCTGGCATGGATCCAAAGAAATACAATCAGTCCTTCATTAATTGTATAGATAGGAAGAGAGGTAGAGATATATATTGCTATAGAGGTCTTCTGATGGCATATTATCCATATATATTCGAATCTTCCATGAATATAATAGCGATAAAGAGTGAAAGATAATAGATGGCATAATAAACTAGATATATGAACGAAAAAAACAGGTGTCACATTTAATACTTATAACAAAATTACCAATAAAATTGCAAAGCAACATCATATTAATAAATCCTTCATTACGTTTGTTATATTTAACATTTCACATCTATTTCCATAGAAAACGCATTGAGAGCTACATGCGATTATATTGCGATTTTCTTGTGTTTTTCATCTAAAAAATATATATATTCCAATTTGGGTAAATCTGATAGCTAAGAATTTTAATTATCAATAAAAATACATGGAAAAAACAAGAAACACATAGTTAATGTACAGTTAGTATAAAGTTGAGGAGGGAGGACATAAAAGTGCGGGCCAAATGTCAACGACAAATGGAGGAGAGAGTGCACAGACTCATCCATCCATCATCGGCACAAGGCACCCACATACTTTCTATAAAAACCCGAACAATTCAAACTCGGAATTAAGGCCCAAAGGTAGGATTGTATTCAACTCAAAAATCCGTTTGGTTTCAAGGCGTGACATCTTTTCGATGTAGTTACCTCCTCGCCAATCTCTGTAAACCTTATCCATTGCTGCAAACTTCACACCCGATGGATCTTGATTATGATATATTTTAAAATGATTAGATAATGTATGATTCGTAATGCCTTTGCGGATATTGGAAATATGCTCAGAGATCCGTTTTTTTTAAAGATCTTTTGGAACGTCCAATATATTGTTGTCCACAGGGACATTCTACAATATATATGACCCCCTCCAGGTTAAGAAGTCCTTAATTGAATGTTTATGCTGATTGGTGGTGGAGATAATCTCAGTGGTTTTCTTTGAGAATTTAGTAATCTAACAGTTATTACATGTTTCACACCTATGAAAGCCCTTAATGTTTGCCCATCTTTGAATTGTCGTGTTCTTAAGTTTTTCTTTCTTAATCGTTGGTGCTACTTTCAAATGTAACTTTGCCGCTTTAATAAAGGAGACTTTAGGACAGATGGATATGAGAGGGCTGATCGTTTTGTCCCTCCTCAATAGGTGCCAGTGTCTGTTTATAATATTTTGTATTTTTCTATAGTTCTCATTATAAGGTAGGATTATCCGGATGTCCTCTTCCCCTCCCTCCTCATTCTGTTCTGTCTTCTCCTCAAAAAAGGTCTCTCTATTCATATTTCTGACTTTTAACAAAGCACTATCTAGAATTTCTTCTGGGTATTTTTTCTCAATAAATTGTTTCTTCATTTTCCCTGCTTCCATTTCAAACTGGGTCTCTAAGGTACAGTTTCTTTTTATCCTCCTGAATTGGCCTTGTGGGATATTAATTAGCCAATTCGGCAAATGGCAGCTATTAAATAAAATATAACTATTTCTAGCTATGGGTTTAATAAAAGTTTTGCATTGTAATTTATTATCTCGGACATAAATACAGATATCTAAAAACTCCAGGGATTCTTTACTTGTTATTCCTGAAAATTTAAGATTATAACTATTTTTATTAATATTAGTTAAAAATTCTTTTAAGGAGTCCTCACCTGATTGCCAAATAAAAACTATGTCATCAATATATCTTTGCCAGTGTACCAGGCTCGTCCCCAGTTTAGGTGCAATGTGGTGCTGTTCCCACTGCGCCCATAAACAGATTAGCGTAACTGGGGCGAACCTGGTACCCATGGCCGTTCCATGTATTTGTAAATAAAACTCACCTTCGAAATAAAAATAATTATGTTTTAAAATGAAGTCTATGCCTTTAATTAAATAATCAATTTGTATTTGAGTCAATCTCTCCTCTGATGTTAATTGAGCTCTTATTGCGTATTTTCTTTGTTTATGATTAATAATAGTGTACAGTGATTGCACATCAAGAGTACCCATAATCCATCCTTGTTTTAAATCAAGTTCTTCTATTGTTGATTTGGGTAGTGTCCTTAATGTAAGAGGGTGTTATTTTAACTCTAGGTTGTAATAAAATGTCAATATACTGCGACAAGTTGGAAGTTAGGGAGCCAATCCCTGATATTATGGGGCGTCCCGTGGGATTGTCTCTATTTTTGTGCACCTTAGGCAAACAATAAAAGACGAGTGTCCGTGGAAATTTATTCATTATAAAACTAGCCTCATTTTCATTTAAAATTCCAAGTGATTTCCCTTTTTCACAGAATTCAGAGAGTTCTGTGAGGAACAGTAATGTAGGGTAAGAAGGGAGTTTTTTATATGTCTCTATATCTGATAACTGTCTCCAACATTCTGCATTATACTTTTCTTCATCCTGGATCACAATAGATCCTCCCTTATCCACAGGTCGAATAATAATTTGTTTATCCTCTTGAATTTTTTTTATCTCATTCATTTCATCTTTGGTTAAGTTTTTGTGTTTATATCTTATTTTCTCACTGAGCTGTCTAATATCAGATTCCACACATTTCTTGAAACTGGCTATTTCTTGGCTGATTTCATTTTTGGGGTATTTTTTAGATGGATTTTTAAGGGGAGTGTGGGTAAATTCTGTATGTGGTATAATTCCTCTACTTATTGGATTTTTAAAAAAATACTTTTTAAGACAGATCCTTCTCACAAACTTTTCAACACCAATAAAAGTATCAAATTTGTTGAGTTTAGTGGTAGGTGCAAATTTCAAACCCTTATTTAAAAGTGAACTTTGTGCTTCATTTAAGAACTTTAAGATTTAGAACTTAAATTGATAATAGCGTCAATATTCATTATTGTTTGTTGTGATATCGGTTTCTTCTTCCTCCCTCCTCTCCGTATCTTTCTCTTTCCCTTTCTGTCTCGTGTGTCCTCATTCCTTGTTGGTGATTCTGATTGTGATAGTGTCCCCATTGTTCCCAGGGGTATTCCTTCTTCTGTGGTAACGTTCTGTGTGTGTACTGTGGTGTTTGGTGTCTGATTCTTAAATTGTAGTGATGATCTGACTGGTGATCCATTTTGTGAACGTGTCTCTTCTCCTGTGTGGATCTTATTCGTGTGCATGTTCTGTGATGAGGTGGGGTCCTGTCTAAAAAATGTTCCCTTTCTTCCAGAACTTCAAACCTATTTTGGACAGGTATAGTGAAATATTTTGGTGTTTGTGATTATTTATTCATTCTTTCTTCCATAAGTGTAGCTACAGTGTCTTGGTTGGGACTTTTTATTTGTGATTCTCCCTCCTCATTTCCCCTATAGTGTGGCTTTCTATTTTCATTATAATTAAGTTTCTTAATTTTTTTCTATATGATTTATTTTTCAATCTTATCTAAATTTTTACACAGTCTACATTGTAACATATAAAATTCCTCATTTTTAGGCAGTTTATCAAAATCTACTTTTGCCTCATTAATTTTGATGGTAGTTTCTTCTAAAATTTCGGCTCTCCTTTTAATCACTAAATTTACCAAAGATAATGAATGTTCTTGTAGGGTTTTATCCCATTCACTGTTAAATGATAGATTACATAAATCCTGAGCCGGAGTTTTAGAGAGTGTTAAACCTTTTGGAATTTTGTTACATTCTATACACCATTTTAGGGTTTTAACTTCCCATGTTTGTTTTAATTGCCTTGTCAGTAAATTTTCTAATAGTGTTGATCGAACAGTTCGAGCATAGTTCGGGTTCATACCAAATTTTGGGGTGTCTGGGACACGAACCCGAAACCGGACATTTTCAAAAAAGTTCGGGTTCGGGTTCGTTGTTTGGCGATTAATTCCCGCTTTCTGAAGGGCTGCACAGCAGCCAATCAGCTAGCGTTTTACTTCTTGCCCTAAGAGCCCATCACAGCCATGCCTACTAATGGCATGGCTGTGATTGGCCAAGTGCAGAATGTGACCCAGCTTTTTTTAAGCTGGAGTCACGTAGCGCCGCACGTCACACTGCTCTGATTAGTGTAGGGAGAGGACGCAGCTTCTGTGAGGGCGAGATTAGGCAGGGAAAAGTCAGCAACAGCACTGAATGGATCGATCTACAGCTGTGAATGATTGAACTTCTGCTAGTTACTTGCTCACTGGTTTTTAGGCTGCACAGAGCGTTTTTCTGTAACTTATTTTCTGGGGTGATCGGCGGCCCTTTTGTGACTTGTAGTGCACCAGAACAAGCTGCCACCAAGTCCATCAATCCATCAATACTATTTTTTTTTTTGCTATATCCTACATCAGGGGCTTGGCTGTGCTAATTGTGACCCCTAGAAACTCAGGATAGCAATTTCTATATTTTATTAAGGGGTTAAATACAATTGCCCAAAAACCAATCCCCTAAATCTGGTGTTCCAGCTTTGGCTAGCCAAGTATAATACTGTCTGCTGTCTGGCAAAGGATAGATTATTTTATGTGGTGAAATTCAATTGCCAAAATAGCAATACCCTGAATCTGGTGTCCCAGCTGTTGCAGGCCAAGATTCATAGTGTCTGCAAAAACATATATTTTGTTCTGGGGTGAAATTCAATTGCCAAAATAGCAAGACCATAAATCAGTGGTTTCAGCTGTGGCTGGCAAAGTATAATAGTGTCCGCCAAAACATATATTTTGTTCTGGGGTGAAATTCAATTGCCAAAATAGCAATACCATAAATCAGTGGTTTCAGCTGTGGCTGGCAAAGTATAATAGTGTCCCGCAAAACATATATTTTGTTCTGGGGTGAAATTCAATTGCCAAAATAGCAATACCCTGAATCTGGTGTCCCAGCTGTTGCAGGCCAAGATTCATAGTGTCTGCAAAAACATATATATTTGTTCTGGGGTGAAATTCAATTGCCAAAATAGCAAGACCATAAATCAGTGGTTTCAGCTGTGGCTGGCAAAGTATAATAGTGTAAGCCAAAACATATATTTTGTTCTGGGGTGAAATTCAATTACCAAAATAGCAATACCCTGAATCTGGTGTCCCAGCTGTTGCAGGCCAAGATTCATACTGTCCGCCAAAACATATATTTTGTTCTGGGGTGAAATTCAATTGCCAAAATAGCAATACCATAAATCAGTGGTTTCAGCTGTGGCTGGCAAAGTATAATAGTGTCCGCCAAAACATATATTTTGTACTGGGGTGAAATTCAATTGCCAAAATAGCAATACCCTGAATCTGGTGTTCCAGCTGTTGCAGGCCAAGTTTCATAGTGTCCGCCAAAGCATATATTTTGTTCTGGGGTTAAATTAAATTGCCAAAATAGCAATACCCTGAATCTGGTGTTCGAGCTGTAGCAGGCCAATTGTAAATCTGTCCATAAAAGGATCCCTTTCATCCAGGGCCTAAATACTAGCCCTAAAAGAGATATTCCCCTAAATCAGTGGTTACTGCTGTGCCTGGATTAGTGTAATACGCTACATAAATAAATACGCATATAGTGTTAGGTGCCGGTAAAAAAAAGGCCTGAATTTGAAATCAATACATTGGGCCAAATATTTTTTTTCTTCTTGTGGTGCTTGGTGACAAGTAACAATGAGGAAAACATCTAGTAAGGGACGCGGTCGTGGTGGTGTTAGTGTACCCTCTGGTGCTGGGAGAGGACGTGGCCATTCTGCCACAGCCACACGTCCTAGTGAACCAACTACCTCAGGTTCCAGTCCCCGCCAGAATTTACAGCGATATTTGGTGGGCCCCAATGCCGTTCTAAGGATGGTAAGGCCTGAGCAGGTACAGGCGCTAGTCAATTGGGTGGCCGACAGTGGATCCAGCATGTTCACAACATTATCTCCCACCCAGTCTTCTGCAAAAAGCGCACAGGTGGCACCTGAAAACCAAGCCCATCAGTCTGTCACATCACCCCCATTCATATCAGGGAAACTGTCTGAGCCTCAAGTTATGCAGCAGTCTCTTATGCTGTTTGAAGACTCTGCTGACAGGGTTTCCCAAGGGAATCCAACTAGCCCTTCCCCAGTGGCGGAAGACATAGAATGCACTGATGCAAAACCACTGATGTTTCCTGATGATGAGGACATGGGAATACCACCTCATCGGAGTCCGCACGTCTCTGATGATGACGAAACACAGGTGCCAACTGCTGCGTCTTTCTGCAGTGTGCAGACTGAACAGGAGGTCAGGGAGGAAGACTGTGTGGAAGACGATGCAAGGGACGATGAGGTCCTAGACCCCACATGGAATGAAGGTCGTGCCACTGACTTTCATAGTTCAGAGGAAGAGGCAGTGGTGAGACCGAGCCAACAGCGTAGCAAAAGAGAGAGCAGGGGGCAAAAGCAGAACAGCTGCCTCCAAGAGAGTTCACCTGCTACTGGCCACCACCACAAGGGACCGAGCACTCCAAAGGCATTAACGTTCTGAACCTTAGCACAACCTGCATGACCAGGCATCTCCATGCAAAGCATGAACTGCAGTGGAGTAAACAACTTAAAAGCAAGGAATTCACTCTGGCTCCCCCTGCTCACTCTTCTGCTGCTGCCTCGGCCTCTTCCTCCGCCTCGGGAGGAATGTTGGCACCTGCCGTCCACCAAACAGAGGATGTGCCACCGACAACACCACCTGCGTCACCAAGCATCTCCACCATGTCACACGGCAGCGTTCAGCTCTCCATCTCACAAATCTTGGAGAGAAAGCATAAATTCCCACCTAGCCACCCTCGAGCCCTGGGCCTGAATGCCAGCATTTCTAAACTACTGGCCTTTGAAATGCTGTCATTCAGGCTGGTGGACACAGACAGCTTCAAACAGCTGATGTCCATGGCTGTCCCACAGTATGTTGTTCCCAGCCGCCACTACTTCTCAAAGACAGCAAAACCTTCCCTGCACAAATAAGTATATGATAAAATCAAGTGTGCACTGCGCAACGCCATCTGTGGCAAGGTCCACCTAACCACAGATACGTGGACCAGTAAGCACGGCCAGGGACGCTATATCTCCCTAACTGCACACTGGGTAAATGTAGTGGTGGCTGGGCCACAGGCGTAGAGTTCCTTGGCACACGTCCTTCCACCGCCAAGGATCGCAGGGCATCATTCTTTGCCTCCTGTAATCTCCTCCTCCTACTCGGCTTCCTCCTCCTCTGCTTCCACCAGCTCATCCAGTCAGCCACACACCTTCACCACCAACTTCAGCACAGCCCGGGGTAAATGTCAGCAGGCCATTCTGAAACTCATATGTTTGGGGGACAGGCCCCACACCGTGCAGGAGTTGTGGCGGGGTATTGAACAACAGACCGACGAGTGGTTTCTGCCGGTGGGCCTCAAGCCTGGCCTGGTGGTGTGCGATAATGGGCGAAATCTCGTCGCAGCTCTGGGACTAGCCGTTTTGACGCACATCCCTTGCCTGGCGCATGTGCTGAATTTGGTGGTGCAGAAGTTCATTCACAACTACCCCGACATGTCAGAGCTGCTGCATAAAGTGAGGGCCGTCTGTGCACGCTTCCGGCGTTCACATCCTGCCGCTGCTCGCCTGTCTGCGCTACAGCGGAACTTCGGCCTTCCCGCTCACCGCCTCATATGCGACGTGCCCACCAGGTGGAACTCCACCTTGCACATGCTGGAGAGACTGTGCGAGCAGCAGCAGGCCATAGTGGAGTTTCAGCTGCAGCACGCACGCGTCAGTCGCACTGCGGAACAGCACCACTTCACCACCAATGATTGGGCCTCCATGCGAGACCTGTGTGCCCTGTTGCGCTGTTTCGAGTACTCCACCAACATGGCCAGTGGCGATGACACCGTTATCAGCGTTACAATACCACTTCTATGTCTTCTTGAGAAAACGTTTAGGGCGATGATGGAAGAGGAGGTGGCCCAGGAGGAGGAGGAGGATGAGGGGTCATTTTTAGCACTTTCAGGCCAGTCTGTTAGAAGTGGCTCAGAGGGAGTTTTTTTGCAACAGCAGAGGCCAGGTACAAATGTGGCCAGCCAGGGCCCACTACTGGAGGACGAGGAGGATAAGGAGGAGGTGGAGGAGGATGTGGATGAAGCAGGTTCACAGCGGGGTGGCACCCGACACAGCTCAGGTTCATCACTGGTGCGTGGCTGGGGGGATACGGAGGACGATGACGATACGCCTCCCACAGAGGACAGCTTGTTCTTACCTCTGGGGAGCCTGGCACACATGAGCGACTACATGCTGCAGTGCCTGCGCAACGACAGCAGAGTTGCCCACATTTTAACGTGTGCGGACTACTGGGTTGCCACCCTGTTGGATCCCCGGTACAAAGACAATGTGCCCACCTTACTTCCTGCACTGGAGCGTGATAGGAAGATGCGCGAGTACAAGTGCATACTGGTAGAGGCGCTCCTGAGAGCATTCCCAAATGTCACAGGGGAACAGGTGGAAGCACAAGGTGAAGGCAGAGGAGGAGCAAGAGGTCGCCAACGCAGCTGTGTCACGGCCAGCTCGTCTGAGGGCAGGGTTAGCATGGCAGAAATGTGGAAAAGTTTTGTCTCCACGCCACAGCTAACTGCACCACTACCTGATACGGAACGTGTTAGCAGAAGGCAGCATTTCACTAACATGGTTGAACAGTACGTCTGCACACCCCTCCACGTACTGACTGATGGTTCGGCCCCATTCAACTTCTGGGTCTCCAAATTGTCCACGTGGCCAGAGTTAGCATTTTATGCCTTGGAGGTGCTGGCCTGCCCGGCGGCCAGCGTTTTGTCTGAACATGTATTTAGCACGGCAGGGGGCGTCATTACTGACAAACGCAGCCGTCTGTCCACAGCTAACGTGGACAAGCTGACGTTCATAAACATGAACCAGGCATGGATCCCACAGAACCTGTCCCTCCCTTGTGCAGAATAGACATTTATAACTGCCTCCCCCTCAACCATGTATTCTTGTACTCCGGGGCACTTCTTTATTGAATCCTCATTTTTTTAACTTTACCATGATCTTGCGGTGCAACCCAAAGTTGAATGATCCTCTCCTCTCTCTCGGTGGTGGGGCCGAAATAACTGAGAGTGGCCTTCTCCAGTGGTGGGTGATATGACGCATGATTCCTTGCTGTGGGACCTCTTTCCTCTGTCTGGGTGCTGGGCCGAAATAACTGAAAGTGGCCTTCTCCAGTGGTGGGTGATATGACGCATGATTCTTTGCTGTGGGACCTCTTTCCTCTGTCTGGGTGCTGGGCCAAAATAACTGAGAGTGGCCTTCTCCGGTGGTGGTTGATATGACGCATGATTCCTTGCTGTGGGACCTCTCTCCTCTGTCTGGGTGCTGGGCCGAAATAACTGAGAGTGGCCTTCTCCGGTGGTGGGTGATATGACGCATGATTCCTTGCTGTGGGACCTCTCTCCTCTGTCTGGGTGCTGGGCCGAAATAACTGAAAATGGCCTTCTCCAGTGGTGGGTAATATGACGCATGATTCCTTGCTGTGGGACCTCTCTCCTCTGTCTGGGTGCTGGGCCGAAATAACTGAGAGTGGCCTTCTTCGGTGGTGGTTGATATGACGCATGATTCCTTGCTGTGGGACCTCTCTCCTCTGTCTGGGTGCTGGGCTGAAATAACTGAAAGTGGCCTTCTCCAGTGTTGGGTGATATGACGCATGATTCCTTGCAGTGGGACCTCTCTCCAATTGATATTGGTTAAATTTTATTTATTTTATTTTATTTTAATTAATTTCCCTATCCACATTTGTTTGCAGGGGATTTACTTACATTTTGCTGCCTTTGGCAGCCCTCTAGCCCATTCCTGGACTATTTTACAGCCTTTTTAGTGCCTAAAAGATCGGGTGCCCATTGACTTCAATGGGTTTCGGGTTCAGGATAAAGTTCGGGTCGAGTTCGGATCCCGAACCCGAACATTTTCGGGAAGTTCAGCCGAACTTCCCGAACCCGAACTTCCGGGTGTTCGCTCATCTCTATTTTCTAGTTCTTTAAATGTATGTTTCATTGGTATTGCTTCGATTATCTGATCCATCAAATTTTAAATTCTCAACCGTTTGTTTTTTTGTTTCTATAAAGTCCCAGATATTCATAGTATCATCACTACCTTGTGCAGACATTATGGGGAACAAAAGAAAATGATATACAAAAGTAAATGTCGCACTAATGTAGTGAATAATACAGAGAGGTGCACTCACCTATAATAGATTCACCAAACTATTAATCAAAGAATTAAGAAAAGAAGTAGGGGCACACTCTGAATATCTGATACCCAAAGCAATTACACATTTATTATTACATATATAATAGTATAAAACGTCTATAAGTGACTAATATAGCTGATATATAGATAAAATGGTTGATATCTAAAAATATATAATACTAGACATTAGGCCCGTTACAATAACGGGCCCTAGAACATTAGTGATGTTATGGGGGGAATCTGTGGCCGATACACTGTTATGGGGGAGGGGGGTCTGTGGCCGACGCACTGTTATGGGGGAGGGGGTCTGTGGCCGACGCACTGTTATGGGGGAGGGGTGTTTGTGGCCGACGCACTGTTATGGGGGGATCTGTGGCCGACACACTGTTATCGGGGGGTCTGTGGCCAACGCACTGTTTAGGGGGCTCTGTGACCGACACACTGTTATGGGGTCTGTGGCCGACGCACTGTTATGGGGGGTCTGTGGCCGACGCACTGTTATGGGGAGGGGGTTTGTGGCCGACGCACTGTTATGGGGAGGATCTGTGGCCGACACACTGTTATTGGGGGTCTGTGGCCAACGCACTGTTTAGGGGGCTCTGTGGCCGACACACTGTTATGGGGGTCTGTGGCTGACGCACTGTTGTGGGGGCTGTGGCCGATGCACTGTTATGGGGGTGGGATCTGTGGCGACGCCCTGTTATGGGGATCTGGCCAACACCCTGTTATGCGTGAGGGGGGTCTGTGGCCGACGCACTGTTTAGGGGGGGCTCTGTGGCCGACACACTGTTATGGGGGGGTCTGTGGCTGATGCACTGTTATGGGGGGGGGCTGTGGCCGATGCACTGTTATGGGGGTGGGATCTGTGGCCGACGCCCTGTTATGGGGGGGGGATCTGTGGCCAACACCCTGTTATGCGTGAGGGGGGTCTGTGGCCGACGCACTGTTATGGTGGGGGGGGCTGTGGCCGATGCACTTTTATGGGGGGGATCTGTGGAGGATGCACTGTTATGGGGGGGGATCTGTGGCGGATGCACTGTTATGAGGGATGGTACTGTTATAGTGGATCTGTGGATGGCACTGTTATGGGGGATCTGTGGCTGACACTGTTATGGGGGATCTGTGGCTGACACTTATGGGGGTCTGTGGCTGCACTGTTATGGGGGATCTGTGGATGGCACTGTTATAGGGAATCTGTGGATGGCACTGTTATAGGGAATCTGTGGATGACACTGTTATGGGGGTGGTCTGTGGCTGAAACTGTTATGGGTGTCTGTTTTTGACACTGTTATGGGGGTGGTCTGTGGCTGACACTGTTATGGGGGTCTGTGTCTGACACTTATGGGGGTCTGTGGCTGACACTGTTATAGGGGATCTGTGGATGACACTGTTATAAGGGATCTGTGTCTGGCACTGTTATGCGTGAGGGGGGTCTGTGGCCGACACACTGTTATGGGGGGGGGTGTGGCCGATGCACTGTTATTGGTGGGATCTGTGGCGGATGCACTGTTATGGGGGGGATCTGTGGCGGATGCACGGTTATGAGGGATGGCACTGTTATAGGGGATCTGTGGATGTCACTGTTATGGGGGATCTGTTAATGACACTGTTATAGGGAATCTGTGGTTGGCACTGTTATGGGGGATCTGTGGATGACACTGTTAAAGGGAATCTGTGGCTGGCACTGTTATGGGGGATCTGTGGATGACACTGTTATGGGGGATCTGTGACTGACACTGTTATGTAGGATCTGTGGCTGACACTTATGGGGGTCTGTGTCTGCACTGTTATGGGGGATCTGTGGATGGCACTGTTATGGGAAATCTGTGGATGACACTGTTATGGGGGTAGTCTGTGGCTGAAACTGTTATGGGGGTGGTTTGTGGCTGACACTGTTATGGGGGATCTGTGGATAGCACTGTTATGGGAGGGATCTGTGGATGGCACTGTTATGGGGGATCTGTGGATTACACTGTTATGGGGGATCTGTGGCTGACACTGTTATGGGGGATCTGTGGCTGACACTGTTATGGTGGTCTGTGGCTGACGCTTATGGGGGTCTGTGGCTGCACTGTTATGGGGGATCTGTAGATGGAACTGTTATAGGGAATCTGTGGATGACACTGTTGTGGGGGTGGTCTGTGGCTGAAACTATTATGGGGGCCTTTGGCTGACACTGTTATGGGGGTGGTCTATGGCTGACACTTAGAGATAGCCCGAACTATTCGCCGGCGAACAGTTCCCGGCGAACATAGCTTGTTCGCGTTCGCCTCTGCCGGGCGAACATATGCGATGTTCGGTCCGCCCCCTATACATCATCATTGAGCAAACTTTGACCCTGTACCTCACAGTCAGCAGACACATTCCAGCCAATCAGCAGCATACCCTCCCTCCCAGACCCTCCCACCTCCTGCACAGCATCCATTTTAGATTCATTTGGAATTTGCAGTCTTAGTGAGAGGAGGGAGAGTGTAATTGCTGCTGATTTAATAGGGAAATTGATAGCTAGGCTAGTGTATTCAGTGTCCACTCCAGTCCTGAAAGACTCATCTGATCTCTGCTGTAAGGACAGCATCCTGACAGCACCCCAAAAAGCCCTTTTTAGGGCTGCAACATTAGTCTGCTTTTTTTCCCCTTTATATGCATATTGCAGTTGCATGGCCTGCCTGTGTGTGAGGAGCTGCAGGCCCACAGACTGTAGTGTGCCCACTACCAGTGCCCACCCCTGTCATCCCGTGTGGTACAGGACTTTGCATCAAAAAAAGGCATTTCATTTTTACACTTTAATCTAAGGTTAGTTGCCTGCCAGTGTGTGTCAGGCTGACTTCCACTGACTGTAGTGTGCCCACCCCTGTCATCCCGTGTGGCACAGGACTTTGCATCAAAAAAAGGCATTTCATTTTTACACTTTAGTGTAATTTCAGCTGCTTGCCTGCTGCTAGTGTGTGTCAGGCCGACTTCCACTGACTGTAGTGTGCCCACTGCCAGTGCCCACCCCTGTCATCCCATGTGGCACAGGACTTTGCATCAAAAAAAGGCATTTCATTTTTACACTTTAATCTAAGTTTAGTTGCCTGCCAGTGTGTGTCAGGCTGACTTCCAGTGATTGTAGTGTGCCCACTGCCAGTGCCCACCACTCATACCGGCTGGCACAGGACTTTGCATAAAAAAGGCACTTAATTTTTACACTTTAGTGTAATTTCAGCTGCTTGCCTGCTGCTAGTGTGTGTCAGGCCGACTTCCACTGACTGTAGTGTGCCCACTGCCAGTGCCCACCCCTGTCATCCCGTGTGGCACAGGACTTTGCATCAAAAAAGGCATTTAATTTTTACACTTTAATCTAAGTTTAGTTGCCTGCCAGTGTGTGTCAGGCTGACTTCCAGTGACTGTAGTGTGCCCACTGCCAGTGCCTACCACTCATACCGGCTGGCACAGGACTTTGCATAAAAAAGGCATTTAATTTTTACACTTTAGTGTAATTTCAGCTGCTTGCCTGCTGCTAGTGTGTGTCAGGCCGACTTCCACTGACTGTAGTGTGCCCACTGCCAGTGCCCACCCCTGTCATCCCATGTGGCACAGGACTTTGCATCAAAAAAAGTCATTTAATTTTTACACTTTAATCTAAGTTTAGTTGCCTGCCAGTGTGTGTCAGGCTGACTTCCAGTGACTGTAGTGTGCCCACTGCCAGTGCCCACTACTCATACCGGCTGGCACAGGACTTTGCATAAAAAAAGGCATTTAATTTTTACACATTAGTCTAATTTCAGTTGCTTGCCTGCTGCCAGTGCGTGTCAGGCCCACTTCCACTGACTGTAGTGTGTCCACTGCCAGTGCCAACCACTGATACCGGGTGGCACAGTAGCTTGACGATAAATAAGGCATTTAATTTTTACACATTAGTCTAATTTCAGTTGCTTGCCTGCTGCCAGTGTGTGTCAGGCTCACTTCCACTGACTGTAGTGTGCCCACTGCCAGTGCCCACCACTGATACAGGGTGGCACAGTACCACTTATCGGAAAAAAAATGACAGGCAGAGGCAGGCCACCCCGCAGGGGCCATCGTGGTCGTGGTGCTGTGATTTCCACTGTCCCTGGAATAATGCCTAGTGTTCAGAGGCCATGTACCCTGAACCCGAAAAATTCTGAGGACGTAGTTGACTGGCTTAGACAGGACACCCAATCTTCAACAGCTTCCACTAAGAACCTTGACGCACCATCTTCCTCCAGCTCAGCTTTGGTCATCTGCTCTCAAGTTACCACGCATCCGCCCGCCGCTGATAGGAATAGTACTAGTTAAGACACCACTCATATAGGGTGTCACAGCACAGTGCTCTGTACACGCGCAGTGCCCCAATTTGGGAGTATGAGGACCGACCAAGCTGCTTTTTCCATCTCCCGATTCCTGAAATCAATTCAGTTTGGTGTATGAGAGTTTGGTCTGTCATTGTGAAGGCAGTCGAAGGTACCAGGCCTAAATTTTTTTTCACAAAAGGCAATCCCTGATATGGGATGTAACAGGGATGAAACTGATGAGAATAGTACTACAGAAAATACCACTCTTATCGGGTGTGACAGTAAATTGCACGGCGCAGACGCAGTGACCGTGGTTTAAAACAGAGTGGAGGGAGCCAGCGTTTTTTTAACCATCTCCCCGTTCGAAAAATCTATTCAATAAATGGCCCCCAGATTGGGGACGTTAGAGGGATTAAACTGATGAGAATAGTACTACAGAAAATACCACTCATATCGGGTGTGAGAGTAAATTGCACGGCGCAGAAGCAGTGACCGTGGATTAAAACAAAGGGGAGGGAGCCAGCGTTTTTTTTAACCATCTCCCCGTTCGAAAAATCAATTCAATTGACCTTTCGGGGACCCTTGGTGTTGTACGTGGCTGGGTGGAGGAAGAAACCTTCAATGACATCACCGGGACATGGCTAGCTTGGTATCCAACCTTGTGCAAATGGGGAGTTTGCGGTTGTGCAAATGGACTGTTTGCGGTGCATTAAAAGAGGAGTTTGGTCTGTCAATGTCTGAGAATCGGGCGTAACCCTTGCACTACCTGATCGATACAACATCATACCTGATCGTATACACACACTGGATGTTTTAAAGCATGTTATTC
Source organism: Bufotes viridis (assembly GCA_033119425.1). Taxonomy (NCBI): domain Eukaryota; kingdom Metazoa; phylum Chordata; class Amphibia; order Anura; family Bufonidae; genus Bufotes; species Bufotes viridis. The sequence continues at coordinate 270,080,298 of CM065589.1, forward strand.
CAAACAATTTAGGAATGTTAGTTGATTTATGCCCTTTATGGATTAAAACCACTACGTAATTTTCCATGGGAGTTTTGCCATGGATCCCCCTCCGGCATGCCACAGTCCAGGTGTTAGTCCCCTTGAAACAACTTTTCCATCACTATTGTGGCCAGAAAGAGTCCCTTTGGTTTTTAAAATTCGCCTGTCTATTGAAGTCTATGGCGGTTCGCCCGGTTCGCCTGTTCGCGAACATTTGCGGAAGCTCGTGTTCGCTGTTCGCGAACTGAAAATTTTATGTTCGCGACATCACTACTGACACTGTTATCGGGGTCTGTGGCTGACACTAATGGGGGTATGTGGCTGACACTGTTATGGGGGATCTGTGGGTGGCACAGTTATGGGGGATCTGTGGATGACACTGTTATAAGAGATCTGTGGCTGGCACTGTTATGGGGGATCTGTGGATAGCACTGTTATGGGAGGGATCTGTGGCTGACACTGTTATGGGGGTGGTCTGTGGCTGACACTGTTATGGGAAGGAGCTGTGGCTGACACTGTTATGGGGGGCGCTGTGGCTGACACTGTTATGGGGGCGCTGTGGCTGACACTGTTATGGGGGCGCTGTGGCTGACACTGTTATGGGGGGGTCTGTGGCTCACACTGTTATGGGGGGTTGTGGCTGTCACTGCTATGGGGGGGTCTGTGGCTGACACTGCTATGGGGGGGGGTCTGTGGCTGACACTGTTATGGGGGTGGTCTGTGGCTGACACTGTTACGGGGGTGGTCTGTGGCTGACACTGTTACGGAGGCGCTGTGGCTGATACTGTTACGGGGGCACTGTGGCTGACACTGTTACGGGAGCACTGTGGCTGACACTTTTATGGGGGCGCTGTGCCTGACACTGTTACGGGGAGGTCTGTGGCTCACACTGTTACGGGGGGGTCTGTGGCTGACACTGTTACGGGGGTGGTCTGTGGCTGACACTGTCACAGGGTCGCTGTGGCTGACACTGTTACGGGGGCGCTGTGGCTAAGACTGTTATGGGGGCACTTTGGCTGACACTGTTACGGGGGCGCTGTGGCTGACACTGTTACAAGGGCGCTGTGGCTGACACTGTTACGTGGGCGCTGTGCCTGACACTGTTATGGGGAGGTCTGTGGCTGACATTGTTATGGGGGTGGTCCGTGGCTGACACTGTTATGGGGGTGGTCTTTGGCTGACACTGTTATGGGGGGGAAGTCTGTGTCTGACACTGTTATGGGGGGGAAGTCTGTGCCCAACACTGTTATGGGGGTATCTGTGGATGACACATAGCATCTTATGCTATGTGTCATCCACAGATCCCCCCATATGAGTAATAATGATCTTCTACATGGTGAGGCAGGTGGGCGGGCTGCCAGGCAAGCAAGTTTGGTCGATCGGTCTCAAGGGCTGTCTCACCAGAGAGTGCCCGGCGGTGCACGTGCCTCTTCCCGGAGAGTGGTACCTCCGTATGCTTAAGTGCTAGTCGCGCAGTCGCCCGGTGTCTTTAGCAATGTTCCATTGCCAAATGAGGGTAAGATAATAATCGAGTGGTGGTCCTTGCTACCAAACGCGTTTTGGGGTTTTCGTGTATGTGACCCCTCCCTCAGTGGTTGAATAATCCCCACAAGATTCCCCTCCTTTATAGGGGTTACGATTATTTAGAAATCCTGGCATGGATCCAAATAAATACAATCAGTCCTTCATTAATTGCATATATAGGAAGAGAGGTAGAGATATATATTGCTATAGAGGTCTTCTGATGAGGCAGCCCTTGAGACCGATCGACCAAACTTCGAAAGAAAGAAATTCGAGTCGCGGGCTTTTCCATCCTTGGGGTAAGACTGTTTCTATGGCTGTACATTTTCAAGTCCTTACAAAGCGATTGCAACTTATTACATTACTTTCGAGCGGGACGCCGCTCCGACTATTTGCTGGGAGCGGGACGCCGCTTTTTCCAGTAACACTAACACAGGAGATCGGCAATTATCAAACCAAGTAGCACTTATTTATTCCTTCGGATACTGAGATATTTTAAGGTCATCTTTTCTTTTTAATATATGGCATTTTAGGTGGCATTTTAGGTGGTAATATTATATCTATACTAATAAAATCCCTGTGTCCCTGACGTCCGTGCGTGTGTGCCGAATTATAAAGTGCGCATGTGCACAGAGTATTCGCCACACACTGCATGGACTTTACAGGGCACAGGAGGCATATGGGACGCGGCCGCAGGACAGAGACGTGCAGGAAGTAAGCGGCCGCGTCCATAGTGAGCTGTGAGCTGACAGCCTAAGATGGAGGAGCATGGAGCCTTCACCGACTGCACAGGGCACAGGAGGTATTTGGGACGCGGGCTGCAGCACAGTGAGATGCAGGAGGCAAGCGGCCGCGTCCACAGTGAGGTGAAAGGGCAGCCAGATAGAGGAGCATAAAACCACCGCGGGAGAAGCAGCTAGCTCATTTGCATATCCTCAGCTCTGCGTCTCCCGCGGCGGTAATGAAGAAAGAGCGGCGGTCCAATGTGTAGGTCACTAAGTGATGCCCCTGCCCCGCCCACTTCATGAATGAAACAGGCGGCGCAGGCGCATGACGTAGTGACTTGCGCTACCAGTGCCTGGCAGCCCGCCCGCCTGCCTCACCATGTAGAAGATCATTATTACTCGTATGGGGGGATCTGTGGATGACACATAGCATAAGATGCTATGTGTCATCCACAGATACCCCCATAACAGTGTCGGGCACAGACTTCCCCCCCATAACAGCGTCAGCCACAGACTTCCCCCCCATAACAGTGTCAGCAAAAGACCACCCCCATAACAGTGTCAGCCACGGACCACCCCCATAACAGTGTCAGCCACAGACCTCCCCATAACAGTGTCAGGCACAGCGCCCCCGTAACAGTGTCAGCCACAGCGCCCCTGTAACAGTGTCAGCCACTGTCAATATTGCCATATATTAAAAAAAAAAAAGCCAATATTTTCTTTTTAATATATGGCATTTTAGGTAGCATTTTAGGTGGTAATATTATATATTATATATTTTTAGATATTAACCATTTTATCTATATATCAGCTATATCAGTCACTTAGAGAAGTTTTATACTATTATATATGTAATAATAAATATGTAATTGTTTTGGGTATCAGATATTCAGAGTGTGCCCCTACTTCTTTTCTTAAAATTGCAGTCATTGTAACTAACTAATCATTCAACGGGTTTCTTTTCATTCTATGAAACAAGTAATAGCATCTATAATTATGTAATCAAATTCATTCATTTATTAAAAAATTTATGGATGTTAAATGCAAATGAACACATACCTATTTAGTGAAAATTAATTGATACAATTTACAGTCTTTGTGCAATGTCTTAGTCATTGTTATATTCCCTTTCACATTAATAGGAATAATTGAGGTTAATGAACATATCACTCAAAAGGTAATTATTTAGCAGTACAGTAACTTTGATGCCAATAAATGAAAGTCTATGTCAGATTTTTTTGCAGAAATTAAATTTGAAATATACAGTAGTAAATCTTTCAGGTATAAGTCTATTAATAAACAAGGGAATGCAGGCTACACTTGCAACCATTATATTAAATAATTTGTGTTTTAATAGAATATTACTTTCTCCAAAGTGGTTATACTCAAAGGGGTTTCCAGGACAATTTTAACAAATGACTTCCACTTATGGAAAAAAAAGAGTCTTTACAAATCACTTAACAGGTTGAAGTGCCACTGATTCCTTTCTCTATGCAGCAGTCTCATTTTCAGCACTTCTGCTCATGTGATGTTCCAGAGATACTGTACAAGGCTCTCTTCTAGTTCAGGGGTCAGGCATCATTACTGATGTCATGTACATTGAAACCTAAAAAATTAGAAGGACAAGCAGTGCCACTGCACATGCTTCCTGTCCCTGACCAGGGATATGGTTGCTGAATTTGGAGGAGAAAACAATTAGGAAGAAGCTCAGCATATAAACAACCAGGAATACTGCCTGGTCACCTTAGGGGAGAGAGAAAATTGATACAACTGGCATGTGGTAAAAAAATTGGTGGTATTCTAGGAATGTTGGCTCAATAAAAATTGCAATATGGTCCCTGGTGCAAGTTGTGACTTTAACGATAGCACCCACCCGCAGCTGATCAGGCGCTGTAGCCATCAGGTGCCTGTCATTTTACACAGCAGACACCCAGAAATAGAGCCTGTGATCAACTATGATGCCGATTATGGATTTTTAACCCCTCAAGTGCAATGCTCAATTGTGACTGTGGCATCTGCATGATAATGTTTCTGAAGCACTGTGCTCTGAGGGCCCGAATGGCTCCCCTGTTTCAAGAACGTGGGAGTCTTTGGTTGCTATGGCACCTTGCGGACTAGATAACAACTTGACCAAGATAATAGTGTTTAAATAGAAATAAACAAAAAAGGAATTAAAAATAAACTGTTCCCTGTCTCAATGTATGATGTTCTGTCCTATTACTGGGAGAATCATTTCAGTATCATTACAGATCAATTCTGCTTTCAGTTTGCTATTCCTGTTATTAGAAGGTAACAACACCATCTAGCGGTGGTAAAAATGTATTACATGTGTGTTTCTTGTTAATGAAGATTATTGTATTTGTGGGAGGTGCAAAGCATTGTGGGAGTGTAATGCATTCTGGGAAAGAGAAGCCCAGTCTTCAGTCTCCATGTTACAGGACATCAGCATTTCTCCTTCTTAAACCCCACCATCTTTGTACAAGTATATCTGGTTAGTGAGATCTACCGTGTCTCAGGGATATTATGTTATGCAATGATGTTTAGCTAGCTGTAGTTTTACTCAGGGTAGATTTTATTACTGTTAGATAGCTAGATATGCAGTCCTATGTATCGACAGCCATTTTGGACATGTTAATGTAATGTTAGAATACATGCTGTTTTATGCTTTCCACTGATACATGCTATGTTATATACTTATACATGTTTTTTGTATTCTTATAGTTTTATCTCAAATACTCCTGTTTTGTCAATAAACAAGTTAGACTACAGAAAACAGGACCAGGTCACGAGCAAGCTGCTCTAGCAAGTCCTCAATAAGAGAACAGGCTGATCTTGCCCGTGCAGAAGCTGAGGCTGCAAAAGTAAGGTCTTCCTTTGCTGCACAGGAGATGCCACTAAAGAAGGAGAAAGCGTTAAGGGAAAAAAGAGAGAGCATGCATGTAAGCATCAAAGGAGAAAGAGAGAGCATTACTGGAAGAAGAAACAGCCTGCCTGCAAGCGTCACTGGAAAAACTCGCCACAGAGAAAGAAGCAGCAGCCGCAGTGGCCAAAGCAGAGTTCCTAGAAACACAGCCAAGTACTTGGTCCAGACCTAGATCAACAAGATCCAGCACAGCGCGACTGAGAATATGTCCATAAGCATCCCAAGACAGATGACAACTGTCATCCAGTCTATCAGCCAGCTTATACAGAATGCCTAAGATCCTACCTTGAACCACAGTACTTCAAGCAAGATGGTATGCGAAAACACAATGCTGACCACAACTACCGCTTTACAGAACGAAAGCTACAACCTTCGCTTTGACTTAAAGGGACACCTTTCGCATCAGGATGGTATTAAACAGACTGTCCTAAGCCAGAAACCCCTAAAAGGTATGGTGATACACCACACATGCAGCCTAACAACAACACACCGGGTAATTTTGGCGCTAACCAGGCCACCATGGACTTCGCTAAGTTCTTTGCTAAACGGGAGCTGGTTACCAAAGGACTTATAAAGTTCACCAATTTCCCCGAGAACTACAGGGCATGGCGAGCCTCCTTCCAAAATGCCATAAGGGATTTAGATCTTTACTATAGGGAAGAGTTAGATCTCTTAGAAAAATGGCTTGGAAGCGAATCTGCTGAACACGCCAAAAGAATCAGAGATATTGACATAAACTTTCCGGGCAAAGGCCTAAAGATTGTGTGGGAAAGACTTGATGAGTGTTATGGTTCAATAGAAGTGATAGAAAATGCTTTGTTTAAGACAATTTTCCCAGAATAGTGGATAGGGGTTACCAGAAGCTCAGGGAACTCAGTCATTTGTTGATAGAGGTACAGGTTGCTCAGGAAGAAGGAGATCTGCCAGGGCTAGCATTCCTGGACACTGAATGATCCCAGTTTTGACTTTACATTGTCATGTCCCACTACCCCTGGTGTGAAACCTCATAAAACACCAGTGGTGGTCCACAAAACTAACATTGCCTCCACAGGTTCTCCTTACAGGCCGTTTAAGTCTTCCCACAAAGAGAACGAATTCAAAGATATTGCCAAAGAATGCCCCCTGCACAAGAAACCACATCCTCTACTAAAATGCAGAGCCTTCAGGGAGAAGATTTTAGAGGACCGCAAAGAATTCCTCAAAGAAAACAACATCTGCTTCAGGTAATACTGACATGGAAAAGGACCTAGGAATTTTATTGAACAGCAAACTAAGCTATAAAAACCAGTGTCAGGAAGCTGCTGCTAAGGCCAATAAGATAATGGGTTGCATCAAAAGGGGCATAGATGCCCGTGATGAGAACATAGTCCTACCACTTTACAAATCACTGGTCAGACCACACATGGAGTACTGTATACAGTTCTGGTCTCCTGTGAACAAGACAGACATAGCAGAGCTGGAGAGTGTTCAGAGGAGGGCAATTAAAGTAATAACTGGAATGAGGGGTCTACAATACCCTGAAAGATGATCAAAATTAGGGTTATTCACTTTAGAAAAAAGACGACTGAGGGGAGATCTAATAACTATGTATAAATATATCAGGGGTCAGTACAGAGATCTCTCCCATCATCTATTTATTCCCGTGACTGTGACAAGGGGACATCCTCTGCATCTGGAGGAAAGAAGGTTTGTACACAAACATAGAAGAGGATTCTTTACGGTAAAAGCAGTGAGATTATGAAACTCTCTGCCTGAGGTGAGTTCACTAAAAGAGTTCAAGAAGGGCCTGGATGTATTTCTGGAGTGTAATAATATTACAAGATATAGCTACTAGAGATGGTTCGTTGATCCAGGGAGTTATTCTATTTGCCTGATTGGAGGCGGGAAGGAATTCTTTTCCCCTAAAATGGGGAAAATTGGCTTCTACCTCGCAGGGGTTTCTTTTGCTTTCCTCTGGATCAACTTGCAGGATAACAGGCCGAACATGATGGACAAATGTTTATCTAAATCCACCTTCTTTGACACCTTCAACATTGTAGGGCCCGGTTCTCCATACTCCTTAAGGACATGTGCAAATACCGTTGAAACGGCGGGGAGGAAGGCAACTCTCTACAAGGTAGGGTCCACAGATGGTCAGACCTGCTTGTCACTGCCAATCATACTGGAGTGCAATTACATTCCTGACAACCGGTCTGAGATACCTACACCAGAGGTAGCAGCATACCACCCCCAGCTAAAGCGTATAGCTCACCTGATGCCAGAACTGGACCCGGAAGCCCTGACAGTCTTACTCCTTGGAAGAGACATACTACGAGTTCACAAGGCTAGAGGACAGATTAACGGTCCACAGAACGCCACATACACCCAGAGACTTGACCTAGGATGGGTTATCATAGGAGACATCTTTCTAGGAGGAGCACACAAGCCAACCTCAGTCAACAGTATGCTCACCAACACACTTCAAAATGGACGACTTTCCCTATTTCAGCTATGTCACAGCAGTTTCCTGATAAAAGAATTGCCACACAGCGCTCCTGTGCCTTGTCCTTTTGCAGATACCTCCTGTGAAAACCATGCCTGCGATGGTGAGCAAGATCATTTAGGGTGCACAGTTTTCCACAGGACAAGAGAAGACAACAGGGTCACAATGTCCATAGAAGACAGGCTGTTCTTGGATATCATGGACAAGTCAAATAGCTGGGTCGCACCTTTTCCATTTCAACCCCAGAGACAACGCTTACCTAACAGCAAAGAACTTGTCTATAGTCGATGTATCTCCCTCAAACATAGAATTCAGAGGACACCAGAGACGAGAGAACATTTCTTTACCTTCATGGAGAGAATATTCCAGAACAATCATGCAGAAATGGAAACCATGCTCCAAGACTCTGAAAAGTGTTGGTACTTACCCATATTTGGCGTGCATCATCCTAAAAAACCAGAGCAGATATGAGTAGTATTTGACTTGAGTGCCAGGTGTGAAAGCGTCTCGCTAAATGATGTCTTACTGTCTGGTCCAGACCTCAACAACAGACTTCTGGGGGTACTTCTACGCTTCCACAGAGATTCTGTAGCATTTATGGCCGACATACAGCAGATGTTCCACCGCTTCCTCGTCAAGGAAGAACATAGAAACTACTTGAGGTTCTTCTGGTACCGCAACAACGACCCCATTGAAGACATTGTAGAGTACCGAATGAGTGTGCACATCTTCGGAAAGAGTCCTTTCCCTGCAGTTGCTATCTATGGTCTCAGACATTCAGCCTGAGAGGGTGAAGTAAAGTATGGGTCAGAGTCAGATCCTTTGTGGAAAAAGATTTCAACATGGACGACTGCTTTAAATAAATCCACACCCACGAATGAGACCACAATCAGTCTCCTGAAAAGGGCTCAAGAGATGCTTGCTCTATCTAACTTAAGGTTGCACAAAATCGCCTAAAGCAGCCGTGAGTTAGTGGAAACCTTCTCACCCCAAGACCATTCAAGTGATCTAAAGGACTTGGATCTTAGCACCGACTCTCTTACAATGCAGCGGAGCCTCGGTTTGCTGTGGGACTTAAAGGCAGACACATTCACCTTCCAAATCAGCAATGAAGAAAAGCCCTTCACACATAGAGGAGTCCTGTCCACCATAAATAGCTTATATGATCCTCTGGGATTCGTAGCGCCTGTTACCATCCAAGGTAAAATGATGCTATGGGACTTCACCACAGAGACGTCTGATTGGGATGATCCGCTTCCCATGGGGAAAAGGGTTCTGTGGACAGGTTGGAAGAAATCTCTCGAAGCTTTGGCCAGCCTTCATGTAGCTAGACCATATGCTTCTGTGCCATGTACTGAAGTCAAGATGCAAAGATTATATATCTTCTGTGATGCTTCAGTCAAGGCAATTGCTGCCCTAGCATACCTACAGACCATTGATGTCAAAGAACAATGCCATATAGGATTTCTCAAACTAACTAGCGCCACTCCACGAACACACGATTTTAAGACTAGAGTTCTGCGCTGCTGTGCTTGCAGTGGAGTTGGCTGAACTTTTACGTTCAGGAATGAACCTAGAAATCAAAGCTGTTGAGTTATATACGGACAGCAAGGTACTCCTAGCATATATCTGCAATGAAACCAGAGGCTTTTATGTCTATGTCTGCAAATGGGAGCTAAGGATCAGGAGATCCACTTGTCCTGAACAGTGGCACAATGTGCCCACACATCATAATCCTGCGTACTACGCGACTACTATTTATTTTATCTCAAATACTTCTGTTTTGCCAATAAACAAGTTAGACTACACAAACACAAAAGTCCTCTTATTTGGAAGACAGGAATGGTTTATGCTGAATGTCGGTCTACACACTGTGTGCACGTGTTTGAAGACAAAACAGCTGATGCATGTGTATTTTATTTATTTTGTTGTCTTTAACCCCTGCAAGGGCATGCAGGCTGACTAATAACATATCATTCACTACCAGTTACAGCACTTGTTTTTGTATGTAACTGAATCTGCATCCACACTCTGTTATTATATGATGTGTCACTACCACTGATTTAGCTCAATAAGACAGAAAATTGGCACACTGAGGCAGACTAACAGTAAATCTAAAACCTAAGAACTACACCCCGACATGTTTCACCAGCCAACCTGGCTTCTTCAGGGGTTTGGACAGCATATAATATGCCAAACTACACCTTAATATACAATGATAAAGATGCACAAGAGATACATAAAAGGTATATGGCCTGCATCCTCCCACTGGCCCTATAATGTCTATAGGCATTTATACATATTTATGTGTTTTATTGATATTTTCCATATTTTATCTTTTTATTTTTATTTATTTTATTTATATTTTGTGTTATTTTTTATTTTTTATATTTTGTACCTTTTATGTATCTCATGTGCATCTATATCATTGAATATTAAAGTGTAGTTCAGCATATCATTTAGGAACATGGAAGTAATATATAATCATGGAATAGAAAGGGTAGCTATACTGCAACATAGGAGGCAAGCGGTAACTAGAGATGTCGCGAACATAAAATTTTCTGTTCACGAACGGCGAACACGAACTTCCGCAAATGTCCGCGAACCGGCGAACCGGGTGAACTGCCATAGACTTTAATAGGCAGGCGAATTTTAAAACCCACAGGGACTCTTTCTGGCCACAGTAGTGATGGAAAAGTTTTTTCAAGGGGACTAACACCTGGACTGTGAAATGCCGGAGGGGGATCCATGGCAAAACTCCTATGGAAAATTACGTAGTTGATGCAGAGTCGGGTTTTAATCCATAAAGGGCATAAATCACTTAACATTCCTAAATTGTTTAGAATAACGTGCTTTAAAACATCCAGTGTGTGTATAAGATCAGGTATGATGTTGTATCGATCAGGTAGTGTAAGGGTTACGCCCGCTTCACAGTGACAGACCTAACTGTGACAGACCAAACTCCCCGTTTAACGCACCGCAAACAACCGCAAACAGTCCATTTGCACAACCGCAAACTCCCCATTTGCACAAGGTTGGATACCAAGCTAGCCATGTCACATTCCTTGTCCTCACTGATGTCATTGAAGGTCTTTTCCTCGTGCAATGTACTGTGCCACCCTATATGAGTGGTGTGTTCAGTAATCAGTAGTACTATTTTTATCAGTTTAATCCCTGTTACGTCCGATATCAGGGGACGTGTATCGAATAGATTTTAGGAACCAGGAGATGGAAAAAGAAGCTTGGTCGTTACTCTTACTTCCAATTTGGCGCACTGCGCGTGCGCCGTGCAATGTACTGTGCCACCCTATATGAGTGGTGTGTTAAGTAGTACTATTTCTATCAGTTTAATCCCTGTTACGTCCCCTATCAGGGGACGTGTATCAAATAGATTTTAGACAACCGCAAAGAGTTGTCAATAATTGACACACTCATGACATAAATTTTATTCCTCTATGCGTCAATCTTGGTGTAGTGATGACTTTGCTCATGCGCACATTTGGGAGATTGCAGGCGATGGTGGTTTTTCAAAGCCTATGGTCGTGCTGAGGTAGTTCAGAGACAGTTAAGTGACCCAGAACACAATGATTCTGCAGTGTGGGCCCATTGTTGGCCTAGTAGGCTTTAATGATCAGCTTAGATTATCACAAAGAAAATTAATGTTTTTTCTATAAAAAATTATCCAGCCTTTTGGTCTGTTCACAATAAAGCAACGACCTTATCATCTGGGGTGTGCTAACATTGCCAACACACTTATAGAGGTGATTGCTTCATTGTGATATGCAAGCCCCTTCACCACAATAAGATAACGATCACGAAGGGGAATTGACACATGAATGTGCCTTTTTTTTGTTTTGTTTTTGCAGCCACAATGCAGCACCAGAGGCCAGAAAAATTAGGCATGTACACATGGCTGAAAAATTAGGTATTTATGCAGCCGCTGCTGTAGCAGCGGCCCTACAGCAGAAGGAAAAATTGATGTTTTCCAGGCAAAAAGTGTAGTAAAATGAACCCTCCGAACCCAAGTTGGTGGCGGAGAAGTCACGCAAGTCATCCGGCATGCAGAGATGAAATCCAGCAGCGTAGGGACCATTTTTAGCCCAAGGCGTCTCATCAGGCCTTTTTTAGTCAAATGTATGCCCCACTTCCAGTCCCTTCGGTATCCACGCCTCATTCATCTTAATAAAGGTGAGGTAATCTAGACTTTTTTGACCTAGGCGACTTCTCTTGTCAGTGACAATACCTCCTGCTGCGCTGAAGGTCCTTTCTGACAGGACAGTTGAAACGGGGCAGGCCAGAAGTTCTATCGCAAATTGGGATAGCTCAGGCCACAGGTCATGCCAGCACACCCAGTAGACAAGGGGTTCATCGCTATTCAGAGTGTTGATATCTGCAGTTAAGGCGAGGTAGTCTGCTACTCAGGTAGCCCTCAGACTCTGCCAGCTTGTAAGGTAAAAGTTGTCGGGCTAAGAGTTCTCACAAGCCAGCTGTCAGACGCCGGGCAAGGGGGTGACTCTGTGACATTGGCTTCTTACGCTCAAACATTTCCTTGACAGACACCTGACTGTGGGCAGATGAGCAGGTACTGCTGAAGGTGAGAGGCGGGTGGTTGAGAGGGCACAGGGAGGACAACAGTGGTTGTCGTGGCTGTAGATGCTGGAGGAGGACGGTGGCTTTGTGTTTGTGTGCTGCTTATACTCGTGATTTGATCTCATAGTCGTTTGTGATGTGAGATCATGTGCCTTCGCAAAGCAGTTGTACCTAGGTGGGTGTTGGACTTCCTACAACTCAGTTTCTTTTGGCACAGGTTGCAAATGGCATCGCTGTTATCAGAGGCAGACACAAAAAATGCCGTCTGACTGTGCCACTAGCTCCTTGCGACGACCTCCCCCTGCTTCCAACTCGTCTCCTTCTCCTCTCTGTCTCCCCATCTGAACTTTCCCCCTGTTCTTCTTCTCTTCCAGCGGTCACCAACGTGACATCCACGAACACATCATCATCATCAACCGTTTCACTTATATCTGACAACTCAGCAAAGGAATCAGCAGCGGGTGCAACATCATCATCATCACACCATATGTCCATGTGTGTAATGCTGCCTGACTGAGACATATCTCTGTTATCTACATCCTCTGGCAATAATGGTTGCACATCGCTCATTTCTGCCAACTTATGTGTAAATAAATCCTCTGACAGATCAAATGAAGCGGCTGTGGTGCTAGTGTTGGTGCTGGCGGCAGGCGTGTGAGTGGTAACTTGAGAGGTGCACGAAGCTGAGCTGGAGGAGGGTGGTGCATCAAGGTTCCGAGCGGAAGCTGTAGAAGATTGGGTGTCCTGTGTAAGCAGGTCAACTATGTCCTCAGAATTTTTCGAGTTCAGGGTATGTGGCCTCTGAACACTGGGCATTATTCTAGGGTCAAAGGAAATAAACGCAGCACGATGGCCCCTGCGGGGTGGCCTGCTCTGCCTGTCATTTTTTTTTTTTTGATTAGTGGTACTATGTGTGCAAGGTACTCTGCCACCCGGTATGAGTGGTGGGCACTGTCAGTGGGCACACTACAGTCAGTGGAAGTGGGCCTGACACACACTGGCAGGCAACTAACCTTAGATTAAAGGGTAAAAATGAAATGCCTTATTTATCGGCAAGCTACTGTGTCACCCAGTATGAGTGGTGGGAACTGGCAGTGGGCACACTACAGTCAGTGGAAGTGGGCCTGACACACACTGGCAGGCAACTAACCTTAGATTAAAGGATAAAAATTAAATGCCTTATTTATCGGCAAGCTACTGTGCCACCCGGTATGAGTGGTGGGCACTGGCAGTGGGCACACTACAGTCAGTGGAAGTGGGCCTGACACAAACTGTCAGGCAACTAACCTTAGATTAAAGGGTAAAAATGAAATGCCTTATTTATTGGCAAGCTACTGTGTCACCCAGTATGAGTGGTGGGCACTGGCAGTGGGCAAACTACAGTCAGTGAAAGTGGGCCTGACACTCACTGGCAGCAGGCAGGCAACTGAAATTAGATTAAAGTGTAAAAATTAAGTGCCTTTTTTTATGCAAAGTCCTGTGCCACACGATATGAATGGTTTTCACTGGCAGTGGGCACACTACAGTCAGTGGAAGTGGGCCTGACACACACTGGCAACCGGCAGGCAACTTAAATTAAAGTGTAAAAATGAAATGCCTTTTTTTAATGCAAAGTCCTGTGCCACAAAGTATGAGTGGTGGGCCCTGGTAGTGGGCACACTACAGTCAGGGGAAGTCGGCCTGACACACACTGGCAACAGGCAGGCAACTGAAATTAGATTAAAGTGTAAAAATTAAATGCCTTTTTTTATGCAAAGTCCTGTGCCACATGTTATGAGTGGTGGGCACTGGCAGTGGGCACACTACAGTCAGTGGAAGTGGACCTGACACACTGGCAGCAGGCAGGCAACTGAAATTAGATTAAATTTGTAAAAATGAAATGCCTTTTTTTTTATGCAAAGCCCTGTGACACACGGTATGAGTGGTGGGCACTGGCAGTGGGCACACTACAGTCTGTGGGCATGCAGCCTCTCACACACGGGCAGGCCAGGCAACTGCAATATATGTATGGAGAACAAAATATAAAAGCAGACTAATGTAGCAGCCCTAAAAAGGGCTTTTTGGGGTGCTGTGACGCTGTCCTTACAGCAGATGAGTCTGTGGACACAGAACACTGACCTAGCTAACGCTTTCCCTATGCATTCAGAATCGTCAGCACAGCATCAGCTGCAGTCTCTCTCCTCTCACTAACATGCAGCTTCAGAATGAATCTAAGATGGATGCTGTCCTTGCTGTTTGATAGGAGGTGGGAGGGTCTGGAAGGGAGGGTATGCTGATTGGCTGGAATGTGTCTGCTAACTGTGAGGTACAGGGTCAAAGTTTGCTCAATGATGATGTATAGGGGGTGTACCGAACATCGCATATGTTCGCCGCCGCGGCGAACGCGAACAAGCGATGTTTGCCGCAAACTGTTCGCCGACGAATAGTTCGGGACATCACTCGCGGTAACTTATAGTCCAGTCCAAGTTTAAGTGATCACACTAGCTCTATATAAAGAGTAACCTGTCCCTCACCTTACATTATATTTTGACCACTGAGGAAGAAACTATTTGAGTTTTTAAACGCATCTGGTAAAGATCTATAATAGATAAGATGTGGTATCCAAAAGAGAAATTGTTTATCAAAAACACAAGATACATACTGCAAAGTGAGCTTGGCATCCCAATATTTCCAATACGCAATTTGCCGGCACAAGCACGGAGACATACTGCAAGGCTCAGCAATCCCGGAGTGATAGAAGGAATTCAAACAGTCTGCATTGATATAGTCACGTATGCATCAATCGATTTATTGGTAGTCGCCGACTGTACAATAAGACGGGTACACCAAGATACTGGTAAGAAATGCAAGAGCGCAACATACCCAGTGTAATTACATATGAATTACACTCCACATTTGCATCAAAAGGAAAACGCAGTATAAAGCTATAATGAGACGAAACTTTATATATTAACAAAAAATTATATTATAGAGATAATCTACATATGAATATATAATATAGAGGACTATCTAATTTTTTATACCGCAACATATGAACTTGGTTCCAAAACTGCGTGAGCTGCCCAATTGGAACTAAAAGAGGGACTGTGAGACTACAATTAGTTATAAATAGAGTTGCGCGAACACCTGGAAGTTCGGGTTCAACGGGTTCGGCCGAACTTCACAAAAAAGTTTGGGTTCGGGATCCGAACTTTACCCCGAACCTCATTGAAGTCAATGGGGACCCAAACTTTTGGGCACTAAAATGGCCCAAAAAATGTTATCGTCAAGAGGGCTGCAAAAGGCAGCAAAATGTGCTTAAGAGCATGTCAAGTGCTCTGCAAACAAATGTGGGAAGGGAAATAACTTAAAATAAAATAAATAAAAATTAAAAATTATTAACCTGTAATTCGGAGGAGGAGGTGAATGTGAAGTCGGAGGTTGAGGAGGCGGTGAATGTGGTGTTGTAGGTAGAAGAGGCGATGGAGGAGGAGGTAGCCAGCTAACAATGTTTTTGTTTTTTTTTGGGTGGCCCCCCAAAATAATGGGACAAATAAAAAAAAAAGAAATCAAAGAATAAGTGCACTTGAGTACAAGAATGTATGGTTGAGGCGGGTATAAATGTCTATTCTACACAAGGTACAGACAAGTCTTGTGGGAAACAAGCTTCTTTCATTTTAATGAACGTGAGCTTGTCCACATTGGCTGTGGACAGGCGGCTGCATTTGTCTGAAATGACGCCCCTTGCTGTGCTAAATACACATTCAGACAATACACTGGCTGCAGGGTAGGCCAGCACCTCCAAGGCATAAAGGACAAGCTCAGGCCATATGGACAAATTGGAGACCTAGAACTTTAATGGGACAGAATCATCAGTCGGTACGTGGAGGTGTGTGCACACGTATTGTTCCACCAGGTTGTTCAAATGCTGCCTACTGCTAAGAAGTTCCATATTAGCTGGTGGTGCTGGTTGCTGTGGTGTGGTGACAAAGCTTGTCCATATGTCGGCCATGCTAACCCTGCCTTGTGAGGTGCTGGCCGTGACCCAGCTGCGTTGACAACCTCTTCCTCCTCTGCCTTCGCCTTGTGCTTCCACTTGTCCCCCGGTGTCAGTTGGGAATGCCCTCAGGAGTGCGTCTACCAGCGTGCGCTTGAAGTCGCGCATCTTCCTATCATGCTCTGCTGCTGGAATTAAGGAGGGCACATTGTCTTTGTAGCAGGGACAGCAGAGTGGCAACCCAGTAGTCAGCACAAGTTACAATGTGGGCAACTCTGCTGTCGTTGCACAGGCACTGCAGCATGTAGTCACTCATGTGTGCCAGGTTGGCCAGAGGTAAGAATAAGCTGTCCTCTGTAGGTGGTGTATTGTCTGTGTCCTCCGTATACCCCGAGCCATGCTCCAGTAATGGCCATGAGCTGCATTGGGTGCCACCCTGCTGTGAACCTGGTTCCTCCTACTCCACTTCATCCTCCTCCTCCACGTCCTCCAGAAATGTGCCACGGTTGGCCACATGTGTACCTGGCTTCTGTTGGTGCAGGAATCCACCCTAGCATGGAGGTCCACTCATTGGTGGTGAAGTGGTGCTGTTCCGCAGAGCGACAGACCCATGCGTGCTGCAGCTGAAACTCCACTATTTCCTGCTTCAGCTCGCACAGTCTCTCCAGCATATGCAAGGTGGAGTTCCATCTGATCGGCACGTCGCTTATGAGGCGGTGAGCGGGAAGGCCGAAGTTACGCTGCAGCGAAGACAGGCGAGCAGCACCAGGGTGAGAACGCCGAGAGTGCGCACAGATGGACCGCACTTCCTGCAGCAGCTCTGACATGTCTGGGTAGTTTTTAAGGAATTTCTGCACCACCAAATTCATCACATGTGCCAGGCAAGGGATGTGCGTCAAACCGGCTAGTCCCAGAGCAGCGATGAGATTTCGGCAATTATCGCACACCACCAGGCTGGGCTTGAGGCTCACTGGTAGCAACCACTTATCGGTCTGTTCTATGCCCCTCCACAGCTCCTGTGCAGTGTGGGGTTTGTCCCCCAAACACATGAGTTTTAAAACCGCCTGCTAATGTTTACCCCTGGCTGTGCTAAAGTTTGTGTTGAAGTCTTTCGCTGACCAGATGAGGAGGTGGTAGAAGAGGAGGAGGAAGCGGAGTAGGAGGCAACAGGAGGCAAAGAATAATGCCCTGCGATCCTCGGTGGTGGAAGGACATGCGCCAAACCGCTATCTGACTCGGGCCCAGCTGCCACTAAATTTACCCAGTGTGCAGTTAGGGAGATATAGCGTCCCTGCCCGTGCTTACTGGTCCATGTATCTGTGGTTATGTAGACCTTGCCACATATAGTGTTGCACAGAGCACACTTGATTTTATCCTCCACATGGTTCTGCAGGGAAAGTACGGCTTGCCTGGAAAAGTAGTGGTGGCTGGGCACGAAGTACTGTGGGACAGTCACTGCCATCAGCTGTTTAACCGCTTCAGCCCCCCTAGCTTAAACACCCTTAATGACCAGGCTACTTTTTACAATTCCGCACTACACTACTTTCACCGTTTATTGCTCAGTCATGCAACTTACCACCCAAATGAATTTTACCTCTTTTTCTTCTCACTAATAGAGCTTTCATTTGGTGGTATTTCATTGTTGCTGACATTTTTACTTTTTTTGCCATTAATACAAATTTAATGACATTTTTGCAAAAAAATGACATTTTTCACTTTCTGTTGTAATTTTTTTTTTTAAAAACTACATTTCTATATAAATTTTTCTCTAAATTTATTGTTCTACAAGTCTTTGATAAAAAAAAGTCCAATAAGTGTATATTTATTGGTTTGGGTAAAAGTTATAGCGTTTACAAACTATGGTGCAAAAAAGTGAATTTCAGCATTTTGAAGCAGCTCTGACTTTCTGAGCACCTGTCATGTTTCTTCAGGTGCTAGAATGTCAGGATAGTATAAATACCCCCCAAATCACACCATTTTAGATAGAAGACACCCCAAAGTATTCGCAGAGGGGCATGGTGAGTTCATGTATCATATAATTTTTTTTCACAAGTTAGCGGAAAATGACACTTTCTGAGAAAAAAAAAAGTTTCAATTTCTGATAACTTCTGGCAAAAAAAATAAAAAATCTCAAACGGACTCACTATGCCCCTCAGTGAATACCTTGGGGTGTCTACTTTCCGAAATGGGGTCATTTGTGGGGTGTGTTTACTGTTCTGGCATTTTGGGCGGAGCTAAATTGTGAGCCGCCATGTAAAACCTAAAGGTACTCGTTGGAATTTGGCCCTTTGCATTCAGGCTGCAAAAGTGTCACTTATGTGGTATCGCCGTACTCAGGAGAAGTAGGGCAATGTGTTTTGGGGTGTATTTTTACATATACCCATGTTGGGTGAGAGAAATATCTCTGTAAATTATCAACTTTGTATAAAAAATTTTAAAAGTTGTCGTTTACAGAGATATTTTTCACACAAAGTATGGGTATATATAAAAATACACCCCAAAACACATTGCCCTACTTCTCCTGAGTACGGCGATACCACACGTGTGCCACTTTTTTGCAGCCTGGGTGCGCAAAGGGGCCCTAAAACTAATGAGTACCTTTAGGATTTCACATGGCATTTTTACGCATTTGGATTCCAGACTTCTTCTCACGCTTTAGGGGCCCCTAAAATGCCAGGACAGTATAAATACCCCACATGTGACCCCATTTTGGAAAGAAGACACCCCAAGGTAGTCCGTGAGGGGTATGGTGAGTTCATGTAAAATTTTATTTTTTGTCACAAGTTAGTGGAATATGAGACTTTGTAAAAAACAAAATAAAAAAATATATCAATTTCCGCTAACTTGTGCCAAAAATAAAAATTCTGTGGACTCGCCATGCCCTCACGGAATACTTGGGGTGTCTTCTTTCAAATGGGATCACATGTGAGGTATTATACTCACCTGGCATTTTAGGGACCCCTTAATCGTGAGAATCCAAATGCATAAAAATGGCCTGTGAAATCCTAAAGGTACTCATTGGATTTAGGGCCCTTGCGCACCAGGCTGCAAAAGTTTCACTCATGTGGTATCCCGTACTCAGAGAGTAGGGCAATGTGTTTGGGGTGTATTTTACATATACCCATGCTGCGTGTGAGAAATATCGCTGTAAACGACAACTTTTTACATTTTTTATTCAAAGTTGTCAATTTACAGAGATATTTCTCTCACCCAGCATGGGTATATGTAAAATACACCCCAAAACACATTGCCCTACTTCTCCTGAGTACGGCGATACCACATGAGTGACACTTTTTTGCAGCCAAGATGCGCAAAGGGGCCCAAATTCCAATGAGTACCTTTTAGGAGGGCATTTTTACGCATTTTTCTTCTCACACTTTAGGGCCCCTAAAATGCCAGGGCAGTAGAAATACCCCACATGTGACCCCATTTTGGAAAGAAGACACCCCAAGCTGTCCATCTCCCAAACCTTTTAGGACGGATACTGTGAAGGAACTAGCGCCAATGTCAGCCACCCAATCTACTGTTGCCTGTACTTGTTCTGGCCATCCATAGAGCAGCATTTTTGCCTACCAAATAACGCTGCAGGTTCTGTCGCCTACTCGCACCCGAGGAAGGTATTTCACATCCTCTCCCAGCAACAGGACCTCCACCAACACCACGCGACCATGTCCACGTCCCTTATTTGATGACTCCTCATTATTTGCATTAACCCACCAAACTAACAAATAGTTTATCTCAGGTGTAGGGTTGAATTTCTTACCGAATTTTGGGGTGCTCGGGACCCGAACCCAAACATTTTCATAAAATTTCGGGTTCGGGTCCGTTGTTCGGCGATTCTTCACGCTTTCTGAAGGGCTGCACAGCAGCCAATCAGCAGGCGTTGTACTTATTTGCCCTAAGAAGCCATCGCCGCCATGCCTACTAATGGCATGGCTGTGATTGGCTGAGTGCAGCATGTGACCCAACCTCTGTATAAGCTGGAGTCACGTAGTGCTGCACGTCAGTCTGCTGTTGTTAGTCTAGTTAGAGGTTGCTGCCAGTGCTATCAGGGACAGGATAGGCAAGAAATCTGTAGAATCTATTGTACTTTAATCCAAAAGATACGGCAAATAGAGAGGGAGGGAGGGAGCTTCAGCAATCCTACATTTATGTACCCATCCACTGCCAAGGAATTTTTTTTTTAATCCATCTGTTACTGATGTGGGGTCGGCAGCCATTTTAGCCACTGCAGTGTACTGCATATGTGCCAGCCTGCCAGGGACCTCAGCCTAATCTTGTTTGGTAGCTCAGTGAAGAAAAAAATTACCTTTTGTATAATTAAGGGGTGACATAATCCATTTGTTTAGCCTGAGACCTGTGGTGCCACATAGCACTTGTGTATACAATGCACTAAACCGTATATTCAATTTCAGCAGTCAAATAGTGCATCAGTGTATTTTTGTGAGAAAATCCTGGTCCTGAAAGCATTATTCTTGCTTCACAAAGCAGTTGTGCATATAGCGTACAAATACATATTTAATATTTTTGCAGGGAAATACTGCATTTGTGTTTTTTTGTTTTTTTTAAAGCCTTGTTTTGGGTCCACAAACCACTTTTGCATACAGTGTAGAAATACCTACGTTTAATTTACAGCAGTAAAATACTGCATTTCTGTGTTTTATTTAAAAAAAATCCTTGTTCTGGGTCCACAAACCACTTTTGCATACAGCATAGAAATACCTACGTTTTATTTATAGCAGTGAAATGCTGCATTTCTGTGTTTTATTAAAAAATCTGTGTTCTAGGTCCACAAACGACTTGTGCATACAGCTTAGAAATACCTACAATTAATTTACAGCAATAAAATACAGCATTTCTGTGTTTTATTTAAAAAAAATCTGTGTTCTGGGTCCACAAACCACTTTTGCATACAGCGTAGAAATACTTACGTTTTATTTATAGCAGTGAAATACTGCATTTGTGGGTTTTTTGAAAGAAGCTGTGTTCTGGGTCCTTAATCCACTTTTGCATATAGCATAGAAATACCTACGTTAAATTTACGGCAATAAAATACTGCATTTCTGTGTTTTATTAAAAAAATCATTGTTCTGGGTCCACAAACCACTTTTGCATACAGCGTAGAAATACCAACGTTTTATTTAGAGCAGTGAAATACTGGATTTCTGTGTTTTATTGAAAAAATCCATGTTCTGGGTCCACAAACCACTTTTGCATACAGCGTAGAAATACCTACGTTAAGTTCACAGCAGTAGAATACTGCATTTCTGTGTTTTATTAAAAAATCGGTGTTCTGGGTCCACAAACCACTTGTGCATACAGCGTAGAAATAACTACATTTAATTTACAGCAATGAAATACTGCATTTCTGTGTTTTATTTAAAAAATCCTTGTTCTGGGTCCACAAACCACTTTTGCATACACCGTAGAAACACCTAGGTTAAATTTACAGCAGTAACATACTGCATTTCTGTGTTTTATTTAAAAAATCCTTGTTCTGGGTCTACAAACTACCTTTGCATACAGCATAAAAATACCAACGTTTTATTTATAGCAGTGAAATACAGCATTTCTGTGTTTTATTGAAAAATACGTATTCTGTCTCAGCATCGGTTGCACCTGCGACAAGCTTCTTGTAGACCCAGTCTGTAAGGATGTGTGCAGCAGGTTGAATGATCACTTTAACAGATACAGTAGCTTACTCAATGAATTAAGACTCCAGAGGTGTTTTCCAATTCTTCTTTATGCTTCAAGGTAGCAAGGATATGAACATAGAGGCTTTTTCATAGGTAAATTTCCAATGAAGTTACACAGCTCCCACACTCTGCAGTCTCTTCACAACAACTATACAAAATGGATTAACAGCAGGAAATGGAGGGTGGGAACAACCAACTAGCCAGAAACTGCGGGGGTGTAAGGATCATACCAAATAATTTAGTCCAATAATGTAGAAAAGTGAAACAGGACAGGACTCACCAGTGTAGTAGATTCAAATTGCTTTGTCAGGCTGCTATGTCAGAGCTTTTGTTTGTGTATTTGTATGTATCTTATCTGTTTTCATGTCTTCGGGGAGTGCCGTGGCAGCATCATTGATTGCCCAGGTGATACACTGACCGCTCGGCTAAAGAAGGTAAGTGCATTCGCTCTCTGACGTAGCAGCCTGACGAAGTGTGTTCTGCGCGAAACGGCCGTCGCTTGTTCCATCTGTATGGAGTCTTTGGCGTCCTGCCTGACACCGCCTCCTGCTATCACTAAATAAAGCAATTTGAATCTACTACACTGGTAAGTGCCGCCCCGTTTCACTTTTCTACATTATTGGACTTATTTCTTAGCGATTTATTGGGGGCTGTGCACCGCCGACAGTGTGTTGGAATTGCAGGGCTATAGCGGTGCTCGATTCCTCGTGTACCGGTCCTTTGAGTGGATACCTGGAGTGCCGCTTCATCTTCTCTTTAGTCCAAATAATATAGTAACATAACATGTAATAGCAACTGCTAGACAGCAAAAGCTGTGTGGCAGCACACTCCCCGCCTGGTATCATGAGATACCACTATACACTATATTATTTTCTTTTTAACATACTATTAACATTGCATACAGTAACATGCTATCTAACCTTCTCAAGTCTATAAGCTAGCTATATTATAGAACACAAAAAATGACCAAGGGGGTGTCTCCTGCCCAACAAAAATAACCGGTTAACACCAGGGCATTCAATAAGAGAGACCCACATTCCTAATTATGTTGTGCATATACTCCTGTACTAAATCCAAAACATCACACAGAAAATGGAGCCAAATGCAAATATATATGTAAATATACTTTATTAATAAATAAATGTTAAAATATCCAGCAGGTAGGTGCAAAGTTTATAGCACCATCCCAGACCACACATTCGCTAGTAATATGCAAGGAAAAAATCTACAAATTAACGCACAGTATTAGAGATAGTGTTGTATATAAATAGTAACGGCTACTATAGTAACGGCTATTGTAAACTCGTCATGCAAAGAGAACGTGATACTGACTAGATCACTCCTTCTGTGCCATGACATCCACCAATACCAACATAATTGCAACCAATCACTTCAATCTTTGCAGATCTTACCCAATATAGCAGTGAAGCCAGAGGACTAGGATGGCGCCACCTCGGCCAGCGTTCTGGCGAGCCTTCGTCAGACGCGCCTGGGTGGCGCCATCCTAGTCCTTTGGCTTCACTGCTATATTGGGTAAGATCTGCAAAGATTGAAGTGATTGGTTGCAATTATGTTGGTATTGGTGGATGTCATGGCACAGAAGGAGTGATCTAGTCAGTATCACGTTCTCTTTGCATGACGAGTTTACAATAGCCATTACTATAGTAGCCGTTACTATTTATATACAACACTATCTCTAATACTGTGCGTTAATTTGTAGATTTTTCCCAAATGGTCTGCGTGAGGACAACTGCTGGCACTGACCTCGTAGCAATGTCTGCGGGATTCAAACCAGTTGGGACATTTTTCTTGATTTTTCTTAATCGTTCTACCAAGTTAGCCACATACACATAGAACCTCCTTACACTGTTGCATATGTAGCCAAGTACGACCTTGCTGTCATAGTAGTACTTAACCTGATCAATTTCAGCGTCCATTTCGATTTGCAGGAATTCTGCGACTTCGACAGCTAGGTTTGCGCCACACAATTCTAATCTTGGAATAGTGTGAGCAGGCTTTGGAGCTAACTTGGCTCTTCCTAGTAGAAAACCGACATGTGATCTCCCGGAGGGATCTATGATCTTGAGATAAGCCACAGCCGCTATAGCCTCGGTAGATGCATCACAAAAGATGTGAATCTCTTTCCTCAGACTTCTTGAAATTGAAGTGGGTGAATAGCAGCCCGGATTATTAAGTTCTTCCAGTACTTTCATGGAGTTTCTCCATATCTCCCATTTAGGCAGTAGGGCTACTGGCAGAGGGGCATCCCAATCTGTCACTCTCTCGGTAAGCTGGCGAAGTATGGATCTCCCTTGGACGGTAACTGGAGTCACAAAGCCTAGGGGATCGTAACGGCTATTAACAGTTGACAGGACTCCTCATCTGGTGAATGGCTTCTTGGCATCAGAGAGCTGAAAGGTGAATGTGTCTGAAGTTACATTCCAGAGAAAACCAAGACTCCTTTGAGTGGGTAGGGCATCTACTCCCAAGTCCAAATCCTTAGCATGATCTTCTGGATTGAAAGACCTCATTACTTCACTGCTATTAGATGCAATCTTATGAAGCCTTAAGTTAGCAGTCAACAGGAGCTGTTGAGTTCTTTTTATCAGATTGACAGCTTCTTCAGGTGTTGAAAAGGATTTCAGGCCATCGTCTACATAAAAATCTCTCTCAATAAATTGCCTGGTGTCAGATCCGAATTCCTTTTCACCTTCCTGCACTGTTCTTCTCAGTCCATAAGTTGCCACGGCAGGAGATGGACTATTTCCAAAGACATAGACTCTCATGCGATAATCTATCACCTGATCATTAATGTCATTGTTGCGGTGCCACAAGAACCTGAGATAATTTCTGTGATCCTCTTTGACTATGAAACAGTGGAACATCTGTTGGACGTCAGCTGTCATGGCAATTGGTTCCTTCCTGAACCGCTTCAACACTCCTACAAGGTTGTTCGCTACATTTGGACCAGTTAGAAGAACGTTATTTAAAGAGGTTCCCTGGTACTGAGCGCTTGAGTCAAAGACTATTCTGATTTGCCCCGGTTCACGAGGATGGTAGACTCCAAAGGATGGAAGGTACCAGCATTCTTATCCTTCTTTAAGGTCTGGTGCTGGCTTAGCGTGAAGGTTATCTAAAATCTTCTGCATGAATGCTAGAAAGTGCTCTTGCATCTCAGGTTTGTTACAGAGAGTTTTCTTAAGTGCAGCAAATCTGGTTAAAGCTTGTTCTCGATTGTTAGGGAGAGTAAGCCTTGGTACTCGGAAGGGTAATGGAGCTACCCAACTGTTGGAATTGTCCTTGAAGAACTCTTCATCCATAATCTTGATGAACTCCTCGTCTTCGACTGAAGGGGCAATCTTGTTGTCATCACAAGTCCTCTGGTACACTGAATCACCAAGGTCCTTCTGAGAAGTGAGCTTGCAGTTTATACTTTGGAGTGCTTGATATGGAACTTCGTTTTTAAAATCAAGTCATTCCTTCACATAATAGTGCAATGGACATTTAATCGACTGATAGGCAACATTAGTTTTGTAGGAAGCTACATCCAAAAGCTTGTGAGATTGATCTAAACAAACTTCTCCTATTATCGCCCATCCAAGATCAAGTTTCTGGACCTGAGGAGCATCATCTGGACCAAATACATAACTCTCTTATTTTTTGAACTCTAGGAATGTCTCTCCCTAGTAGAATCAAAATATTAACATCCTTGTTAAGTGGTAGATTGTAGTCAGCAATGTGGCTCAATTAAGGGTGATAATCTGCAACCTCTGGTGTGGGGATTTATTCTCTGTTGTTCGGTAGCTGATCATATTCGATTAGAGTTGGAAGAGGAAACTCTATGTCCTCATATTCTGATGCCACTGAAGCCATGGGCTCTTCTTCCAGAAGTATTGATATTTCCTGCACATGTCTGCAAGGTATAGGACCAGGTCTCTCCATGAATGTTGAATAGGTCAAAGAATTCTGTACTGGCCAATGAGCGAATGCTCTGATCATCAAGTATGGCATACATTTTTATGGAATTTTGTGGACATCCTTCAGGAAAAACCCTTACAAGACATATCTTGCTACAAGACTTGCTATGAAGCCCTTCTCAACATACCTCTGTACACCTTGTGGTTACGGGGTTGGCATGTTGCTCAGTTCTCTCCCCGCCATCATCTGATGTAGTCTTGGGGTTGCTGCCTGGTGAAGTTTTCCTTTTGAACAGGTCTGAATGAAGGGCGTCCACATGTTTGGCATTGTTACACAGAGAACATCTGATGGCGATCTTATAGTCTCTAACTAAATCAGGCATCCTCAAACTGCGGCCCTCCAGCTGTTGCAAAACTACAACTCCCAGCATGCCTGAACAACCTACAGCTATCAGCCTACAGCAGGGCATTGTGGGAGTTGTAGTTTTACAACAGCTGGAGGGCCGCAGTTTGAGGATGCCTGAACTAAATGATCGGAGGATGCAGAACACTTGAAACAGATATTATGCTCTTTGAGAAATGACTTGCATTCTTCAATAGGCTTGTCCTTAAATGCACAACATTTGGAGAGAGAATGTGGCGCATTATGAATAGGACACTGTTGATTAAGATTGCTTGCCTTAATGTCTGTAGCCAAGACGTTGGATGCTATCACGGTCTTCCTCATGGCAATAGGATGCTTTAAATCCTTGAATTTACTATTGGTGGCAATACCCCTTGAAGTAGTTAAAGGAATGGTGGTTTTATTTAGATAGTCAAGTTTGGGTCATTCTTGGATCTTGCAACTTTCCGCACGAACTCTGCAAGTTAAGAAAAGGGAGGGAAGGAAACATGATGTTCATACTGATACTTTGGTCCTACACTAGTCCACTTTCCCTGAAGATGACTAGGCAACTTTACTACAATAGGATTTATGCCCTGAGCAGTGTCTAAATAGCTAAGACCTGGTAAACTAGGATCTAACTTAGCAATTTCAAGTTTATGAAGGAGGTCACCTAACTCTCTAAGCCTATGATTGTCCTTAACAGAAATCTTAGGAAAGTCGTTTAGTCTCTCGAATAACGCAGATTCAATGACTTCGCGGCTCCCATAGTCTTGTTCTAGACGTTCCCAGGCAGCATCAAGGCCTGCTTTAAAGTTACAAATGTAGACAGATTTAAGTCTCTTTACTTGTTCTGAAGATTGATGCCCCAACCACTTTATTAGTAAGTCGAGTTCTGCTTGAGGTTCAATGTCCAAGTTCTTGGTTACCGCCTTCAATGTAGATCTCCAACTCCTGTAGTTCCCTGGGCGGTCATCAAATCTAGACAGTCCAGTTGTAATCAACTCTCGTCAAATCATATACTTGCTGAACTCTGCAGAGTCAGTGCTTTCGGGTTTTTTTAGCCACAGGGGATACTGATGGTGTGTCATCTTGGACCATGGTTGGTATCTGATGTTGTCTGGTAGGTGGAGAGAAAGGTGTTTCAGATGGGTTCAATCTAGGTAAGGGTCTGTCGTCTGAAGGTCTCTGAGCATTTGAAGTTGAAGAGAGCTGTATCACAGGGGGTATAGAGTTCATTCTGTAGTCTTCTGCTATGCTCTTATAATCTCTATTGTGGCACATGAGCAGTGTAGGTTGATTCACTTGATTTTGTGACATGCGGTAGTTGTGGAGTGTCTCTGTTAGTAGGTGTGTCTAGTTGACCAGCGTGCTTTGGCGACACATTGCTTTCTGATCCACTTGCTGGATGATTATGAGAAGAATCTCCAACTGTAGGTGGGACTGTATTTTCGTGGTTTTGGGTTAAGACAAACTGTACGGTCCTTTCAACAGGGTCTTGACAAGCAGCCAAGCTGGGACAAGCTGCTCCTTCTTCTTACAATAGGGCTTGTTCCAAGACAGATAATTCCGCTAAGGCTAGTTCTTTTTCTCTATGCTTCTGAAGGATTTCTAGCTGAGCCTCTGTTTCTGCTTGAATGTGTTAAGATTCTGCTTTGATGGCGGCTTCTCTTTCAGAACAGACGGCTTGAACCTGGGCTGCTGCAACCTTCTTGCGAGCTTTGACTATTTGGTCGCTCAGTGTTGACCTTACAGAGCAGGACCGCAGTGACTTAGAAGAGGTATTATTATAGGAGCGGGCAGATCTAGATGATTTTCCTAAGTGTCTGGAAGAATCAGATTTACAGGATGTAGTTTCATGTAGCTGTGCTAATCTACCTTCTATCTGTTCCTTTGCTTCAAGATATGTGCTATGCCTCTGCTGGTCAGTAAAAGTAAAGTCCTTTAATTCCAATGCAGCTTCCTCTATATTGGAATGGGACAATAGGGAATAGTACTTCTCAGAAAGTATTTTATAATTCTCAAAAGCCTTCTTAACTCTTGAGAGGGAAATGTTCAATTGCTCAGAATTGTTGCTAGTTTCATTAGTGGCTGTTATACAACTTAAAGTCTTCTCCCATAATGCAGTCAGGTTACTAGATGTTTCTTCCTTACTTGCTTCATAAGCCTCCCTTGCCATTAAGGATGGATGAGGGGGCTCTAACAGGACGAGCAGAATGAGGTAAGGAGTCTGCTTTATCTTGATTAAATGCAGGTAACTCTGTGGGATCTCGGTCAGACATAAGTGACACATAAAATGCTGTAGTTTCGGTGTCTTGTTAGAAATCTGCCAGAGCTGAGCTCTGTAGGTAGTGACTTCTGTTAGTAAGCAGGCTGAGCTGAGGAGCTAGATATTTGTGACAATGAGCCAGCTAGTGCTGCAACTAGTTCAGACTGGATAGCTCAGCTCAGTGCACAGTTCACTATCACTTTATACAGGCAGGAATATACAGTTATTTCAGTAGATTCAGGTACTGGATTCACAACTCAAACAGCTTGACAATGATTAATCATTGTGTCTTGATATAGCTATAGTCCTAGATATATAGATATAGTCCTTGCACAGTTTAAAAGGTACTTATGGCTCCCCAATAAAGGCAAAACTTGTATAAGCTGGTATTACTAGAGAAATGGGTCCACAGTACAGACCAGCAATCCCTGGCAGTAAAGGCTGTAACAATTATGGAGCATTCAGTAGGTGGCTGGCTTCATATGCAGAGTAATGCTTCTGGTGACTGCAGCAGTAACACACACAGGTATTGACTTTCAGTGCACAGCCTGAAGTTGGGTTCCTGTCTTAGGGTGTTTGTTCTTCACACAGGCATGTGGTTACTCACGTTTCTGAAGCTGCAGAGATAGCCATGTGATGGATTCTTCTGGAATTTACTATTATGTCTCAGCATTGGTTGTACCTGCGACAAGCTTCTTGTAGACCAAGTCTGTAAGGATGTGTGCAGCAAGTTGAATGATCACTTTAATTGTCCTGTTTCCCTTATCGTGAAGAATAATTTGACAGGTAGTTTACTCGCCCTTCAATCACCACACTGTGAAAGTTTCGGTAACTTGTTTAATGTGTATGATCAAAAGAAGGTAAAACTGTGAATACAGACAAAAGCATAGTATCAGACCATACATGCAATGCAAGAGTGTGGATTAATACAATAAAGCATACATCAAAGAACAGTGATGCATAAGAATACACTGTGGAACATCTGACATAAAATGCGTCTGCAGATGAGAGAACTACAGCATCATAGCAACTACACAGATCTAGGAGCATGTGACAGGTATCTACTAACATAGATTAGCTAATACCTAACTATAAAGATTTAACATAATGCATGTATACAACAAAATATGCATCCTACACTGCAGATATAAGTAAATAATAAGGTTTGACAGTGTGAATCTAGGAAATATGGCTGCTGGAATAAAGAACAACCTGCTTCCTGATCACAGAGAGTCTACTTCCTGCAGTGTCACATGACTTCACGACAAAACAGAAAAGAACAAACACACTCTTAAAGGTGTCCACTAGGGGGAGTAGAATTCAACAATATAGATTAACATAATTTGGCTGTGGACAGTCAGCACACTCCCCGCCTGGTATCTGTTAGAGATACCACAATTTACCAGACCACCAAAAGTTACTCTGAAGGAGATAAGAGCAAGACAAGTTCTGTTACTGGTCGAATGAACAAAGCTGAACTTCCTTCTGTGTTTACTTTCACCTCTACCTTACGGACCCTACCATCATCTTGAGGGAAGGTCTTTGTCACTCGACCCATAGGCCCCTTAATCTGCTTTGTTTGGTGGTTTTTCAGAAGCACAATGTCACCCTACTGAACATAAGGCCTGTCTGCCTGCCACTTCTTTTGTTCCTGAAGAGTAGCCAAATACTGTTTGTACCATTGGTGCCAAAAGTCTTTAGCCAGGCTCTGGACCTGTCTCCACTGTCGTTTGTAGAGGTCTTTACTATCAAATGTTTCGGATAGCACTAGATAAGGTGCTATCTTTTGAGTTATTAAGGTTGCTGGAGTAAGGATTTGTAGATCTTCAGGATCTGTTGAGACTGGTATCAATGGTCTTCAGTTCACAATAGCAGTCACTTCTGCCATCAAAGTAACTAGCACCTCATGAGTAAGCCTTGAAGGTTGTTGAAAAAACATGGAGTCTAGTATCCTCTTGGTGAGTCCAATCATCCTTTCCCACACTCCTCGCATGTGGGAAGCAAAAGGGGGGTTAAAAATCCAAAACACTTCTTGCTTTGAAAGAAAACTCTCTACCTTGTCATCATTGAGGTTAGAGGAGATTTTTAGTTCATGGCAAGCACCTACGAAGTTCGTTCCTCTGTCTGATCTGATTGTTTTGACTGGGCCATGAATTGCAAAGAACCTTCTCAAGGCATTTATGAAACTTGAGGCATCCATGGATTCTACAATCTCTATGTGGATGGCAC
This sequence comes from Bufotes viridis, assembly GCA_033119425.1. Lineage (NCBI taxonomy): Eukaryota > Metazoa > Chordata > Amphibia > Anura > Bufonidae > Bufotes > Bufotes viridis. The sequence goes on from CM065589.1 coordinate 270,111,029, forward strand.
GGATGCTGAGACAAGTGAAAATAACTGCCCACCTCTTGCTGTTGGCTTTACCTCCACGGGTACGCCTGGAGCAAACTGACCAAGGACCAAATACATCCAGGCCGATGTGAGTGAATGGAGGATCTTTGCTGAGTCATAGGTCCTTCTGAGCTTCCGGCAAATAACACATTTGAAGATAAGACTGGAAACGTTCCGCTTAGCTCCCAATATCCAATACCCCGCTGTACGAATAGCTACTTCTGTAATGTGCCATCCTTGGTGCTGTGACTGGGTATGGTAGTGACGGGTTATGAGGGTGGCAATGTGGTGTCGACCTGGGATAATTACTGGGCTTTTTTCAGCATGCCCAAGATCTGCATTGCGTAGACGTCCACCTACTCTTAGGCCCCTTTCACACGGGCGAGTTTTCCGCGCACATCACGCATTGCACCCACACTGAATCCGGACCCATTCACTTCTATGGGGCTGTGCACATGACAGTTGATTTTCACGCATCACTTTTGCGATGCGTGAAAATCGCAGCATGCTCTATCTTCTGCGTTTTTAACGGAACGCAGGCCCCATAGAAGTGAATGGGGCTGCGGGAAAATCGCAAGCATCCTCTCCGTTAGCTTGCTAGTAGGAAAAGGACCTGTGATGATGTCACATGGTCACATGGACCAATCACATGCTCCATCACCATAGTGATGGAGCAGGTGATTGGGCCATGTGATGCTGTGACAGCATCACAGGTCCTTTTCCTACTAGCAAGCTAACGGAGAGGATGCCGGGCTTCGCGATCAAATGGACCAGGTAAGTTGTTATTAGTTTATTATTTTTAACCCATTCTGAACCGGTTTAAACATTAGGAAGATGGCCAAGGGTATTATTTTACATTATAACTATGTTATAATGTGAAATAATACCAGCGGGACAATTTCTGACCCAAACATGCACTTCTGTGAAGAAGTGCAGGTTCGGGTCTGGGTACCAAAAGTGCTGATTTTCCTCCCGCGCGTGCAAAACGCATGACAGCGCTTTGCACTCGCAGGGAAAAATCGCGGCGATTCCCGCAACGCACCCGCACTGTTTGACAGAGTACACCCGCAACGCCCGTGTGAAAGAGGCCTTAGTAGCCCATCTACATCTATAAAGGGATCTAAAGCTCTAAGTGAACTGTTATTGGGGATACTCTTTTTCTCTTGAATACAGAGGATCTCTCTAGGAAATGTTTCTTATTGCACATTTGTGAGGATGATTATTCTGGCTTTCTTGAGGAACTCAGTAAGATGCGGTCCTGTACAGAGATGCCAACCATTACAGTTTGCAGGATGTTTTTCTGCCTTTACCTTGTAAAGTTGGGTAATGTGGATGAGACGTGCGACAGCTCGTGTCAAAGTATTCCAGCTAGAGAATCTGAAAAAACATTCAGATCAAGTCTCTTCTCTCTATATACAGTGCTTAATGTTGTCACCTCAGGACAGATGTCTGTATCAGTCGTTGAATCAACGAGGTCAAAGGCCTCAGTCTCAGTCTTTTCGGATGGCGAATTTGAATGAAGTAGGAATGTTGGCCCTGTAAGCCACATTGAGTCTTGTAGATGTGGTGTTGATACAGATCTGGTGGTGAGATCTGCTGGTTATCCTTTGTCGGCACGTAATGCCATTGCTTTGGGATTTGAACATCTTCTTATCCTCTGAACACTATTACTGACGAACACCTAAAATCTTCTTTCCTCATTGTAAATGTAGCCCAGAATGATTGTACTATCAGTGAAATAGCTTACAGTGTCAATGTTCAAGTCAATTTCTGTGGTAATGAATTCAGCAATGTCCACAGCAAGGACTGCTGCGCTAAGCTCCAGCCGTGGGATCGTGAGCTCTGGCCGTGGAGTTAGCTTTGCCTTTCCTAAGACAAACCCAATGTGAGCTCCTCCTTGAGCATCAACAACCTTTAAATAGGCTACTGCAGCTATTGCCTGGACAGAGGCATCTGAGAATGCACAGAGTTCTTTATACTGAGCATTAGAGCAGGAAATTGATACATAAGGTCAGGATACCTCAACGTGTCTCAACTTCTGTAGGGATTCTCTCCAATGTTCCCACTGCTGTTTCTTCTCTTCAGGTAGGGGTGCATCCCAATCTTGACTATCTGCAGTGAGATTACGAAGAAGACCTTTTCCTCTAATGGTGACTGGTGCAGCTATACCTAGAGGATCATATACACTGTTCACGGTAGAGAGGACTCCCCGACGAGTGAAAGGTCTTTTCTCTTGTGATACTTGGAATGTCAAAACATCTTTTTTGAGGTCCCAGCTAATGCCAAGGCTTCTCTAAATGGGTAATGCATCAGCACTGAAATCAAGATCCCTTAAGTCACTTGCCCGATCTTCTGAAGGGAAGGTCATCATGACTTCTCTGCTGTTTGATGCTAGCTTATGTAGGTGAAGGTTGGAACATGCCAGCATCTCTCTTGTTCTCTTCAATAGGTTGATGGCTTGTGTTGCAGTCGGCATGGATTTTAGTCTGTCATCAACGTAAAAGTCTCTTTTTACAAATTCTCTTGCATCTGCACCAAACTGTCTTTCTCCTTTGTATGCTGCGAGTTTGAGGCCAAAAATGGCTACTGCTGGTGTGGGACTGTTGCCAAAAATATGCACTTTCATCCGCCATTCGATGATGTCTTCTGCTGGGTTATTATCCTTATGCCAGAAGAATCTTAAAAAGTTCCTATCTTCAGGTCTAACCAGGAAACAATGAAACATTTGGCCAATGTCGGCCACAAAGGCAATAGCATCCTTTTGAAAGCGAAGTAATACTCCTAAGAGATTGTTGTTGAGGTCTGGACCCTTCAAAAGGATGTCTTTCAGAGATATCCCACCACACTGGGCACTTGAATCAAAGACCACTCTGATTTGCAAGGGTTTCTTCGGGTGGTACACCTCGAACAGAGGTAGATACCAGCATTCTTCTTCTATATTAAGTGGTGGCGCTACTTCACAATGGCCTTCTGTATCACTTTCTCCATGAAAGCAAAGAAATGTCTTTTCATGTCGGGCTTCTGTTTAAAGGATTTTTGAAGAGACCTAAATCGGTGCAAAACCTGTGTCTTGTTATTTGGTAAGAGTTGTCTGTGTGTTTTAAAAGGTAGTGGAGCAACCCAGCTGTTGTCTTCGTCCCTGTAGAAGCCTCTCTTCATTATCTCCAGGAAAGCACGCTCATTGCGAGAAGGAGCCATTTTATCATCTTCTTTGGTAATTTCAAAGGCTTTGTGGCCAAGACAGTTCTCCATACAAGAGGAATTCGAGACTGATGAGGCTTGCAGGGCCAATGGAATGCCGGTATTGAAGCTTTCCTTCACAGCAAAGTAGTTTGGGCAAGGTGTGAACAGCGATCCCCGGCTATTATCTAAGATGTTGGTATAGAGGCCATGCACGGTGTCTGGTTGGTGGACACCACCTAGACATGCATTGCCCACTATTATCCACCCTAGGTCTAATCTTTGGGTGTAAGGAGAGTTGTTTGGCCCATTAATCTGGTCCCTGACCTTGTGGATCCTAATAATATCTCTGCCTAGCAACAGGAGAATGGAGGCATTAGGATCAAGCTCAGGTATCTGAGTGGCTATTTGCCTCAGATGTGTATGATGAAATGCAACCTCTGTGGTAGGGATCTCTGATCGAACATTTGGGATTTCATCACATTCTATCAGAGTGGGTAGTGGAACGGACACTTGTCTGTCAAGGGATTCCAACTGGAAGCCATGTATCATTTTCCCAGTAGTGTTAATCACTCCCGCACATGTCTTGAGAGAATACGGAAATTGGTGACCTTCTCCCCCAAAAAGCTCAAACAACTCTGGTCTTGCCAAAGATCTATTGCTCTGTTCATCTAAGATTGCATAAACTTTGGTAGCTCTTTCCCTATGCCCTGTAGGGTACACATTGACCAAGCAGATTTTTGAACATGACCTGCCCTGAAGATTTTCTCTACAAACTTTAGTACACATAGCTGACACATCTGCTGCTAAGCTACTTTCCTGTCCCTCCCCGCCATGCTCTACCCCTGTTTCAGCTTTCACAGTCCATGGTGCGGGACCAGGATGCATAGCGGATACATGCTTATTGCTATTGCATTCTGTACAACAGTCTTATCACAGTCCTTTGCAAGATGTGAAGTAGATGCACAACAATGATAACAAATGTTATTTTGCTTCAGGAAGGCCTTTCTTTCAATTAAAGGTTTTACCCTGAAGCCACGACATTCATACAAAGGATGAGGCTTGCGATGAATGGGGCAACCTTGGGTAAGATCCGCAGTCTTGGGACGGGCAGGCTCTTTCTGTGATGGTGTAACTGTAGAAGTCTTAGTCTTGTGCACAGAGACAGAGGTTCTATGAGTAGTATTCTTGTGATGGTGTTTCTCTAGTCTCCAACCATCGGAGCTTAGAGGGGACAGGATGAACTCTGCATCTTTGCTTGTTGTGTGACATAACCCACAAAGAAAGAGAATGGCGGGAAAGACACTCGGTGCAGTTCTTTATATCTGGAGCCCTGAGTCTTCCACCTCTCTTGTAGGGAAATTGGCAATTTTTGAACAATGTTGCTTATACCTCTAGCTGTATCAAGAATGGCTAGACCTGTAAAGTCACCTTCTTCCTTTGCAGCTTGCAGTTCCATTAACAGGTCTCCTAACTCTCTAAGCCTGAGATGGTCTTTGCTGGAGATTTTCCCAAAGCTGTCTACTCTATTCCACAGGCAGTCCTCTATAATCTCAGGAGCCCCATAGCACTCATCAAGTCTCTGCCATGCCATCTGCAAACCCTTTCTGGAGTCATTCACATGTACAACTTGTATGCGTTTTACTTGCTTGCAGGACTCAATGCCTAACCATCTCACCAGAAGATCTATTTCTTCTTTGTAAGAGAGATTAATATCTGTTATAGCATTTCTGAATGAAGCCCGCCAAGCCCTATAGTTTTCTGGCAGATCGTCAAACTGCACAAGTCCCTTTGAAATAATTTCTCGTCTTGCCATATATCTTACCAGATCCGACGTGCCTTGGTTGTGAGCTGGAGAGTCTGGGTAGCGATTAACTGGTGGTATCATTCTTGCATCTGATGAGCAAGTATAAGTCCCTTTTTCCACTGGAGGCATAGGATAGCTGTAGCAGTCAGGTGGATCAATGCAGTGGCGTGGAGTGTTGCATCGCTTGCTGTCCATCCCAGGATCTTCCCTGAAGATCTGATCGCTGGAGTTTCTCATTGGAGGGGCATAAAATGATATGTCTGCAGTGAAGGGAGGGTCTTGACAAGAGGCGTTCTGCTGCTGTGAACTTGTCTGAAGTGGAAAGCGTGCGCTGCTATGTGGGTACTTGTTTCCTTCTTCTGAGATTGGATCAGGTTGATGGAGTATTTGTGAATGTTCTCTCACATATTCTTCAGTACGCTGTATAGCAGTTTCTTGCTTTAAGTCAAGCTGGATGTCTTGTTTGTCGCTTATGTCATCATCAGTTTCTAATGCAGCCTCTAATACTTGTACTTTTGCAGTTGCTGCAGCTGCTGACTTTTTCAAGCTGAGTACTTCTAGTGAAGCTTCTATATGTGCCTTTTCTTGCTTTATCTTTGCTTCTTCTGCAAATACTATTTGTGCTTTCATGGCCTCAGCTTCGGCTCTGGCTAGCGCTGCTGCTTCAGAAGCACAAGATCGATCTGAGAGTCTGGATGAGCGGGACGCTCTGGTTCTGGTCTTGTGTAAAACTTCAGACATGTTTGTGTTGCTAGGTGTGGATCTGTGTGAGACAGCACCTTTAGTCACTCTGAAGTGGGAGCTGTGGTTGCACTGCGATGCTGTGTAGTGCTGCTGTACACGGATTAAGCGCTGATCATGCTTGCATTGCTCTATCGCATTCAAGGGCCGTCTCCGTTGAAGCCGTTGTTTTACTGTCCTGTTCCCCTTTTTGTGAAGAATAAGTTGACAGGTAGTTTACTCGCCATTCAATCACCACACTGTGAAAGTTCCGGTAATTTGTTTAATGTGTATGATCAAAAGAAGGTAAAACTGTGAATACAGACAAAAGCATAGTATCAGACCATACATGCAATGCAAGAGTGTGGATTAATACAATAAAGCATACATCAAAGAACAGTGATGCATAAGAATACACTGTGGAACATCTGGCATAAAATGCGTCTGCAGATGAGAGAACTATAGCATCGTAGCAACTACACAGATCTAGGAGCATGTGACAGGTATCTACTAACATAGATTAGCTAATACCTAACTATAAAGCTCTAACATAATGCATGTATACAACAAAATATGCATCCTACACTGCAGATATAAGTAAATAATAAGGTTTGACATACCAACGATGCTTGGATTGGCTTGGATGAAGGATAGATGCATGTGGATGCAACAGTACAGTGTGAATCTAGGAAATATTGCTGCTGGAATAAAGAACAACCTGCTTCCTGATCACAGAGAGTCTACTTCCTGCAGTGTCACATGACTTCAGGACAAAACAGAAAAGAACAAATGCAGTCTTAAAGGTGTCCACTAGGGGGAGTAGAATTCAACAATATAGATTAACATAATCTGGCTGTGGACAGACAGCACATTAACAGATGGCTTAGTCAATGAATAAAGACTCCAGAGGTGTTTTCCAATGCTTCTTTGTGCTTCAAGGTAGCAAGGATATGAACATAGAGGCTTTTTCATAGGTACATTTCAAATGACGTTACACAGCTCCCACACTCTGCAGTCTCTTCATAACAACTCTACAAAATGGAATTACAGCAGGAAATGGAGGGTGGGAACAACCAACTAGCCAGAAACAGCAGGGGTTTAAGGATCATACCAAATAATATAGTAACATAACATGTAATAACAACTCTGTATGGGTTGGGTAACACTCCACTTTTATTCGTGGATCACAGGAAAAGGTTCCCACACCAGGATAAGTATATAGGAAATAAGGTTCCTGGACAACACTTGATGCTTCGTGATTTATTAAAGCTTGATATACAATGTGCGTTATGCCAGTTTGTAAACATATAGTTTCAGTGACGTTTCGGCCGTAGCCTTCATCAGGAAACTGGATGAGCCGCACTGTATGTGTAGGGATGGCCTCAGTGGCGTGTAGGGGGGCTCTATGGCCCTGTGGGCGGATAGGTCTGTCTGTATTAGAGCAGTAGCCTGTTTGTAGTCCGCCATGGCGGACTACAAACAGGCTACTGCTCTAATACAGACAGACCTATCCGCCCACAGGGCCATAGAGCCCCCCTACACGCCACTGAGGCCATCCCTACACATACAGTGCGGCTCATCCAGTTTCCTGATGAAGGCTACGGCCGAAACGTCACTGAAACTATATGTTTACAAACTGGCATAACGCACATTGTATATCAAGCTTTAATAAATCACGAAGCATCAAGTGTTGTCCAGGAACCTTATTTCCTCCTACTTCCTATGTAATAACAACTGCTAGACAGTAAAAGCTGCGTGGCAGCACAATCCATATTCTGGGTCCACAAACCACTTGTGCATGCAGCATAGAAATACCTACATTCAATTTACAGCAATGAAATACTGCATTTCTGTGTAATTTAAAAAATCATTGTTCTGGGTCCACAAACCGTTTTGCATACAACGTAGAAATACCTATGTTAAATTTACAGCAGTAAAATACTGCATTTCTGTGTTTTATTAAAAAAAATCCTTGTTCTGGGTCCACAAACCAATTTTCCATACAGCGTAGAAATACCAACGTTTCATTTATAGCAGTAAAATACTGCATTTCTATGTTTTATTTAAAAATCCTTGTTCTGGGTCCACAAACTACTTTTGCATACAGCATAGAAATATTTATGTTTTATTTATTGCAGTGAAATACTGCATTTCTGTGTTTTATTAAAATATCAGTGTTCTGGGTCCACAAACCAATTATCCATACAGCGTAGAAAAACCTACAATTAATTTACAGCAATTAAATACTGCATTTCTGTGTTTTTTTAAAAAAATCCTTGTTCTGGGTCCACAAACCACTTTTGCATACAATGTAGAAATACCTATGTTAAATTTACAGTAGTAAAATACTGCATTTCTGTGTTTTATTAAAAAAATCCTTATTCTGGGTCCACAAACCACTTTTGCATACAGCATAGAAATACCTACGTTTTATTTCCGGCAGTTAAATACCACATATCTGTGTTTTATTGAAAAAAGTCGTGATCTGGGTCCACAAAGCACTTGTGCATGCAGCGTACAAATACCAATTTTAAATTTGCAGCACAAAAATAGTGCATTACTGTGTTTTACTGGAAAAAAAAAAGTGTTCTGGGTTCAACAAACAGTTGTGCATACACCGTACAAATACATATTTTACATTTCTGCAGTGAAATTGAGAATCAGTCTGTTTTAGGCCAAAAAAACTTTATTCTTAGTCTACAGAGCATTTTTATGACACGGGCACTGCCTTAGTGAACTTAATTGTTGACAATTGGGAGTTAAATTGACACGGGAGAGAAACCATATTTCAGCTTGGTGGGTGAATGCAAATAATGAGGAGAAGATCAAATAAGGGACGTGGACATGGTCGTCGAGGTGTTGGTGGAGCTCCTGTTGCTGGGAGTGGACATGGCCTTCAGCGCCAACTACTGTTTCAAGTGAAACACCTTCCTCTGGTGCGAGTAGGCGGCAGAATTTGCAGCGTTATTTGGTAGGCTCGAATGCCTCTCTACGGATGGTGAGGCCAGAACATGTACAGGCGATAGTAGATTGGGTGGCTGACATTCCCTCCAGTTCCTTCACAGTGTCTCCCACCCAGTCCTCTGCAGAAAGCTTAGAGTTGGCACCTGCAGCCTATGCCCATCAGTCTTTCACCTCACCCCCTTGCAAATCAGCCAAGCAGTCAGAGCTCCAAGTCATGCAGCAAACTCTTATGCTGTTTGATGACTCTGTTGGCAGGGTTGCCCCAGCCCATCCACCTAGCTCTGCCACAGAAGTGGAAGACCTTGAATGCACTGATGCCCAACCACTTATGTTGCAGGATGAGGACATGGGAAGACCACCTCAGCACTTTTCTGATGACGAAACACAGTTGCCAACTGCTGTGTCTTTCTGCAATGTGCAGACCGACGAGGAGGGCAGGGGTGATGAATTGGTGGAAGATGAAGTGGAGGATGATGAGATCCTAGACCCAGACTAGACTGAAGGTCGTGCTAGTGACTAGTGCAATTCTGAGGAAGAGGCAGTGGTCGCACAGAGGCAACAGCACAGCAAAAGAGGGAGCAGTGTGCAAAAGCGGAGCAGCCGTTCCATAGACAGTACGCCTGCTACTTCCCACCGCACCCAGGCTCCGAGCACACCAAGTCCTGCTTCAAGGAGTTCATTGGCATGGCAGTTCTTCACACAATGTCCTGATGACAAGGCACGAGTGATTTGCATGTTGTGCCATAAGAGACTGAAGTGAGGCATAAACGTTCTTAACTTCAGCATAACCTGCATGACCAGGCATCTACATACAAAGCATGAATTGCAGTGGAGTAAACACCTTAAAAACCACAAAAGTTCTCAGGCTCTTCTTGCTACCTCATCTGCTGTCTCGGCCTCTTCCTCTACCTCTGGCATCAACGTGGCACCTGGCAAAAAGAAAACAGAGGATATCCCACCAACATCACCACCACCTCCGTCACCATCACCAAGCGTCTCCACGATGTCACAGGCAAGCGTTCAGCTGTCCACCTCCCAAACACTGGTGTGAAAAAGAAAATAACCACCTACCCATCCTCGATCCCTGGTCCTGAATGCCAGGATTTCAAAATTGCTGGCCTTTGAAATGCTGTCATTCCGTCTGGTGTACAATCCAAAAAACGAAAGCGTAGGCAGCACAGATTCCGTCTGGTGTAGACAGACTGTTTCAAACAGCTGATGATGGTGGCTGTCCCACAGTGTGTAGTTCCCAGCCGCCACTACTTTTCCAGGCGAGCCGACCCTTCCCTGCACAACCAAGTGGAGGATAAAATCAAGTGAGCGCTGTGCAACGCCATCTGTGGCAAGGTCCACATAAACACACAGACATGTCAGAGATGCTGCTGAAAGTGCAGTCCGTTTGTGCTCGCTTTTGGCCTTCTCACCATGCTGCTTCTCGCCTGTCTTCGCTGCAGCATAACTTCGGCCTTCCAGCTCACCGCCTCATATGCGACTTACCCACCTGGTGGAACTCCACCTTGCATATGCTGGAGAGACTGTGCGAGGAGCAGCAGGCGATAGTGGATTTTCAGCTGCAGCAAGCACGGGTCAGTCGCTTTGCGGATCAGCACCAGTTCACCACCAGTGACTGGGCCTGCATGCGAGACCTGTGTACCTTGTTGCGGTATTTTGAGTGCTCAAACAACATGGCCAGTGCTGATGACGCCATTGTTAGCATTACAATACCATTTCTATGTCTCCTTGAAAAATCAATTACGTCGATGATGGAAGAGGATGTGGCAGAGGAGGAGGAGGAAGAGGTGGCATTTCACAGGGTTTCAGGTCGGTCATTCAGAAGTGGCTCAGAGGGTGGATTCCTGCACCAACTGAGGCCAGGTACACATGTGGCCAGCCAGGGCACAGTTCTGGCAGACAAGGAGGAGGAGGATGAGGTAGAGGAGGAGGATGAGGAACAGGGTTCATTGCAGGGTGGCACCCAACACAGCTCAGGGCCATCACTGGAGCGTGGCTGGGTGGATACGGAGGAGACAGACGATACACCACATACAGACGACAGCTTATCCCTACCTCTGGGCAGCCTGGCACACATGAGCGACTACATGCTTCCATGCCTATGCTGCGACAGCAGAGTTGCACACATTGTAACTTGTGCTGACTACTGGGTTGCCACCCTGCTGGATCCCCGGTATAAAGACAACATGCCCACCTTAAGCCTGTTTTGCCGTGCGTTGACCTCTCCTCTGTCTGGGTGCCAGGGGCCTACATTTCTGATAATCACCTGCTGCATTGCTGGGTGACATCAAGCCTGTTTTGCCATGCATTGATCTTTCCTCTGTCTGGGTGCCAGGGGCCTAAATTAGTAAAAAGGCCTGCTCCATTGTTGGTTGAAATGAAGGCTGTTTTGTCATGCGTTGACCTCTCCTTTGTCTGCGTGCCAAGGGCCTACATTTCTGATAATCACCTGATGCATTGCGGGTTGACATGAAGCCTGTTTTGCTGTGATTTGTCCTCTCCTCTGTCTCGGTGACAGGGGCCTACCTTTCTGAAAATCACATGCTGCATTACTGGGTGACATCAAGCCTGTTTTGCCGTGCATTGACCTCTCCTCTGTCTGGGTGCCTGGGACCTAAATTAGTGAAAATGGCCTGCTCCAATGTTGGGTGAAATGAAGCCTGTTTTGTCATGCGTTGACCTCTCTTCTGTCAAATTAGTAAAAATGGCCTGATCCATTGCTGGGTGACATTATACTCTTATTGCTGGGAATGCACCTCTCCTCTGTCTGGGTGCCAGAGCCCTAAATTAGTTAAAATTGCCTGTTCCATTGCTCGGTGACATTAACCTCTTATTAATGTGAATGTACCTCTCCTCTGTCTGGGTGCCAGGGGCCTAAATTTGTGAAAATGGCCTGCTCCATTGCTGGGTGACATGAAGCCTGTTTTGCTGTGCATTGACCTCTCCTCTGTCTGGGTGCCAGGGGCCTACATTTCTGATAATTGCATGCTTCATTGCTGCGTGACATGAAGCCTGTTTTGCAGTGAGTTGACCTCTCCTCTGTCTGTGTGCCAGGGGCCTACATTTCTAATAATCGCCTGCTGCATTGCCGGGTGACATGAAGCATGTTTTGAAGTGCATTGACCTCTCCTCTGTCTGGGTGCCAATGGCCTAAATTAGTAAAAATGGCCTGCTCTATTGCTGGGTGACATGAAGCCTGTTTGTTGTGCATTGAACTCTCCTTTCTCTGGGTGCCAACAGCCAAAATTAGTGAAAATGGCCTGTTCCATTGCTGGGTAACATTAACCTCTTATTTCTTTGAATTCACCTCTCCTTTGTCTGGGTACCAGGGACCTAAATTTGTGAAAATGGCCTGCTCCATTGCTGGGTGACACAAAGCCTGTTTTGCTGTGCATTGACCTTTCCTCTGTCTGGGTGCCAGGGGCCTACATTTCTGATAATCCCCTGCTGCATTGCTGGGTGGCATCAAGCCTGTTTTGCCGTGCATTGACCTCTCGTTTGTCTGGGTTTTAGGGGCCTACATTTATGATAATCGCCTGATGCATTGCTGGTTGACATGAAGCCTGTTTTGCCGTGATTTGTCGTCTCCTCTGTCTGGGTGCCAGGTCCCTAAATTTCTGATAATCACCTGCTGCATTGCTGGGTGACATCAAGCCTGTTTTGCCATGCATTGACCTCTCCTCTGTCTGGGTGCCAGGGGTCTACATTTCAGATAATCATCTACTGCATTGCTGGGTGACATCAAGCCAGTTTTGCCGTGCATTGACCTCTCCTCTGTCTGGGTGCCAATGGCCTAAATTAGTGAAAATGGCCTGCTATATTGCTGGGTGACATGAAGCCTGTTTGTTGTGCATTGAACCCTCTTTTCTCTGGGTGCCAACAGCCAAAATTAGTGAAAATGGCCTGTTCCATTGCTGGGTGACATTAACCTCTTACTTCTTTGAATTCACCTCTCTTTTGTCTGGGTACCAGGGTCCTAAATTTGTGAAAATGGCCTGCTCCATTGCTGGGTGACACAAAGCCTGTTTTGCTGCGCATTGACCTTTTCTCTGTCTGGGTGCCAGGGGCCAATATTTCTGATAATCGCCTGCTTCATTGCTGGGTTACATCAAGCCTGTTTTGCCGTGCAGTTGACCTCTCATCTGTCTGGGTGCCAGGGGCCTACATTTATGATAATCGCCTGCTGCATTGCTTGGTGACATGAAGCCTGTTTTGTCGTGATTTGATCTCTCCTCTGTCTGGGTGCCAGGGGCCTACATTTCTGTTAATCCCCTGCTGCATTGGTGGGTGACATGAAACCTGTTTTGCTGTGCATTGATCTTTTCTCTGTCTGGGTGCCATGGGCCTAAATTAGTGAAAATGGCCTGTTCCATTTCTGGGTTATATGAAGCCTGTTCTGCCATGCATTGACCTCTCCTTTGTCTGGGTGCCAGGGGTCTACATTTCTGATAATCATCTGCTGCATTTCTGGGGGACATCAAGCCTGTTTTGCCGTGCATTAACCTCTCCTCTGTCTGGGTGCCAGGGGTCTACATTTCTGATAATAATCTGCTGCATTGCTGAGTGACATTAAACCTGTTTTGCCGTGCATTGTTCTCTCCTCTGTCTGGGTGCCAGGGGCCTAAATGAGTGAAAATGGCCTGCTCCATTGCTGGGTGACATGAAGACTGTTTTGTCGTGCATTGACCTCTTCTGTGTCTGGGTGTCAAGGGCCTAAATTAGTTAAAATGGCCTGTTCTATTTCTGGGTGACATTAACCTCTTATTTCTTTGAATTTACCTCTCCTCCGCCTGAGTGCAAGGGGCTTAAATTTGTGAAAATGGCCTGCTCCATTGCTGGGTGACATGAAGCCTCTTTTGCTTTGCATTGACCTCTCCTCTGTCTGGATGCCAGAAGCCTACATTTCTGATAATCCCCTGCTGCATTGGTGGGTGACATGAAACCTGCTTTGCTGTGCCTTGCCCTCTTCTCTTTCTGGGTGCCATGGGCCTAAATATGTGAAAATGGCCTGTTCCATTGCTGGGTGAAATGAACCTCTTATTGCCATGAATGCACCTCTCCTCCGTCTTTGTTCCAGGGGCCTAAATTAGTGAAAATGGCCTGTTACATTGCTGGGTGACATCAAGCCTGTTTTTCTGTGCATTGACCTCTCCTCTGTCTGGGTGCCAGGGGCCTACATTTCTGATAACCGCCTGCTGCATTGCTGGGTTACATCAAGCCTTTTTTGCCATGATTTGTCTTCTCTGTCTGAGTGCCAGGGGCCTAAATTTCTGATAATCACCTGCTGCATTGCTGGGTGACATCAAGCCTTTTTTGCCGTGGATTGACCTCTCCTTTGTCTGGGTGCCAGGGGTCTACATTTCTGATAATCATCTGCTGCATTGCTGGGTTACATCAAGCCTGTCTTGCCGTGCATTAACCTCTCCTCTGTCGGGTGCCAGGGGTCTACATTTCTGATAATCACCTGCTGCATTGCTAGGTGACATCAAGCCTGTTTTGCGGTGCATTGACCTCTCCTCTGTCTGGGTGCCAGGGGTTTACATTTCTGATAATCATCTGCTGCATTGCTGGGTGACATCAAGCCTGTTATGCCGTGAATTGACCTCTCATCTGTCTGGGTGCCAGGGGTCTACATTTCTGATAATCACCTGCTGCATTGCTTGGTGACATCAAGCCTGTTTTGCCGTGCATTGACCTCTCCTCTCTCTGGGTGCCAGTGGTCTAAATTAGTAAAAATGGCCTACTCCATTGCTGGGTGACATTAAGCCTGTTTTGCCATGCATTGACCTCTCCTCTGTCTGGGTGCCAGGGGTCTACATTTCTTATAATCACTATCTGCATTGTTGGGTGACATGAAGCCTGTTTTGCCGTGCATTGGCCTCTCCTCTGTCTGGGTGCCAATGGTCTACATTTCTGATAATCATCTGCTGCATTGCTGGGTGACATCAAGCCTGTTTTGCCGTGCATTGACCTCTCCTCTGTCTGGGTGCCAGGGGTCTACATTTCTAATAATCACCTGCTGCATTGCTGGGTTACATCAAGCCTGTTTTGCCGTGCATTGACCTCTCCTCTCTCTGGGTGCCAGTGGCCTAAATTAGTGAAAATGGCCTGCTCCATTGCTGGGTGACATGAAGCCTGTTTTGTTGTGCATTGACCTCTCCTTTGTCTGGATGCTAAGGGTCTAAATTAGTGAAAATTGCCTCTTCCATTGCTGGGTGACATTAACCTCTTATTTCTTTGAATTTATCTCTTCTCTGTCTGGGCGCCAGGAACCTAAATTTGTGAAAATGGTCTGCTCCATTGCTGGGTGACATGAAGCCTGTTTTGCTGTGCATTGACCTCTCCTCTGTCTGGGTGCCAGGGGCCTACATTTCTGATAATCGCCTGCTGCATTGCTGGGTGACATGAATCCTGTTTTGTCGTGATTTGACCTTTCCTCTGTCTGGGTGCCAGGGGCCTACATTTCTGATAATCACCTGCTGCATTGGTGGGTGACATGAATCATGTTTTGCTGTGCATTGACCTCTCATCTGTCTGTGTGCCAGGGGCCTAAATTATTGAAAATGGCCTGTTCCATTGCTGGGAGACATGAACCTCTTATTGCTTTGAATGCACCTCTCCTCTGTCTGGGTGCCAGGGGCCTAAATTAGTGAACATGGCCTGTTCCATTGCTGATTTACATGAAGCCTATTTTGACATGAATTGACCTCTACTTTGTCTGGTTGCCAGGGGGCTAACATTTCTGAATATTACCTGTTCCATTGATGTGTGACATTAACCAAATTTTGCCAGTGATAAGCCAAAGCTGTGCATTGGTGACAGGAAACCAAATTTTTTAAAAACGGATGTTACTGATCAAAAGATGCGTGACTACTGACTACAAAATGCTCGCTGGTAGATGTGCTGCTAATAGCATTCCCACCTGATGCCTCTCCAACCTCCTCCTACAAGTTGGCAATTATTATAGTTTAACTTTTATAAAAATAAATAAATTTTAAGTAATTTCCATATCGACATTTGTTTGTAGGGCATTTACCTACAATTTGCTGCCATTTGCAGCCCTCTAGCCCTATCCTGGGCTATTTACAGGCATTTTAGTGCCCAAAAGTTCGGGTCCCCATTGACTTCAATGGGGTTCATGTTCAAGGTCGGGTCAAGTTCGGATCCCGAACGCGAAGATTTCAGTTAAGTTCGGCCGAACTCCTCGAACCCGAACATCCTGTTGTCCGCTCAATTCTACTCAGGTGTCATTTTAACTGCCAAAAGACATCAATTAAGTTCACTAACAGTAAGGCAGTGACCGTGTCATAAACAGAATAAATTTCTTTAGGTCACACAACAGTGTAACGGAGCAATTCAATACAATTACTTCAATATCAGCAAAAATTTGATTTTTCAAACCAACAATGTAACAGCTGAGGTTAACGGTCAGAAATGCAGCGTACACCACAAATGTGCTATATATTACAAAACTGGTGTTTTTGCAACCAACTATGTAAATACGGAGTTCAACAGGTTACTTAAAATGACTAAAATACAGGGTAGGCCTCAGATCTGCTATGTAGAACAAAACCAGTGTTGTTTATTGCAACAAACTACAGAAATGCAATATGTCACCCCAAAAATTATGAAACAGTTTTTTCAGCGGTGTATGTAAATGTGATCTGTGGTACGACTGTACGGGTTTATTTCACAAACTACAGAAATGCACTATGTCACTGCAAAATTTTAAAATAGGTAATATAGGGGGACTTAAACTGCCAGAAAAAAGGAATTTTTCTTCCACTGAGCTACCAAAAAATAATTAGACTGATGTCCCTGGCAGGCGGGCACACATGCAGGTCACATGCACTTTCAAGGACACTGCTGTTGCCAAAATGGCCACCGACCCCCACCTTAGTAACAGATGGATTAAAATATTTGCAGTATCACTGGGCTCAGGGCTGGGTACAAATATGTAGGATAGCAACCTCAATGATTGATGAAGTTTGAAGATTTAACACCATTAAATTCAACAGATTTCTTCCCTAATCTGTCCCTGAGAGCACCAGTGGTGGCCTGTCCCTAAACTAAGAGCAGCAGAGTGACGTGCGGCGCTACATGACTCCAGCTTAAATAAAGGCTGGGTCACATGCTGCACTTAGCCAATCACAGCCATGCTAATAGTAGGCATGGCTGTGATGGCTTGTTAGTGCAAAGTAGTGAAACGCTTGTTGATTGGCTGCCATGCAGCCTTTCAAATAGCGGGAAGAAATCGCCGAACAACGAACCAGAACTTTTATGGAAATGTTCGGGTCCGGGTGCGAAAAACCGTAATGTTCGGTAGGAACTCGAACTTTACAGTTCGGGTACGCTCAACACTAGTTATAAATACTAATATACCACTACAGATATATTTTAATATTTTTATTCTTGTCTTATATGAAATGTAATTTTTTATTTTGTATAATTGTTGTCTGGATTCTCATATAAATTGTATCTTAAAATAAATGTTATATGAATTACTTAGAGCCGGCCATTGGTTGTACAATATATTACTGTAGCTAGGTGGTTATAGCGGGCCGTGCTCTATTTTGGAGCACTGTACACATAGAGAGTATATATCCAGATATAACTAGAAGCCTGCATCATTTAGTTGACACCTGCAATCACAGCTGCCAGAGTAAAGCCCTAGGGAAGGGAATCCAGAGAGAGACGGCGTCAGCTAGCAAGTTTCATCTTTGCCGCATTGCCAGACTACATAACAAGTGCTGAGCGAGCATGCTCAGCCGAATACTGGTTCGGATCGAGCATCGCTATTCTTGGCACATGGCGGTACTCTGCCGAATATACATGTGCTTGAGCACAATGCTCAAGTCTCCTCCGCGCACGTTTGGCACCCTCTAAGCAGCCAGTGATTGGTTGGCCGGAACGCGTAATCGGGTGCAATATAGCACCCGATGACACATGCTCGGAGAAGTCATAGTCAGGGAGAGCAGAGTCAAGAAAGCTTTTTAACGACCCAAAAGTCCTTTTTAGGACTACTCTTTGTGTGTGTCTGTGTCTGAGAGCAGCAATATATTTTTACCAGTGCAAAATTGATCAGTCTGAGGGACATCTGTGCTGAGGAAGGGAAAGATAGTGCAGAGAGAGAAATGTGCTGTTTTTACTACCAAAAGCTTTTCAAAGACCCCAAAGTCCTTTTAAAGACTACTGTGTGTGTGTTTGACAGAAGCAAGATATTTTTCTTTAATACCTATTAGTAACATATATTGTACATTATCCGCAGACTGTGTCTTTTTGCATAAACTTAAATAATCAGCGCCACATTTATTGTTTAGAGTGTGTGCGTTTAATACACATCCGTGATATATACAGTACTCCATTCGAAAACTGTTTCTTTAGCGTAAATTTTAATAATCAGGGCCAGCACTTATCTACCGTCTCTGTAGTGTGTGTGTGTAATACACATCAGTGACATATAAAGTACTGCGAAAACTATTTCCTTAGCATAAATTTAAATAATCTGTGCCTAATCTAGTCTCCATAGTGTGTGGCTTTCTGTGACACATACGGTACTGCATCCGAAAACTGTTTCTTTAGCGAAAATTTAAATAATCGGGGCCTAATCTAGTCTTCATAGTGTGTGGCTTTCTGGGACATATACAGTACTACATCCGAAAACTGTCTCTTTGGCGCAACTTTAACTAATCTGGGCCAAATCAAGTGTCTATAGTGTGTGGCTTTCTGTGACATATACAGTACTACATCCGGCTCTTGTGGCATGCTGACAAAGCTTTTTCACATTTTGACCATGCTAACCCTGCCCTCTGAGGTGCTGGTGGTGCCCTAGCTGCGTTGGGGACTTCTTCCTCCTCCTCTGCCTGCGCCTTGTGCTTCCATTAAGGCCCCGGTGTCAGGTGGGAATGCCATCGGCAGCGTGTCTACCAGCATGCGCTTGTTAGCGGTATAGATCACCCATCAATGTAAACGCCGCCAAATTTACTGAATATATTTCCCTGTCTGGTATGCAGTGCAGGGGTACTTTGAAAGAAAAAAGGGGTATAGATCACCCAACAATCTAAACGCCACCAAATTTACTGAATATATTTCCCAATCAGATATGCAGGGCAGGGGTAGTTTGAAAGAAAAAAGGGATCATGGAGCGTCCCCGTCATCCGGCATCTATTTGCCCCGCTGATGGATTACTTTGAAAGTGTGTAGAAGCCACACGGGGCCCCCACGCTGCAAATTTATCATAGAGACATCATGGAGATTTACAGCATATAACTACAGCACCCAACAATGTAAACTCCGCCGAATTTACAGAATATATTTCCCAGTCAGGTATGCAGTGCAGGGGTAGTTTGAAAGAAACAAGGGGTATAAATCACCCAACAATGTAAACGCTGCCGAATTTACAGAATATATGTCCTTGTCAGGTATGCAGTGCAGCAGGAACAAACTCTGCAAGCCACTTGTGAATGACTGGTCTGATAACTCTGGAAATGTCCACCCACAATCTAAGAGCTGGATCACTGATTAAATTTCACCCTCAGAGATGCAGTGCAGGCCGCAAATGTACACCAGAATTGTTTCCTAATCTCTCCCTCACAGCAGCATCATCCTATCCCTACACTAGTAAGAGCTGTCGTGACATACGGCACTAAGTGACTCCAGCTTATATAGCAGCTGGGTTACATGCTGCACTGGACAATCACAGCCATGCCATTAGTAGGCATGGCTGTGATGGCTTCTAAGGGCACAATAGTTATACGCTTAGTGATTGGCTGCCTTGCCATTTCAAAAAGTGCCATTAAATCACCGAACACCAAACTCGAACCCGAACTTTTACGGAAATGTTCGGGTCCGGGTACCAAAGACCCTAAAGTTCGCTACAAACCCGAACTTTACATTTCGGGTTCACTCAACCCTAGTTGCCAGTGCACCAGAAAAAAAAAAAAAAACATCCACAGTACCCAGCTTCATGTCCAACTTAGCTGGGTGGCGCCTGTCCAAGTCGGACCAGTGCTAACAGCTGGTCGGTTGGATTGCTGAAGATAATTCTTCCAGTCGGTTAAGCACCACCCTCTCTTCCACCAGGTCCAGTCTCTGTTGCCAAGAGTATGGTCAACCGAATCCTAACTGTGATCATCCTTCCTCCCACCAAGGAGAGGCTTGCCAAACGAGCGATCCCACACTCGGATATTCTGAGGATCTCTTTCCAGCGCCACTAATAGATTTGGCTCTCTCGCCCAGCACGCTTGAAGAGAGACTTGAGATATTGGGCCCTGATTCACAACCTTTTGAGCCTTCACAGTCTCAAGAAGATGACGGTGGTGAACGGCAATCATTAGTTCACAAGGTGAATGATGATGAGACACAGTTGCCAATCACTGAGGTTGTGGTTAGGTCAAGTCAGGAGGATGAGCAGACTGTGGAAGTGGAAGAGGAGGTGGTGGACGATGAGGTCACTGACCCAAGATGGGAAGGTTAAAAGCCAAGTGAGGACAGCAGTACAGAGGGGGAGGGATTCGCAGCACCACAACAGTCTGGAAGAGGCAGTGGGGTTGCAAAAGGGAGAAGTTGGTCTGCACCAAACAGGCCCGCAACAGTTACACCGAGCACTCCCATGCGTTAATCTACCTTGCCACAGGGTAGGTGTTTCCGCAGTATGGCGCTTTTTTGAGGAAATCGCAGACGACAAAAGAGTGGTAGTTTGCAACCTGTGCCGTACCAAAATGAGGCGGGGCGTGAACAATAGCAACCTTACCACCACCAGCATGATCCGCCACATGGCATTCAAGCACCCTAATAAGTGGGACGTACACCTGGGTCCACACTCTGCGTCTGTGGGTCCCACCACTGCCTTCACTTCCCCTGTGTTACGCACTGCTAGCCAATCCCCTGTCAAAGGAACAGCTGGAATGCCCCTCGCCCTGCATCTGAACCTTCGTATGAACCATCACCAACAACATCCACTTCCCTGTCCCAGCGCAGCGTCCAAATGTCTATAACACAGGCATTTGAACGCAAGCGCAAATACCCACCCACAGGCCATAGCACTAAATGCGCAACTTTATAAATTACTGGCCCTTGAAATGCTGCCATTTAGGCTTGTGGACACTAAGGCCTTCCGCAGCCTGATGTCGGCGGCCCTCCCTTGGTACGCAGTCCCAAGCCGCCACTATTTTTCATGGTGTGCTGTGCCCGTCTTACACCAGCATGTGTCCCACCAAATCACCCGTGCCATGACGAACGCACTTACTGGGAAGGTCCACCTCACCACGAAAATATAGATAAGTGCTGGTGGTCAGGGACGCTACATTTCCCTGTCCGCCCACTGGGTGAATGTTGTGGAGGCCGGGATTAAGTCGTACCTAGGGATGGCGCAGGTGCTACCCACGCCCAGGATTGCGGTCGCTACATCTATCAGGGTCTCCGCAGCTATGTTACTGGTTCTAGCCCCCACTTCTCCTCCTTCACCGCCTCCTCCTCCAACAGCAGTCAGCCATCAGTCGCTAGCTGCAAGCAGTGTAGCACTGCTGTGAGTAAGTGTCAACAGGCCATGTTGAAGCTAATCTGTTTTGAGGACAAACAGCACACTGCCGCAGAGCTGTGGCAGGGTATAAGGGACCAGACCGAGCTATTGCTTTCGCCACTCAACCTACAAATAGGCATGGTTGTATCTGACAATGGCCGTAACTTGGTGGCAGCTTTGGAGCTCGGCAACATGACACATATTCCATGCCTAGCCCATATCTTAAACTTAGTGGTTCAGCGGTTTGTCAAAACCTACCCCAATTTTTAGGATCTACTAGTGAAGGCATGCCGCTTGTGTGCCCATTTCCGAAAGTCGTCCACAGCTTCACTGCAGCAGCACTTGCGGCTTCCAGCTCACCGACTGTTGTGCGACTTGAGCACGCTGTGGAACTCTACATACTACATGCTGGCCAGGCTTTGTGAGCAGCAGAGGGCAGTTGTGGAATACCAGCTGCAACATGGTTGTCGCCTTTCCAGTCAACTGCCACTATTCACAAGCGAGGAGTGGGTATTGATGTATAACCTATATGAGGTTTTACAAAGCGTTCATGAATCCACACAGATGGTTAGTGGCAATAATGCTATTATGACTGTAACAATCCCACTGCTCTGTCTACTCAAACGATCGCTGCTCACAATTAAGGAGGATGCTTTGAATGTGGCAGACGAGCTAATGGGGGAGGAGATGACACAGGGTGATAGCCAGACTTCCCCCAGTTCGTCTTCTCAGTGTGAATTGGGCCATGAAGATAAGGAGGAGGAGCAGCTGGAGACACTTGCCTCTGCTACAGAGGCTAGTACCCATGGAACTTTAATTCCATCTGTTCAGTGTGGATGGGCAGAAGAGGAGGAGGATGAGGGTATGGAGAGCTATCCTGAAGTTGACATCTACATCTTGCCCTTTGGTACTTTGGCACACATGGCTGACTTCATGTTAGGCTGCCTTTCCCACGACCCTTGCGTTATACACATTTTAGGTAACACAGATAACTGTTTGTCCACCCTTCTCGACCCCCGCTACAAAGAGGACTTCTCTTCTCTCATTCCTGTGGTGGAAAGGACAAGTAAAACAGTGCAATACCAGACGGTACTTGTTGACAGATTGCTCCAAAATTTTCCATCTGACAATGCGGCCGCCAGAGTCCGTACTTACTTAGGCAACCGAGGAAGGTAGATAAGAGGGACAAACAGCAGTTCCAACAAAGGCAGGGCAACACTTTCCAAGGCATGGGACACTTTCATGACACCCCGCCAGAATCCTCACCCTAAAGCGCAGCCTAGTGGTACAAGGTGGGAAAAGTTTTGGAAGATGGTGAAGGAATATTTAGCAGACTGGATCAGTGTCCTAAATGATCCCTCAGTTCCTTACAAGTACTGGGTGTCCAAGCTTGACACGTGGCACAAACTTGCTTCTATGCCTTGGAGATGCTGCCCTGCCGCCAGTGTTTTGTCTGAGCATGTATTTAGTACTGCTGATGTCATTATAACAGATAAGCATATCTGCTTGTCCACTGGCAATGCTGACAGGTTGACTCAGATAAAAATTAACTAGGCTTGGATTGCCCATGACTTCTCAACTCCACCAGAGGAGAGCTGATGATGAACATAAAGGCAATTTCAATCTATCATTTATAATGTACTCAGTCTACTGTAGTGTATTCCCATGCACCTTTTCTACCACAAAAAAGTCTATGGCTGTTTTCTCCTCCTCCTCCTCCTAATCCAGATTGTATATATCTCCTCCACTCTAATTTTTTATATAGGGTCAGCTCAACTGCTGGCCCTCAACTTAATTTTTTTATAGGGTCAGCTGAACAGCATGCACTCGCATATAATGTTTTAGAGCGTCAGCTCACCTGCAGGCTTTCACATATAATGTTTTAGAGCATCAGCTCAGCAGCAGGCCCTCGCCCCTAATGTTTTAGAGCAGGGATGGGCAAAATCAGCCCTCCAGCTGTTGCAAAACTACAACTTCCAGCATGCAAAGACTGCTTACAGCTATCAGCCTACAGCAGGGCATGGTGGGAATTGTAGCTTGAGGGCCGAGTTTGCCTATCCCTGTTTTAGAGGGTCACCAGCAGGCCCTTGCTCCAAATGTTTTTGAGGGTCAGCAGCAGTTCATCAATGATAATTTTTCAAGGGTGTGTATGATGCCCTCCTTTATATGTAATAAAGGGTGTACTGCAGTGGCCGTTCCTTGTAATTTGAATTGAATGAGGCCCTCCTTTATGTGGTATACAGGCTGTTTCGGAGTGCTTCTTACTTGTACTTCTTTGCAGCACTTGCACTATATATATAATTGCATATGCAGAAAGAATGTTTCCTAACAATTTTTCCTGTGAAATTGATTTTTTTTAGGGGTTTTGTGCGTATTTTTGTCAGACTGTAAAAGTGTTGTACAACTTGGACATCATGGTACCCAGCAGCGACCTGGGAGTCCAAGATGCATCCAGACATCATCCTCATGCTTTTCCCAATCCACTTTGGTGGTGTTTGTCACTTTGTGATCTTTTCCAATGGACCAGGCACCCTCCCCTCTTCAGAGCAGGGGGTGCCTGGTCGTCTCCCCATGACTTCCATTATACTCGGGTGCTCGGCCGAGCACACGAATATAGCAATGTGTTCGGGCCGAACATCCGAATACTTTGGTGCTCGATCATCACTAATCATAACCCATCATCTGGGAGGAGAGATTGCACATTGTACAAACTGCAGATGAATGTGGTGCTATTCGTTTTTTAAGTCAGTAAAAGAAGATGTTATTTGTTCAATCATCTCTGCCTGGTTCTTTTCTTCATCATCTCTTTCTTTGCATCGAATCCCCAGAAAGTGATGGCCTGAGATAGGACAATTCTTCTATACTATCTCCCATCTTCTACACCAGCTCCCACGGGGGCTCGCTGTAGATATAGTTCTTAGAAGGCTGGTAACATCCATGCACGGTGGATTGCCAGGTCTACAATTGGTTGTTAAGCTGGAATTGCTTTTCTGTAGATTCTTTGTCAGCAGCACATCCTATTAACATAGGGGTAATTGCTGCATCCAAATGTTGCTCTACTGCAACTGAATGATTGGGCACTGACCTTTCATAGTATTTGCCATATGCAATAGGGTGCATTGGGGTCCTTAGGCACTGTAAATGAAAGTAAGATTAGATAGTAGTAGCAGAAAACTAAGAATAAAAAAGATAATGTATAATTTTTAAGTTAAAGTTTAAGTTTAAGTGGCTATAGAAAATAACTCTGGCTAAATATTATGTCTTCTAGTTTCTTAGAATTTCTTAGTTATTTTCCCAGCATACCATTTTCAACAATGCAGTAAACTTATAGCAGCATAAAACAATTGTTAAATTTATAGTTTGGGCATGTTAATATCACTCACTGCTGGCAAGAATAAATGAAATATTCTGAAATAACTCATTTTGCCCTGTTTAATATTCATCCATCCATTTTAAATTCATGCATTATTTAGAGGCTATTATTCCAATACTTTTCTGTTGATTTAAAGATTTAACAATTATATGAACTATCAAACAGTCAAGCTCAATCAACTGAATAGAGAACATTACCAATATAAATTATGTAAAAGCTTTTTTCATGTATTAACTAGGGATACACCATGTTACTATATGTTTTCTGTCCTATAATTCTGGGTCAATTCAACTTTTAGCAAATTCAACTTTTCCTACTTTGTTTCTTTGATTTATTACCAATTATATCTGCTGGTTTTCTCTGTTAAATAAGAAAATACACTTTACATATATGTAAATGTAAAAAACTTGAAATATTGTATAATTTGTATACACGAAAAGGTTAGGGAAAGTAGCAACTGCTGCAGGGGAAATATAATGAATTGTGGCCACTCAGATTTACACTACATTACACATTATACCAAAAAGAACTTTTATGACATATCATTTTTAATTCATCGGCATTAATAGGTAGTTTGGTCCTCCTTCTGCAGCCAAAACAGATCCCAGTTTTAATAAAAAGGCTTTCTACAAGATTTTGAGTGTGTCTGGGGGAATTTTTACCCATTCATCCAGAAAAGCATTTGTGAGATCAGACACCAATGTTGACTTGCAATCTCCATTATTGTTGATCCAAAGGATGTTCAGTGTGGTTCAGTTCAGGGCTCTGTGTGGGCCAGTCAACTTCTTCTAAACTGACGCAACCTATATGGGCCTTGCTTTGAACTCTTGGGTGCAATCATGCCGGGAGAGAAGAGGGCATTCTCCAAATCGTTCACACAAAGTTGGAATAATACAATCGTCCACAATTTCTTGGTATGCTGAATCTTTAAGATTTCCCTTCATTGGATAAAAGGGGTCTAGGCCAATCCCTTAAAAACAGCCTAATAAGGCAGCATGTGTTACACTACGTTATCCTAAGCTCGGCATGAAGCTTGGTGATGTAAAGCTTTCATACAGCTGCTCGACCATAAGAACTCATGCTATGAAACTACAAACACACAGCTCTTATGCTATTGTTAATGTCAAGTGGGTTTAGAAATATGCAGTTATTAAGTTAGTAGATTGTTAGTAACTTTTTTGCACTATGTGCCTGAGCACAGTGACCCTGTTCTGTAAATTTACATGGTCTTACACTTAATGACTGGTTTGCTGTGGTTCATAAATACTTCACTTTTGCAGTAACATTACTCACAGTTAATCATGGAATTTTTAAGAGCAAGGATGAGGTTATAGATACCTTGATCTCACTCTTAGCTTACATTCAATACCCTACTCCCCCATAATTAATGGATCATGTGACATTTGCACCTGTTTGAGTGCAGTCTTTTTTTAAATATGAAAGGGATTAATTTGTTTTATGTCATGAATAAAGAGATGTCCCACTGTTTGACATTTTTGGACATTTTAAATATTTTAAATAAAAGATTTATGGTTTTATATAAGACCCAGGTGCTGGCCCTTTTATTTTGTTTCTACAATGAATTTACTTCTCCTAAGGATCCGTGCACCAAGGACTAACAAAGGCGGTGAGCTGATTGCATTTATTTCTTTGTGTGTTATGGGAAGCTTTAGCTACGTGCACACTGCCCAATTTTTCAGCACACAGTATACACCTTTTGGACATCTCCCCATGGCATCAGACAATTCTATCAGTTTACTGGAAGTGGAATAAACAGAGTCAGAATTAAGCAAAATAGCTTCTATATTTGATAATGTATTGTGTCAACCATCGCAGACGCCGTTGGAAATTGTAGCTTATGGAAGCAGTTGAAGAACTCATTAATAAAGGAGTTGAAATTATGGTGGGACTTTAATACCATGAAAACTTATGTGAATAAGAAAATGATACCACACAGTTTGCGACTTAAGAAGTTTTCTACCTCAGTGTACTCCCAAGAATTTATGAATAAGTGGAATTGATTATTATCTGACTGCTCACTAAAGATAATGTCATTAATTATATGGGGGAACAATATAATTAGGAACCTATTCGTAAACAGATAAAGGAAACACAAGAACTGTTACACAAGTTGGCACATGTTGATTATTTCCAAAAATTGGATGAAAGCTAATATGACAATTATGGAAGCAGAGATAATAGAGGTGAAAAGTAGCAAATTTGAGAGAGATTGCAGAGACTCAGTTTGATGAAGTTTGACTCTTGGTGTTAGAATAGAAAGGGGAAACCAAAACCGATTCTGAGGAAAAACCACAGAAAAACTTGTGGACACAGTGTATCTTTTGCCACTGAGTTATCTGACATATCTGATTCGGCTATGTATACATCTGATGAAGGTTTCAAATTCCCTACACGTGTTAACTAGAGATGAGTGAATTTCTAAAAAATTTGATTCGGTCGTTTTGCCGAATTTTCCAAAAAGATTTGATTAGATCCGAATTTTTTTGTGGCGAATCTGGTTAAAAAACAGCTATTTCCTAGCTGCAGAAAGCCTGTATAGTGATGTAGAACACTGTGCCTTGCAGGAACACACATAGGGAGTCTGGTGTGGTAGTGACAGGCATCACTCTTAGAATCACTGCACACTTCATGGGGCCAAAACTGAACAAATACCTGAAGTGTGAACTCAGCCTTACAGGTCAATTTTAGCGCCAGGTATAAAAAACAGTGCAGAGGCCAAATATCCTACTATAGCATGAAAGAGTGCACTCCTTTTACACAGTTGTCAGCTGATTCCACATAGATTTTTACAGAACCTGTTCTATTAAATGCTTATACAAGTAGACAGATCCCCCTGAGAGATTCTCTAATCCATCACAACAATAACCCCCAAAAACGGATCCTGTATGCTGATCATCCACCGTCACTCGGTCAGCATTTGTTCAGTAATCCATCAGTATTGCTAAAGCCAAAAAAAACTAAGAAACAGGAGTGGATTCAAAACAGAGATGACACGTGAATTTAATATTTACATGTCTTCTGTGTTTTGCACCCACTCCTGCTTTTGGCTACCAAATCATAAGCCAATTATAAAGCAAAATAGGGACCATGTCATACAGGTCTTATAGCTGCTATATAGACAGGATCTGTTGTGTGTCTCATTTCCCCTTCCTTCTGACAGATCAGAAGAAGGATCAAATAAATGGTAATGTCACCCAGGCAAAATAGTGCTCCAGTCATGCAGTTGGGAGGGTTGGAACAGCATGAGAGCAGAGTGGCCCTGTGACAGAGTGGTGAGGTAGCAGCAGCATGAGGAGACCACAGAGTGGTGAGGTTGCAGCAGCATGAGGAGACCACAGAGTGGCCCAGTGACATAGTGGTGAGCTTGCAGCAGGATGAGGAGACCATAGAGTGGTGAGGTTGCAGCAGCATGGGGAGACCACAAAGTGGTAAGCTGGCAGCAGCATGAGGAGACCACAGAATGGGCCAGTAAAATAGTGGTCAGGTGGCAGCAGCATGAGGAGACCACAGAGTGTCCCAGTGACATAGTAGTGAGGTGGGGGTAATACCAGTACCATCTTAAGATGGTGAGTGGCAGTAGGAGCAAATGACAGCCGGTGTGTGGCATTAGGCGGATGACAGCATCAGAATAGTAGCTGAAGCAGGCAGCCAGAAGAAACAGGTCTCTTTTTACAAAGTGTAGGTGTAGCACCATGGTTGATCTAGTCTGATGCATCAGGCACTGGTGTGGGGAAATCTTGGCTGATGCACGCCTGATTCATCTTCACAAAGGTCAGTTTCTCCACATTTTGGGTGGACGGGTGAGTTCTCCTTGGGGTAACTATGGCCCACACCACACTAAAAACCCGCCCTGATGCCACACTGCTGAACAGGCAGGAAGGCTTGTCCAGGGCAAACTCAGCCAGTTGCGGCCACAAATCGAGTTTGGCTGCCCAGTATTCCAGGGGATCTTTTATGTGGGGTTGCAGGGTGCAGTCCAAGTATGCCACAACCTGCTGGTTCAGGTTCTGCTCTATGTCTACCTGCTGCTGCTGGTGAGTAGTTTCTTCAGTAGGCGGGTCAAGAAAACTGCTCATTAGTGACTCTAGATGCAAGTTGCTGCTGATGGAGCTGGTACTGCTCCTGCCTCCCCCCCACCCAGCAACCATGGCAATGGAATGTGAGCGCAGAAGACCCCCTGCTCAGACCTGCGTAAGGATGGTTAATGGCTCACATAGGCAGTGGCCAACTGACTACATAGGATGCCCTTATACTACTTCTATTTGTCCTCCCTTTCAGTGAGTGTAAAAATGGTCCCCATTTTGGACTGATAACGAGGGTCCAACAAGGTGGAGAGTCAGAAGTCATCCCTCTGCTGAATGTTGACAATTCGGCGGTCACTACACAAGCAAGTGAGCATACATAAGGGCCATTTGCGCAAGTGACTCGAGGTACTCCCTGCCTCTATCTCCTTTGCATACTGCCACGGTGTGTCTGGGTCCTCTGCCTCATCTTCCTCATCTCCCTCTTGCTCCTCCAGCTGCTCTTGCTCCTCCTCTCCTGTCACCTGTGTAGAAAAACCACCCATTTCTCTACTCATTGCTTGTGCTCGAATGTCCTCCTTCTCTATTTTAGCCCCCACAGGGCTCATGTGGCCGTGAGATGTAGTTGCCATGTCCCCTGTCCTCCTGGCCAGATTTAGCAGCATCTGCTCCAGGACATGAATCAGTGGAATTACTTTTTTCATCTTGTCTTCCTGGCGACTGACAAGTAAAGTGGTCTCCTCAAAGGGAACTAGCAAATGGCAGGTATCACGCATGAGCTGCGACTGTCTAACATCAAAGTTAAACAGGGGAGTATCTCTGTCTGCCGGTATCATCAAGAAGTCGTTTATGGCCTTTCTTTGTTCATATAATGGGTCCAACATATGGAGGGTGGAATTCAAACAGGTGGAAACCTTCTGGGACACCGTTCTGCCACTGCAGCTAAAGGAGGGTGTGCTTTGCAGTGTACGAATGGCTGAAGTTCATGCAAAGTTTCCTGGCCATTTTCAGGATGTCTTGCAGATGGGGTAATAACTTTAGGAACCGCTTTAAAACCAGATTGAACACGTGTGCCATGCAGGGCGCATGACTCAGCCCTCCTTGACGCAGCACCAACACCATGTTATTCCTGTTGTCGGTCACCATGATTCTGATTTTTAATCATGGTGACCACCCGCCTACTGGAGGAAGCGGCGGATGTCTCATCCAAATCTTGACTGGGCAGTAGCTGCTGACTTTCCTTTAGTAGCTCGTCCTCGCTGAAAAGTGGGCCTCTCGCTGTGACTCCTGATGCCACCCCCTTCTTCTGCGACAGAAACATTTTGGCCACTGCCCGTTCCTTTTAAAGGGCCTGTCACTTGATGTACTGTATAATAAAATAATTACATTTAAATTAAAATAATACACACCAAAAAAGGCTGTAGTACAATGTAACTTCACTGCAAAACAGCAATTAAGACAAATTATTTTTCCTATTTATACACACCCCAAAAAAAGTATAGTAATCAAAATTCACTGCAGAACGGCTAATAGGACATATGTATATTTCATATTAATACAACCCGTAAATGGCTGTAGTACAATGTAACTTCACTGCAGAACGGCAATTAAGACTTATTTTTTTACCTATTAATACATCCCCCAAAAAAGGATAACAATCAAAATTCACCACAGAATGGCTAATAGGACGTACGTATATTTCCTATTAATACACCCCGTTAATGGTTGTAGTACAATGTAACTTCACCGCAGAAAGGCAATTAAGACATATTTTTTGTATATTTGTATATTATGTATATTTCATATTAATACAACCCGTAAATGGCTGTAGTACAATGCAACTTCACTGCATAACGGCAATAAAGACGTATTATTTTACCTATTAATACATCCCCCCAAAAAAGGATAACAAACAAAATTCACAGCAGAACGGCTAATAAGACGTACGTATATTTCCTATTAATACACCCTGTTAATAGTTGTAGTACAATGTAACTTCACTGCAGAACGGCAATTAAGACATATTTTTTTTCCAGTTAATACACCCCTCCCCAAAATAAGGACACCATTCAAAATTCACCTCAGAATGGCTAATAGAATGTAAGTTAGTGTTGATCAAGCACCAAAGTGCTTGGGTGCTCAAATAGAACACCTTAGGATTAAACTAGGCACCCCTGCTCTGAAGAGGGGAGGGTGTCTGGTTCACATGAAAAGAAATTGATGGAAACACCACTGAAATGGTTCGTGAACAGCATGGGGAGGATGTCTGGATGCATTTTGGACTCCCAAGTCGCTGCTGGGAACGATGTTGTACAAGTAGTACGCCAATTTTACAGAGTGTCAATAATACACACAAAACCGAAGATAAAATCAATTTTAGAGGAAAAACTGTTAGGAAACATTCTTTCCTTTATATTTACTTGTATATAAAGTGCAAGTGCTGCCAAAAATTTCAAGTAAGAGGCACTCCGATAAAACCTCTATATCACATAAAGGAGGGCCTCATTCGCAATGTGGTACAATTGTTCAGGTAGTGGGACTCCTACACTTATAAAGCCTATGTACTAAGTGAAATGGCTGCCAAAAATTACAAGGAATCGGCACTCCAATACACTCTTTATTACACCTAAAGGAGGGCATCATACACACCCTTGAAAAATTTTGATTGATGGCCTGCTGGTGACCCTCAAAAACATTAGGGGCTAGGGGCTGTTGCTGAGCTGACCATCCAAAAAATTAGGGAAGAGGGTCTGCTGCTTAGCTGACTCTCTAAAACATTAGGGGCGAGTGCCTGCCACTGATCTGACCATGGAAAAAATTGTGGGTGAGGGCCTGCAGCTGAGCAGACATTCGAAAAAATTATGGTTGAGGGTCTGCTGAGCTGACTCTCTAAAACATTAGGGGCGAGTGCCTGCTGCTGATCTGACCATGGAAAAAATTGTGGGTGAGGGCCTGCTGCTGAGTCGACATTCGAAAAAATTATGGTTGAGGGTCTGCTGAGCTGACTCTCTATAACACTAGGGACGAGTGCCTGCTGCTGATCTGACCATGGAAAAAATTACGGGCAAGGGCCTGCTGCTTAGCTAACCATTGAAAAAATTATGGTTCAGGGTCTGCTGCTGAGCTGACTCCCTAAAACATTTTGGGCGAGGGCCTGCTGCTGAGCTGACCATCGCAAAAATTATGGTTAAGGGCCTGCTGATGAACTGACAATCTAAAACATTATGTGCGAGTGCCTGCTGCCGAGCTGACCATGGAAAAATTTATGGGCGAGGGCCTGCTGCTGAGCTTACCATCTAGAAAATTACAGTCAATGTCACAGATATTTGGGACGTGGAAATGTTATACAGGAGAGGTACCACAGGTAATGGCGCTACTGTCAACAGCAGCTAAGAAAAAATTACAGTCAATGTCACATATATTTGGGATGCGGAAACATTGTACAGGAGATGTAGCGCAGGTAATGTCACTGTTTGCAGCGTCTACGGAAAAAGTACACTGGATGTCACAGATATTTTTAGGATGTGCAAACATTATACAGGAGATGCAGAGCACGTAATGTAAGTGTCCGCAGCGGACACCGTCTACGGAAAAAGTACACTGGATGTCACAAATATTTTTAGTATGCGCACACGTTAAACAGGAGATGTAGCACATATAATGTCACTGTCCGCAGCGTCTACGGTAAAGGTACAATGGATTTCACAGAAATTTTCAGGCTGCGCACACATTACACAGGAGATGTAGCGCAGATAATGTCGCTGTCTGCAGTGGCCAAACAAAAGTACGCAATTTAGCACAGGTTGCGCTAATAATATATATCGCTGTCAGATACAACAATAGTCCTTAAACTGACTTTTGAGTCTCTAACATTAACCGTGCCTAACAAAGAAATAAAATTCTATTCCCTACACTATCTGTCCCTTCTACAGCACAACTCTCTCTGACTAAGACTGAGCCAAACCACTTGTCATCGGGGACTTTATAGCACCCGATGACGTGTTCCGGCCACCCAATCACTGTATCACCAGTAACCAACATGGCCACGGCATTACAGTGAGTGGCAGTACTTCCCTGCATGTTTATTGGCTGCTTTGCAGCCAACAAATGGGCGGGGAGGCGACTCGAACATCGCGCCGAACTGGTGTTTGGCCGAGCATGCTCGCTCGACACTAACATACATATTTCTCCTATTAATACACCCCGTAAATGGCTGTAGTACAATGTAACTTCACTGCAGAACAGCAATTAAGACATACTCTTTATCCTATTAATATACCCCCTACCCCCCCCAAAAAAAGTATAACAATCAAAATACGGCCAATAGGATGCACGTATATTTCTTATTAATACACCCTGTAAATGGCTGTAGTACAATGTAACCTCATCGCAGAACGGCAATTAAGACATATTATTTTTGCTATTAATACACCCCCCAAAAAAACTATAACATTAAAAATTCACTGCACAACAACTAATAAATAGGATGTATGTATATTTTCTATTAATACATCCCATAAATGCAGGAGCGTAGCTAAAGGCTCATGGGCCCTGGTGCAAGAGTTCAGCTTGGGCCCCCCTTCCCTCAGTGCTTTGTGTATCTTCTTATGCGGCACAAGGGTCTTTGGGCCCCCTCAGGCTCCTGGGCCCGGTAGCGACTGCTACCTCTGCACCCCCTATAGCTACGCCCATGCATAAATGGCTGTAGTACAATGTAACTTCACTGCAGAACAGCGATTAAAACGTATTTTTTTTCCTATTAATACACTCCCCCCAAAAAAAAAAAAAATATAACAAAATCAAAATTCATTGCAGAATAGTGATTAGCGGTAGGGGCAATATTCGAATTCGCGATATTTCGCCAATATTTGGGAGAATATTCAACATATATTTGCGAATTCGTGAATTCCTGATCTTCAGGCATTATTTTCTTGATTGCGAAAAAAAACACGAATATTCGCGATTACGAATATATTTTGAGATATTCTAAATATTCGTGAATTCTCGAAGTGCCGATATTCGCAATTAAAATTCGCAACTGGAATATTTGTGATCAACACTATTGCAGAACGGCTAATGGGACGTTACGTATATTTCATATTATTACACCCTGTAAATGGCTGTATAACACAACATTTGCACCCCAATAACAAGCAAGGTTTGCTGGAATTACTAAGCTATCATTTAGTGCAGTTTTAATGCCCAGTTAGTGCAGCAAGGTGTAATAGAATTGCTCCTGTTACCCAGGCTGTATATTCCCCCTATTGGACTCTGTTCTCCTTTTATAGTGTAGATGATGCCTCCCTATCCTTTTCCTACACTATGAATAATCTTTCCCTGAACTTACAGTATAAATCGTTTTTTTCAGCACAAAAAAGTCTTTCCTACCACCTGTCACATCTTTCCCTGCACTAAGTACACTGGAAAATGGAAGACTCTAATATGGGTGAGGCTATTTATAGGGGTGTGACATCACAGGGGCAGGCTGGTTGCTGATTGGCTGCATGCATGGCATTGTGGGCGATCCCTCGTTCCCAGGGTTATTTGCTCCATATACAAAGGTAACAGGGAAGGAACCACGTAATGGTTCAAACGTAGCAACATCTTATTCCTTAATGCACATTTAATATATCGTACAATGGACTTCACTTCCCTCCACCTCCCATCAGATCGACATATATTTTTTAAATGTTTTTAAGTAATTGTAAAAAATGTATGGCACAAAATAAATGTGTAATTACTAATATATATATATATATATATATATATATATATACACAGTTGTGTTCAAAATTATTCAACCCCCAATGCTGTAAAGGGTTTTAGGGTATTTAGTGAACATTTGTAATTGTGTTCAGAATGAAATCTTACAAGGACTTTTTAAAGAACCAAATGCAACTAAAATGACATCAATTGATTTTGTAATACAGTATTAAATGTTTTTTTTGTGATTTCTTCATTGACACAATTATTCAACCCCTTAAAGACGACCACTCTTAAGAACAGAGGTTCATTCAAGTGTTTTCGATCAGGTATTGAAAACACCTGTGGATGTCAAGGAGCAGCAATCAAGCATAATAAGCACCAATTAGGCAGATTTAAAATGACTGTGATACTCAGCTCCTTCTAGACATTTACTGGTGTGTTTACAAACATGGTGAAGTCAAGAGAATGGTCCAGGAATACAAGAGAAGAGGTGATTTCTCTTCACAGGAAGGGCAATGGCTATAAGAATATTGCAAAGATGTTAAACATACCAAGAGACACCATAGGAAGCATTCGCAAATTCAAGGCAAAGGGCACTGTTGAAACGCTACCTGGTCGTAGCAGAAATAAGATGCTGACTTTGACTGCTGTGCGCTACCTAAAGCGCAAAGTGGACAAAAGTCCCCGTGTGACTGCTGAGGAACTGAAAAAAGACTTGTCAGATGCGTGTACTGAGGTTTCAGTTCAGACAATAAGGCGCACACTGCGTAATGAAGGCCTCCATGCGAGAACTCCCAGGCGCACCCTCTTGCTGTCTCCAAAGAATAAGAAGAGTCGACTGCAGTATGCCAAAAGTCATGTGGACAAACCACAAAAGTTTTGGGATAGTGTTCTGTGGACTGATGAAACAAAATTAGAACTGTTTGGGCCCATGGATCAACGCTATGTTTGGAGGAGGAAGAACAAGGCCTATGAAGAAAAGAACACCTTGCCTACTGTGAAGCATGGTGGGGGGTCAATCATGCTTTGGGGCTGTTTTGCTTCTACAGGTACAGGGAAGCTTCAGCGTGTGCAAGGTACCATGAATTCTTTTCAGGAACAGGAGATATTGGATGAAAATGTGATGCAGTCCGTCACAAACCTGAGGCTTGGGAGACGTTGGACCTTTCAACAGGACAATGATCCCAAGCATACCTCCAAGGCCACTAGAGCATGGTTGCAGATTACAGGCTGGAACATTTTGAAGTGGCCATCACAGTCACCAGACTTAAATCCGATTGAGAACCTCTGGTGGGACTTAAAGAAAGCAGTTGAAGGGCACAAGCCTAAGAATGTGACTGAACTGGAGGTTTTTGCCCATGAAGAATGGGCGAAGATACCCGTAGATCGCTGCAAGACACTTGTGTCAAGCTATGCTTCATGTTTAAAAGCTGTTATAACTGGAAAAGGATGTTGTACTAAGTACTAAGATTGAATGTCACTTGGGGGTTGAATAAAACTGATAATGATGTGAGCACAGAAAATACATTTGTGGTTATTTCATTATAAATGTTATGTTATATTTGTCTGACTTACAAGTGCCTCTTTGATTTAATTGTAAACAAGATGACTGAAATGATCAAAATCAATGTCAAACTGGCCAAAACACTCAATTTCAGTGGGGGTTGAATAATTTTGAACACAACTGTATATATTAGTAATTAAACATTTATTTGTGCTATACATTTTTAAAAATTACTAAAAAGCATATAAATTAAATTGAGTCTCTATTTCTGAAATGTATCTGCCAAGATTTTAACTCACAACCTTTTGCATTAGAGGCATGAATATTTACCACTGGGTTATACAAACCGATGATAAACTGTGCTGGAAAAACACGTGGTGTTTGGCCGAGCATGCTCACACAACAATAATCCTAAACTCTAATTGTGAGAGATACATACCTTATGGGGATAAAAGGGTAAGGAACAAGAAAAAAGCAATGTGGATAAGTAGAATTGTAAAGAAAGCAATTAGAGATGATCAAATTTCTCAAACATTGGCAAAGGAGATGGGATCTGACTACCAGGAGATAATCTTACGATTTCAAAGAATTGAAGGCAGTCCAAATGTACCTAACCAGAGCACTACCAGAGCTAAAAAAAAAAAAAAAAAACTGAAATTGGTCTTCTATTCAGACAATTCCACTATAGTGTCATACATAAATCGTCAGGGAGGCACAAGAGTCCTATCCCTCCTTCATCTCTGCCAAGATATTTTCAGGATGGTGGAATCCAGAAGTATTTTTCTTTCAGGGATTCACCTGAAAGGAAAACGACAATACCATAGCAGACTTTCTGAGCCGTGTGGCCATAAGACAAGGGGAGTGGAGTCTGAACAACGAGACATTGTCACAGGTAATTCAGGTTTTTAGGGTTCCTACAATAGACTTATTTGCGTCCCAATCCAACAGAAAAGCAGACAGATTATTTTCTCTCAACCGATCGGAAAACCCGACAGCGGAGTATGCACTAGCCTAAGATTGGAGTCAGGAGGAGGGCTATGCCTTTCCTCCCCTTTGTCTTATCCCTCAGGTGCTAAGCAAAGTAGAAAGAGAAAGCCTCCATAATTCAAATTGCTCCAAATTGGCCCAAGAGGGCCTGGTTTTCAATTCTCCTGAAATTAGCTTACCTCCCTCCCTTCCCTCTGTCATGAGGGAGGATCTTCTTTTTCAGGGTCCCCTATTCCATCCCGATCCAAATACCCTGAATTTGACAGCGTGGAAATTGAAAGGAACATCTGGCTAAAGAGAGGATTGTCGGATTAAGTGGTGTCCACCTTACTTAGAAGTGGAAAAGAATCCACGGCAAAGAAGTACCTAAAGATCTGCAGAGTTTTTTCTACCTTCTGGGGCTATACTCCTGACACTCTAAGGGATCCTGAAGTCCCCAAAGTTCTGGAATTTCTACAGGCTGGACTAGAAAAAAGGCTTAGAGCCTCCACCTTGAAAGTTCAAGTGGGGGCACTAAGTTATTTCTTCGATTATAGGCTAGCAGATCACCCATGGGTGAAAAGATTCCTGAATGCAGCAGCCAGATCTAATCCCTCCTTGAGACCCCTTACTCCTCCATGGGATCTTAATATGGTCCTGACGGCTTTATCCCAGCATCCCTTTAAACCCTTGCAAGATTTATCAATAGAGACTCTGTCCTGCAAATTGGCCTTTCTGATAGCAAATAACCTCGGCCAGAAGGGATTCAGAGATCCAGGCCTTTTCTGCCTTCCAGTCGTACACTACCATTCTGGAGGATAAAGCAAATATTAGACCCATTCCTTCCTTCCAAAGGTAGTCTCCGAATTTCATATGAATCAGGACGTCATCCTTTAATCCTTCTGCCCAAATCCAGCCAATCAGTTTGAGAGGAAGTTCCACTGCTTAGACGACTTAAGAGTAGTGTTAAGCGAACAGTTCAAGAATAGTTCGGGTTCCTACCGAATTTTGGGGTGTTCTGGACACGGACCCGAACCCGAACATTTTCAAAAAAGTTTGGGTTCGGGTTCGTTGTTCGACGATTTCTTCCCTCTTTCTGAAGGGCTGCACAGCAGCCAATCAGCTAGCGTTTACTTCTTGCCCTAAGAGCCCATCACAGCAATGCCTACTAATGGCATGGCTGTGATTGGCCAAGTGCAGCATGTGACCCAGCCTCTATTTAAGCTGGAGTCATGTAGCGCCGCACGTCACACTGCTCTGATTAGTGTAAGGATGCAGCTGCTGTGAGGGCGAGGTTAGGCAGGGAACAGTCAATAAAAGCAACTAATGAAGTGATCGATCTACAGCTGTGAATGATTCAACTTATGCTAGTTACTTGCTCACTGGTTTTTAGGCTGCACAGAGCGTTCTTCTGTCACTTATTTTCTGGGATGATCGGCGGCCATTTTGTGACCTGTGGTGCAGCAGAACAAGCTGCCACCAAGTCCATCAATCCATCAATACTATTTTTTTTTTTTTTTTGCTATATCCTACACCAGGGGCTTGGCTGTGCTAATTGTCACCCCTAGAAACTCAGGATAGCAATTTCTATAATTTATTCAGGGGTTAAATACAATTGCCAAATAACCAATCCCCTAAATCTGGTGTTCCAGCTTTGGCTAGCCAAGTATAATACTGTCTGCTGTCTGGCAAAGGATAGATTATTTTCTGTGGTGAAATTCAATTGTCAAAATAGCAATCCCCTAAAACTGGTGTTCCAGCACTGGCTGGCAAACTATTATACTGTCCGCCAAAACATATTCTTTGTTCTGGGGTGAAATTCAATTGCCAAAATAGCAATACCATAAATCTGGTGTCACAGCTGTGGCTGGCAAACTATAATAGTGTCCGCAAAAACATATATTTTGTTCTGGGGAGAAATTCAATTGCCAAAATAGCAATACCATAAATCAGTGGTTTCAGATGAGGCTGGCCAAGTTTCATAGTGTCCTGCAAATTATATATTTTGTTCTGGGGTGAAATTCAATTGCCAAAATAGCAATACCATAAATCTGGTGTCACAGCTGTGGCTGGCAAACTATAATAGTGTCCGCAAAAACATATATTTTGTTCTGGGGTGAAATTCAATTGCCAAAATAGCAATACCATAAATCTGGTGTCACAGCTGTGGATGGCAAAGTATAATAGTGTCTGCAAAAACATATATTTTGTTCTGGGGTGAAATTCAATTGCCAAAATAGAAATACCATAAATCAGTGGTTTCAGTTGTGGCTGGCCAAGTTTCATAGTGTTCTGCATAGGATATATTTTGTTCTGGGGTGAAATTCAATTGCCAAAATAGCAATACTATAAATCAGTGGTTTCAGCTGTGGCTGGCCAAGTTTCATAGTGTCGTGCAAATTATATATTTTGTTCTGGGGTGAAATTCAATTTCCAAAATAGACAATCCCCTGAATCTGGTGTTCCAGCTGTTGCAGGCCTAGTTTAAATCTGTCCGTTACAGGGTATATTTTGTTCTGGGGTGAAATTCAATTGCCAAAATAGCAATACCATAAATCAGTGGTTTCAGCTGTGGATGGCGAAGTTTCATAGTGTCCTGCAAATTACATATTTTGTTCTGGGGTGAAATTCAATTGCCAAAATAGCAATCCCCTAAATCTGGTGTCCCAGCACTGGCTGGCAAACTATAATAGTGTCCGCCAAAACATATATTTTGTTCTGGGGTGAAATTCAATTGCCAAAATTGCAATACCCTGAAACTGGTGTTCCAGCAGTTGCAGGCCAAGTGTTAATCTGTCCGTAAAAGGGTATATTTTGTTCTGGGGTGAAATTCACTTGCCAATATAGCAATACCCTGAATCTAGTTTTCCAACTGTTGCAGGCCAAGTGTAAATCTGTCCATAAAAGGATACCTTTCATCCAGGGCCTAAATACTAGCGCTAAAAGAGATATTCCCCTAAATCAGTGGTTACTGCTGTGCATGGATTAGTGTAATACGCTACATAAATAAATAGGCAGATAGTGTTAGGTGCCTGTAAAAAAAAAGGCCTGAATTTGAAATCAATACATTGGGCCAAATAATTTTTTTCTTCTTGTGGTGCTTGGTGACAAGTAACAATGAGGAAAACATCTAGTAAGGGACGCGGTCGTGGTGGTGTTAGTGTACCCTCTGGTGCTGGGAGAGGACGTGGCAATTCTGCCACAGCCACACGTCCTAGTGAACCAACTACCTCAGGTTCCAGTACCCGCCAAAATTTACAGCGATATTTGGTGGGGCCCAATGCCGTTCTAAGGATGGTAAGGCCTGAGCAGGTACAGACGCTAGTTAATTGGGTGGCCGACAGTGGATCCAGCACGTTCACAACATTATCTCCCACCCAGTCTTCCGCAGAAAGCGCACAGTTGGCGCCTGAAAACCAAGCCCATCAGTCTGTCACATCACCCCCATGCATATCAGGGAAACTGTCTGAGCCTCAAGTTATGCAGCAGTCTCTTATGCTGTTTGAAGACTCTGCTGGCAGGGTTTCCCAAGGGAATCCACCTAGCCCTTCCCCAGTGGTGGAAGACATAGAATGCACTGATGCACAAGCACTGATGTTTCCGGATGATGAGGACATGGGAATACCACCTCATCGCAGTCCGCATGTCTCTGATGATGAGGAAACACAGGTGCCAACTGCTGCGTCTTTCTGCAGTGTGCATACCGAACATAACTAGGTCAGGGAGGAAGACTGTGTGGAAGACGATGCAGGGGACGATGAGGTCCTAGACCCCACATGGAATGAAGGTTGTGCCACTGACTTTCATAGTTCAGAGGAAGAGGCAGTGGTGAAGAGGAAGAGGGAGCAGGGGGCAAAAGCAGACCAGCCTCCGCCAAGAGAGTTCGCCTGCTACTGGCCACTGCCACCAGGGACCGAGCACCCCAAAGGCAGCTTCAAGGAGTTCCCTGGCATGGCACTTCTTTAATCATTGTGCTGACAACAAGACCCGAGTGGTTTGCACGCTGTGCCATCAGAGCCTGAAGCGAGGCATTAACGTTCTGAACCTTAGCACAACCTGCATGACCAGGCATCTACATGCAAAGCATGAACTGCAGTGGAGTAAACACCTTAAAAGCAAGGAACTCACTCTGGCTCCCCCTGCTCCCTCTTCTGCTGCTGCCTCGGCCTCTTCCTCCACCTCGGGAGGAATATTGGCACCTGCCGCCCACCAAACAGAGGATGTGCCACCGACTCCACCACCTGCATCACCAAGCATCTCCACCATGTCACACGGCAGCGTTCACCTCTCCATCTCACAAACCTTGGAGAGAAAACGTAAATTCCCACCTATCCACCCTCGAGCCCTGGGCCTGAATGCAAGCATTTCTAAATTACTGGCCGTGGAAATGCTGTCATTAAGGCTGGTGGACACAGACAGCTTCAAACAGCTGATGTTCATGGCTGTCCCACAGTATTTTGTTCCCAGCTGCCACTATTTGTTCCAAGACAGCCGTGCCTTCCCTGCACAACCAAGTATCCGATAAAATCAAGTGTGCACTGCGCAACGCCATCTGTGGCAAGGTCCACCTAACC
Organism: Bufotes viridis; assembly: GCA_033119425.1. Classification (NCBI taxonomy): domain Eukaryota; kingdom Metazoa; phylum Chordata; class Amphibia; order Anura; family Bufonidae; genus Bufotes; species Bufotes viridis. The sequence continues at coordinate 270,152,416 of CM065589.1, forward strand.
ACAGATACGTGGACCAGTAAGCACGGCAAGGGACGCTATATCTCCCTAACTGCACAATGGGTAAAAGTAGTAGCGGCTGGGCCCCAGGCTGAGAGTTCCTTGGCGCACGTCCTTCCGCCGCCAAGGATCGCAGGGCATCATTCTATACCTCCTGTAGCCTCCTCCTCCTACTCGGCTTCCTCCTCCTCTGCTTCCACCAGCTCATCCAGTCAGCCACACACCTTCACCACCAACTTCAGCACAGCCCGGGGTAAAAGTCAGCAGGCCATTCTGAAACTCATATGTTTGGGGGATAGGCCCCACATCGCGCAGGAGTTGTGGCGGGGTATTGAACAATAGACCGACGAGTGGTTTCTGCAGGTGGGCCTCAAGCCCGGCCTGGTGGTGTGCGATAATGGGCGAAATCTGGGTCTAGCCTGTTTGACGCTCATCCCTTTCCTGGCGCATGTGCTGAATTTGGTGGTGCAGAAGTTCATTCACAACTACCCCGACATGTCAGAGCTGTTGCATAAAGTGAGGGCCGTCTGTGCGCACTTCCGGCGTTCACATCCTGCCGCAGCTCGCCTGTCTGCGCTACAGCGTAACTTTGGCCTTCCCGCTCACCGCCTCATATGCGACGTGCCCACCAGGTGGAACTCCACCTTGCACATGCTGGAGAGACTGTGCGAGCAGCAGCAGGCCATAGTGGAGTTTCAGCTGCAGCACGCACGCGTCAGTCGCACTGCGGAACAGCACCGCTTCACCACCAATGATTGGGCCTCCATGCGAGACCTGTGTGCCCTGTTGCGCTGTTTCGAGTACTCCACCAACATGGCCAGTGGCGATGACACCGTTATCAGCGTTACAATACCACTTCTATGTCTCCTTGAGAAAACGCTTAGGGCGATGATGGAAGAGGAGGTGGCCCAGGAGGAGGAGGAGGAGGAGGATGTGGGGCATTTTTAGCACTTTCAGGCCAGTCTGTAAGAAGTGTCTCACTGGAGGACGAGGAGGATGAGTAGGAGGTGGAGAAGGATGAGGATGAAGCAGGTTCACAGCGGGGTGGCACCCGACACAGCTCAGGCCCATCACTGGTGCGTGGCTGGGGGGATACGGAGGACGATGACGATACGCCTCCCACAGAGGACAGCTTGTCCTTACCTCTGGCGAGCCAGGCACACATGAGCGACTACATTCTGTAGTGCCTGCGCAACGACAGAAGAGTTGCCCACATTTTAACGTGTGCGGACTACTGGGTTGCCACCCTGCTGGATCCCCATGGTTGAACTTGTCTGAACGTGTATTCAGCACGGCAGGGGGCGTCATTACTGACAAATGCAGCCGCCTGTCCACAGCCAACGTGGACAAGCTGACATTTATAAAAATGAACCAGGCATGGATACCACAGGACCTGTGCCTCCCTTGTGCAGAATAGACATTTATAACTGTCTCCCCCTCAACCATGTATTCTTGTACTCCGGGGCACTTCTTTATTGAATCCTCATTTTTTTAACTTTACCATGATCTTGCGGTGCAACCCAAAGTTGAATGAACCTCTCCTCTGTCTGGGTGCTGGGGCCAAAATAACTGAAAGTGGCCTCCTCCAGTGGTGGGTGATATGACGCATGATTCTTTGCTGTGGAACCTCTCTCCTCGGTCTGGGTGCTGGGCCGAAATAACTGAAAGTGGCCTTCTCCAGTGGTGGGTGAAATGACGCATGATTCCTTGCTGTGGGACCTCTCTCCTCTGTCTGGGTGCTGGGGCCAAAATAACTGAAAGTAGCCTTCTACAGTGGTGGGTGATATGACGCATGATTCTCTGCTATGGGACCTCTCTCCAATTGATATTGGTTAATTTTTATTTATTTTATTTTATTTTAATTAATTTCCCTATGCACATTTGTTTGCAGGGCATTTACCTAGATTTTGCTGCCTTTTGCAGCCTTTTGCAGCCCTGTAGCCCTTTCCTGGACTATTTGACAGCCTTTTTAGTGCCCAAAAGTTTGGGTCCCCATTGACTTCAATGGGGTTCGGGTTCGGGATAAAGTTCGGGTCAAGTTCGGATCCCGAACCCGAACATTTTCGGGAAGTTCAGCCGAACTTCCCGAACCCGAACTGCTAGGTGTTCGCTCATCTCTACTCAGGAGGTGTTTAATTTTCTATTTAGATACTACTGCACCCTGGAGAGTGTATGATAATCTGTTCATTCAATATCAAGGAAGACTGAAAGGCTGCAAGGTTTCCCGGGGCATCTTAGCTAAGTGGGTGAAAAAGGCTATCATTATGTCCTATGCTTCTCTAGAGCTCCATCCTCCTGCGGGTTCGGAGCACATTCCACCAGGGCAGTTGCTGCCTCCTGGGCAGAAAGGGCTGACACTTCCCTTAGTCAGATTTGTAGGGCTGCAACAAGGAGCACCCCTCATACTTTTTTCAAGCATTACAGGCATCGACTCAATGAGGGCGCGGCCTTCGGGAGGAAGGAGACTGACCGCTCGCAACACCCGCTCCCACACCACTCTCCTCACCACTACTTACCTGCCTACCAGATGAAGCGGTGTATGTCTCCTCCGGATCTTGGCTGGGAAGTAGCTGCTGACTGTTCTCTAGTAGCTCGTCCTGTCAGTATAGTAGAGCTGAGACCACAGCATATACTACTTCTCTGACTGATGGAACAGAAAAGGACAGAGGCAGGTTGAGGACAGGTGAGGGCACAGGGCCTCCTCCCGGGCCATGCCAACTAAGGGTTGTGTCGGACGAACCCAAGACTCTTGGCTGGGGGTGTCTGTTTACTTGCGACATAGTCGAAAAATTTAGTCAACCGTTCAAGAACCGCTAGGTTGCTTGTCAAGACACGACCGCTAGCTGACACTGGGAGCTCAGGCCTCTCGAAGTGACCCATGCTGCCACGCTCCCCTACTCTGCTGCAACCTCTGCCTGCGCCAGAAACGTTTAGGCCTGTGCCCCTCCCCTGTGCAGGGCCTGTCACTTTTCTGTCTTGCATACTGTTAGATTAAATCAGTAAATAAAAAGGAAATTAATACACGCCAAAAAGGGCTTTAATTTTCTCACTTCACCACACAAAGGCTAATAAGCCCTTTTTCTTTTTCCCCCTTAATACACGCCAAAAAAAGGCTGTAGAACATATAACTGCGTTTGTGAATGGCAAATAATATATTTTTTCAATAATACACGCCAAAAAGGGCTTTCATTTTTTCACTTCACCACACAACAGCTAATAAGCCCCTTTTTTCCCCCCACTAATATACGCCCCAAAAAAAAGGCTTTAGAGCATATAACTGCGGCCGTGAACGGCAAATAATATTTTTTGTTTGCCGCTAATACACACCAAAAAGGGTTGTAATTTTCTCACTTAACCACACAACGGCTAATAAACCTTGTTTTTCCCCCCACTAATACACGCCAAAAAGGGCTTTAGAACCAATAAATGCAGCCATGAAAGGCAAATAATATATTTTTTTTGGCCGCTAATACATGTGAAAAAGGGCTGCAATTTTCTCACTTCACCACACGATGGGTAATAAGCCCCTTTTTTCCCCCTCACTAATACACAACAAAAAAAGGCTTTAGAACATATAACTGCAGCAGTGAACGGCAAATAAAGTTTTTTTTTTGCCACTAATACGTGCCAAAAAGGGCTGTAATTTTCTCACTTCACCACACAACAGCTAATAAGCCCCTCCCCCTCCCCCCACACACACACTAAGTCACACCAAAATGGGCTTTAGAACATTTAACTGTGGCTGTGAATGGCAAATAATACTTTTTTGCCACTAATGCCACTAATAAAAGTCAAAAAGGTGACAAATTGTGACAAAGTTCAATATAGTGGAGTCATGGTGCACACTCCAATCAGCTAATCAAGGCAAAACACTTGCAAAGGTTTCCTAAGCCTATAAATGGTCCTTCAGTCTGTTTCAGTAGGCTACACAATGATGAGGAACACTGCTGACTGTCATTGACACCCTCCACAAAGAGAGTAAGAAATTAAAGCTCAGTCATTGCTAAAGAAGCTTGTTGTTGAGAGTGCTGTATCCCAGCACATTAATAGAAAGTTGAGTGGAAGAAAATGAGAGCTGTAGAAATGGTGCACACGCAAACAGGGATAACCGCAGCCTTGAAAAAATTGTCAAGACAATGACATTCAAGAATTTGGGGGAGTTTAACAAGGAGTGGACTGACGCTAAAGTCAGTGCTTCAAGAGCCACCACACACAGACGTATAAAGTAGTGTTGGGCACAAATATTGGAATTGCGAATATCGCCACTTTGAGAGTTCACGAATACTTAGAATATAGAACAAGAATCACAAAAATAAACGTGGCCTAAATGGGTGGGACTGCTCCAGACCCCAAACACTGTGGCGTGTCTCTAACTGGGGGGGCAGTTCCTCCGCATGTGGTTCGCAGCGAACGGCTATCCCCAGCAAAAATTGCATACAATGGAGGATGCCGGCGCGAACCACAAGCACCACACAAACATCCTACACAAAATAAAACATGTGCGGATGAAAATATATAAACACATAACTCACAGAAAAAAGATGCACCACATGGATAAGCAACTGACAACACTGGCTAATCCCTCACTCTGGTGTTAAAAGCTGAGAGATTCGCCAATATTTCCAATCAGGAACATATCGGAGCCCCTTTAGGCACCACTACACGGTATCTCAGCATGACATGGGGTCCTACCACTAGACTACCTATGGTGTGTGAACAAGGTCTGAACAGGTATTAAGTAGCCTACAGCCCCATCCCACTCACCTGCACTGCAGGACCAACAATGCAATGGGGAACACATGAGGCCGCAAGCTACACCTACAACAGACCATGTGACACCGGCTTCCAGGTGCAACAGAATGTTTACAAGCCATATGCAATGGCACATTCAATACATATAAAACAAGAATCACAAAAATAAACGTGGCCTAAATGGGTGGGACTGCTCCAGACCCCAAACACTGTGGCGTGTCTCTAACTGGGGGCAGTTCCTCCGCATGTGGTTCGCAGCGAACGGCTATCCCCAGCAAAAATTGCATACAATGGAGGATGCCGGCGCGAACCACAAGCACCACACAAACATCCTACACAAAATAAAACATGTGCGGATGAAAATATATAAACACATAACTCACAGAAAAAAGATGCACCACATGGATAAGCAACTGACAACACTGGCTAATCCTCACTCTGGTGTTAAAAGCTGAGAGATTCGCCAATATTTCCAATCAGGAACATATCGGAGCCCCTTTAGGCACCACTACACGGTATCTCAGCATGACATGGGGTCCTACCACTAGACTACCTATGGTGTGTGAACAAGGTCTGAACAGGTATTAAGTAGCCTACAGCCCCATCCCACTCACCTGCACTGCAGGACCAACAATGCAATGGGGAACACATGAGGCCGCAAGCTACACCTACAACAGACCATGTGACACCGGCTTCCAGGTGCAACAGAATGTTTACAAGCCATATGCAATGGCACATTCAATACATATAAAACAAGAATCACAAAAATAAACGTGGCCTAAATGGGTGGGACTGCTCCAGACCCCAAACACTGTGGCGTGTCTCTAACTGGGGGCAGTTCCTCCGCATGTGGTTCGCAGCGAACGGCTATCCCCAGCAAAATTGCATACAATGGAGGATGCCCAGAGCTGCGAACCTACACATAGCGTGTTGGCGAATCTCTCAGCTTTTAACACCAGAGTGAGGGATTAGCCAGTGTTGTCAGTTGCTTATCCATGTGGTGCATCTTTTTTCTGTGAGTTATGTGTTTATATATTTTCATCCGCACATGTTTTATTTTGTGTAGGATGTTTGTGTGGTGCTTGTGGTTCGCGCCGGCATCCTCCATTGTATGCAATTTTTGCTGGGGATAGCTGTCGCTGCGAACCACATGCGGAGGAACTGCCCCCAGTTAGAAACACGCCACAGTGTTTGGGGTCTGGAGCAGTCCCACCCATTTAGGCCACGTTATTTTTGTGATTCTTGTTTTATATGTATTGAATGTGCCATTGCATATGGCTTGTAAACATTCTGTTGCACCTGGAAGCCGGTGTCACATGGTCTGTTGTAGGTGTAGCTTGCGGCCTCATGTGTTCCCCATTGCATTGTTGGTCCTGCAGTGCAGGTGAGTGGGATGGGGCTGTAGGCTACTTAATACCTGTTCAGACCTTGTTCACACACCATAGGTAGTCTAGTGGTAGGACCCCATGTCATGCTGAGATACCGTGTAGTGGTGCCTAAAGGGGCTCCGATATGTTCCTGATTGGAAATATTGGCGAATCTCTCAGCTTTTAACACCAGAGTGAGGGATTAGCCAGTGTTGTCAGTTGCTTATCCATGTGGTGCATCTTTTTTCTGTGAGTTATATACTTAGAATATAGTGTTATATATTCGTATTTATAAACATTCTAGATTTTTTTTTCATCTGAACCCATGACCCCTCCCTGCTTCTTCCTTGTGGGCGATTGAGAAGGCGGCAATGTCTTTGTCTGAGCTTAGCAACATCCCTAGCAACCAATAGGAAAGTTGCCTAACCCTTACTATACAAGAACCTCCCCAGCAGCCATTTTGTGCAGTTTTTGCAGTTCTGAGAGAGACAGCAGTGTTATTGCTGTACTCTCTGCTTTCCTGTGTCATTATGTTAGATAGTTAGTTAGTTTATACTACATATATAATACAGATAGTTAGTGGGAGATAGCCAGTGTAGAATAGATCGTGATATAGTGTAGCTGATAGGTTCCAGTCCAGGGTGATAGGTAGTGTGATAGGTTCTGCTCTCCATACATACATGCTACAGACATAGTGCTGTGATGTCACAACAATACTTAGCGCACCAATCAGTAATATGTAGTCAGACCTGCAAAAATGTGAAGTTGCACTTAATGCACCAAAATATTCACATCATTAGTGCCATTGACAGTTAAATTATCCTTGCCACATCTCCTGTGTAAAGTGTGCACATCCCAAAAATATCTGTGACATCCAGTGAACTTTTTCCGTAGATGGGGTTCGCTGTGGACAGTGACAATAGCTGCGCCACATCTGCAGTATAACGTGTGTACTGAAAAAAGTTCTCTGACATACAGCGTACTGTTTCAATAGACGTTGTCCGCTGTGGACAGTGACATTTGATGTGCCACATCTAAAGTGTAACGTGTGCATTTAAAAAATTTATCAGTGACATACAGTGCACTTTTTCAATAGACAGTATCAGCTTCTGAGAGTGACATTACCAAGGCTACATCTAAAGTGTAACGTGTGCATTTAAAAAATGTATCTGTGACATACAGTGTACTTTTTCAATAGACGGTGTCCCCTTCTGACAGTGACATTACCAGGGGTGTATCTCCAGTGTAACATGTGCGCCTAAAAAATTTCATACAGGGTTTATTACAAGGAAATATTTATATGTTTAATTTGCCCCTGTGTGGTGCAGTTATATCTTCTAACGCATTTTTTGGCTTGTATTAGTGGGAAAAGTGAAAAAGGGCTCATTAGCTGTTGTGTGGTGAAGGACAAAAATTACAGCCCTTTTTGACATGTATAAGTGTATTAGCTTCATGTCCCCGTTTGCAGGGCAGAGCAGGACACCACTCTCGAAGTCACACCAGTGCGACCAGGTGGTCGGTTGGATTGCAGCAGATAATTACAGTCAGTTAAGCACCACCCTGTCTTCCATAAAGTCCAGTCTCAGTAGCCAATAGTCTGGTCAACAGAATCTTAACCCTGATTCTCCTTCCTGCCACCATGGAGAGTCTTGGCAAACAAGTAATCCCACACTCAGATATTCCGAGGAGCTCTTTTCATCGCTATTCCTTGAATTGGCCCTCTCGCCAAGCCCGCTTGAAGAGGGACATGAGGAGAACTTGTGCACTGATTTCCAAACTTTTGAGCATCCACAGTCAGAAAAAGATGACGGTGGGAAATGGCAATTAGTGTTTCACGAGGTGGATGATGATGAGTTACAGTTGCCAATAAGTCAACCGCAATTAGTGTTTCAAGAGGTTCATGATAAGGATGAGACACAGTTGTTAATAAGTGAGGTTCTTGTTAGGTAAACAAGCCAGGAGAATTTCCAGAGTGAGGAAGTGGAAGAGGACGTAGTGGACGATGAAATCACTGACCCAACCTGGGAAGGAGGCAAGCCGAACAAGGACAGCAGTACAGAGGGAGAGGGATCCGCAGCACTGCAACAGGCTGGAAGAGGCAGTGGGGTGGCAAAAGGGAGAAGATGGGGCACACTAAACAGGCCCGCAACTGTTCCCCAGGGAACCCCCTTGCGGCAATCTCCCCTGCCAAGGGATAGGTGTTCGGCAGTCTGACGCTTAGTTGAGGAAAGTGCGGACGATAAAAGAATTGTCATTTGCAACCTGTGCCGTACCAAAAGGAGCAGGGGCGTGAACACTAGCAACCTCACCACCACCAGCATGATCCGCCACATGGCATCAAAGCACCCTAATAGGTGGGCCGAATGCCTGGGTCCACAATCAGTGTCTGCGGGTCACACCACTCCCCAGGCCTTTGAACGAAAGCGCAAATACCCAGTAACCGACCCCCAGGACATAGCACTAAATGTGCACCTTTCCAATTTGCTGGCCCTGGAAATGTTGCCATTTAGGCTTGTGGACACAGAAGCTTCCCGCAGCCCTGACCAATGCAGTTATTGGGAAGGTCCACTTAACGACTGACACATGGAGTGTACTTGCGGCCAGGGTACACTACATTTCCCTGACGGCACACTGGATGAACGTTGTGGAGTTCTGGAGCGAATCGTACCCTGGGATGGCACAGGTGCTACCGACGCCAAGGATTGCGGGCCCTTCTTCCATCAGGATTTCTGCCACCACCTACATCAGTGGCTGCAACCCCCCCCCCCCTCTCCTCCACCTCCTCCACTTCCACCTCTGAACTCTCATCTTGCAGCACCAGTCAGCCATCAGCCAGTAGCTGGAAGCAGTGTAGCACTGCATTGGGGAAGTGGCAACAGGCCATGCTAAAACTTATTTGCTTAGGTGACAAACAGCACACCACCGCAGAGCTATGGCAGGGTACAAGGGATCCGATTGAGCTGTGGCCCTCGCCACTCAACCTACAACCAGGCATGGTTGTGTCTGATAATCGCTGTAACTTGGTGGCAGCTTTGGAGCTGGGAAAGCTCACACACACACCATGCCTAGCCCACGTGTTCAACTTAGTGGTTCAGCGGTTTCTCAAAACCTACCCCAGTTTGCTTGAGCTATTGGTGAAGATGTGCCACGTGTGTGTCCATTTCCGAAAGTCATCTACAGCTGCTGCCGGTTAGGTAACGCTGCAGCAGTGCTTGCAGTTACGAGCTCACCGACTGTTGTGCGACGAGAGCACGCACTTGAACTCCACGTACCACATGTTGACCAGGCTTTGGGAGCAGCATTGGGCAGAATTGGAATTCCAGCTGCAACATGGGTGTCGCTTTTCCAGTCAGCTTCCACTCTTTACAAGCGACAAGTGGGCATGGATGTCTGACCTCTGTGAGGTTTTACGCAACTTTGAGGAATCAACACAGATGGTGAAAAGCGATGCCACTATTATCAGCATCACCATCTCACTTGTTTGTCTACTGAAACGCTCGCTGATCACAATGAAGGCAGATGGTTTGAAAGTGGAAGAGGTGGAAATGGGAGAATACAGTGAGAACACAGGGTGATAGCCAGACCACCTTCAGTTCATCTTCTCAGTGCGAATTGTGTGATGATGATGAGGAAGAGGAGGAGAAGCAGGAGACGGTTGCCTCCGCTTCAGAGGGTAGTACCCATAGCAGGCTATTCCATCTGTTCAGCATGAATGGGCAGAAGAGGGAGAAGTGGATGAGGAGATTGAGAGTGACAGCAAAGTCTTGTCTTTTGGGACTCTGGCACACATGGCTGACTTTGTAATGCTGCCCTTCCCGTGACCCTCGTTGTACGCATTTTTGCCAACCCCGAGTACCCCCGCTACAAAGAGAACTTCTCATCTCTCATTCCTGTGGTTGAGAGGACTAGCAAAATGGTGCAATACCAGAAGGCCCTTGTGGAAAAATTGCTCCAAAAGTTTCCAGCTGAAAAAGCTGGTGGCAGAGTACGTAGTTCCTTGGGCTACCAAGGAGGGGAGACGAGGGGAACACAGCACCCTTACCCTGATGCGCGGCCTAGTGTCACAAGGAGGGATACATTTTGGAAAATGGTGAAGGAGTGCGTCAGCATCCTCAATGATCCCTCTATCCCTTACAACTATTGGGTGTCCAAGCAGGACACGCTCTACGCCTTGCATGTGCTGGCCTGCCCTGCAGCCGACGTTTTTTCAGAGCGGGTATTTAGTGCTGTTGGGGGCATAATAACTGATAAGCACATCCTCCTGTCAACTTAAAATGCCGATAGGTTGACTCTTATAAAAATGAACAAGGCCTGGATTACTCCTCACTTCTCTACTCCACCAGAGGAAAGCGGCTGAACATAAAGGCACTTTAAATGTGGCTTTTATGGTGTATTCAATACACTGTATTCCCATGCACCCCTTCCACCACAAAAAAGGGTATATGGTTCAATGTTCCTTTTCTCATCCTCCTCCATCATATCAACATGCTTATTAGGCTGCCCTAGCTCCTAATGTTTCAGAGGGTGAGCTCAGCAGCAGACCCTCACCCCTAATGTTTTAGAGGTTCACCAGCAGGCCCTCGCCCATAATGTTTTAGATGGTCAGATCAGCAGCAGGCCCTCGCCCCTAATGTTTTAGATGGTCAGCTCGGCAGCAGGCCCTCCCCCTTAATGTTTTAGATCATCAGCTCAGTAGCAGGCATTCACCCATAATGTTTTAGAGAGTCAGCTCAGCAGCAAGCCCTCGCCCCTAATGTTTTAGATGGTCAGATAAGCAGCAGGCCCTCGCCCATAATGTTTTAGATGGTCAGCTTGGCAGCAGGTCCTCGCCCATAATATTTTAGATGGTCAGATGAGCAGCAGGCCCTCACCCCTAATGTTTTAGATGGTCACTAGCAGGCTCTTGCTCCAAATGTTTTTGAGGGTCACCAGCAGGCCATCAATCATAATTTTTCAATGATGTGTTTGATGCCCTCCTTTATATGTAATAAAGGGTGTATTGGAGTGCCAGTTCCAACATGAAATGATACTTATATCAACTGAGTAATTGATGTATACTTTATCTGTAACTTTTTTCTGATTAATATTGCAAATAGGAGTGGGGATGATACTTATGGATAAAGTGACAACAGCAGGTGTTGAGGCTGGTGATCTTCTTACCTCATTATGCAAAACACACCAGCGTCTGCCACTCACCAGATCCCACCCCCTGCACTCCTGATATGCGTGCCAAAACAGTCTTTAAATAACAAAGCATGTAACATTGATTCATAGAGTGTTATTGTCCTGAAGAAGGGGCCACTCCGCCCCTGAAACGCATTGACCTATGTCTAATAAAAAGAAAACTCTTTTAACACTTGGACGACTGATCCATCTGCCTACAGCGCAGCTAGAGGGTCTCCAGATTTTTTCCTTAGAGCATTCCTTGAACAGTCCTCTGATACCTGGAGCACAGGACGAGGGGAGACCAGGCAGCAGCGAGGCATCCCTAAAAGCTGGTGGGGAAAGATACCAGCAAAGCCTATACAGCCGTTGTGACTTCTCACAACGATATCCGGTAAGCGCAACTATCTTCCTATATTACCATACATTCGGAACGAAACCGCACATGAGGCGCTGTGTCTTTTTCCTTTTTCTCTATATATTCTTTGCCAAAAAGGCAGTACCAACCCTGCACACACATGTAGAACAGAAGGTGGGCCAGTCCTTGAGCCTATTGGTGTCTGCCAAAGTCCACGGCACCGCCGACGTGTGGAGTTGTAACTACAGGCAGGGGCAATACATGTCCTTTACGGCTCACCAGCAACTTGGCCAGATGACACTGCTTCCTGTCACGCCATTGGTCCTGCGACAATGTCCGCCTCTGCCTCCTCATCCTCTACCGTGTCCTCAGCCTCCACTGCAGAGATAATTCCCAGGGGCCCTCCAGCATACCACATGTGCAGGGTACGGCGGCCTCACACTGTTCTGCATCTTGTTTCCCTTGGCGAACAGTCACACAGGGGAGGAACTGCTCTGCGTTCTTCATGAAGAAATCAAATCCTGGCTTTCTCCACGACAACTCAAAATCGGAACCATGGTGACAAACAACAGGAAGAAAATTGTGTCGGCGCTGCGACACGTGTTCAATCTGGTTGTCAAGCGGTTCATGAATTCTTCCACCCATCTGCAAGACATCCTAAAAATGGCCAGGAAACTTTGCATGCACTTCAGCCACTTGTACACAGCAAAGAATACCCTCCATGATCTGCAGCAGAAGAACGGCATCCCCCAACATAGGCTGATATGTGACGTTTCCACCCGTTGGAATTCCACCCTCCATATGTTAAACCGACTATACGAACAGAAAAAGGCCATAAACAGAGAAATGTCATAAATGATCCAAGTGGACAGGAGTACTCCCCTGTGTAACTTCAATGCGTAGAAATCAAATAGTGGTGGCAGCATCTCTTATAACTTCTGCCTGCTTGACAAAGACTGTTGCACAGCCAAAACATTGCTAATTTTTGATATGCTGCAAAGTCTTCAATAAAGATGAAGTTATGGGAGATGCTGCCACTGCTATTTGATTTCTATTTATTCTCTGGCTGATTGGATCCGCAGCTGGTGCATCTTTCCACTAGGACTACGGACCAGTGTGTGCTGTTCCTGTACTATTTGTTTTACTGTGTAACTTCAATGTCAGGCAGTGGCAGCTCATGCATGACACCTGCCCTTTGCTCAGGCCCACGTTATTTGTCAGTCGCCATGACTACAGGATGAACAATGTCATTCCATTTCTTCATGTCCAGGAACAGATGCTGGTAAATCTGGCTGGTCTGGGGACTGGAGACATGGTGCCTAGATCTCACGGCCACATGAGCCCTGTGGGGGCTGAACTGGAGGAGGAGGAGGACATTGGAGCACAAGCAATGTGTAGGAAAATGGGTGGTTTTTCTACACAGGTGACAGGATAGGACAGGAGAAGGAGGAGCAGCTAGAGGAGCTACAGGGGGATGAGCAAAATGAGGCAGAGGACCCAGACACAACGTGGCAGTATGCAGTGAAGATAGAGGCAGGGAGTCCCTCTGAGTCACTTGCACAAATCGCCTGCTGCATGCTCCCTTGCTTGCGTAGTGATAGCCAAATTGTCACCATTCGGCAGAGGGATGACTTCTGGCTCTTCACCTTGTTGGACCCTCGCTACCGATCCAAAATGGGGGCCTTTTTTTACACCCGCTGAGAGGGAGAACAAACTGAACTACTATAGGGACATCCTATGCAGTCAGTTGGCCGCTGCCTATCTATGCCATCTTCAATCCTCTTGCAGGTCCGATCGGGGGGTGGGGCCCTCTGCGCTCACGTTCCACTTCCATGTCTGCTGGGGAGGGGTGGGGTGGCAGGAGCAGTTACAGCTCTATCAGCAGCAGCCTGAGTCTAGAGTCACTGATAAGCAGCTTTCTTCACCCACATAGTGAAGAAAGTACTTACCAGCAGCAGCTAGACCTGGAGCCATGGGCGTAGCTATAGGGGGTGCAGAGGTAGCAGTCGCTACTGGGCCCGGGAGCCTAAGGGGGCCCAAAAACCCTTGTGCCGCATAAGAAGACACACAAAACACTGAGGGAAGGGGGGCCCAAGCTGGACTCTTGCACCAGGGCCCATGAGCCATTAGCTACAACCCTGCCTGGAGCAGGACCTGAACCAGCAGGTGGTGGCATACTTATACCCTGCCTCCCCACATTGAAGATCTTCTGAACTACTGGGCAGCCAAACTGAATTTGGGCAGCAACTAGCAGAGTTTTCCCTGGAAAAGCTGACTTTAGAGCGGGTGTTTAGTGCAGTCTCTCCACCCTAAATGTGGAGAGACTGACCTTTGTCAAGATGACTGGTCCACTATTTTGTCCTTTTAGCTTGGCAGACATCACCTTTAATTTGACCCTTTTTCTGATCTGTCAGAAGGAAGGAAAAATGATATGCACAATGGATGCTCTCTGTGTAGCAGCTGCAAGGCCTGTATGGTCCCATCAGAATTGGCTTGTGATTTGGTAGCCAAAAGCAGGAGTGGGTACAAAACACAGAAGACATGGAAATATTCCGTTCACGTGTCATCTCTGTTTTGGATACACTTGGCATTAGCAATACTGATGGATTACTGACTAAATGATGACCGAGTAAAGGCAAATGCTCAACAGACAGGATCCGTTTTTTGGGGGTTATTGTTCTGACGGATCAGAGGAAGGGCAAAATAATTTATGACATCAACACAAACTTACTGCTAACACCCTCTCTACTCTGTCAGGGGGAGACTCTATTTTTGTAAGCGTTTAATATAACATGTTCTGTTTAAATCTATGTGGAATCAGCTGACGACGGTTTAAAAGGAGTGTGCTTCTTCTTGACACTAACATTGACCTGTAAGTCTGAGTTCATACTTGAGTTATTTGGTCTGTTTTTGCCTAGTTACTGCCCAAATAAGTGAATTGTGCAGTGATTCTAAGAGCCTGTCATCTGCATGTCATACGGACTCACAGTATTATTTCACTACCAAAGCAGACTCCCTATGCATGTTACTGCAAGGCACAGTGTTCTACACCACTATAAGGGCTCTAAGCAGACAGGAAATAGACGTTTTTAAATGTAGTTCACCTCAAATATATTCAGATCGAACCAAATTTTCCCCCCAAAATTTGGAGAAATGGCAAATCGAATTTTTGAAATATTCGCTCATCTCTAATTATCACGATTAAAAGCAAAAAAACGCTTGAAATACATAACCGTGTGTAATGAATCTATATAATAAATGAGTTTGATTTTTTGAATTGGACTGCTGAAATAAATAAATGTTTTGATGATATTCTAATTTATTGAGATGCACCTGTACACCATTGAAACGGCCAGCATATGTGCAGTAGTTATCGGTGCTGGTGGGGAAGCAGGTGAGAGAGTACAGGGATAGGCAAGATGACTGGCCCTATCAATCAAGGGGATGGGGTAGTTATTGTCAGGGTGGAGGAGCTATGGTGCTTCAAGCATCTTGGACCCACCCTTTAATACTGAGTCCAAATTCATAACTAACATATTAATTAAATGTTTTTTTTTTTTTGTTTTTTTTTCAGAACAGTACAACAGAATATCACAAAACAGGCATCATTTTACCGACAGGTGCTCTATAAAGCGTCATAATTAAACTATGCTATATTATTATCATACTTATAATGATTATTTGCTTCTTTATCACATGGAGATCACACTTTCTTGGTTTGTTCATTATAGTTAGATATACTAAATCACACATTGTTCATAAATATGAAACAAACAGTATGATTAATAATATATTAACAATGAATATACCAATCTTCCCAGATACCCAAGTTTATCACTATACATACTTTACTGATATGGCATTTTGCCATCCTCTCTTTTAATAAATTCTTTAGCTTTCAAACTTAGTTTGGAAACAGTAAGCTATCCGAAAGTGGCTTATGTTGTCAAATGACACATGGTTGTAGAATACTAAAAGGGAAGAAATACTTGTGGTTATTGTGAAAAATAGGTTCTCAAAGAAGGAGGTGTATAAATGCCTCCTCTGGTTATAAATCATCTGTATCCTTGGGTTTAACCTGTGTTCCTTGGGACCTCTAACACAAATATAAGAGTGGTTATACAATAAGCCTTTTTTTAAATAACTATTAATACAAAATCATATAAGAAGCATTTTAGCGATATATCTATCAGCTTAAATCAGATTTTTTTTGTTTTGTTTTGTTTTATTCTCTTTTAATTCATTGGTCACTTTCAGTAAGCTGCTTATTTAGTGCTGATGTTTCTATCCTGTTCCACATGTGTCCTGAATGAGAGAGGTAGATCAATCTCATTTTGTTTTTTAAACCAGAAACTTCTTCAACTGAGATTCAATGAATTAATACAGATTTTTAGTTCTCATACAAATAATTATAATACTAATCATTGACAGTTCCTTAGTATACACAAGTCTATATATAATATGAATCTACAGCAAGGATTTGCAGCTGAACCAGCAGTCAAGCCTTGAATTTGTTGCCATCTGGGAGATCTATTTAGATACAAGTATATGCTTAGGGTTTAAAAGTTATATATTTCCGAAGCCCCTGTACATCACCCATGGATTCTAGGTCTTCTGAAAAGCTGAGGTACATCTAGCTTCCCATCCAGCGATCTGCTCCATTCTGTAAATTTCATCACATTTGTTACATCACATAGCTAATGTTGGAGGTGTGTCATTTCTCCACGTAGAAGCAATGAGTATCCAAGCTGAAGCTAGCAGTAAGGTAACCAATTTTTTTGCAGGGCCAGGTAGTGATACCTGATCCATCAAGTTGAGTAGGCATAGTTGAGGTGTGGGTTGAATTTTAGTCTTACATATATCACTTATGGTGGAGCATATCGTCTCCCAAAAGGAAGCTATATAGATACAGTGCCACCATATATGCATAAATGTTTTGGGTTCCTGTTTGCAGCGCCAGCATATGTGACTAATGTCTGGGTACATTTTGTGTATAACCTCCGGGGTATAGTACCATCTTGTAAGTATTTTATAATAATTCTCCTGGAGGCGAATACATGGGGAGATCTTTGGAGTGAGCGCAAGACATTTGCTAAGGGAGGTTTGAGTCTGTGTAATCTGTAAGTCATTTTTTCCACTTTGCGATATACAAAATAACTTCCGATTTATTTTGTTAAAGTATTTCAGCATATATAGTAGTTATCTTTTTAGTGGGTTCTTTCATTTGTTATAGCCTACTCTCAAAATGGGTCAGAGTTGTTTTGTTCACTGGGAGTATTGTTTTAAGGTAATTTTTGACATGTGTCAATTGAAAGTAAGATAGGGAGGTCATCTGAGTACGCTGTTCCCAGGTTTCTAATAGGTTGCCTTGTGAGTCTAACAAATCAACAATTGGCGTAGTTTCACCCCTGAGAGATTCTGTAAGGGTCTGAAGGAATTGGGGTGGCACATCCCATGGTATATCCCTAAGTTGCATTAAATGGGATAGTGTGTTGGAGATCAGGAAGTGTTTAAGGTTGTGCTTCCATATACAGTTGTGTTCAAAATTATTCAACCCCCAATGCTGTAAAGGGTTTTAGGGAATTTAGTGTACATTTGTAATTGTGTTCAGAATGAAATCTTACAAGGACTTTTTAAAGAACCAAATGCAACTAAAATGACATCAATTGATTTTGTAATACAGTATTAAATGTTTTTTTTGTGATTTCTTCATTGACACAATTATTCAACCCCTTAAAGATGACCACTCTTAAGAACAGAGGTTCATTCAAGTGTTTTCGATCAGGTATTGAAAACACCTGTGGATGTCAAGGAGCAGCAATCAAGCATAATAAGCACCAATTAGGCAGATGTAAAATGACTGTGATACTCAGCTCCTTCTAGACATTTACTGGTGTGTTTACAGACATGGTGAAGTCAAGAGAATGGTCCAGGAAGACAAGAGAAGAGGTGATTTCTCTTCACAGGAAGGGCAATGGCTATAAGAAGATTGCAAAGATGTTAAACATACCAAGAGACACCATAGGAAGCATCATTCGCAAATTCAAGGCAAAGGGCACTGTTGAAACGCTACTTGGTCGTGGCAGAAAGAAGATGCTGACTTTGACTGCTGTGCGCTACCTGAAGCGCAAAGTGGACAAAAGTCCCCGTGTGACTGCTGAGGAACTGAAAAAAGATTTGTCAGATGCGGGTACTGAAGTTTCAGCTCAGACAATAAGGCACACACTGCGTAAGGAAGGCCTCCATGCCAGAACTCCCAGGCGCATCACCTTGCTGTCTCCAAAGAATAAGAAGAGTCGACTGCAGTATGCCAAAAGTCATGTGGACAAACCACAAAAGTTTTGGGATAGTGTTCTGTGGACTGATGAAACAAAATTAGAACTGTTTGGGCCCATGCATCAACGCTATGTTTGGAGGAGGAAGAACAAGGCCTATGAAGAAAAGAATACCTTGCCTACTGTGAAGCATGGCAGGGGGTCAATCATGCTTTGGGGCTGTTTTGCTTCTACAGGTACAGGGAAGCTTCAGCGTGTGCAATGTACAATGAATTCTCTTCAGTACCAGGAGATATTGGATGAAAATGTGATGCAGTCCGTCACAAACCTGAGGCTTGGGAGACGTTGGACCTTTCAACAGGACAATGATCCCAAGCATACCTCCAAGTCCACTAGAGCATGGTTGCAGATTAAAGGCTGGAACATTTTGAAGTGGCCATCGCAGTCACCAGACTTAAATCCGATTGAGAACCTCTGGTGGGACTTAAAGAAAGCAGTTGCAGCGCTCAAGCCTAAGAATGTAACTGAACTGGAGGCTTTTGCCCATGAAGAATGGGCGAAGATACCCATAGATCGCTGCAAGACACTTGTGTCAAGCTATGCTTCATGTTTAAAAGCTGTTATAACTGGAAAAGGATGTTGTACTAAGTACTAAGATTGAATGTCACTTGGGGGTTGAATAAAACTGATAATGATGTGAGCACAGAAAAGACATTTGTGGTAATTTCATTATAAATGTTATGTTATATTTGTCTGACTTACAAGTGCCTCTTTGATTGAATTGTAAACAAGATGACTGAAATGATCAAAATCAATGTCAAACTGGCCAAACTGGGTTGAATAATTTTGAACACAACTGTATTGACCGTATTTTTTGTTAGGGAGCTTTGAAGCTTTGTGTGGGTCATGTGTTTGTCTAATATTAGGAGGTACCACAGGGGGACGCGGTTAATTGCTTGTTCAGCTTGTATGTCTAAGTGAGAGTCTGAGTGGCGGAGCCATTCTATATATTATAAATTTTTATTTTGGTCATCTCGAAAAATACAGTCCATAAAACAGGATTACAAAATCATCCCCATCCCCCCCACACCCCCTTAACCATCCCCTCCCCCCCCTCCAACCCTGCAGGGAAAGAGAAAAAAAAATAAAAAAAAATTCTTAACCATCCCAATCCTTCCAAATACTACCCCACTTTGCATAGGACCCTCTCCAAGATCTGTCTCCAATGACATTACAAAAGAGAAGGATGCTCAAACCTCTCCTGGGAATTTTACAGAAATCCATCACCTACCGATGGCTCCATCCATTTGGATTACTGATCAATAATCCGGGCGCAAGTTAGTGGTCAGATCCCCCTCTGACCTACTCCAGGTCTACGACACCTTAGAAATTGACATCCCAGACTGGAACATTGTGAAAAACTTAATGGATCTACCAGCCATACCCGCATTGGAACACTGGAATCCGAGTGCTGCCTCTAGACCTCAGCGCTTGAGGGAGGAAAATGCTGAAGACGGTCCTGTGGAGGATTTGCTTGGATCCAGAATGACCTACTCAAAGACGACCACTTGACATCTTTGCCCAAATCACTTGAAGGATCCTCCTTCCCTGGATCACACGTGGAACTTCACCTGAAGCTCCTGCATGATCCAGAGACAACTTCCAAGCCACAGAGTCGCTCTCGCCGGTTGCAGTCATAATAGCTATTTAGATAACCTTTATTTTACTTTGCTATATCTCAATAAGTTCTCATATATCTCATCTCTAACTGATTGTATCTCTCAACTATGTTCTTACTTTTCCTCCCCCCCTCCTCCCCCTATGTACGCCATACCACCCCACCCCTTTTCTTCCCCCACCCCTTTTCCTCCCCCACCCTGCCTTCTTTCAATCTAAATTTTCTTTTTCTAACTCCAAATCCCCCCCCCCTTCCATTTTGTCTCCCATGCCCATTTGATAAAAAAAAAAAAAGTTCTGCCTCTTTTGCTGTCCATTTCTCTACCCCCACATCTCCACCCTCGTAGGGCGGAAACCTTAATTTCCATTTCCATTTCCTTTATTTCTAAATACAGTATTCTTAAAGATATATACTTAGAGAAATAAAGGTTTCCGCCCTACGAGGGTGGAGATGTGAGGGTAGAGAAATGGACAGCAAAAGAGGCAGAACTTTTTTTTTTTTTTATCAAATGGGCATGGGAGACAAGATGGAAGGGGGGGGGGGATTCGGAGATAGAAAAAGAAAATTTAGAGAGAAAGAAGGCAGGGTGGGGGAGGAAAAGGGGTGGGGGAGGAAGAAAAGGTGTGGGGTGGTATGGCGTACATAGGGGGAGGAGGGGGGGAGGAAAAGTAAGAACATAGCTGAGAGATACAATCAGTTAGAGATGAGATATATGAGAACTTATTGAGATATAGCAAAGTAAAATAAAGGTTATCTAAATAGTGTGGTAAGGTGCAAGGTACCG
The DNA here is from genome assembly GCA_033119425.1 of Bufotes viridis. NCBI lineage: Eukaryota > Metazoa > Chordata > Amphibia > Anura > Bufonidae > Bufotes > Bufotes viridis. Next base: position 270,172,790 of record CM065589.1, read on the forward strand.
TTATCGATGGGAGGTGTCACCGAGGTTCCTGGCCTCGGCGAGGTGAGAGCCGGGTTTTATGTGTCAGCAGCAGCTAGTGCTGCTTGACATTTATAGTTAGTTTGGCTGCAAAGCCAATCCGGGCCGGCTCTTACTGGGAGTAGGCAAAGAGTTGGGTGGGTGCCTACTCCCCACGGTCCAGGCCGGACTTTGCTGGGCTTTAAAACACAGCCAGCACCAGCAGGTGGGTGTGATTGTCCTGGAGCTGCTGTTAGGCTGTGGAAGTCACTTGTGTTTAAAAGTTCTCTGGGCTGGACGCAAGAGCCCAGCAAGGAGGAGTGCAGACGACCTGGAAGCCTGACGGCGACTGTCTTGTGGCTGGACTGACAGCCAGGTGCGAACCTGCACCTAAAACCTCCCAGGTGACTAGAACCTGATTTGGACTGTTTTGTTTTGCCTCATGATTTCTGGTATGTGTGAACAAACACCAAGAGACTGTTTATATCGTTTGTTTTTGTGCAAGTGTGAATAAAACACTGTTCATTGCACCTTCTGGACTCCCTGTTTTGCCTCTGTACTGCACCCGCACCGCTATCTACCAGAGCAACTCCCCACATTTGGTGTCGGATGCGGGCATGCGCAGTGAGGCTGGCGTGAACGCCGAAGTTTGTTTGTTTTGCTGGGCACGAGTGCATGGAATATATTAAAAGCTACAAGTAGGAATTGCTGGCAACATGGAGGCGGCTGTGAAAGCTCTCATAGAGACTAACGTGCAGCAGCCGGAGACCAACCAGCTACTATTACAGCACGTAATGGCTTTACAAGCTGCAGGAGCGTCCCACCATGTCCATGATGCCCGGAAAGCGGTCCGTGCGGCGATCCCAAAAATGACCCCCTCGGACGACGTTGAGACGTATCTGGCGGTCTTTGAGAAGGTAGCCGTGAGGGAGAAGTTACCCCGTGACCAGTGGGCCGAGGTGGTCGCTCCGTTCCTGGTATCCAGACCCCAGCAGGTTTTTTTTGACCTAGCAGATGACCAGGCTGCTGATTACCCCACGTTGAAGGGGGAGATCCTGGCCAGACTGGGGGTAAATGTGTTGGTCCGGGCTTAGCGGGTCCACCAGTGGGACTTTAAATCGGCTTAACCCGCCAGGCCGCAGTACTATGAGTTGCTGCACAGGTTGCAAAAGTGGCTGCAGCCTGAGGTTCTAAGTCCGACGGCTATACTGGACTGTTTGCTGGCCGACATGTTCTGGAGGGCCCTACCTTACCCCCTTCAGCACTGGATCGGCCAGGTATCCCCCACTAATGCCCTTGAAATGGTTGATCTGGTGGAGCGTTACGAGGCCACCAGAAACCTGCAGGGGAGTCTTGCTGGGAAGGGGCCAGTCAAACCCCGGAGGCCTCCACCCCAGTTCCGACGACCGGCGACAGAGAGACCTGCACAGAATGTGCCCCCTGCGGTTCCGCCTCCCGTGGTATGCTGGAGGTGTCAGGAGCCAGGCCACATCAGGGCCGACTGTCCGCATCAGGGTGAGCCGATGGAAGTGAACTACGGCTATCGCCACTCCCTGTATGCACGGAAGCTGTGTGCAACTGGCACCCATAAGGTGCAGGACAATAACCACCTGTGTCAGGTAGAGGTGGGAGATTCGCTGGCGGTGGCCATGCTGGACTCCGGGAGTCTAGTCTCCCTGGTAAGGGCTGCCCTGGTACGGCCTGTGGAGTATACCGGCCGTAAAATCGGGGTCCTGTGCATCCACGGAGACCTAAAAGACTACCCCACTGCACTAGTGACTTTGTCCACAGCGGCTGGCAAGTGGGCCCACGAGGTGGCTGTCGCTACTAAACTCCCACATGAACTGATACTTGGGAGGGACTTCCCAGGTTTCCCGGCGCTGTGGCCGGCAATAAAAGTATCTGATGGACCCGAGACAGGGGTAACCCTAGTAGAGTGGCCTGATACCACTGGAAGGCCAGAACCCTGGGAGCCCGAATCTGAAGGGCCAGCGGTAGGGGTGACCACTGCTCCAGCGGTAGATGGGGAGGCAACCCCACTGAGGGTAATGGTGGGAGACACGGAGGACTTGCCACCGGGACCTGAGTTGGCAGACCTCAATGTCTCCGGGAAAAATTTTGGGACCGCACAACACCGGGACCAAACCCTAACCAGGGCCTGGGAAAGTGTTGTAATGATTGATGGTAAACCCCAGAAACCTGGGGCTGAATTAATGTTTTCGCGATTTATTGTTCTTCAGGATATGTTGTATCGGGTGAACCAAATCCGAGGTGAGCCAGTTGAACAGTTGGTGGTGCCCACCGCATACCGCAAGCTTGTTATGGAGCTTGCCCACCAACATGTTCTTGGGGGACACATGGGGTGGCAGAAAACGCAGGACCGCATACTACAGCGATTTTACTGGCCCGGTTTGTTTAAGGAAGTAGAGGAGTTCTGTAAGTCCTGTCCGACCTGTCAGGTAAATAGCCCCCAGCCACATTACAGAAGTCCCCTGGTCCCTCTCCCAATAATTGAGGTCCCATTCGAGCGTATTGCCATGGATCTGGTCGGACCCGTACCAAAGTCTGCTAGGGGTCACCAACATATCCTGGTGGTTCTGGACTATGCTACTCGGTATCCGGAGGCGGTGCCTCTGCGACATACCTCGGCTAAGCTCATTGCCAAAGAGTTAATGGAAATGTTTTCCCATGTGGGCCTGCCAAAAGAGATTCTGACCGACCAAGGGACCCCTTTTATGTCCAAAGTTATGAGGGAACTGTGTAAATTGTTGCGTATAAAGCAGTTACGGACGTCCGTTTACCATCCGCAAACAGACGGTCTTGTCGAAAGGTTCAACCAAACTCTAAAAATATGTTAAAAAGGGTGGTGTCCAGAGATGGGAAGGACTGGGACCTGCTTCTGCCCTATCTCATGTTCGCCGTGCGAGAGGTGCCCCAGGCCTCTACTGGGTTCTCGCCCTTCGAACTGCTTTATGGCAGACACCCTCGGGGCCTGTTGGATATCACCAAGGAAGCGTGGGAACAACAGCCTGTCCCCCACAAAAGTGTCATTGAGTATGTCACCCAGATGCAGGACCGGATGGAAAGGGTGTTGCCGCTGGTCCGGGAGCATATGGAGGCAGCGCAACAAGCCCAGAGTAGGGTGTATAATCGTCAGGCTCGGGTACGGAACTTCAACCCGGGAGATCGGGTTTTGGTTCTGGTGCCCACCCTTGACAGCAAGTTCCTAGCCAGGTGGCAGGGCCCCTATGAGGTTATCGAGAAGGTAGGGGAAGTAAATTACAAAGTACACCAGCCAGGGCGGCGCAAGCCGGAGCAGGTGTACCACGTGAATTTACTGAAGCCGTGGAAAGACAGGTACACGGCCGACGACCACAGCCCCCGGCCAGGGCTTCTAGGTGACAAGGGTCCAGCCCCACAGTTCGAGGCCTGCGAAGCGGTAGCCACAATAAAAATTGCAGACAGCCTGTCTTCCAAACAAGTTCAGGAAGTCAGGGAGTTCATCAGTCGGAACACGGATGTGTTCTCGGATCTCCCTGGCCGCACGTCTCTCATCCAACATGACATCGTCACTGAGCCTCAGGCCAAAATCTGGTTAAAACCATACCGGGTACCCGAGGCTCGGCGACGGGCCATCGCGGAGGAAGTGCAATTAATGTTGAAGCTTGATGTCATTAAGGAATCGAAAAGTGAGTGGGCCAGTCCCATAGTTCTAATACCCAAGCCGGATGGGACGTTGCGGTTCTGCAACGATTTTCGCAAAATAAATGAAGTGTCCAAGTTCGATGCGTATCCCATGCCCCGGGTAGACGAGCTTGTTGAGAATTTAGGGCAAGCCCGTTATTTTTCTGTGCTAGACCTCACTAAAGGATACTGGCAAGTACCCTTAACGGAGGCGGCCAAGGAAAAAAACACTTTTGTTACTCCGCAGGGCCTGTATCATTACAAGGTGTTACCCTTTGGCCTGCATGGCGCCCCCGCCACCTTCCAAAGGTTAATGGATATTGTGCTGCGACCTCATCGTCGGTACGCCTCGGCCTACTTAGATGATGTAATCATCCACAGCACCGACTGGGAAAGCGATTTGCCCAAAGTGCAGGCGGTAGTAGATGCCCTGAGGAAAGCTGGTCTAACCGCCAATCCAAAGAAGTGTGCGATTGGGTTGGAAGAGACCAAATATCTGGGATATGTTATTGGGCGCGGAGTCATCAAGCCGCAGGTAACTAAGGTAGAGGCCATTTGTAACTGGCCCCGACCGGTCACCACCAGGCAGGTAAAGTCCTTCCTGGGAATTGTAGGGTACTACATGCGGTTTGTGCCCCACTTTACCACAATAGCAGCGCCGTTGACAGACCTGTTGAAGGGGCGAAAGTCGGGGAAGGTTAGCTGGAATGAGAAGGCGGAGGAGGCTTTCTCCGCGTTGAAGTCGGTCCTGTGTGGGTCCCCGGTTTTGGTGACACCCGACTTCAACAGGGAGTTCGTCGTTCAGACGGATGCCTCGGAGGTAGGCCTCGGTGCAGTACTGTCTCAGGAGGTCAACCGGGAAGAACATCCCGTTGTCTTCCTGAGCCGTAAGCTCACCCCAGCCGAGACCAGGTATAGTATAGTGGAGAGGGAGTACCTGGCTATCAAGTGGGCACTCGAATCTCTCCGCTATTACCTGTTAGGGAGGAGGTTCCGTCTGGTGACCGACCATTCCCCTCTCAAGTGGATGAGCCAGGCCAAGGAGAGGAATGCTCGGGTCACCAGGTGGTTCCTATCCTTGCAAAATTTCAAATTTTCAGTAGAACACAGGGCAGGCCGCTTGCAGGGTAATGCAGATGCCCTGTCCCGCGTCCACTGCCTCACATGTGTTCACCCCTCAGGGTTGAACAAAGGGGGTATGTGGTAAGGTGCAAGGTACCGTTATCGATGGGAGGTACGGGTCACCGAGGTTCCTGGCCTCGGTGAGGTGAGAGCCGGGTTTTATGTGTCAGCAGCAGCTAGTGCTGCTTGACATTTATAGTTAGTTTGGCTGCAAAGCCAATCCGGGCCGGCTCTTACTGGGAGTAGGCAAAGAGTTGGGTGGGTGCCTACTCCCCACGGTCCAGGCCGGACTTTGCTGGGCTTTAAAACACAGCCAGCACCAGCAGGTGGGTGTGATTGTCCTGGAGCTGCTGTTAGGCTGTGGAAGTCACTTGTGTTTGAAAGTTCTCTGGGCTGGACGCAAGAGCCCAGCAAGGAGGAGTGCAGACGACCTGGAAGCCTGACGGCGACTGTCTTGTGGCTGGACTGACAGCCAGGTGCGAACCTGCACCTAAAACCTCCCAGGTGACTAGAACCTGATTTGGACTGTTTTGTTTTGCCTCATGATTTCTGGTATGTGTGAACAAACACCAAGAGACTGTTTATATCGTTTGTTTTTGTGCAAGTGTGAATAAAACACTGTTCATTGCACCTTCTGGACTCCCTGTTTTGCCTCTGTACTGCACCCGCACCGCTATCTACCAGAGCGACTCCCCACAATAGCTACTATGACTGCAACCGGCGAGAGCAACTCTGTGGCTTGGAAGTTGTCTCTGGATCATGCAGGAGCTTCAGGTGAAGTTCCACGTGTGATCCAGGGAAGGAGGATCCTTCAAGTGATTTGGGCAAAGATGTCAAGTGGTCGTCTTTGAGTAGGTCATTCTGGATCCAAGCAAATCCTCCTCAGGACCGTCTTCAGCATTTTCCTCCCTCAAGCGCTGAGGTCTGGAGGCAGCACTCGGATTCCAGTGTTCCAATGCGGGTATGGCTGGTAGATCCATTAAGTTTTTCACAATGTTCCAATCTGGGATGTCAATTTCTAAGGTGTCGTAGACCTGGAGTAGGTCAGAGGGGGATCTGACCACTAACTTGCGCCCCGGATTATTGATCAGTAATCCAAATGGATGGAGCCATCGGTAGGTGATGGATTTCTGTAAAATTCCCAGGAGAGGTTTGAGCGTCCTTCTCTTTTGTAATGTCATTGGAGACAGATCTTGGAAAAGAGAAATAATAGTTCTAAAGCAGGCGATTGCATGTTTTTTCTCAAGCCGCTTTAAGCAATTTTTATTTGGTGCTAAAGCTGACCAGTTTACAGATTATGTCCCATGGGGGCTCTTGCGATTCAGGAGGCAGGCGAAGTGCTCTATGAGCATGATCCATAGTAAGGTCATCTGCGGCGTCAGGGCCTAGTAACTTCTGGAACAGTTCTTTCAGCACTAGCATGATAGAATCTGACAATAAAGTCTCTGGAATGCCCTTGATTATCTGGGTCCTCGACCAGATTATACAAGTGGTTTATATGGGCTTATCCCTGCTCCAAACTATGGGATACACCGGTATTGAAAGCAACTGACCCATCATGAGCAGCCTCTAGCCCCTCCACTCTCTCCCTCAGTAGTTTCTGGTCCCTCTTAATATCTTGCAGGTCTTGTTTTAAAGGGGCTAACACCACCCCTAGGGCTTCTCCTATAAAAGATCTAGAGACTGGGAGGTTTTCCCCAGTGTTCAGGGATTCTGCTTCACTTACTCTACCTCCGTCCGAATCTGCATAAGCGTCTGCTTGGTCATCACGCGCCGTTGCTTCTCTATTCAGCGCCATCTTGAATTCAGCGCGGGGCCTCTTAAAGAATTTCTCCATCTCACCATGGACCAGGTTTGTTCCCCATGGTCCGGGGGTGTCTCTAGACATGGCCCATCCGATTTTCCCCATTTTCTCCTCTGTAAGTGTGCTGATTTAGATCGTCTGCACCATGTCTGCAGCAGAGCTCACACAAGCATGTGTGTCTTGCTCTGCGGCTAAGCTCCGCTCCCCTTTACCTTGTTTTTTATCGTGTTATTTAAATAAAGAATATACATTTTTATAGCAACTTTGGACTGTAAGTGATTATTCACACTATTTTTGTATATGAGTCTATAAAAATGCAGATCGGATGTGGACCAAAAATATGGTCCAGTGACTAAGACATAAAGTTGTAATGATTGTAGCTGCAATGAATATGAGTATGGTAGCACATGGAATCACTATGGCTCTATATTACTCCATGTGCCACAAAGTGGTGCTTCTGTATGTCACTGCATTGCTGTGGTATTCTCTTCTGGAAGCAGTTTTGCCTTTGTGGTATGATATCCATTTACACAATTTTTACTTTTAGATGTCCGATAAATTTAACAGATTAAAACATACATATGCATCTGTAAAAAAAATTGGCAGCATAGAGAAGTACATTATGTACAAACTTCTATGGCCACTATATTATGGCTTTCTAAACTTGGTTGCTTTCCCGAATTTCACAAAGAAATTTGCTTTGTGGCAAATTGTTTTGTCACAAATCACCTGTAAGTAGCGGGCGCAATGATGGGGAAACGATGATTTTCCTACCCGCTGTCATTGAACCCCTCAGATGCCGCATTCATCACTGATTTGATGAAAAAAGGAGGCCTTTCAAGGGTTTAAATATATATATATATTAAGGGGAGAAAAACAGAACTGGATCGCACATCCACAATGTTATGCTTTGATCTAATAAAACTTGTTTCTCAGTGCAATATTAAATTGTACAGCCCCCTATATTGCAAGCTGTACAAGAGGCATTATTGTATGTGTTGATCAAAAGGCATAAGCCCACTCACCACGCCAAGGTTGCCTCTTTGAGTGGGATCTATTCTGACAAAAAAGGCGCAGCACAATGTGGTGACAAAGCGGCACTGCCCTAGTGGGTGGCAGGACCTAGGAGTCAAACAACAACCTTGCTGTCTGACAATGCCACCCATGGCACTGGGTCCCAGCCACCCACCCACCAGTACAGTGCTACAAAAACAAAGGCCACCAGGTAGTACTGCACCATGTAAACAGTTGTCTAAAACAACATGTCCATTGCTATCAGGACCTGCAGGTCAATTACCACTTATATGCAAACCTCTGTGAAATTAAAACCACCAGTGCTGAATGGGAGGAGTGCTGATACCAGTGATAAAGAAGAAAGATTCAACATGCATATATCAAGGGGAGAAAAACAGAACTGGATCGCACATCCACAATGCTATGCTTTGATCTAATTAAACTCACTTCTCAGCGCAATATTAAAGTGTACATCCCCCTGTACTGCATGCTGTACAAGAGGCATTAGTGTACGCTTTGATCAAAAGGCATAGGCCCACTCACCACGCCAAGGTTGCCTTTTTGAGTGGGACCTACTCTGACAAAAAACGTGCATCACAATGAGGTGACAAAGCGGTGCTGCCCTAGTGGGTGACAGGACCCAGGAGTCAAACAGCAACCCTGCTGTTTGACAATGCTACCCATGGCACTGGGTTCCACCCACCAACCAGCACAGTGCCACAAAAACAAAGGCCACCACTCAGTACGGCACATTGTGATCCAGTTCTGTTTCTCTCCCCTTGATATATAAAAAAGAATAATGCTCACCTCATCAGTTTGAGCATGAAGATGCCGCCGTGGCCATCTTGATTAACAATCCCGCATGAAACCTTGCGCTGTGCGTAATAATGTCATCACGCTGGCTGGTGTTGTAACATCGTACGTCACCGCACATAATATTTTGAGTGGGCTCTCAATCAAGATGGCCTGCTTCACGCTCAGAAGAGGTATCCCTGAAATTCGCATCAAAGTCCACTTCAGATACTTCAATTCTCTCAACACTACTCAGAACATTTACATAGCTGCAACATTTCCCCCATTGATTAAAACAGAAACTGCAGTTTTATTTTCTACTTTGTGCTTTCATTTCGTAATTTAATAGGTACTCAGAGTTAACATTTCACAAAAGGGCTATAAGTCATGTAATTATGAGAGACAAATTGATCTGTCATAACTGAAAGAAATTTAAGTGAACAACAGAGGAAGATAACTAACAATGCCAATTGCAGGAACATGTATCTGTGTAAAGTTTGACTTAATCACTTATTGATTTATACAATGGTACAACTTATCCACTGCAATTTTAACAGTGTACAGGCTCAAAAAAATGGCAAGATGATGATCCTAATGGCATAGTCATTTGCTGTGATCACTTTCATTTATATCATTCCCATGAGAAATGACTTATAAACAAAGATTTCCCTGGGAAGACTGAATGATTGCTGTTGCATTTTGACACAGAAGAAAAATTGAAATTCAATTTGTCCTTTGTGAATGTACCTGTGAGTTTTTGAAGAGTCCAATCAAGGACTTGCTGATTTAACAGTTGTTTACAACATTCTAAAATTTATAAAGTAACCAGATAAAGAAAAGTATTTGATGATAGATAGATCGGTCCCTAACCTACTAAGTGCAAGCAGAGAGAAAGAGACAGCAGGGAAGAGGACAGCCACAGGGAAGTTACAATAAGTGGACAAGAGGTAGAACAAAAACGGAAGGCGAGGAGCGGCAACTAGCCGAGGTAAGTCCAGGAGGTCAAGTCAGAACAAGGGAAGAGGCAAAGACAAATATGTAAACAAACCAAGGTCAAAATCCGAGAAGTAGCGTCAAGGTGCAGGGAGCAGGCAGAAGAGATGTCAAGAGGCGGATCGCGGTTCAATTCCAGAGGTAGCTAAATAACAATAAAGTACACAGCTTATAGGACGAAAATTACAGGCAACCTGTAGCCAGCAGGCGGTGACGTGGCAGGGGTCATGTGACGTGGCCCTGAGAACGAGTCCAAACACAGGTCCTCACTCCTGAAGCTAAGCAGCAGGTCTGTGGCTGATGGCAGACTGAGTGCGCCTTTGACGTCCTGTTACATTCCTAGGTGCTAAAGTCCTCTAGAGATTCTGGATGGAAATCCACCAAATAATACTAAGAAAATAGCTGATCTTGGTTAAAAATACGAGGATCTTTTAATAAACCCAATGCAACGTTTTAGCTCATCTCAATGAAGCCTTTGATAGATAGACAAACAGATTTCCATTTTACTTTTTATTCCCTCGGCGGTTTATAATAACTAAACATTAAGCCTGTTACAATAACAGGCGCTAGAAGAGTAGTGCATAAACATTAGTAGGAAGAGTCTATATTAATTGGCAAGGGAACTTGACCACATTGTATGGCTGAGACGGATGGCACTGTGACTAGTGGCTGGTGGCACTGACTGATGGCTGAGACGGCTGGCACTTACTGGTGCTGAGACTGCTGGCACTATGACTGGTGGCTGTGGCTGGTGGCACTAACTGATGGCTAAGACGATGTCTGAGATTGCAATCTGAGACTGCTGGCAGTGTGACTGGTGACACTGAGTGATGGCTGAGACGGCTGGCACTGACTAGTGGCTGAGAATGCTGGCACTGTGACTGAAGGCTGTGGCTGCTGGCACTGACTGCTGGCTGAGACGGCTGGCACTGTGACTGGTGGCTGTGGCTGAGAATACTGGCACTGACTGGTGGCTGAGACTGGTGGTTGTGGCTGTTGGCCGAGAGTGTTGGCTTTTGGCTGAAACTGCTGGCTGCTGGCTGAGATTGGTGACACTGACTGGTGTCTGAGACTGCTGGCACTGACTGGTCGCTGAAACTGCTGACACTGATTGGTGTTTGAGACTGCTGGCACTGACTGGTGGCTGAGACTGCTGGCACTGTGACTGGTGGCTGTGGATGGTGGCACTGACTGATGGCACTGACTGCAGGCATTGTGACTGGTGGGTGTGGCTGGTGGCACTGACTGGTGGTGCTGAGGCTGCTGGCAGCAGCTACTGTCTGTGGCTGAGAGTGCTGGGACTGTGCGGCTGTGTGATGCAGGGACAGTAATGGTGGAGGTCTGACGTGGAGAGCACACCATAACCTGCGAGCAGCGCACAGGTGTGGGCAGTGCGGGCGTCGTGTGGAGCGCCATGGGATGATTGGTCGGTGCGCAGTGCACACTAGTGTGTTGACGGCGCTGTTGTGTCGGAGGTGGCAGTGATTGGTCGGTGTGCTGGTGTGGGCGGTGCATGCGGCATGTGGAGCATTGTGTGTTTATTGGTCGGTGCGCCGCGCAGTTTTCATTTCAATTATCGGCACACACGCACAGACATGCAGCCCTGAGCATGCACACAGGGCATTTATTATTATGGATAATCTTTATTTATATAGCGACAACATATTCTGCAGCGCTTTACAATTCAGGGGTTCATGTACAAACAGTAATAAATATCATAGCAACAGACAAGTAAATAATTAGAACAAGAGGAATGAGAGCCCTGCTAGCAAAAGCTTACAATCCAGGAGCAGATAGGGGTGACACAAAATGTAAAAATGCTTGTTCTGTGCAATGGTCCAGCCATCTTGGCAAAATAGGGGAGCTAAATGGGTGCGGTGGAGAGTTTGGTGGAGGATCAAGTTCAGAAAATTATGATAAATGGGCTATATATGGAGGGGAGTTAGATCAGGGGATGTGATAGGCCACCCTAAAGAGATGTGTTTTTAGGGAGCGCCTAAAATAGTGTATATTGTGATTTAGCCTAATTTCTTGGGGTAGGACATTCCAGATAATTGGTGCAGCTGGGCTCTTAAAGCCGGGAGTGAGAGGTTTGGATTATGGTGGATGTCAGTCATAAATCGATTGCAGATCGTAAATCATGGGTAGAGTGGTGCAGCACTGTGGAGAGATTTGTCAGAGAGGTTGTTTCTCAAATAGTTAGATCAGAGGTGTAGCTAGGATTTCCAATACCCAGTCAAGGATTCAGCATGAACACTCACACACACTTACTTGCTACTCAAGTTTACATAAAGTCGGAAAAGTTCAGCAGCATGCGTAGTGTGCCACGGCAATTTTTTTTAACACTAAGCCATTCCCTCAACTACAACCAATACAAAACTGTAATCACCTAGTTCCAGCTGATAAAATCTGCCATAGGGTGCATAGCGGTACCAATACACTTTGCAATAAATGAAAGAACCAACTGGTCCTACTGCATCCAGGATTTCACTAGCATGTCGATGTCCGCTTGATCTGGAACAAAGTGCCTATGGCGATAGAGCAAAAAGAAAAAACACATAAGGAAGGATGGTAACTGTCCTTGTAAAATCCCCACAGACGAGCCATCCCAATACTATAGCAGGGTAATGTAGGGCATTGCTTTCCCCTTAGTGCTACCACACAGTACTAATGCCCATACTGTGACCCCTCGCAACACTAATGCTCACCCCATCCAGCTCCATAAAAAATAAAAAAACACAAATACTCACTAGTGATGAGCAAGCATGCTCGGCTGAGTATTAGTTCGGCTCGAGCATTGCTATGCTCGGCTTTGCTCGGCCGAGCACCACTTGTATTCGCTGCATTGCTTGAGTCTCCTCCCTGCACGTTTGGCGCCTTCTAAGCAGCCAATGAAGGTCCAGGTAAGTAATTCCCCTCAGTGTAAGGCCATAGCCATGTTAGCTGTGAGCCTTACACTGATTGGCTGGCCTGAACACGTGATACCATTTTATATAGGAGCTAAGGTCCGGCGCTTGGCTCATTCAGCGTCAGGTAGAGCAGACAGTAGGCAGGGACAGATAGTGTTTTGCACTAAACTTACTGATTTCACTCCAAAAACCTTATTGAAAGACCTAACAGTCCATTTAAGGAGAGTGTGTGTTTGACAGCAGTGCAGCACTTTTGTTTTTTTAAGAACGGGTTTGCTTCAGAACTATCAGGGACAGGCATCACCAGGAAGGGACAGATAGTGCAGGGGTTGAAAATCGCTTTTTTAACTTCTAAAAGACAGAAAGATTTCAGATTAGTGACATCTACAATACGCCATCATTAAGCAGTGTTGGGCAGATATTATAAAAAGAGGTTTATTCACTACAGTGTGCCTGCTACTGAGATATACACTGCACGATCAGAGAAATTATTTGTTCTGGGGAAATTAAACTAACTTGTGTCATCTGTGTGTGTGTTCAATCCGCAACCGTTATATTAATTACTCCAGCAGAGAATGATTTATATTTTGGCCATAGTTAACTAGTTTTGGGCACATCTGTTTGTGCGTTTAGGCCGCAACCGTATATACAGTATTCCAGCAGAGAATACATTTTATTTGGGACCAATTTGTATCCAATATAGAACTAAATCCGAATACAGTGTGTATTGTCAACATTACATTATCTCTGGGCTAGTGTAGTTCCAAAAATCTGTATTTCTCTGTATCCAGTACATTACAGCCAGCCAATACAGTGTGTATGGTAAGAAATACATCATCTCTGGCCTAGTGTAGCGCCAAAAATCTGTATTTTTCTGTATCCAGTACCTTACTGGAAGCCAATAGAGTGTGTATTGTCAAAATTACATTACCTCTGGCCTAGTGTAGTGCCGAAAATCTGTATTTTCCTGTATTCTGTACCTTACTGGAAGCCAATACAGTGTGTATTGTAAAAACTACATTATCTCTGGGCTAATGTAGTGCTGAAAATCTTTATTTCTCTGTATCCAGTACATTTCAGCAAGCCACTACAGTGTGTATCGTAAAAATTACATTATCGCTGGGCTAGTGTACTGCTGAAAATCTTTATTTTTCAGTATCCAGTACATTATAGCAAGCCAATACAGTGTGTATTGTAAAAATTTCACTATCTGTGGCCTAGTGTAGTACAATATATATTTTCAGTCATCCGGATTTGGCAAAATTAAAACATAACCTTTATTCTCTTATGAGTAAAATAATGTTGCTTGCTTGTAAGATACACACAACATATAGTCAACCAAGTCTCTTAGTCGATTGAGGCACCAGAGACAATGACACACACCCAGGGGGATTGGTCATAGAAATCACTGAATTCGCCAAAATCACTAGGACTGTTAGACCCCAGGGAATTGATGGTACTAGGAGGTACCAAAACAATTGATATAGCGCTCACTGACACTGCTATCTAAGCACTGTAATAGCAAGTAAACATCCAACAGAGTGCCTGATAGCCCCCACCCTACTCAGTACACCATTGTCCGTCCTACCGTACGGTTGATAGGTGGTCAAAGAGTTACTTGATTCTGTTAGTATTCCAGATGGTTCGATGGAAAGGCAGTGACATCTGTCAATGGGGGGGGGCTCTCATCAGGGGAAACACAAATATGGGTAAAATGTAAAAAAACAATGCTGGACATGATGGCTGCCAACATGAGAAAATAGCACGGATTATTATCCGTATTATACGAGTTATTATTATACGAGTTATTGAAAAAGAACGTTGTGGGAATAGATGATACCTTTCTGTATCCATTACAGCAAGCTAATACAGTGTGTATTGTAAAAATTTTATTATCTGTGTCCTAGTGTAGTGCCGAAAATTTGTATTTTTCTGTATCCAGTACCTTACTGGAAGCCAATACAGTGTGTATTGTCAAAATTTCATTATCTGTGGCCTAGTGTAGTGCCGAAAATCTGTATTTTTCTTTATCCAGTACTGTTCTGCATCAGAAAACGTAACCAGACAGTAAAACAATCTGCGCCACATCTACAGACAAAAACATTAATTTGAAGAAGGCAAGCACAAAGGGAGGGGGAAGTGGGCATGATTCCGATGGTGAAAGCAGAGGCCGTGGCCCTGGGCATGATTCTGATGGTGCAAGCAGAGTCCGTGGCCCTGGGCATGATGGGCTGGGCGCAATGAAACTGTGCCTGCTGCCAGTGCACCAGAAAAAACAAAAAAATCCACCTTACCCAGCTTCATGTCCAACTTAGCTGGAAGTGGAAGAGGGGGTGGTGGACGATGAGGTCACTGACCCCACATGGGAAGGTGAAAAGCCGAGCGAGGACAGCAGTACAGAGGGGGAGGAATCTGCAGCACCGCAACAGTTTGGAAGAGGCAGTGGGGTTGCAAAAGGGAGACATCGGCCAACACCAAACAGGCCCGCAACCGTTACACCAAGCACCCCCATGTGTAAATCTACCTTGCCAAGGGGTAGGTGTTCCGCAGTATGGCGCTTTTTTGAGGAAAGCACAGACGACAAAAGAGTGGTAGTTTGCAACCTGTGCCATACCAAAATGAGCCGGGATGTGAACACTAGCAACTTCACAACCACCAGCATGATCCGCCACATAGCATCCAAGCACCCTAATAGGTGGGCCGAACGCCTGGGTCCATACTCTGCGTCTGCGGGTCCCACCACTGCCTCCACTTCCACTGTTTTACGCACTGCTGGCCCATCCACTGTCTAAGGCACAGGCTCGGATGGCCCTCGCTCTGCACCTAGACCTTCGCATGAACCGTCACCAACAACATCCACTTCCCTGTAACAGCGCAGCATCCAAAGGTCGATAACACAGGCATTTGAACGCAAATGCAAGTACCGTCCCACCCACCCACAGGCCATAGCACTAAATGCTCAACTTTCGAAATTACTGGCCCTTGAAATGTTGCCATTTAGGCTTGTGGACACTGAGGCCTTACGCAGCCTGATGTCAGCGGCCGTCCCTCTGTCCGCAGTCCCCAGCTATTTTTCAAGGTGTGCCGAACCTGCCTTTTTATGTAAGTTTTTCATGATAATACAGACATAAGAACCTAGTTCGGAGAAAAAAATTACGAAAAACAAATAATAAATACAGCACCCTCCACAGGCTTCAACTCTTAGGTTCAGAAGCACTCCCTGTCAAAGCTGTATCCAACAGCTCCCTTTAAAGATCCATATGAAAAGAATGGAGGCAGCATCCCAGGAAAGGAAAATAGTGCTTGAGCTTAAGGAGTAGCTGAAACATTGCATGCACTTGGGCTGCTTGTTTTTGGACCACTTATGGATTAAAAGCACTATTAGCAGACTAAAAGCAGGAAAACAGGGACAGACTTGTTATGATTGGGAATGCTGGACAGTTGTATTTTCCCAAACGATCTGGGGATGACACCTCTTGTGCTGTAATATACCTCTGGTACCTATAATTGTGTTTGAATGGCTCTGCTTATTTTAATCCAGCAGATCTTGCACACTGCTTTGGTTTTGTGTGCCTGTCTTGTGGAGAAAAAGCGCCAAACGGTAGTTGCTCACACAAAGCTACAGGAGGCCAAACTCCTGATCAGGGCAACCTAAACTGCGAGGGCTGTCACACAAGTCGTCAACAGGGAGACTCTCCTGACTATCTGCCATAGGTCGTGGAAGGGTTTTCTTGCCACTTCTAAGGAAAAAGGAAGGAGCCTCTCTAAGAATTAGCAGTGAAGACTAAGATGCCTCTACTTCCTTGGGGCTGCAACGAGGAGGAGCAAAAGGAACACTGTGACCTCTCGGTCCATGGCACGGCGTTAGACTCTGAAGCCACCTCCATGTCATCCTGCTGCAACTGAGAGGAGGAGTGAGCATTCGCATCCTCTTTCTCCTTACCTATAATGTTTCACTTTTCCAAAGCCAGTTGGAACAAGAACAGCCTACTACTACTACTTCTACTTCTGGACGGATAGTTAGTGCTGCTACTACCCATATTCTGGCTCTGGGTCATTCATTTGAAACCCTTCCATAAACCGGACTTTTTAGGCCTCTCAGATGTTATGCAATACCCTGTGTATTGGTATAGTAAACATGTATATTTTCTTCTTAATTATATTGACCCCCCCCCCCCAAAAAAAAAAAAAAAATAATAATAAAAAAAAATTATTGCAACTACATGGAAAAATAAATGAATATATTAAGGGCCAGGCCTCATGCTCAATTTCACATTATCACTCACAGGAAGATTGCTGCTATACCTTATGTATTAATGCAGTAATCATTTATATAGGCTGCTTAATTAAATGGAACAAGTCCCAAAAAAATATATTATTCCTTTCTAGTGATGAGCGAGCATGCTCGGATGAAAACTGGTTCGGCTCGATCATCGCTATGCTCGGCACAAGACGGTACTCGGCCGAATACCACATGTGCTGGAGCACAATGCTCGAGTCTCCTCCCTGCATGTTTGGTGCCTGCTAAGCAGCAAATAAACGTGCCCGTAAGTAATGCCTTTAACTGTAATGCCGTAGCCATGTAAGCTACTGGCATTACATTGATTGGCTGGCCGGAACGAGTCATCAGAGGTTAAATGGCACTCGATGATACTTGCTCGGATCAGTCATCGTCAGGGAGAGCAGAGCGTAGGAAGGGAAAGAGTGTAGCGAGCGAAATTCACAGTTCTTATTCTAAGAAAGCTTTTCAAAGACCCAAAAGTCCTTTTAAGGACAACTGTGTGTCTGTGTGTGTATTTGAGAGCAGCAATATATTTGTACCTGAGCTAAATTGATCAGTCTCAGGGACATACGTGCTGAGGATTGGAAGGGACAGCAACCTCACCACCACCAGCATGATCTACCACATAAAATACAAGCACACTAATAAGTGGGCCGAACGCCTGGGTCCACACTCTGCATCTGCGGGTCCCACCACTGCCTCCTCTTCCCCTGTGTTACGCACAGCTGGCCAATCCCCTGTCGAAGTTGCAGGCTCGAATGCCCCTCGCCCTGCACCTGGACCTTCGCATGAACCGTCAGCAACAACATCCACTTCCTTGTCCCAGCGCAGCGTCCAAATGTCGATAACACAGGCATTTGAACGCAAGCGCAAATACCCACCCACAGGCCATAGCACTAAATGTGCAACTTTCGAAATTACTGGCCCTTGAAATGTTGCTATTTAGGCTTGTGGACACTGAGGCCTTCCGCAACCTGATGTTGGCGGCCATCCCTTGGTACACAGTCCCCAGCCCCCACTATTTTTCATGGTGTGCCATGCCCACGTTACACCAGCATGTGTCCCAGAACATCACCCGTGCCCTGACCAACCCACTTTCTGGGAAGGTCCACTTCACTACGGACACATGGACAAGTGCTGGTGGCCAGGGACGCTACATTTTCCTGACCGCACACTGGGTGAATGTTGTGGAGGCCGGGAAGGAGTCGTACCCTGGGATGGCACAGGTGCTACGCACGCCCAGGATTGCATCCATCAGGGTCTACGCCAGCAGCTATGTTACTGGCTCCAACCCCCACTTCTCCTCTGCCACCACCTCCTCCTCCACTTACACCTTCAGCAGCAGTCAGCCATCAGTTGTTAGCTGGAAGCAGTGTAGCACTGTTGTGGGTAAGCGTCAACAGGCCATGCTGAAGCTGATCTGATAAAGGGACAAAGCGCACACCACCGCAGAGCTGTGGCAGGGTATAAGGGACCAGAACGAACTTTGGCTCTCGCCACCCAACCCACAAACTGCCTTGGTTGTGTCTGACAAACTTTCATGAATCCACACAGATGGTTAGTGGCGATAAAGCTATTATCAGCATACCCATCCCACTGCTGTGTCTACTCAAACGATCGCTGATCACAATTAAGGAGGACGCTCTGAATGTGGCAGACGAGGAAATGGGGGAGGACATTACACAGGGTGATAGCCAGACCAAGCATAGTTTGTCTTCTCAGCACGAATTGGACAATGAGGAACTGGAGACAGTTCCCTCTGCTACAGAGGGTAGTACCCGTGGAACTTTAATTCCATCTGTTCAGCGTTGATGGGAGGATAAGTGGATGGAGAGTCATCCTGATGTAGACATCGACATCTTGCTTGTTGGTCCTCTGGCACACATGGCTGATAGAGATGTTGCGAACATAACATTTTCTGTTCGCGAAAGGTGAACTTCCGCAAATGTTCGCGAACTGGCGAACCGGGCGAACCGCCATAGACTTCAATAGGCAGGCAAATTTTGAAACCCACAGGGGCTCTTTCTGGCCACAATTGTGATGGAAAAGTTGTTTCAAGGGGACTAATATCTGGACTGTGGCATGCCGGAGGGGGATCCATGGAAAAACTCCCATGAAAAATTACGTAGTTGACGCAGAGTCGGGTTTTAATCCATAAAGGGCATAAATCACATAACATTCCTACATTTTTTGAAATAACCTGCTTTAAAACATCCAGAGTGTGTATACGATCAGGTATGATATTGTATCGATCAGGTAGTGTAAGGGTTACACCCACTTCACAGTGACAGACCAAACTCCCCGTTTAACACACCGCAAACAGTCCATTTGCACAACCGCAAACTCCCCATTTGCACAAGGTTGGATACCAAGCTAGCCATGTCCTGTTCCTTGCCCTCACTGACTTAATTGAAGGTCTCTTTCCACGAAAGGTGACAACAAGCCCCCTGGGACGCCTGCTGTGGTTGGTCTTCCACCTCCTCAAAGAAACCTTCCTCCTCTGACTCCTCTTCTTCAGACTCCTCTCTCTGCGTTGCCGCAGGTCCAGCAATCAACGATGACAAGGCTGCTTCTGGTGGTAATGGTTACCACAACTCTTCCTCTTCATGCTCATCTACGGCCTGATCCAGCACTCTTCGCAGGGCATGCTCCAGAAAAAACCCATATGGTATGAGGTTGATGATGTTGCCTTGGGTTTGACTGACCATTAAATGACTTTTTTATCTGCAAGGTACTGTGCCACCCTATATGAGTGGTGGGCAGTGGGCACAGTACAGTCTGTGGGCCTGACCCACACTGGCAGGCAACTGAAATTATATTAAAGGGTAAAAATTGACTTTTTTTTATCTGCAAGGTACTGTGCCATCCTATATGAGTGGTGTGCACACTGTACAGTCTGTAGGCCTGCGGCCTCTCACACACGGGCAGTCAACTGCAATATATATATATATAAAAAAATAAAATAAAAGCAGACTGATGTAACAGCCCTAAAAGGGGCTTTTAGGGGTGCTGTCAGGACGCTGTCCTTACAGCAGATGAGTCTTTGAGGACTGGAGTGGACATAGAACACTGGCTAACGCTTTCCCCTATTAATTCAGCAGCAGCAGCACTCTCCCTGCTCTAACTAAGGCCCCATTCACAAGTCCGTAGTGTGTTGCGGATCCGTAAATTGCTATATACACATTTTATACACATTTTAGATAACATGGGTTACTGGGTGTTCACGCTTTTCGATCCCCGCTACAAAGAGAACTGGGCATCTCTCATTCCTGTGGTGGAGAGGATGAGTAAAATGGTGCAATACCTGAAGGTACTTCTTGAGAGATTGCTCCAAAATTTTCCATCTGACAACGCGGCTGTCAGAGTTCGTACTTCCTAAGGCAATCGAGGAAGGGAGACAAGAGGGACACACAGCAGTTCCAACAAAGGCAGAGCAACACTCTCGCGGCCTATTGCTACAAGGAGGGAAAAGTTTTGGAAGATGGTGAAGAAATGCATAGCAGACCGTGTCAGCGTCCTAAATGATCCCTCAGTGTATCACAACTACTGGGTGTCCAAGCTGGTCACGTGTCACAAACTTGCACTCTACACCTTGAAGGTGCTGGCTTGCCCTGCCGTCAGCATTTTGTCTGAGCGTGTATTTAGTGCTGCTGGTGGCATTTTATCAGATGTGTACCTGGCCTCTGCTGGTCAGGAACACACCCTCTAAACCACTTCTGAATGACCGGCCTGTAACCCTATGAAATACCCCCTCTTCCTCCTCCCCCTGTGCCACATCCTCTGGGGAGGCAACAGGAGGCAAAGAGTCATGCCCTGCGATCCTCCGTGGTGGAAGGACACGCTCCAAAACGCTATCCGCCTCGGGTCCAGCTGCCACTACATTTACCCAATGTGCATTTAGGGAGACATACAGGCCCTGGCCGTGCTTACTGGTCCATGTATCTGTGGTTATGAGGACCTTGCCACAGATGGCGGTTTACTTGGTTGTGCAGGGAAGGGACGGCTCACCTGGAAAAGTTTTGGCGGATGGGAACTACGTACTGTGGGACAGCCACCACCATCGGCTGTTTTAAACAGTCCGTTTCCACCAGACGGAATGACAGCATTGCAAAAGCCAGTAATTTTGAAATGCTGGCATTCAGGGTAAGGGATTGAGGGTGGCTAGGTGGGTCTTTCCTCCTTTTCTCCAGTGTTTGGGAGATGGACAGCTGTTCGCTCGCGTGTGATATGGTGGACATGCCTTGTGATGGTGACAGAGGTTGTGGTGGTGCTGGTGGCACATCCTCTGTTTGCTGGTTGGCAGGTGCCATGGTAATGCCAGAGGTGGAGGAAGAGGCAGAGACAGCAGCAGAAGAGGAAGCAGGAGGTACCTGAGACTTTTCTTGGTTTTTAAGGTGTGTACTCCACTGCAGTTCGTGCTTTGCATGTAGATGTCTGGTCATGCAGGTTGTGCTCAGGTTCAGAACGTTTATGCCTCACTTCAGGCTCTGATGGCACAACGTGCAAAGCACTCGTGTCTTGACGTCAGGACATTGTGTGAAGAAATGCACACCAATGAACTCCTTGGAGTTGGCCTTGGTGTGCTCGGTCCCTGGGTGCGGTGGGCAGTAGCAGGCGTACTGTCTCTGGAACGGCCGCTCCGCTTTTGCACCCTGCTCCCTCTTTTGCTGTGCTGTTGCCTCTGTGCGACCACTGCCTTTTCCTCAGAACTGCACATGTCACTAGCATGAACTTGAGTCCAGTCTGGGTCTAGGACCTCATCATCTTCCACTCATTCTTGACCCATTCCCTCCATGTCGGTCTGCACATTGCACAAAGCCACAGCAGTTGGCACCTGTGTTTCGTCATCAGAGACGTGCTGTGGCGGTCTTCCTATGTCCTCATCCTGCAACATAAGTGGTTGGGCATCAGTGCATTCAATGTCTTCCACTTCTGGGTTAGGGCTAGGTGGATGACACGGGGAAACCCTGCCAGCAGAGTCATCAAAAAGCATAAGAGTTTGCTTGTTCTGGCCTCACCATCTGTAAAGCGGCATTCGGACCTACCAAATAACCCTGCAGGTCCTGTCGCCTACTCGCACCTGAGGAAGGCGTTTCACTTGGACCTGTAGTTGGCACTGAACGGCCACGTCCTCTCCCAGCAACAGGAGCTCCACCAACACCACCACGACCATGCCCACGTCACTTATTTGATGTTTTCATTATATGCATTCACCCACCAAGCCGCCAGATGCTTTATCTCCGGTGTCAATTTAACTGACAATAGTCAACAATTAAGTTCACTAACACTAAGGCGGTGCCCGTATCATAAAAATGCTCTGTGGACCAAGAATACCGCTTTTCTTTTCCAAAAATACACTAATGTACAAAAATTTAATTGGACAAATATAAATGAGGTATTTTTAAGCTGTATGCACAACTCCTTTTTGAAGCAAGAATACAGCTTTTTTTCACATAAATACACTAATGCACTACTTCACAGCAGAAATGTAAAATATGTATTTGGGCAGTGTATTTTAAACTGCATTGTGGACCAGGAATAACGCTTTGTTCCCCAAAATTCACAAATGCACTATTTAACGGCTGAAAATTAAACTTAGGTATTTGTACGCTATATGCACAACTGCTTCTATGAAAATGTTTGGGTTCGTGTCCCGAACATCCTAAAATTTGGTACGAATTTGCTCAACTCTAGTGCCTATTCATCAAGTGGGCCATGGAATCCTTTGACCATGGAATTCCAAGGAGAGAAATGCTCGGGTAATCATGTGGTTTCTCTCCTTGCATAATTTTAATTTCTCAGTGAAACATCGAGCGGAAAAGCTGCGGATGCTCTGTCACAAGCATCATGTTTTGGTGCAGGTGTTCACTCCCACAGGTTTGAACAGAGGAAGGGGTGTATGTGAGGCAGTGATAGGCCTCATATATGAAGGACAGTATGTATCTCTTAGAATGGTGCAAGAAACCTATTAAGGAGATGCATATAGAGGTTTCCTGGGGTGCACCTAAGACGTGCCACCAAGGTACGCAGCCTTGGTGGAGTAAAAGCCGTTAGTTTGTGCATCCACTAGAATAGATATTGGACGCTCATGTTAACTAGCATAGCTGGTTTCAGCTAATCCGGGCCTGACCTTTACTGGGAGTAAGCAAAGAGCTGGGTAGGTGCTTACTCCCCACGATCCACTCTGGGGTTTATACGTTGCCCATTTCCATGTGTGAGAGGCTGCAGCTCACACCCTGCAAGGCGCATGCGAAGCAAACACTAGCCTGTGGACTCTTCTAAAGGAGCCTCGAGCCTGCATGACCAGCGATCCAGCTGAACTGAACTGTAAGTTGGCTGGAACAAGCACTAAACAAGCAATAAACTGTATTTAAGTGACTTTGTTGTATCCCTGCCTGTCTTTAAAACTGGTCATACGGGCCCACGGCATTACAATACACAGAGGTGATATAATTACAAGCATGATTAGAATGAGTTAACTGCAGTAAAGAAATATGTACAAACCAAGAATTGGTGCCGATTATTAGACCTAGCGTACAGTGCAAAAACTGAATAACATCATCGAAAAAAATGATGTACACAGCAGGTCATTTTATGATGACACATTCCCTTTAATAAATTATTTAAAAAATTTTTTCATATAATGTTACTTTGTGACTATGAAAATCTATTAAGGTTTGCCTTGTAGAAGATGATTGGTCACAAAACGTTATTAGTATGAACGATGACAAGAAACTTTGTACTATTTTTTATCAGTGAGAAATGTCTAGTTCTATCAACTGTTTATCATGTTTGCATACTAATAAAAATGAAATAAGCTAAAATAATGGACAGAGGCAATAAACACTAAGAACTAAATATAAAGAAAACATGATAAAATTCCAGAAATATCAGCTTCCTTTTGAAAGGCAGGCCAAGGACAAGTAGTAAAGTACAAAAGGATACAATTAGTTTTCCTAGGATACTCATTTTAAAGAGCAGTAAGTCAATTATTAAGGGCAAGAACTATGAATTTCCACAATTTTGCAATACTTCTCTGACACTGTTAAGCCTAGCGAACTGTTTCTTATCACTAAGAATTTGATAATTGGTTAAGACATATCAAATAAATGTCCTGGAGAATTCAAAAGTAAGCAGGTATGACAGTCTAATAAGAGTTTTATTTGCCATTTCTGAACACAGTAATATATTTGCTATCATGGTGACATATTTTGCTCTTAGGCATTTTAGACCTTTTCATTCTTACAAATTCCAAGAAACCTATTGAAAGCAGAAACATAATCTAACACACTGCTGTGTCTAGACTGCTTTATACAATAACTTGTGTATTCTCGGAACAAATTAAAATCAATATTTACTCTTACAGGACAATGATATTTCTCTTTTCTTGAAAATCAAACATTTTGATTATATATTAAATCATTAAAAATTATTTATATCCCTTGTTAGCCCACCAGCATTTTAGCCCAAGCGATGCTAGGGCTTCAACAAAAAGTCTTACCAGTTTAGCCCAAACACAGTTCAGACTGCAGGTTAAGTGCAGGGAGATCTGCTAATTAGAAGCCGCTAAATGTCCTTGCATGATAGGTTAAATGAAGTGAAATAAATCTTGGGAAAAGTTTACTGAGGAATATTGTACCCAGCAGTAAAGGAATCCCACTCACCCCCACTACACCTGAAGCTTTAGCTTTGTTAAGGCTCAAAATGGGCCATTTTAGAGCTACAGTATATCTGTAAAGAATACAGCTACAGTATATTTTTAATAGAAATTTATGATTTCAGTAATTAAAGTACATTGCAAAAATGGTCAGCATCACTATCCCTATACATTACACAAATAAAAATAGCTTTTTAAAATGTTTCCATTTTACATAGCCATATGAGGACTTGTTTTGTGCTGGACACATTGTATTTTTGATGGCATAATTTTAATTATCATGGCTTGTATTGGAAAATGGGAAAAAATGTGTTGTGCATATCTACCATGATTTTTTGGGTTTTATATTTACAGTGTTCCCTGTGCCCTACAAGTTAGTACTATTACACAGATACCAAATTTATATAGTTACTATAATGTTTTACATCTTAAAAAAAAATAAAAAATGTAAAACATTATCTTTGCATCATCATATTCTGCACAGCTGTGTAAGGACTCGCTTTTTGTGAGGAGAGCTGTAGTTTTTATTGGTACCATTTTGGGGTACATACAACTGGGGGTGGCAAAATGGTGTTCACCATGGCGTTTTAATATTTCAGACATTTTTGGACATGACAATACCTATTAGTTTTTTTTTATAGCTTATTTATTTTCATAGCAACTTATCATAGTCTCGCAATCTTTCCGATCAAAAGGCAGAGAGAGACCCTCCCTTTGTCTTACCCCATAAATACCATAGTCACTATTGGTGTTGGGTGTGGATATTCGAATAGCGAATTAGAATCGTGAATATCGCCTCTTCGAGAATTTGCGAATATTAAGAATATGGTGATATATATTCGTATTCGTGAATATTCTACTTATTTTTTTTTTCATCTGAAACTATGATCCCTCCCTGCTTCTTTCTTGTGGGCCAATGAGAAGGCTGCAATGTATTTGTCTGAGCTTAGCAACAATCCTAGCAACCAATAGGAAAGGTGCCTACCCCTTACTATATAAGAAACTCCCCAGCAGCCATTTTATGCAGTTTTTTGCAGTTCTGAGAGAGACAGCAGTGTCATTTCTGTGCTCTGTGCTTTACTGTGTCAAATTACATTAAATAGTTAGTATATATATATATATATATATATATATATATATACAGTACAGACAAAAAGTTTGGACACACCTTCTCAAGAAAAGAGTTTTCTTTATTTTCCTGAGTGTGAAAATTGTAGATACACACTAAAGGCATCAAAACTTTTTTTTTTTTTTAAAGGTTTAATAAGTGGGATTTCTTGCCTTATAAATGGGGTTGGGACTAGAGATGAGTGAACACCTGGATGTTCGGGTTCGAGAAGTTCGGCCGAACTTCCCAAAAATGTTCGGGTTCGGGATACGAACTCGACCTGAACTTTATCCCGAACCTGAACCCCATTAAAGTCAATGGGGACCCAAACTTTTAGGCTCTAAAATGGCTGTAAAATAGTCCAGGAATGGGTTAGAGGGCTGCAAAAGGCAGCAAAATGTAGGTAAATGCCCTGCAAACAAATGTGGATAGGGAAATGAATTAAAATAAAATAAAATAAATAAAAATTAACCAATATCAATTGGAGAGAGGTCCCATAGCAGAGAATCATGCGTTATATCACCCACCACTGGAGAAGGCCACTTTCAGTTATTTAGGCCCCAGCACCCAGACAGAGGAGAGAGGTCCCACAGCAAGGAATCATGCGTCATATCACCCACCACTGGAGAAGGCCACTTTCATTTATTTAGGCCCAGCACCCAGACAGAGGAGAGAGGTCCCACAGCAAGGAATAAGGCGTCATATCACCCACCACTGGAGAAGGCCACTTTAAGTTATTTAGGCCCAGCACCCAGACAGAGGAGAGAGGTCCCACAGCAAGGAATAAGGAGTCATATCACCCACCACTGGAGAAGGCCACTTCCAGATATTTAGGCCTCAGCACCAAGACAGAGAAGAGAGGTCCCACAGCAAGGAATAAGGCGTCATATCACCCACCACTGGAGAAGGCCACTTTCATTTATTTAGGCCAAAGCACCCAGACAGAGGAGAGAGGTCCCACAACAAGGAATAAGGCGTCATATCACCCACCACTGGAGAAGGACACTTTCAGTTATTTAGGCCCCAGCACCCAGACAGAGGAGGGAGGTCCCACAGCAAGGAATAAGGCGTCATATCACCCACCACTGGAGAAGGCCACTTTCAGTTATTTAGGCCCCAGCACCCAGACAGAGGAGAGAGGTCCCACAGCAAGGAATAAGGAGTCATATCACCCACCACTGGAGAAGGCCACTTTCATTTATTTAGGCCCAGCACCCAGACAGAGGATAGAGGTCCCACAGCAACGAATAAGGCTTAATATCACCCACCACTGGAGAAGGCCACTTCCAGATATTTAGGCCTCAGCACCAAGACAGAGAAGAGAGGTCCCACAGCAAGGAATAAGGTGTCATATCACCCACCACTGGAGAAGGCCACTTTCATTTATTTAGGCCAAAGCACCCAGACAGAGGAGAGAGGTCCCACAACAAGGAATAAGGCGTCATAACACCCACCACTGGAGAAGGCCACTTTCAGTTATTTAGGCCCCAGCACCCAGACAGAGGAGAGAGGTCCCACAGCAAGGAATCATGCGTCATATCACCCACCACTGGAGAAGGCCACTTTCATTTATTTAGGCCCAGCACCCAGACAGAGGAGAGAGGTCCCACAGCAAGGAATAAGGCGTCATATCACCCACCACTGGAGAAGGCCACTTCCAGATATTTAGGCCCCAGCACCCAGACAGAGGAGAGAGGTCCCACAGCAAGGAATAAGGCGTCATATCACCCACCACTGGAGAAGGCCACTTTAAGTTATTTAGGCCCAGCACCCAGACAGAGGAGAGAGGTCCCACAGCAAGGAATAAGGAGTCATATCAC
This sequence comes from Bufotes viridis, assembly GCA_033119425.1. NCBI lineage: Eukaryota > Metazoa > Chordata > Amphibia > Anura > Bufonidae > Bufotes > Bufotes viridis. The sequence continues at coordinate 270,199,972 of CM065589.1, forward strand.
CCACCACTGGAGAAGGCCACTTCCAGATATTTAGGCCTCAGCACCAAGACAGAGAAGAGAGGTCCCACAGCAAGGAATAAGGCGTCATATCACCCACCACTGGAGAAGGCCACTTTCATTTATTTAGGCCAAAGCACCCAGACAGAGGAGAGAGGTCCCACAACAAGGAATCATGCGTCATATCACCCACCACTGGAGAAGGCCACTTTCAGTTATTTAGGCCCCAGCACCCAGACAGAGGAGAGAGGTCCCACAGCAAGGAATAAGGCGTCATATCACCCACCACTGGAGAAGGCCACTTTCAGTTATTTAGGCCCCAGCACCCAGACAGAGGAGAGAGGTCCCACAGCAAGGAATAAGGCGTCATATCACCCACCACTGGAGAAGGCCACTTTCAGTTATTTAGGCCCAGCACCCAGACAGAGGAGAGAGGTCCCACAGCAAGGTATAAGGCGTCATATCACCCACCACTGGAGAAGGCCACTTTCAGTTATTTAGGCCCAGCACCCAGACAGAGGAGAGAGGTCCCACAGCAAGGAATAAGGCGTCATATTACCCACCACTGGAGAAGGCCACTTTCAGTTATTAGGCCCAGCACCCAGACAGAGGATAGAGGTCCCACAACAAGGAATAAGGCGTCATATCACCCACCACTGGAGAAGGCAACTTTCAGTTATTAAGGCCCCAGCACCCAGACAGAGGAGAGAGGTCCAACAACAAGGAATAAGGCGTCATATCACCCACCACTGGAGAAGGCCACTTTCAGTTATTTAGGCCCCGGCGCCCAGATTGAGGAGAGGTTCATTCAACTTTGGGTTGCACCGCAAGATCATGATAAAGTTAAAAAAATGAGGATTCAATAAAGAAGTGCCCCGGAGTACAAGAATACATGGTTGAGCGGGAGGCAGTTATAAATGTCTATTTTGCACAAGGGAGGGACAGTTCCTGTGGGATCCATGCCTGGTTCATTTTTATGAACGACAGCTTGTCCTCGTTGGCTTTGGACAGGCGGCTGTGTTTGTCAGTAATGACGCCCCCTGCCGTGCTGAATACACGTTCAGACAAAAAGCTGGCCGCCGGGCAGGCCAGCACCTCCAAGGCATAAAATGCAAACACTGGACACGTGGACAATTTGGAGACCCAGAAGTTGAATGGGACCGAACCATGAGTCAGTACGTGGAGAGGTGTCACACGTACTTTTCAACCATGTTAGTGAAATGCTTCCTCCTGCTAACACGTTCCGTATCAGGTGGTGGTGCAGTTAGCTGTGGCGTGGAGACAAAACTTTTCCACATTTCTGCCATGCTAACCCTGCCCCCAGAGGAGCTGTCCATGACACAGCTGCGTTAGCGACCTCTTGCTCCTCCTCTGCCTTCGCCTTGGGCTTCCACCTGTTCCCCTGTGACATTTGAGAATGCTCTCAGGAGCGCCTCTACCAGCGTGCGCTTGTACTCGCGCATCTTCCTATCACGCTCCAGTCCAGGAAGTAAGGTGGGCACATTGTCTTTGTACCGGGGATCCAGCAGGGTGGCAACCCAGTAGTCCGCACACGTTAAAATGTGGGCAACTCTGCTGTCGTTGCGCAGGCACTGCAGCATGTAGTCACTCATGTGTGCCAGGCTCCCCAGAGGTGAGGACAAGCTGTCTTCTGTGGGAGACGTATCGTCATCGTCCTCTGTATCCCCCCAGCCACGCACCAGTGATGGGCCTGAGCTGTGTCGGGTGCCACCCCGCTGTGAACCTGCTTCATCCTCATCCTCCTCCACCTCCTCCTCATCCTCCTCGTCCTCCAGTAGTGGGCCCTGGCTGGCAACATTTGTACCTGGCCTCTGCTGTTGCAAAAAAACTCCCTCTGAGCCACTTCTAACAGACTGTCCTGAAAGTGCTAAAAATGACCCCTCATCCTCCTTCTCCTCCTGGGCCACCTCCTCTTCCATCACCGCCCTAAGCATTTTCTCAAGGAGACATAGAAGTGGTATTGTAACGCTGATAACGGTGTCATCGCCACTGGCCATGTTAGTGGAGTACTCGAAACAGTGCAACAGGGCACACAGGTCTCGCATGGAGGCCCAATCATTGGTGGTGAAGTGGTGCTGTTCCGCAGTGCGACTGACGCGTGCGTGCTGCAGCTGAGACTCCACTATGGCCTGCTGCTGCTCGCACAGTCTCTCCAGCATGTGCAAGGTGGAGTTCCACCTGGTGGGCACGTCGCATATGAGGCGGTGAGCGGGAAGGCCGAAGTTACGCTGTAGCGCAGACAGGCGAGCAGTGGCAGGATGTGAACGCCGGAAGCGCTCACAGACGGCCCGCACTTTATGCAGCAGCTCTGACATGTCGGGGTAGTTGTGAATGAACTTCTGCACCACCAAATTCAGCACATGCGCCAGGCAAGGGATGTGCGTCCCAGAGCTGCGACGAGATTTCGCCCATTATTGCACACCACCGGCAGAAACCACTCGTCGGTCTGTTGTTCAATACCCCGCCACAACTCCTGCGCGGTGTGGGGCCTGTCCCCCAAACATATGAGTTTCAGAATGGCCTGCTGACGTTTACCCCGGGCTATGCTGAAGTTGGTGGTGAAGGTGTGTGGCTGACTGGATGAGCTGGTGGAAGCAGAGGAGGAGGAAGCCGAGTAGGAAGAGGAGGCTACAGGAGGCAAAGAATGATGCCCTGCGATCCTTGGCGGCGGAAGGAGGTACGCCAAGGAACTCTCCGTCTGGGGCCCAGCCGCCACTACATTTACCCAGTGTGCAGTTAGGGAGATATAGCGTCCCTGGCCGTGCTTACTGGTCCACGTATCTGTAGATAGGTGGACCTTGCCACAAATGGCGTTGCACCGTGCACACTTGATTTTATCGGATACTTGGTTGTGCAGTGAAGGCACGGCTGTCTTGGAGAAGTAGTGGCGGCTGGGAACAACATACTGTGGGACAACCATGGACATCAGCTGTTTGACGCTGTATATGTCCACCAGCCTGAATGACAGCATTTCAAAGGCCAGTAGTTTAGAAATGCGGGCATTCAGGCCCAGGGCTCGAGGGTGGCTACGTGGGAATATACGCTTTCTCTCCAAGGTTTGTGAGATGAAGAGCTGAACGCTGCCGTGTGACATGGTGGAGATGCTTGGTGACGCAGGTGGTGGTGTCGGTGGCATATCCTCTGTTTGGTGGGCGGCAGGTGCCAACGTTCCTCCCGAGGCTGAGGAAGAGGCCGAGGCAGCAGCAGAAGAGGGAGCCAGAGTGAGTTCCTTGCTTTTAAGGTGTTTACTCCACTGCAGTTCATGCTTTGCATGTAGATGCCTGGTCATGCAGGTTGTGCTAAGGTTCAGAACGTTAATGCCTCGCTTCCGGCTCTGATGGCACAGCGTGCAAACCACTCGGGTCTTGTCGTCAGCACATTGTTTAAAGAAGTGCCATGCCAGGGTACTCCTTGAAGCTGCCTTTGGGGTGCTCGGTCCCTGGTGGCGGTGGCCAGTAGCAGGTGAACTCTCTTGGCGGCAGCTGTTCTGCTTTTGCCCCCTGCTCCCTCTTTTGCTACGCTGTTGGCTCGGTCTCCACTGCCTCTTCCTCTGAACTATGAAAATCAGTGGCACGACCTTCATACCATGTGGGGTCTAGGACCTCATCGTCCCCTGCATCGTCTTCCACACAGTCTTCCTCCCCGACCTCCTGTTCGGTCTGCACACTGCAGAAAGACGCAGCAGTTGGCACCTGTGTTTCATCATCATCAGAGAAGTGCGGACTCCGATGAGGTGATATTCCCATGTCCTCATCATCAGGAAACATCAGTGGTTGTGCATCAGTGCATTCTATGTCTTCCACCACTGGGGAAGGGCTAGGTGGATTCCCATGGGAAACCCTGCCAGCAGAGTCTTCAAACAGCATAAGAGACTGCTGCATAACTTGAGACTCAGACAGTTTCCCTGATATGCATGGGGGTGATGTGGCAGACTGATGGGCTTGGTTTTCAGGCACCACCTGTGCGCTTTCTACAGAAGACTTGGTGGGAGATAATGTTGTGAACATCCACTGTCGGCCACCCAATTGACTAGCGCCTGTACCTGCTCAGGCCCACCAAATATCGCTGTAAATTCTGGCGGGTGCTGGAATCTGAGGTAGTTGGTTCACTAGGACGTGTGGCTGTGGCAGAATGGCCACGTCCTCTCCCAGCACCAGAGGATACACTAACACCACCACGACCGCGTCCGCGTCCCTTACTAGATGTTTTCCTCATTGTTACTGTTCACCAAGCACCACAATAAGAAAAAAAATATTTGGCCCAATGTATTGATTTCAAATTCAGGCCATTTTTTTTACAGGCACCTAACACTATCTGCCTATTTGTTTACGTAGCGTATTACACTAATCCAGGCACAGCAGTAACCACTGATTTAGGGGAATACCTCTTTTAGGGCTAGTATTTAGGCCCTGGATGAAAGGTATGCTTTTATGGACAGATTTACACTTGGAGATGCACAGTAGCGTGTGTAAAAATATGTAGGATTATGCCTTCAGCAATTGTATTTTAACAGTTTGTGTAATATACCCTTTAACGGACAGAAATACAATTGGAGATGCATGGTAGCATGTGAAGTTATTGAGGATGACCCTCTCAGCAGTTGTATATACACCTTGAGTGTAATATACCCTTTTACGGACAGATTAACACTTGGCCTGCAACAGCTGGAACACCAGATTCAGGGTATTGCTATTTTGGCAATGGAATTTCACCTCAGAACAGAATATACCCAGTTACAGACAGATTTAAACTAGGCTTGCAACTGCTGGAATACCAGATTCAGGGTATTGCTATTTTGGCAATTGAATTTTACCCCAGAACAAAATATATGTTTTGGCGGACACTATTATACTTTGCCAGCCAGTGCTGGGACACCAGATTCAGGGTATTGCTATTTTGGCAATCGAATTTCACCCCAGAACAAAATATACCCTTTTACGGACAGATTAACACTTGGCCTGCAACAGCTGGAACACCAGATTCAGGGTATTGCTATATTGGCAAGTGAATTTCACCCCGGAACAAAATATATGTTTTGGTGGACACAATTATACTTTGCCAGCCAGTGCTGGGACACCAGATTCAGGGTATTGCTATCTTGGTAAGTGAATATCACCCCAGAACAAAATATACCCTTTTACGGACAGATTAACACTTGGCCTGCAACAGCTGAAACATCAGATTCAGGGTATTGCTATATTGGCAAGTGAATTTCACCCCAGAACAAAATATATGTTTTAGCGGACACTATTATACCATGCCAGCCAGTGCTGGGACACCAGATTCAGGGTATTGCTATTTTGGCAATTGAATTTCACCCCAGAACAAAATATATGTTTTGGTGGACACTATTATACTTTGCCAGCCAGTGCTGGGACACCAGATTTAGGGGATTGATATTTTGGCAATTGAATTTCACCACAGAAAATAATCTATCCTTTGCCAAACAGCAGACAGTATAACACTTGGCTAGCCAAAGCTGGAACACCAGATTTAGGGGATTTGTGTTTTGGCAATTGTATTTAACCCCTTAATAAAATATAGAAATTGCTATCCTTAGTTTCTAGGGGTGACAATAAGCACAGCTAAGTCCCTGATGTAGGATATAGCAAAAAAAAAAAACTAGTATTGATGCATTGATCGACTTGGTGGCAGCTTGTACTGGTGCACCACAAGTCACAAAATTGCCGCTGATCACCCCAGAAAAAAGTGACAGAAAAACGCTCTGTGCAGCCTAAAAGCCAGTGAGCAATTAACTAGTAGAAGTTGAATCATTCACAGCTGTAGATCGATCAGTTCATTAGATGCTGTTGCTGGCTTTTCCCTGCCTAATCTCGCCCTCACAGAAGCTGCGTCCTCTCCCTGCACTAATCAGAGCAGTGTGACGTGTGGCGCTATGTGACTCCAGCTTAAATAGAGGCTGGGTCACATGCTGCACTTGGCCAATCACAGCCATGGCATTAGTAGGCATGGCTGTGATGGCTTCTTAGGGCAAGAAGTAAAATGCTAGCTGATTGGCTGCTGTGCAGCCCTTCAGAAAGCGGGAAGAAATCGCTGAACAACGGACGCGAACCCGAACTTTTTTGAAAATGTTCGGGTCCGGGTCCAGAACACTCCAAAATTTGGTACGAACCCGAACTATGCTCGAACTGTTCGCTCAACACTAGTTGGGACCATCAGTTGCGTTGTGGAGAAGTCAGGTGGATACACAGCTGATAGTCCTACTGAATAGACTGTTAGAATTTGTATTATGGCAAGAAAAAAGCAGCTATGTAAAGAAAAACGAGTGGCCATCATTACTTTAAGAAATGATGTTCAGTCAGTCTGAAAAATTGGGAAAACTTTGAAAGTGTCCCCATGTGCAGTCACAAAAACCATCAAGCACTACAAAGAAACTGGCTCACATGCGGACCGCCCCAGGAAAGGAAGACCAAGAGTCTCTTCTGCTGCAGAGGATAAGTTCATCCGAGTCACCAGCCTCAGAAATCGCAGGTTAACAGCAGCTCGGATTAGAGACCAGGTCAATGCCACACAGAGTTCTAGCAGCATACACATCTCTAGAACAACTGTTAAGAGGAGACTGTGTGAATCAGGCCTTCATGGTAGAATATATGCTAGGAAACCACTTCTAAGGACAGGCAACAAGCAGAAGAGACTTGTTTGGGCTAAATAACACAAGGAATGGACATTAGACCAGTGGAAATCTGTGCTTTGGTCTGATGAGTCCAAATTTGAGATCTTTGGTTCCAACCACCGTGTCTTTGTGCGACGCAGAAAAGGTGAACGGATGGACTCTACATGCCTGGTTCCCACCGTGAAGCATGGAGGAGGAAGTGTGATGGTGTTGGGGTGCTTTGCTGGTGACACTGTTGGGTATTTATTCAAAATTGAAGGCATACTGAACCAGCACAGCATCTTGCAGCGGCATGCTATTCCATCCAGGTTGCGTTTAGTTGGACCATCATTTATTTTTCAACAGGACAATTACCCCAAACACACCTCCAGGCTGTGTAAGGGCTATTTGACCATGAAAGAGAGTGATGGGGTGATGTGCCAGATGACCTGGCCTCCACAGTCACCAGACCTGAAACCAATCAAGATGGTTTGGGGTGAGCTGGACCGCAGAATGAAGGCAAAAGGGCAAACAAGTGCTAAGCATCTCTGGGAACTCCTTCAAGACTGTTGGAAGACCATTTCAGGTGACTACCTCTTGAAGCTCGCCAAGATTGTGCAAAGCACAAAAAGCAAAATGTGGCTACTTTGAAGAACCTAGAATATGACATATTTTCAGTTGTTTCACACTTTTTTGTTATGTATATAATTCTACATGTGTTAATTCATAGTTTTGATGCCTTCAGTGTGAATCTACAATTTTCATAGTAATGAAAATAAAGAAAACTCTTTGAATGAGAAGGTGTGTCTAAACTTTTGGTCTGTACTGTATATATATATATATATATATATACACACTGTGGTAAGGTGCAGGGTGCCGTCGTGGATGGCAGGTATGTGTCACCGAGGTTCATAGCCTCGGTGAGGTAAGAGCCCGTTTTTGTTGATGTCAGCAGCAGCTAGTGCTACTGACAGAGTTTAAATAGCATGGCTGCAAAGCCGATCCGGGCCGGCTCTTACCGGGAGCAGCTAAAGTGTAGGGTGGGTGGCTGCTCCCCACGACCCAGTCCTGGTTTTGGGCTGGGTTTAAAAGCTCAGCCAGCTCAGCAGCTGGAGGTGGTGATTATCCTGGAGCTGCTAACAGGGCTGAGGAGTTCTCTGTCCTGGAGGAAAGAACTCAGCAAGGAGGTGTTTTGTTCCTGGCTACCTGAAGCTGGATTCTCCTGCGGCTGGGCCGACAGCGTGGTGCGAACCTGCACCTACACCTCCCAGGTGACTGAACCTGTGTTGGCCTGTTTTTGTTTTGCCACGTTATTTCCGTTGTGTGTGAACTGTCACCAAAGAGACTGTTTTTCATTTATGGTGTGCAAGTGTGAATAAAACACTGTTTGTTGCACAATCTGGACTCCTTGTTTTGCCTCTAAACTGCACCCGCACCGCTGTCTACCAGAGCGACTCCCACATTTGGTGTCGGATGCGGGCATGCGCAGTGAGGCTGGCGTGAACGCCGAAGTTTTGTTTTTCTAAAGTGCATGGAATATATTAAGCCAGCAAAGCTGCAAGCAGGAGTTTCTGGCAACATGGAGGCTGCTGTGAAGGCTCTCATAGAGGCTAACGTGCAGCAGCGGGAGACCAACCAACTACTGCTACAACATGTGATGGCGGTTACAGGCGGCAGGAGCGTCCCACCACGTCCATGATGCCCGGAAGCGGTCCGTGCGGCGATCCCAAAAATGACCCCGCAGACGGCGTTGAGACGTACCTGGCGGTTTTGAGAAGGTCGCCGTGAGGGAAAAGCTACCCCGTGACCAGTGGGCCGAGGTGGTTGCTCCGTTCCTGGCATCCGGACCCCAGCAAGTTTTTTGATTTGGCAGACGACCAGGCTGCTGACTATTCCACGGTGAAGGGGAGATCCTGGCCAGACTGGGGGTAAACGTGTTGGTCGGGCTCAGCGGGTCCACCAGTGGGACTTCAAAGTGGCTGAACCCGCCAGGCCGCAGTACTATGAGTTGCTGCACAGGTTGCAAAAATGGCTGCAGCCTGAGGTTCTAAGTCCGACTGCTATGCTGGACCGGCTGCTGGCTGACATGTTTTGGAGGGCCTTGCCTTACCCCCTTCAACACTGGATTGGCCAGGTATCCCCCACCGATGCCCTTGAGATGGTCGACCTGGTGGAGCGATATGAGGCCACCAGAAACCTGCAGGGGGTTCTTTTGGGAGGGGCCAGTCAAACCCGGAAATCTCCACCCCAGTCCCGGCGGCCGGCCAAACCCGCCCGGGATGTACCTCTTGCAGATCCGTCCTCAGTGGTCTGTTGGCAGTGTCGAGAGCCTGGACACATAAGGGCCAACTGTCCACAGTGGGGGAACCCATGGAGACTAATTATGGGTACCGGGCTTCCATGTATGCCCGGAGACTGTGTGCGACCGGCATCCCGGGACAATAGACAATCGTCATCTGTGCCAGGTGCAAGTCGAGGATAACCTGGCAGTGGCGCTGTTGGACTCAGGGAGCCTGGTAACCCTGGTAAGTGCTGCCCTGGTACAGCCCACCCAGTATACGGGCCGGACAGTGGGTGTGGTGTGCATACACGGAGACTTAAAGGACTATCCCACCGCTGTAATGTCTCTGTCCACGGCGGTCGGCACCTGGACTTGTGAAGTGGCGATCTCCACAAAGCTGCCCTATGAACTAATAATTGGGAGAGACTTCCCTGGTTTTCCGTCACTGTGGCCTGAGATGAAAGTGACTAATAGCCCTGAGACAGGGTAACCCTAGCAGAGTGGCCTGATACCCCTGGAAGGCCAGAACCCTGGGAGCCCGAGTCTGAAGGGCCAGCGGTAGGGGTGACCACTGCTGCAGCGGTAGTGGGGAGACAACCCCACTGAGTGTAATGGTGGGAGACACGGAGGACTTGCCACCGGGACCTGAGTTGGCAGACCTCAATGTCTCCGGGGAAAATTTTGGGACCGCACAACACCGGGACCAAACCCTAACCAGGGCCTGGGAGAATGTGCTGGAAATTGATGGTAAACCCCAGAAACCAGGGGCTGAATTAATGTTCCCACGATTTATTGTTCTGCAGGATATGTTGTATCGGGTGAACCAAATCCGAGGTGAACCTGTTGAACAGTTGGTGGTGCCCACAGCGTATCGCAAGCTTGTCATGGAGCTTGCCCACCAACATGTTCTTGGGGGACACCTGGGGTGGCAGAAAACCCAGGACCGCATACTGCAGCGGTTTTATTGGCCCAGTGTGTTCAAGGAAGTAGAAAATTATTGTAAGTCCTGTCCAACCTGTCAGGTAACTAGCCCCCAGCCACATTTCCGTAGTCCTCTGGTACCTCTGCCAATTATTGAAGTACCGTTTGAGCGAATTGCTATGGATTTAATTGGGCCTGTACCAAAGTCTGCTAGGGGCCACCAACACATTCTGGTAGTTCTCGACTATGCCACTCGGTATCCGGAGGCGGTGCCTCTGCGACATACCTCAGCTAAGCTCATTGCCAAAGAGTTAATGGAGATGTTTTCCCGTGTGGGCCTGCCAAAAGAGGTTCTGACAGACCAAGGGACCCCTTTTATGTCCAAAGTAATGAAGGAACTGTGTAAATTGTTGCGTATAAAGCAGTTACGGACGTCCGTTTACCATCCGCAAACAGACGGTCTTGTTGAGAGGTTTAACCAAACTCTAAAAAATATGTTAAAAAGGGTGGTGTCTAGAGATGGGAAGGACTGGGACCTGCTTCTGCCCTATCTCATGTTCGCAGTGCGAGAGGTACCCCAGGCCTCTACTGGGTTCTCGCCCTTCGAACTGCTTTATGGCAGACACCCTCGGGGCCTGTTGGATATCGCCAAGGAAGCATGGGAACAACAGCCTGTCCCCCACAAAAGTGTCATTGAGTATGTCGCCCAGATGCAGGAACGGATGGAAAGGGTGTTGCCCTTGGTCCGGGAGCATATGGAGGCAGCGCAACAAGCCCAGAGTAGGGTGTACAACCGTCAGGCTCGGAGTGCGGGACTTCAATCCGGGAGATCGGGTTTTGGTTCTGGTACCCACCCTTGACAGCAAATTCCTAGCTAGGTGGCAGGGCCCCTATGAGGTGATCGAGAAGGTAGGGAAGTGAATTACAAGGTACACCAGCCAGGGCGGCGCAAGCCGGAGCAGGTGTACCACGTGAATTTACTTAAGCCGTGGAAAGATAGGGACGCAGCCGACGACCACAGCCCCCGGCCAGGGCTTCTAGGTGAAAAGGGTCCAGCCCCACAGTTCGAGGCCTGTGAAGCCGTAACCACGGTAAAAATTGCAGACAGCCTGTCTTCCAAACAAGTTCAGGAAGTCAGGGAGTTCCTCAGTCGGAACACGGATGTGTTCTCGGACCTCCCTGGCCGCACGTCTCTCATCCGACATGACATCGTCACTGAGCCTCAGGCCAAGGTCGGTTAAAACCATACCGGGTACCCGAGGCTCGGCGGCGGGCCATCGCGGAGGAAGTGCAGTTAATGTTGAAGCTCGATGTCATTGAGGAGTCGAAAAGTGAGTGGGCCAGTCCCATAGTCCTAATACCCAAGCCGGATGGGACGTTGCGGTTCTGCAACGACTTTCGCAAGTTAAATGAAGTATCCAAGTTTGACGCGTATCCCATGCCCCGAGTAGACGAGCTTGTTGAAAATTTAGGACAAGCCCGTTATTTTTCTGTGCTGGACCTCACTAAAGGGTACTGGCAGGTACCCTTAACGGAGGCAGCTAAGGAAAAACCGCGTTTGTTACCCACGCAGGGCCTGTATCACTACAAGGTGTTACCCTTTGGCCTGCATGGCGCCCCGCCACTTTCCAAAGGTTAATGGACATAGTGCTGCGACCACATCGTCGGTGCGCCTCGGCCTACTTAGATGATGTAGTCATCCACAGCACCGACTGGGAAAGCCATTTACCCAAGGTGCAGGCGGTAGTGGATGCCCTGAGGAAAGCTGGACTAACCGCCAATCCAAAAAAGTGTGCGATTGGGTTGGAAGAGACCAAATATCTGGGATATGTAATCGGGCGGGGAGTCATCAAACCTCAGGTAACTAAGGTAGAGGCCATTCGTAACTGGCCCCGACCGGTCACCACCAGGCAGGTAAAGTCGTTCCTGGGGATTGTAGGATACTACATGAGGTTTGTGCCCCACTTTGCCACAATAGCAGCGCCATTGACAGACCTGTTGAAGGGGCGAAAGTCTGGGAGGGTTAGCTGGAGTGAGAAGGCGGAGGAGGCTTTCGCCGCGTTGAAGTCGGCCCTGTGTGGGTCCCCGGTTTTGGTGACACCCGACTTCAACAAGGAGTTTGTCGTACAGACCGGCGCCTCGGAGGTAGGCCTCGGTGCGGTACTGTCGCAGGAGGTCAACGGGGAAGAACATCCCGTTGTCTTCCTGAGCCGTAAGCTCAGTCCCGCCGAGTCCAGATATAGTATAGTGGAGAGGGAGTGCCTGGCTATCAAGTGGGCACTCGAATCTCTCCGCTACTACCTGTTAGGGAGGAGGTTCCGTCTGGTGACCGACCATTCCCCCTCAAATGGATGAGTCAGGCCAAGGAGAGGAATGCTCGGGTCACCAGGTGGTTCCTATCCCTTCAAAATTTCAAGTTCTCCGTAGAACATAGGGCAGGTCGCTTGCAGGGAAATGCAGATGCCCTTTCCCGCGTCCACTGCCTCACATGTGTCCACCCCTCAGGGTTGAACAAAGGGGGGTGTGGTAAGGTGCAGGGTGCCGTCGTGGATGGCAGGTATGTGTCACCGAGGTTCATAGCCTCGGTGAGGTAAGAGCCCGTTTTGTTGATGTCAGCAGCAGCTAGTGCTACTGACAGAGTTTAAATAGCATGGCTGCAAAGCCGATCCGGGCCGGCTCTTACCGGGAGCAGCTAAAGTGTAGGGTGGGTGGCTGCTCCCCACGACCCAGTCCTGGTTTTGGGCTGGGTTTAAAAGCTCAGCCAGCTCAGCAGCTGGAGGTGGTGATTATCCTGGAGCTGCTAACAGGGCTGAGGAGTTCTCTGTCCTGGAGGAAAGAACTCAGCAAGGAGGTGTTTTGTTCCTGGCTACCTGAAGCTGGATTCTCCTGCGGCTGGGCCGACAGCGTGGTGCGAACCTGCACCTACACCTCCCAGGTGACTGAACCTGTGTTGGCCTGTTTTTGTTTTGCCACGTTATTTCCGTTGTGTGTGAACTGTCACCAAAGAGACTGTTTTTTCATTTATGGTGTGCAAGTGTGAATAAAACACTGTTTGTTGCACAATCTGGACTCCTTGTTTTGCCTCTAAACTGCACCCGCACCGCTGTCTACCAGAGCGACTCCCCACAACACACACACACACAGTGGATATTAAAAGTCTACACACCCCTATTAAAATGTCAGGTTTCTGTGCTGTAAAAAAGTGAGACAAAGATAAATCATTTCTGAACTTTTTCCACCTTTAATGTGACCTATAAGTTGTACCACTCAATTGAAAAACAAACTGAGATCTTTTTAGTGGAGGGAAGAAAACAAAAAAAATAATGTGGATGAATAAGTGTCAGAATAAAGCAATCACATTCAAAATCATGTTAAATAGGAGTCAACATACACCTGCCATCATTTACAGTGCCTCTGATTAACCCTAAATAAAGTTCAGCTACTCTAGTTGGTTTTTCCTGAAATTTTCTTGGTCAGAGGGATCTCATTGTTAAAGGTATCAGTCAGGAGAAGGGTACAAAAGAATTTCCAAGGCATTAGATATACCATGGAACACAGTGAAGACAGTCATCATCAAGTGGAGAAAATATGGCACAACAGTGACATTACTAAGAACTGGACGCCCCTCCAAAATTGATGAAAAGATGAGAAGAAAACTGGTCTGGGAGGCTACCAAGAGGCCTACAGCAACATTAAAGGAGCTGCAGGAATATCTGGCAAGTTCTGGCTGTGTGTTACATGTGACAATAATATCCCGTATTCTTCATATGTCTGGGCTATGGGGTAGAGTGACAAGATGAAAGCCTTTTCTTACAAAGAAAAACATCCAATCCAAAACACATCTGAAGTCTCCCAAAAGAATGTGGGAAAAGGTGTTATGGTCTGATGAAACCAATGTTGAACTTTTTGGCCATAATATCAAAAGATATGTTTGGCACAAAAACAACTCTGCACATCACCAAAAGAACACTATACGCACAGTGAAGCATGGTGGTGGCAGCATCATGTTTTGGGGCTGTTTTTCTTCAGCTGAAACTGGGGCCTCAGTTAAGATAGAGGGAATTATGAACAGTTCCAAATACCAGTCAATATTGGCACAAAACCTTCAGGCTTCTGCTAGAAAGCTGAACATGAAGAGGAACTTCATCTTTCAGCATGTCACAGACCCAAAGCATACATCTAAATCAACAAAGGAATAGTTTCACCAGAAGAATATTAAAGTTTTGGAATGGCCCAGCCAGAGCCCAGACCTGAATCCAATTTAAAATCTGTGGGGTAATCTGAAGAGGGCTGTGCACAGGAGATGCCCTCGCAATCTGACAGATTTGGAGTATTTTTGCAAAGAAGAGTAGGCAAATCTTGCCAAGTCAAAGTGTGCCATGCTGATAGACTCACACCCAAAAATACCTCATGCTGTAATAAAATCAAAAGGTGCTTGAACAAAGCATTAGTTTAAGGGTGTGCACACTTATGCAACCATATTATTTTATTTATATATTTTTTCTTCCCTCTACCTAAAAGATTTCAGTTTCTTTTTCAATTGAGTTGAACAGTTTATAGGTAACATTAAAGGTGGAAAAAGTTCTGAAATGATTTATCTTTCTTGTCTAATTTTTTTTACAGCACAGAAACCTGACATTTTAACAGGGGTGTGTAGACTTTTTATATCCACTGTATATAATACAGATAGTTACTTTGAGATAGTCAGTGTAGGTTACATCATGATATAGTGTAGCTGAAAATTGGATTTTGTAAAAAAACATAAAAAATGTATTTCGGTTAAAGAAATGTCCTTGCAGGTATCTGCTTTTGAGGTTCTGCAGCAGCCATAGTTGTGTTAGGAGGCTCGCCCAGCCTCAACTTCTCACTCCCTGGCTGACAGCTTTCCCTCGTTCGGACCGACGGAGACGCGGCCCACATCCTTGGCGTTCATGCCGGTGTGTTGTGCGCCATATAGTGAGCTGTATTCTAAAGTGAACAACAGGTGAGGGTTATTTGATACTAGCACACGAGGTGCAATCATGAATGTCGAAATTGGGGCGTGTTGATGCAAGTGCGTTCCACCTATCACAGTAATGTGGGTTCCATAAATATTTCTGTGTGTCTCAGACCGGCATCACCCGCGTCAGGGGTCCATGCTGGCGGTGCATTGACGGGCGTCTTGTTTTGCTATTCCTTACTGGTTGGTACAATAATTGGCTTACACTTCTTTTGTATAAGATTGCGAATAATAACTGTTTGGTACATTACTTGTACTTATACATTATACTTACCAATATTGATACATATCCTATTATAATATGGTGCACTTGCCATGAAATATTGATTAAGATAGACCTGTGCGTTCTCTCTGCACCGCCAGCATAGGATGTAATTTTAATTGATTTTAATTTTGTGTCCTGAGTTATGTCAATCATGTCTTTCTACATATTTGTTAATAAACTATGATGTTTTTCTGTATACATTGTGGATTGATGTCTATTTTTATAGTATGACCCATGCAATTATATTGGTTCTTGCTGTGTTTGGATGTGTGGGTCACGTGAAATTGTGGGACAATATATCGGTTACTGACAGCTTTCCCTGCCTGTCCCTATTCTACACAACTCTTTTTCTTTCTAATTCTAACCTTTCCCATCTATGTCTCTGGCAGTAAAATAGAAGCTTAATTGTGACTTTTGACTGTCCCTAAGATAATTTTTCTGGAAGACACGGCTACAACCATCCACCTTAATTAACAGCCCAACAAAGAATGACATTCTGATCACCCTGTCTTTTGGCATGTGAGCCAATCAAGGCAAGCCTCCCAACCAAATCTTCCTCTCACTTTCTCTCATGGCCAAGTAAGCATCCTTCTTCTTCCTCCCTAGTGCTTTTTCCCACTGCATGCAATTTTACTGGATTCATCCGAGACAAACCTGAAAAGTTAAATACATAGGATGGAAGAGACTTCTACCTGGGAATAAAAGAGGTTCTCTGGAACCAACATATTGAGGAACTATCCATAGGATAGGTCATCAATATCTAATTGATGGTGGATTGACACACGGTACTCTCACTGATTTGCTATTAGTGGCAGCCACTGGCATCAGAGACAGGACAGTGGAGAGAGCCAGAGCAGAAAACTATGTGTACTGAATAGTGGTTGTGCCATTGTACTGCAGCTCAATTTCCACTGAAGATATGTCATCAATATTTACAGGCTCGAAAAACCCTTTAACCCTTTCCCGACATCCGCCATACATGTACGGTGAATGTCGGGTCTTTAAAGATGCTGCCCACTCAAGAGCGGGTGGCCATAGCCACCAGGTGCTTGCTGTTTCATACAACAAGTGGCAGCACTGAACTAGGATTTAGTGATTTCTGTACAGAATAGTGGAACAACTTCCATTATTCTGTACAAGTTGCAATCTGATGATTGCAAGTTGTGGTCTTCTTGGGGATTTAACAAAAAGTAAAAAAAAAAAAAAAAACACCCCCCCTTCCTTTTAACTGTCCACTGTTCCTGCTTTGATAACGTCCTGAGGAAGTCTATTCCTATTTTCAAAAGTTTTTTTGCAGTATTAAACGCAAGAAAAACTAAACATATGTAGCATCACTTGATTCGTACTAACCTGGAGAATAAAGAGCACAAGTAAGTTTACTGCATAGAAGACGCCGTAAAAAGAAAAAAAAAAAAAAAAAACACATGGCAGACTTGTGTTTTTATTTCCATCCCACCCAATTTGAAATGTATTTACCACTTCCCACTAGATTCTATGAAATATTAGATGTGGCATTGGAAACTACAACTTGTTCTGCAAAAAACAAGCCCTCGTACAGCTAAGTAAACAACAAAATATACGGAAACGGAAAATCGCTGCGTCTTAAAGGAGTTGTCCAGTCTTGTTTAAGTGATGACCTATCCTTAGGATAGGCTATCCCTGGCTGATCTGCGGGGCTCTGTCTAGCTCGATCATCGGAAGCAGACACCAGAACTATACTGTACCATCGACATTGTAGTAGCCAGCCCTTGTCACTGCAGCGCTGCTCCCACTTCAATGTTGACAGTGCTCTGTAGCTCCAGCACCAATTTCTGACAACAAAGCTATACAAAGCAGCTGATTGGTAGGGATGTGTGGTGTCAAACCCCTGCCGATCAGCTAGTGATGGACTATGATGAGGATAGGCCTTCACTTAAAAAAGGTTGGACAACCCCTTTGACCTGGATCACTATGTTTGACATGTACTATATGATATTTGCTCCTGTTCCTAATGCTATCTCACCTGTTATTCTGTATTATATGTTTTGATTTGTTGCTCATTATTAAGTTTTGTATTGTTTGTTGTTCTTATCTGATTCCTTTTGTTATGCTGAATTTTTAATAAAAAACTGTTATGGACAAAACCATATGTCACAATGTATTTCCTCTTATACGTACAGTATTTCAGCTACGGGAATATGATCTAGGAACGTATGATTAATATCATAAGTGAACAGAAGATGGCAGCAACTGCACATATTCAAGAAAGAATGAGCTACTAAACCTGCTATTTCAGCAAATGACAATTCCCTGTCTGTGTTACGTGGAGATCACTTAGATGAATAGATTTATACATATATAATCTATATTTATCTGTTTAACTATTTAACTATCCATCTAACTAGCTATCATCTATCTAACTAGCTATCATCTATCTAACTAGCTATCATCTATCTATCTATTTCTCGCTGTATCCATCTATTTCTCGCTGTATCCATCTATTTCTCGCTGTATCCATCTATTTCTCGCTGTATTTATCTATTTCTCGCTGTATCCATCTATCTATCCATGCATCCATCCGCTGGTCTTTTAAAATGCATCTTTTTCATATATTGTTAAAACACCACAAAATCAGACTGTCTGAAAGAGTTTTAAAGGATATGTACACCTTTGGGGGCATTTTTTTTATTATTATTGCATTTTGCATTTATTATATTAATGTTATTTTAACCTAAAAATCATTTTTTCAATTGGTCTTAACAATATGAAATCCTTTTTTTCTCTACAGAGCTGACATGCTCTACTAGCTGCCTGTGGATTTTTTGTCATTTCCGTCATCTCGGGAGCAGACGGACTTCATATCTCTGCTCTCTGACATTATAAACACTCATTAAAATTCAATCCTTAACTTACTGATAAGAAAGTGGCATAAATAAGTATTTAAGAGTAGAGATGAGTGAATCAAAGCTGACAAAGTGGAATTCGTTTAGAATTTCAGGAAAAATTTGATTCGCAACGAATTTCCTCACGCTTCATGGTAACAAATCGCAATTTTCATAAAATGGCGGCTACATTTGTGGGGACTGAGGACATGGGGCAAGGAACTCTGGGAAGGCGGCATCACCCAGATTGACATGCCTGCATGCAGCCAATCAGCAGCCAGCCAGCCCTGTGAAGTCACAGCCCTATAAATGCGGAGGCCATCTTACAGTCAGACATTTTCCAGCATTCAGAGTGCAGGGACAGATGTGTGAAGGCGCTAGGGACAGCAAGTGGAAAAATGATTGTGGAAAAAAAGACAGAAAAAACTATTTGTAAATGCAGGGAAAGAATAGGGAGTAATCATTTCACAGCAAGTGTTGATCGGACCGAACACCAGGTTCGGCTTGAGCATCTCGATGGTCGGCACATGGCGGTATTCGGCCGAACACCACATGTGCTCTAGAGCAATGCTCAATTCTCCTCCCCGCATGCTTCTTGGCTGCTACGCAGCTTATAAACGTTCAGGTGAGTACTGCCCTCACTCTAATGCCGTAGCCATGTTGGTTACTGGCATTACAGCGATTGGCTGTCCGGAACGCATCATTGGGTCCTATATACCTCTCCTGTATAAAAGTTTCCTCATCCCAAATACGTGGAACATTCCCTGTAATGTTGGTCTTGCACCCCTGACTAGCCTATCTGCCCCATAGGCTGATTTTAATCAGAGTAAGTATAAAGCTGTAGCCTGCTCTCATTGTATTCATTGGAAGCCATTTGGCACCAGGAGCGTATAGAGTGGGCTCAGCATGCATGTTGGTACCTACATCCCTGGATTTAATGGAGGCCTTTATAGCACCAAAAATGGTAAAAAGCAGAGTGGACCCAGCATGCATGTGGAACCTGCACTCCCTGAATTTTATGGTGGCCATTATTGCACATTACATGTAATATTTAGTGTTAGGTTCCCGTTTGATAGAGATCGCCTTGACGTTTGGCAAACGTGCCCAAATAATTTTGCACAAAATGTATTTGCCAAGAATCTCTAATTTGCTAAATAAGTGTAGTATTAGCATCAGAATGTTTTCTATAATTATGGCATTATTGTACTTTATTTGTGACTGCAGAGTTCTGTTGCATTGTCCTTTTTTTTCTTTTTCTTTTTTATTAGCCACTGGTGACAGCATTGACATTATCTGCGGGATATCCCCTGTGTGACGTTTCCACATCCCAAATACCTTTTTACATTTTTTTTGCGCATACATTTTAAAACCCTACACTACTGTATGTGTGACATACTTTCAAGCACATATAACATTTAATATGAAGAAGGCGAGCAGTAAGGGATGGGGTAGAGGCTGTGATGCTGATGGTGCACAGCAGCAGATCCTCACCCCTAATGTTTTAGATGGTCAGATCCTCAGCAGGCCCTTGCCCATAATTTTGTCAATGGTCAGCTCAGCAGCAGGCTCTCAACCATAATTTTGTCAATGGTCAGCTCAGCAGCAGGTCCTCGTCCCTAATGTTGCAGTTATTTTCTGTTGAAAACGTATAGGGGCCTATTTCAGTCCAACAAGAAATATATATTCTCAGGTCACTTCTGCAGTTATTTCTGGTGAAAGCATAGAGAGGCGTATTTCAGTAAAAAAAATTAAATACATACGCACTGCACTGTTGCAGTCATTTCTGGTGAAAGTGTATAGTGGGATGAACTGCCTGAACAATACGATTAAAATCAAGTTTATTAAGTCACTATAAAACGTGTGTCAAATTGCCCACTACTTAATATCAGGCTAAAGTATGGGGCAGTGGCTGACCAAGCAACATATATATGGTGTAGCCAAACTCCTCCACACCAGCAGAAGATAGTGTATCCACCTGGGGTAATGTGATACAATGTATTAGCCCTCAGATATTATGAGCTGCCACTGGCTCACATCGAAGTTACACAGGTTAGTATTCCTATCCGCTTACATAATCAAGAAATCGTTGATGGCCTTTCTCTATTCGTATAGTTGGTTCAACATATGGAGGGTGAAATTCCAACAGGAAAAGGAGTGGCTGAAGTGCATGCAATTTTTTAGGCCATTTTTAGGATGTCTTGCAGATGGGTGGAAGACTTCAGGAACTGCTTGACAACCAGATTGAGCATGTGTGCCATGCAGGGCGCATGGATCAACCTTCCTTGACGCAGCCCTGACACCATTTTCTTCAAATTATCGATCAGCATGGTTCCGATTTTGAGTTGTCGCTGAGGAAGCTTGGATTCAATTTCTTGATGCATCACATAGAGCAGTTCCTCCCCTGTGTGACTCTGTTCGCCAAGGCAAACGAGGTACAGAACAGTGTGACACCGCCAAGCCCTTCACATGTGGTATACTGGAGGGGTACTGTGACTTTTCCCTGCAGTGGCTAAGGACATAGTGGAGGATGAGGAGGCAGAGACGGACATTGTCGCAGGACCAACGGTTTGATAACGTGGAGTCAGAAGCGGCATGACCTGTCCAAGTAGCTGGTGTAGCTGTGCAGGAACCACATTCACCCAGTGGGAAGTAAAGGACATGTATTGTCCCTGACTGTAGTTACAGCTCCTCATGTCGGCGCTGCCATGTACTTTGGCAGACACCAACAGGCTCAAGGACTGGGCCGCCTTCTGCTCTACATGTGTGTGCAGGGCTGGTACTGCCTTTATCCAAAGAAATTACGGCTTGGGACTCTCCACCTCGGTACAAGCATTCAGTTCTCTGAAAGGTGCAGAGTCCACCACTTGGAAAGGGAGGGACTGAAGCACTAGCAACTTGGACAGAACCACGTTCAGCTTTTGCACCGTTGGATGTGTGCACACATACTGTTGTCTCTTGGCAATCTCATCGGTGATCGATTGCTGACGGAATGACTGACGAGGAGTAGGAGCATCTGGACCAGCAGAAGATGGGATTGACAGACAGCTCCCTTCGGCTGAGGTGGTGGAGCCTTGACTAGCTGAAACTGGGTGCGTGCCACTGGGTGAAGTAGCGGTAGCTGCAGCAGGCTGGACAATCACATCGGAGCCATGGTTCTCCCAGGCCACTTTATGGTGACGTTGCATATATTGACTCAGTGCCGTGTTGCCAACATTTGCACCCTGGCCATGCTTCACCTTCTGCCCACATATTCTACATATGGCAATGTTGACCTCCTCTGGCGGCTTCAGAAAAAACTGCCACACCGCCAAGTACCTGATTTTCCCCCCAACACTACTCACTGGCTGACTGCTACCGCCGCTGCTTCCGTGAACCTGTGCACTACTCCTTTCTGGGCAAGTAGGGTGATGCAAAGCTGTATCACTGTGGGGAGTGGGGGAAACACCGTGCAATGTCCATGGCTGCCAAGCCGGAAAGCAGGGAATAGGGAGCAGGTCGCCTCCTGAAGCATCCCTTATACTCGCCCTGGTCTCCTAACACTATGAGCCAACCCAGAAGGTAGGAGTGCCCATACTACTGGAACCTAAGAGCCCTGGCATCCATGTATTGCCCTAGGATGGTGAGAGGGCAGAGACCACCCGCTCATCCAGGACAACGGATGAGCAGGCGTCTCCAGAGGCCCCACAGCAGCCGGGAACCAGACAGTGTACGCCCGCATGACAGGTAAGCAACAGAGCAAACCACATCCACAAAGCCCACACTTACCTGCCTCACTGGAGAAGCCGAACCAGCACCAGGACCACCTGGACCCCCATGCGGACACCAGATGCATGGGGGAGATCCCGGCAGGCCAGCACATCATCTGATTTAAGCTATAACCCTCCGGGTTAGCAAGCCCCTTCCAAAGCACTCAGAGAAACACATATGTCCACACAAACCCACACCAAAACGTACACCAGGTGGGGGAAGGGCAAACAGATGCACACAGGAGGGAAAACCATATACAACAAGCAATATGATCAATCAATATAACAAATTAGGGTGGCTTACACAGACAATACAGGGGAAACAACCAGCAACCTCCAGCACGTGCTCACGCCATGGCTGGAGACAAACAAACTGACCTCAGGCTCCAACACACCAACATATAAGGAGGCCTGAGGTCACACCCACCAAACCCAGCAGACACACATTAACCCTGTGTACACCGCACCCAGGAAAAGTGCACACAAACGGGAAAACAAACACGCATGCTGAACCTTGGTGCCAGCAGCAACCACACGTGAGGCTACAACAGAATAGCACTCACATGCGGCAAACCACGCTGCTGGCAACTGCATGCAACACAGAGTCACAACAGAACAACCGATCGTGACAAGCTGGTGGTCTACCCCATGCCCGTTTGGCTCCTAACCTCTCACTGCTAGTATATAAAATGAGGATGCTCGGACTGGGAGAAAATGTCTGTATGTGGGTAAGTAACTGGCTGAGTGACAGAAAACAGAGGGTGGTTATTAACGGTACATACTCAGATTGGGTCACTGTAACTAGTGGGGTACCTCAGGGGTCAGTATTGGGCCCTATTCTCTTCAATATATTTATTAATGATCTTGTAGAAGGCCTGCACAGTAAAATATCTATTTTTGCAGATGACACTAAACTGTGTAAAGTAATTAACACTGAAGAGGACAGTTTTCTGCTACAGAGGGATCTGGATAGATTGGAGGCTTGGGCAGAAAAATGGCAGATGAGGTTTAACACTGACAAATGTAAAGTTATGCACATGGGAAGGAATAATGCAAGTCACCCGTACATATTAAATGGTAAAACACTCGGTAACACTGACATGGAAAAGGATCTAGGAATTTTAATAAACAGCAAATTAAGCTGCAAAAACCAGTGTCAGGCAGCTACTGCCAAGGCCAATAAGATAATGGGTTGCATCAAAAGGGGCATAGATGCCCGTGATGAGAACATAGTCCTACCCCTTTACAAATCACTAGTCAGACCACACATGGAGTACAGTGTACAGTTCTGGGCTCCTGTTAACAAGACAGACATAGCAGAGCTGGAGAGGGTTCAGAGGAGGGCAACTAAAGTAATAACTGGAATGAGGGATCTACAGTACCCTGAAAGGTTATCAAAATTAGGGTTATTCACTTTAGAAAAAAGACGACTGAGGGGAGATCTAATAACTATGTATAAATATATCAGGGGTCAGTACAGAGATCTGTCCCATCATCTATTTATCCCCAGGACTGTGACTGTGACAAGGGGACATCCTCTGCGTCTGGAGGAAAGAAGGTTTGTACACAAACATAGAAAAGGATTCTTCACTGTAAGAGCAGTGAGACTATGGAACTCTCTGCCTGAGGAGGTGGTGATGGTAAGTACAATAAAGGAATTCAAGAGGGGACTGGATTTATTTCTGGAGTGTAATAATATTACAGGCTACAGCTACTAGAGAGGGGTCGTTGATCCAGGGAGTTATTCTGATTGCCTGATTGGAGTCGGGAAGGAATTTTTTTCCCCTTAAGTGATAAAAATTGGCTTCTGCCTCACAGGGGTTTTTTGCCTTCCTCTGGATCAACTTGTAGGAAACAGGCCGAACTGGATGGACAAATGTCTTTTTTCGGTCTTATATACTATGTTACTATGTTACTATGTTACCCTGCTGACTCCTAGCCACGCTTTTGACTTGCTGGCTCAGCCGCTGTCTGATGGGCAAGCTGCCACCCTGTTCTCCTGATGATGAAGCCCCTTCTTCAACCGGCTCCTAAGTGCGATCGGCTTTATCATCAACAAGTAGTGTCTGCACATCACTGATGTCCCCCTCAACAGCCTCTAGGCCAGAAGCCTGACCACTCACAACACAAGCTCCCGTGCCACTCTCCTCATCACTACTTGTCCGCCTAGCGGAGGAGGTGGCGGATGTCTCCTCCACATCTTGGCTGGGCATTAGCTGCTGACTGTTGTAGCTGTTTTTCGCTGAAAAGTGAAACTGAGCCCACTGCATGTAGTACTTCTCGCAGTGAGGGAACAGAAAAGGCCAGAGGCAGGTTGAGGACAGGTGGGGGCACAGGGCAGACCCTTTCCCTTTATTTCTTTTGATTTGTTTGACTTGTCTTGAAGGAGTGGTACCTTCAGGTGTGAATGCTCTCCTACTCTGGGAGTAGCATTCATGTGCACTTTTGCCCCACCTATCTAAGAGACGTTCTTGATTAAGGTGGTACATATAGGTGTGTGTGCCCCTCCTCTCATTGGTTGCTGATGCACATAGAGGTAACTAGGAGTAACACACTATATGTGCAGGGTCTGCGCTCCTAAACATAAATGCGTAACGGCATAGGTAGGTTTAGTATAGGAACTGCCTGAACTGAGATCACCGTGGCGCTGGATTGGTGGGCACAGATGTGTTTTGATCAAAATGTATTAGCAAAGAGTCTCATATTTTATCATTAGAGTGAGTGCTTAGTCCATGTGTTATGTTTGCATCTATTACTATAGTGCATTATTTTCTGTGACACTATACGCTTTTACCAGAAATAACTGCAACAGTGCAGTGCGTGTATATATTTTTCTTTTTTTTACTGAAATACGCCTCTCTATGCTTTCACTAGAAATAACTGAGAAGTGACCTGAGAATATATGTTTCTTGTTGGACTGAAATAGGCAAGTATACGGTTTCAAATTACTATACATAGAGCATTTGAATAAAGGACTAGATAATTAGATAAACTGCCTGAACAATACGCTTAAAATCAATTTTATTAAGTCACTCTAAAACAGGTGGCAAATTGCCCACTACTTAATATCAGGCTTAAGTATGGGTCAGCGGCTCACCAAGCAACATATATATGGTGTAGCCAAACTCCTCCACACCAGCAGAATATAGTGTATCCACCTGGGGTAATATGATACAATGTATTAGCCCTCAGATATTATGGAACACTATCAGTTACTATAAGCTACTGAGTAACGTTTCACCCAGCAGCTAGGCACCACACTGTATGATCTGCACAGTGTAACCTAGCAACAGATAACCGCCTAGGTGAGGACCCAGAACAAAATGGGTAAAGTGCCTTAAAGATTATGCACTTAACAATCACCCATGTAGCCCCCCAAAATAATTTATACGGTCATCAAATGAGTCTCTATCCCTGTCTAATGTTCATTTATTGTGGCTGCGGCTCAACGCGTTTCTATGTCACATACTCAGTGACATGTCATCAGGAGCCTAGTGGTGCTAGTAGTAATCTGAAACGCCAAATCTACTGGGCATAGCTCTACTAACAACAATTGCAGCAGGGAGAACGATGCATGCCGAGGTTGGCGCACGTTCAGCGGAAGACATGAGACCTCCGGCTCTGGTATGGCCGCAGCGCAGCCGCCGTGAGCCGCTCTGATATCGACAATGCCATGCCCCCCTCCCCTCCTGGGCAGAGCTACCGGCAGCAGAGATGCGCTGTGAAGGATGGTGAGTCCTTCAGCTGCTCGCTGTCTATTTTCACAATGCTTGATGCTGCAGGGGGCATAAGAATTTTTTTTTATTGGCATCACATAGCTAAACCATGAGGGGTAATATCAGAGGTATATACCACTATATAAGGAACCATAAAAGGTGATTGGCACTAAGGAACTATGCTACATGATGCACAGATAATGTACATATATTGATGTAAAAGACAGTGTAGATGTTGTAAGAGGGTGCAAGGTGTTGTTTTTGATAGCAGGTACGTGTCACCGAGGTTGCTGGCCTCGGTGAGGTAAGAGCCGGGGTTTTTGGTCTGCAGCAGCTAGTGCTGCTCTGTTAAATAGCATGGCTGCAAAGCCGATCCGGGCCGGCTCTTACTGGGAGCAGCTAAAGAGTAGGGTGGGTGGCTGCTCCCCACGGTCCAGTCCATGTTTTGGGGCTGGGTATAAAACGCAGCCAGCAGCTGTGTCTGTGTGTGTGTGATTATCCTGGAGCCTGCAAACAGGGCTGAGGAATTCTCTGTCCTGGAGGAAGGAGCTCAGCAAGGTGGTGTTGCCCTGCGACCTGAAGGTGGAATCGCCTGTGGCTGAGCCTTCTGCTAGGTGTGAACCCGCACCTAAACCACCCAAGGTGACTGGACCGTGTGTTGGCCTGTTTTTGGTTTTTCCACATGATTTCTGTTGTGTATGAACTGTCACCAAGAGACTGTTTTCTTTTCTGGTGTGCAAGTGTGAATAAAACACTGTTTGATGCACAATCTGGACTCCTTGTTTTGCCTCTAAACTGCACCCGCACCGCTGTCTACCAGAGCGACTCCCCACATTTGGTGGAGGATGCGGGCATGCGCAGTGAGGCTGGCGTGAACGCCGAACTTTGTTTTTGCTGGGCAAAAGTGAATGTCCTATATTAAGCCGGCAAAGTTGCAGCCTGTGATCCCCGACAAAATGGAGGCGGCTGTGAAAGCCCTCATAGAGGCTAACGTGCAGCAGCGGGAGACCAACCAGCTACTGCTACAGCACGTGATGGCGTTGCAAGCAGCAGGAGCGTCCCACCGCGCCCACGATGCCCGGAAAGCTGTCCGTACCGCGATCCCTAAGATGACCCCTCGGATGATGTTGAGACCTATCTGGCGGTGTTCGAGAAGGTGGCCGTGAGGGAGAAATTACCCCGAGAACAGTGGGCAGAGGTCATCGCTCCGTTCCTGGCGTCTGGACCCCAGCAAGTATTTTTGACCTCCCAGGTGACCAAGCAGCTGACTACCCGACTGTGAAAGGTGAGATCCTGGCAAGACTGGGGGTGAATGTTTTGGTCCGGGCCCAGCGGGTGCATCAGTGGGAGTTTAACCCGGCTGAACCCGCCCGGCCACAATACTATGACTTGCTACAACGGTTGCAAAAATGGCTGCAGCCAGACATACTGACTCCCACTGCTATGCTCGACCGTCTGTTAGCCGATGTCTTCTGGAGGGCTTTGCCTTACCCTCTCCAGCACTGGATCGGCCAGGTATCGCCCACCAATGCCCTGGAGATGGTCGACCTGGTGGAGCGGTACGAGGCCACCAGAAACCTGCAGGGGAGTCTTGCTGGGAAGGGGTCAGTTAAACCCCGGAGGCCTCTGCCCCAGTTCCAACGTCCGGCGACAGAGCGGCCTGCACGGAATATACCCCCTGCGAGCCCGCCTCCCGTGGTATGCTGGAGGTGTCAGGAGCCAGGCCACATCAGGGCCGACTGTCCGCGTCGGGATGAGCTGATGGAGGTGAACTACGGGGTCGCCACTCCTTGTATGCACGGAAGCTGTGCGCAACTGGCACCCGTGAGGTACAAGACCATAACCACCTGTGTCAGGTAGAGGTGGGAGATTCGCTGGCGGTGGCTCTGCTGGACTCCGGGAGTTTAGTCTCCCTGGTAAGGGCTGCCCTGGTACGGCCTGCGGAGTATACTGGCCGTAAAGTCGGGGTCCTGTGCATCCACGGAGACCTGAAAGACTATCCCACTGCACTAGTGACTTTGTCCACAGCGGCTGGTAGGTGGACCCACGAGGTGGCTGTCGCTACTACACTCCCACACGAACTAATACTTGGGAGGGACTTCCCGGTTTTCCGGCGCTGTGGCCGGCAATAAAGGTATCTGAGGGACCCGAGACAGGGGTGACCCTAGCAGAGTGGCCTGATACCGCTGGAAGGCCAGAACCCTGGGAGCCCGAGTCTGAAGGGCCGGCGGTAGGGGTGACCACTGCTCCGGCGGTAGAGGGGGAAACAACCCCACTGAGTGTAATGGTGGGAGACACGGAGGACTTGCCACCGGGACCTGAGTTGGCAGACCTCAATGTCTCCGGGGAAAATTTTGGGACCGCACAACACCGGGACCAAACCCTAACCAGGGCCTGGGAGAATGTGCTGGAAATTGATGGTAAACCCCAGAAACCAGGGGCTGAATTAATGTTCCCACGATTTATTGTTCTACAGGATATGTTGTATCGGGTGAACCAAGTCCGAGGTGAACCTGTTGAACAGTTGGTGGTGCCCACAGCGTATCGCAAGCTTGTCATGGAGCTTGCCCACCAACATGTTCTTGGGGACACCTGGGGTGGCAGAAAACCCAGGACCGCATACTGCAGCGGTTTTATTGGCCCGGTGTGTTCAAGGAGGTAGAAGATTATTGTAAGTCCTGTCCAACCTGTCAGATAACTAGCCCCCAGCCTCATTTCCGTAGTCCTCTGGTACCTCTGCCAATTATTGAAGTACCGTTTGAGCGAATCGCTATGGATTTAATTGGGCCTGTACCAAAGTCTTCCAGGGGCCACCAACACATTCTGGTAGTTCTCGACTATGCCACTCGGTATCCGGAGGCGGTGCCTCTGCGACATACCTCAGCTAGGCTCATTGCCAAAGAGTTAATGGAGATGTTTTCCCGTGTGGGCCTGCCAAAAGAGGTTCTGACAGACCAAGGGACCCCTTTTATGTCCAAAGTAATGAAGGAACTGTGTAAATTGTTGCGTATAAAGCAGTTACGGACGTCCGTTTACCATCCGCAAACAGACGGTCTTGTTGAGAGGTTTAACCAAACTCTAAAAAATATGTTAAAAAGGGTGGTGTCTAGAGATGGGAAGGACTGGGACCTGCTTCTGCCCTATCTCATGTTCGCAGTGCGAGAGGTACCCCAGGCCTCTACTGGGTTCTCGCCCTTCGAACTGCTTTATGGCAGACACCCTCGGGGCCTGTTGGATATCGCCAAGGAAGCATGGGAACAACAGCCTGTCCCCCACAAAAGTGTCATTGAGTATGTCACCCAGATGCAGGAACGGATAGAAAGGGTGTTGCCGCTGGTCCGGGAGCATATGGAGGCAGCGCAACAAGCCCAGAGTAGGGTGTATAATCGTCAGGCTCGGGTACGGGGCTTCCATCCGGGAGATCGGGTTTTGGTTCTGGTACCCACCCTTGACAGCAAGTTCCTAGCTAGGTGGCAGGGCCCCTATGAGGTGATCGAGAAGGTAGGGGAAGTAAATTACAAAGTACACCAGCCAGGCGGCGCAAGCCGGAGCTGGTGTACCACGTGAATTTACTTAAGCCGTGGAAAGATAGGGACACAGCCGACGACCACAGCCCCCGGCCAGGGCTTCTAGGTGAAAAGGGTCCAGCCCCACAGTTCGAGGCCTGTGAAGCAGTAACCACGGTAAAAATTGCAGACAGCCTGTCTTCCAAACAAGTTCAGGAAGTCAGGGAGTTCATCAGTCGGAACACGGATGTGTTCTCGGACCTCCCTGGCCGCACGTCTCTCATCCAACATGACATCGTCACTGAGCCTCAGGCCAAGATCCGGTTAAAACCATACCGGGTACCCGAGGCTCGGCGACGGGCCATCGCGGAGGAAGTACAGTTAATGTTGAAGCTCGATGTCATTGAGGAGTCGAAAAGTGAGTGGGCCAGTCCCATAGTCCTAATACCCAAGCCGGATGGGACGTTGCGGTTCTGCAACGACTTTCGCAAGTTAAATGAAGTATCCAAGTTTGACGCGTATCCCATGCCCCGAGTAGACGAGCTGGTTGAAAGTTTAGGACAAGCCCGTTATTTTTCTGTGCTGGACCTCACTAAAGGGTACTGGCAGGTACCCTTAACGGAGTCGGCTAAGGAAAAACCGCATTTGTTACCCCGCAGGGCCTGTATCACTACAAGGTGTTACCCTTTGGCCTGCATGGCGCCCCGCCACTTTCCAAAGGTTAATGGACATAGTGCTGCGACCACATCGTCGGTACGCCTCGGCCTACTTAGATGATGTAGTCATCCACAGCACCGACTGGGAAAGCCATTTACCCAAGGTGCAGGCGGTAGTGGATGCCCTGAGGAAAGCTGGACTAACCGCCAATCCAAAGAAGTGCTGCGATTGGGTTGGAAGAGACCAAATATCTGGGATATGTAATCGGGCGGGAGTCATCAAACCTCAGGTAACTAAGGTAGAGGCCATTCGTAACTGGCCCCGACCGGTCACCACCAGGCAGGTAAAGTCGTTCCTGGGGATTGTAGGATACTACATGAGGTTTGTGCCCCACTTTGCCACAATAGCAGCGCCATTGACAGACCTGTTGAAGGGGCGAAAGTCTGGGAGGGTTAGCTGGAGTGAGAAGGCGGAGGAGGCTTTCGCCGCGTTGAAGTCGGCCCTGTGTGGGTCCCCGGTTTTGGTGACACCCGACTTCAACAAGGAGTTTGTCGTACAGACCGACGCCTCGGAGGTAGGCCTCGGTGCGGTACTGTCTCAGGAGGTCAACGGGAAGAACATCCCGTTGTCTTCCTGAGCCGTAAGCTCAATCCCGCCGAGTCCAGATATAGTATAGTGGAGAGGGAGTGCCTGGCTATCAAGTGGGCACTCGAAAGTCTCCGCTACTACCTGTTAGGGAGGAGGTTCCGTCTGGTGACCGACCATTCCCCTCAAATGGATGAGTCAGGCCAAGGAGAGGAATGCTCGGGTCACCAGGTGGTTCCTATCTCTTCAGAATTTCAAATTCTTCGTGGAACACAGGGCAGGCCGCTTGCAGGGCAATGCAGATGCCCTGTCCCGCGTCCACTGCCTCACGTGTGTTCACCCCTCAGGGTTGAACAAAGGGGGTGTGTAAGAGGGTGCAAGGTGTTGTTTTTGATAGCAGGTACGTGTCACCGAGGTTGCTGGCCTCGGTGAGGTAAGAGCCGGGGTTTTGGTCTGCAGCAGCTAGTGCTGCTCTGTTAAATAGCATGGCTGCAAAGCCGATCCGGGCCGGCTCTTACTGGGAGCAGCTAAAGAGTAGGGTGGGTGGCTGCTCCCCACGGTCCAGTCCATGTTTTGGGGCTGGGTATAAAACGCAGCCAGCAGCTGTGTCTGTGTGTGTGTGATTATCCTGGAGCCTGCAAACAGGGCTGAGGAATTCTCTGTCCTGGAGGAAGGAGCTCAGCAAGGTGGTGTTGCCCTGCGACCTGAAGGTGGAATCGCCTGTGGCTGAGCCTTCTGCTAGGTGTGAACCCGCACCTAAACCACCCAAGGTGACTGGACCGTGTGTTGGCCTGTTTTTGGTTTTTCCACATGATTTCTGTTGTGTATGAACTGTCACCAAGAGACTGTTTTCTTTTCTGGTGTGCAAGTGTGAATAAAACACTGTTTGATGCACAATCTGGACTCCTTGTTTTGCCTCTAAACTGCACCCGCACCGCTGTTTACCAGAGCGACTCCCCACAATGTATACATACATAAACACTGCATCACCCATAGCAACTATGCCCATACATGTGGGATGATGAGGTCAGCAACAATATATTGGGAGCCCATATATAACTACTATCACAAAATCAGATAAAGCATGTATAGGAAATAAAATCATTGAGGCCAAGAGTCTTAATGATTTGCAAAGTAAATGTCCGCTGAGTTTCCTTTCGGAGTAGGAGGTTATCAACATCCCCTCCTCTCGCGATCCCCTGACGTGTTCCATCCCTTGAAATGTCACACATTGTTTTATTCCTGGGTGACACTCCATCACATGCCTAAAAATTTGGGTATCGTCCTCATTATTGATGCTCAGTAAATGCTCCCCAATCCGTCACCTAAATTCTCTTTTGGTTTTCCCTACATGTTGTTTCCCTACATGTTGTTTTACCACCCCTACTGTTTTACAGTTAATGAAGGACCTAATGCTGTATATGCGTCCAATTGTGGTACACGTGACTGTGTCGCCTTTCTTAGTGGCCTTACATGCGACGCAGTTGCCACATTTAAATGTACCAGGTGGTTTATTGGTTAACCAGGTACAATAGATTGCATTGGGGGACTATACATACTATGCACCAAATGATCTCATAGGTTGCTGTCTCTCCTACAGGTAATTTGAGGGTGATCTCCAACTATATGTCCAACCACAGGGTCTGACTTCAGAATACTCCAGCATTCCTCTAAAACATCTCAGATCTCTCTATTGGCCTGATATGTGCCAATAATCCGAACCGTTCTATCATCTGTGGCCTGTTCCCTAGGGATCAAAAGATCATCCATATTGCTCATTGAGGCATGTTGGTACGCCTTAGCAAAACAGGGTCTGGATATCCGCGCTGGAGAAACCTCTTTGGCGTGCTCTTAAATACTGGCCCTTAGGTATGCCATACTTAAGGCTACGTGGATGTGCGCTCTTCCATCTAAGTAGGGTGTTAGTAGCAGTGGGTTTAGGAAAAATCTTAGTGGTAATTGTTCTGGATTTTTCAATGCTTATGGACAAATCCAGAAATGTCAGGTGCGTCTCGTGAATTTCACTGGTGAAGAAGAGGCCTAAGAGGCTATCTATAAATCTTAACTACAAGACTATAGACCAGTGGTCAGCAAACTGCGGCTCTAGAGCCACATGTGGCTCTTTAGCCCCTTGATATTGGCTCTGTGATCGCATTTTCATTGCCCATGGCAAAAATCGGCAGGAGGGGGAGGACCAGGAAGTGGTGAAGGCTCTGTACTCACCGCTTCCTGGTCCTCGGCTGTAGGCTGTGCAGGGCTGCGCACAGTGTGAGGCGCTATGTGACGTCGCGCTGTGCACGCCAGTTCACAGCACAGCCGACAGCAGGAGAAACACAGAGCGAGGGTGGTGAGGAGCAGCGGCATCCAGGAGCAGGAGAGGTAAGTGCTTTTTTATTTTATGAAACTTGGGGTTGATCTGAGGCAATGGGGTGATGAGAATCCTAATGGGGTATATTAGAGGTATCATGGATGATGAGAGGCATCATGCATAATAAAGGGGATGATGAGAATCATAATGAGCGATATGGGAGGCATTATGGATGATGAGAGGCATCATTGATGATAATGGGGATGATGAGAGGATTCATGGATAATAACAGGGTTGATAAGAGGCATCGTGGATGATAATGGGGATGATGAGAGGCATGGGGCTCTTATCTAAGGTCTGATTGGGGGTCATTTACTTTGGGGTCTGAGCTGACATCTGATCTGAGGGAGGTCTTATTAACATTAGGGGTCTGATTAGTGGTTTGACCTGAGGTGTAATGAAAAATATTTTTTTCATATTGTCCGACCTCCTCTAAAACCTATGTGCGCCTTATAGGGTGAAACATTGTGGAGTGAAAGATGTAGTGTCGAGGATTGAGAAAGGTATGTTCAGATGGTTATTAAGTTAATAACAATGTACCTTCCTATATAGTTTATGTTTAAAAAATTTGGCTCTTAAAAAATTAAATCGCTGTTTTATTGATATTTGGCTCAGTTGACTAATAAGTTTGCCCACCACTGCTATAGACGTTGTCCACTGTTCCATATTGTCACAGAATACGTATTTTCTCTCCCACCAGCCCAAGTAGAGATTATAGAGGCATATGGGCTCCCCATGGCCACTCCCCTGAGCTGGTGGTAGAATTTACGAATGA
The DNA here is from genome assembly GCA_033119425.1 of Bufotes viridis. Classification (NCBI taxonomy): domain Eukaryota; kingdom Metazoa; phylum Chordata; class Amphibia; order Anura; family Bufonidae; genus Bufotes; species Bufotes viridis. The sequence goes on from CM065589.1 coordinate 270,233,283, forward strand.
ACGTAAACACATTATGGTTCAATATGAATCCAAGCAGTGAAATCACAAACTCATTAAGAGCAGATAGGTTTGATCCTCGCTCCTCCAAGAATGTTAACTGCCTGACAGCCCTTCTCGTGAGGTATGGAACTGTATAGTGCCTCAACATCCAATCTTGCCAGTAACGTCTATGTGTCACAATATATGTTATTAAGACGCCTAAGGACGTCCATAGAGTCCCTCACGTATGAAGGGAGATTTGTAACAAATGGTCTTAGTGCCTCATCCACATACATACTGATTTTTTTCTGTGAGACTATTGACCGCTGAGACGATAGGCCTCCCTTTTAAAGGGTCCAGCCCATTATGGATATTTGGCATGCTGTAAAATACTGCTGTTATAGGATGCTGAGGTAATAGAAAGGCAAACTGTGTTTTATCTATCAAGTGTTGTCGCATGGCCCTCATGAGAATATCACTCAGCTCACTTTTATTAGCCTCCATAGGGTTGGCCTCGAGTCGTCTATAGCAAGTTCTATCCTTCAAGATCCACATACACTGATAGCATAGCCTGATATTTTGTAGTGGGAAATTTGCCACATGTTTTATAGTGACTTAATAAAGTTGATTTTAAGCGTATTGTTCAGGCAGTTCATCTAATTATCTAGTTCTTTACGCAAATGCTCTATATGTACAGTAATTCGTTCATTGATACCTACTAGTTATGGCAGGCTTTCTATAAGGGGACATCAGAAATAGTTAGACAATCCAAAGGAGGTATTTGCGGACAAGTAACTACCTGCAAAGCCTAAGACACACAGTATTACTTCAGTATTTAAGAATATTAACAGAGTGTATAAGAATCAGGTGTGTTCATAGTCGGAGGTCCAGACTCTTGAGACGTATTAAAAAAACAAGATAGTCCCATGTGGTCTAAGAAATACAATTCTACCTAATGGGAGATTAAGATTCATGAAAAAGTGGGAAAAAGAATCAATAGAGTCATCGCTGCATCTCATGAGGCTACTTCTAGATGAAGAGAAAGATCTATTGGCCAAAAAGACAGCTGAATTACAGGAGTGCATAGAGGCAGCCAAATAATGTGCGAGTGCCGCAGAGTTTGTAAAGAAAGAACTAGCTCTACAATCGACAGTGGAGAGGTTCACTGATTTCCTTAAAGAGGAAAAGCATTTTCAGTACATAAGGGACACAAAAGACTTTAACCCCTTAAGGACTCGGCCTTATTTCACCTTAAGGACTTGGCCATTTTTTGAAAATCTGAACATGTGTCACTTTATGAAAAAAATTAGCAAATTTCAAAGTTTCAGTTTCTCTACTTCTGTAATCCACAGTAATACCCCCAAAATATGTGATGACTTTACATTCCCCATATGACTACTTCATTTTTCGATCATTTTGGGAATACCATTTTATTTTTTGGGGATGTTACATAGCTTAGAAGTCTAGAAGCAAATTTAGAAATTTTTCTGAAATTTTACTGATCCCACTTTTTATGGACCAGTTCAGGTCTGAAGTCACTTTGTGAGGCTTACATAATAGAAACCACCAAAAATGACCCCATTCTAGAAACTACACCCCTCAAGGTATTCAAAACTGATTTTGCAAATGTCATTAACCCTTTAGGTCTTCCACAAGAGTTCATGGCAAATTGACATCAAATTTAAGAATTTCAATTTTTTTGAAAATTTTCCAATATAATCAATTTTTTCTACGAACAAAGCAAGGGTTAACTGCCAAACAAAACTCAATATGGGTTTCCCTGATTATGACTTTGCAAAAACACCCCACATGTGGTCCTAAACTACTGTTTGGCCAAACGGCAGGGCGCAGAAGGAGGGGAACACCATATGGATCTTGGAAGGCAGATTTTGCGGGACTGCTTTTTTTTACCTCATGTCCCATTTCAAGCCCCCCGTTGCACCCCTAAAATGGAAATTCCAAAAAAGGTTTTTATTTTTATTTTTTTTAACAATGTTCATCTGAGGGCAGATTGATACGGATGTGGCGATACTAATATGTCTACTTTATATAATTTGTTTAGATTATACACTACATTATCATTTGAGGAACAAAAATTAAATAATTTTAGTATCTCCATAGCCTGGGAGCTGCAGGTTTTTTTTTTTGGTTGGGTGACTGTCTAGTGTAGGGGCTCATTTTTTGCGAGATGAGATGGCGATTTTATTCGAGGGTGCATAGGACTTTTTGATCGCTCGCTATTAAACTTAAATTTGATGTTAGGTGACAAAAAATGGCTTTTTTTTTACGCTGTTCATCCGGGGGATGGGTTAAATTTTATTTTTATAGGGCAGATTCTTACGGATGCGACGATACCTAATATGTCTACTTTATATAATTTATTTAGATTATACACTATATTATCATTTGAGAAACAAAAATTTAGTAATTTTAGTATCTCCATAGCCTGGGAGCTACAGTTTTTTTTTTTTTGGTAGGGTGACTGTCTAATGTAGGGGCTCATTTTTTGCGGGATAAGATGGCGGTTTTATTGGCACTATTTGGTGCATATGACTTTTTAATGGTTTTTTATTACACTTTTTGGGATCCAAGGTGACAATAAAAATGGCGTTTATCGAGGGGCTATTTTATGGGGTATCTTTGTAGAGAAGATTTTTACGTACACGGCGATGCCCAATATGTATGGCTCTCAGACTTTGGAGACACTAAGCAGGCATCCTTAAACTGTGGCCCTCCAGATGTTGTAAAACTACAATTCCCACCATGCCCTGCTGATAGTTGTAGGTTGTCTGGGCATGCTGGGAGTTGTAGTTTTACTACATCTGTAGGGCCGCAGTTTGAGGATGCCTGCACAAAAACTAATATTTTTGGGGGGGAAAATTGTTTCCGTGTCTCCAAAGTCTGAGAGCTATATTTTTTATGTTCTCTAGGGGACTGTTGGGGATTATAAAAATTTAGTACTCAATGGAAGTGTGGTACTCCCTGAAGCAACCAATAACGCAGAGGCCCGGATGATCGGGGCACGTGTCACATTGAGTGGTGGCACCCTTCCGTATCCCCCTCTTGTGACACACTCACACTATATCTGGAGGGCCGCAGTTTGAGGATGCCTCTAAAACTAATATTTTTGGGAAAATAAATTGTTTCCGTGTCTCCAAAGTCTGAGAGTTATATTTTTTTATGTTCTCTAGCGGACTGTTGGGGATTATAAAAATGTAGTACTCCATGGAAATGTGATACTCCCTGAAGCAACCAATAACGCAGAGGCCCTGATGATCAGGGCACGTGTCACATTGAGTGGTGGTGTCATTCCATATCCCCCTCTTGTGACACACTCTGCATCTTTTTTGGGTTAGTCCCTTCTTTCCAGTATGGGGGACCACACCTGGAAAGTGTTGGCCAGGGACGATTCGGGCGCCTCCAATTCCCGAGGTACTCCGGCCTGCTCTTTTCCGGTCTGAAAAGATCAGGTCCTTGAGGAATGCCTCATAGAATCGGAGGAATATCCCTGTGCTGCCAGCGCTTCGGGATAGTACAAAAGCGTTGTACAAGGCAACCTGTACCAAGTAGACCGCAACTTTTTTGTACCATACCCGGGTTTTCCACATGTCATTATATGGTTTGAGGACTTGATCAGATAGATCAACTCCTCCCATATACCGATTGTAGTCGACAATACAATCGGGCTTGAGGACCTTTGCCGTAGTACCTCGCACAGAGATGGGGGTGGTGCCGTTACCATGAATTGTTGTCAGCATAAGGACATCCCTCTTGTACTTATATCTGACCAGCAACAGGTTGTCACTGGTAAAGGCACGGGTCTCTCCCCTGGGGATAGGTACCTGGAGGGGGGAGGTAGGGAGGCTGCACTGATTTTTCCGCACGGTCCCACAAGCGGACGTGGATCTGGCAGCAAGGGACCTGAACAAGCGAATGCTAGTATAAAAGTTATCCACGTGCAAGTGGTAACCTTTATCTAGCAGTGGGTACATAAGATCCCACACGAGTTTCCCGCTAACACCCAGAGTGGGGGGACATTCTGGGGGTTCAATATGGGAATCTCGCCCCTCGTACACATGAAATTTGTAAATGTACCCTGAGATACTCTCACAAATTGTGTACATTTTCACGCCAAACCCCACCCACTTAGTGGGAATGTATTGGCGGAAACTGAGTCTCCCCTTGAAAGCAACGAGAGACTCATCAACCGCGACCTCCCTTCCAGGTACGTAGGCCTGAACAAATTTGGCCCCAAAGTGATCGATGACCGGCCGTATCTTATACAGACGGTCATAGGCAGGATCACCTTGGGGGGGACATGCTGCATTATCTGCATAATGCAGGCATTTCCGGATGGCCTCAAATCTGGGACGTGTCATGGCCATACTGTTCAGTGGGGTCTGGTAGAGGATGTCCCCACTCCAGTATTGCCTTGACACTCGGTTTTTGCACTAGTCCCCAAAACGTTCTCATCTCATCCAGCCACCGGGTCTAGCCAAAAAGGAGCCCGGGTGCTGAGCATCGAAATGTTGGGCGTACAGATTTGTCTGCTCCACCATCAGATTAACAAGCGGGTCATAATGGTGTGGGCCACAGCTAAGTGCTGTGGACCCCAACCACCACAAACAGTGCTGAATCTGTTGTGTGTTTTTTTTTTTTTTTTTCCTAACCCTAACTAACTCTCCTTCAAACTCTGTCCCTTCCTAATGGTGCCTCTCCCTCACTACCTGATGACCCTAACCTACATGATGGGTGCAGGAGGGTGATGGGGGTCGCTGGAGCTGGTGCTGGAGCTGCTGCTGCACGTTATTCCCAGCACAGCCTCAGCAGCAGGAAGAGGAGTTGAGAGAGGAGCGCCGGGAGTTTAAATCTCCTGCCACTCTCCCCGGAACAATCACAAGCCAGCGCAGCCACCACCGTCCCCAATGCAAGAACGGTGATTGGTGGTGTGTTATAACCCCCGCCGCACCGTACTGTTGATTTAAAGATATGACGTACCGGTACGTCATGGGTCCTTAAGGACTCGGGAACCATGACGTACCCGTACGTCATAATTCCTTAAGGGATTAAGGAAGGCAACATTTTTGATTCGGAGTCAAAACCTAATACTGACAGTGAGGCTGACCAGTCATTCTCTGAGTGTGATACGGAAACTGAGGGCCAGTCTAAAAATAGTAATACCCATGGAGGAAGAGGAAGAGGTCATTATCAGAGCCAGGGCCGCGGACGTACAGGAAGCGAAAGGAGTAATAGGAGTGCTTTTTTAGGGTCAATGCCAACAACTTCGGATTACCAACTGAGGAACAGGAGAGGCACTTAAAACAGGAAGGGGACACGGACGAATTACAGATCATCAATATCTCTAAGCGTCCCCTGAATAGCAGTGAAATGGAGCTCTTGCGGAAAGACCTGTCCTTTGTTCCTTATTGTCACTTCAACCCATTTAACTGGTTAAAGACCTCAATTTATTTGTAAGGAAATTGAAGTAGCAAAAATTCTTTCTGACAAGTGATAAAGAAAAGTGTCAGAAACTAGGTATTCAACTTGAAGATTTACAGGGCGTTAGGTTGTTGGCTGATCTCCTAAAAGAGGGTGAGAGACAGATAGGTCAGGGCCCCCTCACTAGTCTTCGCCTTCCCTCCCGTAAAAACTCTCCTATCACTGAATATTCTTCCTTTGATGCATTCCTGACTGTGGCCACTGAAAGACTTAGATCACTCCACTTACACAGATCTACCATGACCAACATCACTGATGAAGAACAAGTGGCGCTGGACATTTTGAAAAAGGACTTCACTATAGTTATAAAACCTTCTGATAAAGAAGGTAATGTGGTTGTCTTGGATGATAGCAAATATGTTGCGATGTGTATGCAGACCTTGGAGGATAGAACTTGCTATAGACGACTCAAGGCCAACCCTGGGAGGCTTATAAAAGTGAGCTGAGTGACATTCTCAGGAGGGCCATGCGACAACACTTGATAGATAAAACGGAGTTTGCCTTTCTATTACCTCAGCATCCTATAACAGCAGTATTTTACAGCTTGCCAAAAATCCATAAGAGGCTGGACCCTTTAAGAGGGAGGCCTATCGTCTCAGGGATCAATAGTCTCACAGGAAAAATCAGTATGTATGTGGATGAGGTATTAAGACCATTTGTTACAAATCTCCCTTCAAATCATACGTGAGGGACTCTATCGAAGTCCTTAGGCGTCTTAATGACATCTATTGTGACACATAGACATTACTGGCAAGCTAAGATGTTGAAACACTATACAGTTCCATAACTTACGAGAAGGGCGGTCAGGATCAAATCTATCCACTCATAATGAGTTTGTGATTTCACTGCTTGGATTCATATTGAACCATAATGTGTTTACGTTCAATCGTAAATTCTACCAGCAGCTCAGGGGAGTGGCCATGGGGAGCCCATGTGCCCCTACGTTTGCCAATCTCTACCTGGGCTGGTGGGAGAGAAAATATGTATTCTATGACAATATGGATCAGTGGACTACCTCTATAGTCTTATGGTTAAGTTTTATAGATGACGTGTTCATCCGTTGGAATGGTAAAAGCGGAGCCTTCAATGAGTTTGTGTCTCAGCTTAACAGAAATTATTTAGGCCTCTTCCTCACCAGCGAAATTCACGAGACGCACCTGACATTTCAGGATTTGTCCATAAGCATTGACAAATCCAGAACACTTACCAATAAGATGTTTCTTAAACTCACTGCTACTAACACCCTACTTAGATGGGAGAGCGCACATCCACGTAGCCCTAAGTATGTCATACCTAAGGGCCAGTATTTAAGGGCACGCCGAAACTGCTCTGAGTGGGTGGACTTTAAACGGGCAGCGTCGGACTCGCAGAAGAGGTTTCTCCAGCGCGGATATCCCAGACCCTGTTTTGCTAAGGCGTACCAACATGCCTCAATGAGCAATATGGATGATCTTTTGATCCTTAGGGAAAGGGCCACAGATGAAAGAAAGGTTTGGATTATTGGTCCATATGATCAGGCCAATAGAGAGATCCATGATGTTCTAGAGGAATGCTGGAGTATTCTGAATTCGGACCCTGTGGTTGGACATATGGTTGGAGATCACCCTCAAATTACCTATAGGAGAGGCAGCAACCTATGAGATCATTTGGTGCATAGTATGTATAGCCCCCCAATGCAATCTATCTGGTTAACCAATAAAACACCTGGTACGTTTAAATGTTGCAACTGTGTCACATGTAAGGCCATTAAGAAAGGCAACACTGTCACATGTATCACAATGGGAGGCATATACAGCATTAGGTCCTTCATTAACTGTAAAACAGTAGGGGTGGCAAGTATATGTGGCAACTTGCATTTGCCAGAAACAATATGTTGGGAAAACCAAAAGAGAATTTAGGCGACGGATTTACTGAGCATCGACGATACCCCAATTATTAGGCATATGATGCAGTGTCACCCTGGAGTAAAACACTGTGTGACATTTCAAGGAATGGAACTCGTCAAGGGATCGCCGAGAGGATGTTGATAACCTCCTGCTCCGAAAGGTAACTGAGCAGACATTTACTTTGCAAACCGTTAAGCCTCTTGGCCTCAATGATTTTATTTCCTATACATGCTTTATCTGATATTGTTATAGTAGTTGTATATGGGCTCCCAATGTATTGTTGCTGACCTCATCTTCCCACATGTATGGGGATAATTGCTATGGGTGACGCAGCGCTTATGTATGTATACATCCACACTGTCTTTTATATCAATATATGTACATTATCTGTGCATCATGGCGCATAGTTACTTAATGCCAATCACCTTCTATGGTGCCTTATATAGTGGTATATACCTCTGATATTACCCCTCATGGTTTAGCTATGTGATGTCAATAAAAAAAACATTCTTCTGCCCCCTGCAGCATCAAGCATTGTGAAAAGAGACAGCAAGCAGCTGAAGGACTCACCAATCTTCACAGCACATCTCCGCTGCCGTAGCATTGTCACTATCATAGCGGCTCTCAGTGGCCGTGCTACTGCCATACCAGAGCCAGAGGTCTCATGTCTTCTGCTGCATGTGCACCAACCTCGGCGTGCAGCATTCTCCCTGCCGCAATTGTTGTTAGTAGAGATACGCCCAGTAGATTTGGTGTTTCAGATCCCTACTAGCACCACTAGGATCCTGATAACATGTCACTGAGTATGTGGCATATAAACGCGTCGAGCCGCAGCTACAATAAATGAATTTGTCGGTGTCTGCCACAGTGCATGGCAGCGCCGAAGTGAGGAGCTGTAACTACAGTCAGGGACAATGCATGTCCTTTACATAACACTGGGTGAATGTGGTTCCTGCACAGCTACACCAGCTACTTGGACAGGTCACGCCGCTTTCGATTTCACGATGTTACGCTGTTGGTCCTGCGACACTGTCCGCCTCTGCCTCCTCATCCTCCACCATGTCCTTAGCCACTGCAGGGAAAAGTCACAGTGCCCCTCCAGCATATGACATGTTCAAGGCTCGGCGGTGTCATGCTGTTCTGCACCTTGTTTGCCTTGGCGAACGGAGTTCACAGGGGAGGAACTGTTCTGTGTGATGCATCAAGAAATCGAATCCTGGCTTCCTCTGTGACAACTCAAAATCGGGACCATGCTGACCGACAACGTGAAGAAAATGGTGTCGGCGCTGCGTCAACAAAGGCTTACCCATGCGTCCTGCATGGCACAAATGTTCAATCTGGTTGTGAAGCAGTTCCTGAAGTCTTCCACCCATCTGCAAGACATCCTAAAAATGGCCAGGAAACTTTGCATGCACTTCAGCCACTCGTAAACCGCAAAGCACACCCTCCTTGAGCTGCAGCGGCATCCCCCAACATAAGCTCATATGCAACGTTTCCACCTGTTGGAATTTCACCCTCCATATGTTGAACCGACTATACGAACAGAGAAAGGCCATCAACGATTTCTTGATTATGTAAGCGGATAGGGATACTCCCCTGTGTAACTTTGATGTCAGCCAGTGGCAGCTCATGTGTCACACCTGCCGTTTGCTCAGGCCCTTTGAGGACACCAAATTTTTTGTCAGTTGCCAGGACTACGGGATGAAATACGTCATTTCACTGCTTCATATCCTTTAACAGATGGTGGTAACAATGGCTTGTCAGGGGACAGGCCACATGAGCCCTGTGGGGGCTGAACTGGAAGAGGGGGAGAAAGACATTGGAGCACAGGCAATGTGTAGCCAAATGGGTGGTTTTTCTACTCGGCTAACAGGACAGGAGGAGCAGGAGCAGCCAGAGGAGCTACAGGGCAATGAGGAAGACGAGACAGAGGACCTGGACACACCGTGGCAGTATGCAGTGGAGATGGAGGCAGGGAGTTCCTCCGAGTCACTTGTACAAATAGCCCGATGCATGCTCATTTGCTTGCATAGTGACAGCAGAGGGATGACTTCTGGCTCTCCACCTTGTTGGACCCTCACTACCGGTCCAGAATGGGGGCCTTTTTTACACTTGCTGAGAGGGAGAACAAAGTGAACTATTATAGAGACATCCTATGTAGTCAGTTGGCAGCTGCCTATCTGCGCCATCGTCCATCCTCTCACAGGTCTTACTGGGGGGGGGGGGCCTTTTTTTTTTTCCATATATATATTGCAGTTGCCTGGCCTGCCCGTGTGTGAGGAGCTGCAGGCCCACAGACTACATAGTGTCCAATGCCAGTGCCCACCCCTGTCATCCCGTGTGACACAGGAGTTTGCATCAAACAAATGCATTTAATTTTTACCCTTTAATCTAAGGTTAGTTGCCTGCCAGTGTGTGTCAGGCCGACTTCTACAGACTGTAGTGTGCCCACTGCCAGTGCCCACCACCACTCATACCGGGTGGCACAGGCATTTAATTTTTACACTTTAGTCTAATTTCAGTTGCTTGCCTGCTGCCAGTGTGTGTCAGGCCGACTTCCACAGACTGTAGTGTGCCCACTGCTAGTGCCCACCACCACTCATACCGGGTGGCACAGGCATTTAATTTTTACACTTTAGTCTAATTTCAGTTGCTTGCCTGCTGCCAGTGTGTGTCAGGCCGACTTCCACAGACTGTATTGTGCCCACTGCCAGTGCCCACCACCACTCATACCGGGTGGCACAGTAGCTTGCCGATAAAAAGGGCATTTCATTTTTACACTTTAGTGTAATTTCAGTTGCTTGCCTGCTGCCAGTGTGTGTCAGGCTGACTTCCACTGACGATATTGTGCCCACTGCCAGTGCCCACCACTCATACCGGGTGGCACAGTACCTAGCATGCGTAGTACCACTTATCTAAAAAAAAATGACAGGCGGAGGCAGGCCACCCCGCAGGGGCCGTCGTGGCCATGGTGCTGTGATTTCCACTGGCCCTGGAATAATGCCCAGTGTTCAGAGGCCACGTACCCTGAACCCGAAAAATTCTGAGGACATAGTTGACTGGCTTAGACAGGACACCTAATCTTCAACAGCTTCCGCTAAGAACCTTGACGCACCATCCTCCTCCAGCTCAGCTTCGGTCACCTGCTCTCAAGTTACCACCCACCCGCCCGCCGCCACCACCACCATTACCACCACAGCCGCTTCACTTGATCCGTCAGAGGAGTTATTTACTCATCAGTTGGATGCAATTAGTGATGCGCAACCATTATTGCCAGATGATGTAGATTACGGGGATATGTCTCAGTCAGGCAGGATTACACAGATGGTCGTACAGTGTGATGATGATGATGATGATGTTGTACCCGCCGCTGCTTCCTTTGCTGAGGTGTCAGATACAAGTCAAGCGGTTGATGATGACGATGTGTCCGCGGATGCCAAGTGGGTGCCTGCTTGAAGAGAAGAAGAGGGGGAAAGTTCAGAAGGGGAGACAGAGAGAATGAGAAGACGAGTTGGAAGCAGGGGGAGGTCGTCGCAAGGAGTTAGTGGCACAGTCAGACAGCATGTATCGGCACCTGGAGTCAGCCAGACAGCACGCCAGTCAACGCATGCTGTTGCGACCACCAGAATGCTGTCATTGCAAAGCTCAGCAGTGTGGCATTTTTTTTGTGTGTCTGCCTCTGATAAAAGCAATGCCATTTGCAACCTGTGCCAAAAGAAACTGAGTCGTGGGAAGTCCAACACCCACCTTGGTACAACTGCTTTGCGAAGGCACATGATCTCACATCACAAATGCCTATGGGATCAACACATGAGTACAAGCAGCACACAAACTCAAAGCCACCATGCTCCTCCTGGTCCAGCATCTTCAGCCATGTCAACCACTGCTGTCCTCCCTGCCCCCTCTCAACCACCCGCCACTCCGCCTCTCACCTTCAGCAGTTCCTGCTCATCTGCCCACAGTCAGGTGTCTGTCAAGGACATGTTTGAGCATAAGAAGCCAATGTCACAAAGTCACCCCCTTGCCCGGCGACTGACAGCTGGCTTGACGGAACTCTTAGCCCGGCAGCTTTCACCATACCAGCTGGTGGAGTCTGAGGCCTTCAAAAAATTTGTCGCTATTGGGACACCACAGTGGAAGGTACCCGGACAAATTTTTTTTTTCAAAAAAGGCAATCCCTGATATGGGATGTAACAGGGATTAAACTGATAGGAATAGTACTAGTTAAGACACCACTCGGGTGTGACAGTAAATTGCATGGTGCAGACGCAGTGACCGTGGATTAAAACAAAAGGGAGGGAGCCAGCGTTTTTTTAACCATCTCCCCGTTCAAAAAATCAATTCAATAGATGGACCCCAGATTGGGGACGTTAGAGGGATTAAACTGATGAGAATAGTACTACAGAAAATACCACTCATATCGGGTGTGACAGTAAATTGCACGGCACAGACGCAGTCACCGTAGTTTAAAACAGAGTGGAGGGAGCCAGCGTTTTTTTAACCATTTCCCTGTTCGAAAAATCAATTCAATAAATGGACCCCAGATCGGGTAACGTAACAGGGATTAAACTGATGAGAATAGTACTACAGAAAATACCACTCATATCGGGTGTGAGAGTAAATTGCACGGCGCAGACGCAGTGACCGTGGATTAAAACAAAGGGGAGGGAGCCAGCGTTTTTTTAACCATCTCCCCGTTCGAAAAATCGATTCAATTGACCTTTCGGGGACCCTTGGTGTTGTACGTGGCTGGGTGGAGGAAGAAACCTTCAATGACATCACCGGGACGTGGCTAGCTTGGTATCCAACTTTGTGCAAATGGGGAGTTTGCGGTTGTGCAAATGGACTGTTTACGGTTGTTTGCGGTGCATTAACAGGGGAGTTGGGTCTGTCAATGTCTGTGAAGCGGGCGTAACCCTTACACTACCTGATCGATACAACATCATACCTGATCGTATACACACACTGGATGTTTTAAAGCATGTTATTCCAAACAATTTAGGAATGTTACGTGATTTATGCCTTTTATGGATTAAAACCCGACTCTGCGTCCACTACGTAATTTTCCATGGGAGTTTTGCCATGGATCCCCCTCCGGCATGCCACAGTCCAGGTGTTAGTCCCCTTGAAACAACTTTTCCATCACTATTGTGGCCAGAAAGAGTCCCTTTGGTTTTTAAAATTCGCCTGTCTATTGAAGTATATGGCGGTTTGCCCGGTTCGTCCGTTCGCGAACATTTGCGGAAGTTCGCGTTCGCCGTTCGCGAACTGAAAATTTTATGTTTGCGACATCACTACTCACCAGCAGCAGCAGGTAGACCTGGAGCAGGACCTGAACCAGCAGGTGGTGGCATACTTGGACAGCCCCCTGCCACCTAACATTGAAGATCCACTGGACTACTTGGTAGCCAAACTGGATTTGTGGCCGCAACTAGAAGAGTTTTCCCTGGAAAAGCTGTCCTGCCCGGCCAGTAGTGTGGCACAAGAGCCGGTGTTTAGTGCAGCGGAGGCCATACAGTAGTTACCCCAAAGAGAACTCGCCTGTCCACTCAAAATGTGGAGAGACTTTATTAAGATGAATCAGGCGTGGATCAGCCAGGATTTCCAACCACCAATTCCTGATGCATCAGACTAGATCATCCATGGTGCCACACCAACACTTTGATACAAGAGACCGATTTCTTCTGACTACCTGCCTCAGCTACTACTTTGATGCTGCAACCAGCCTGATGCCACACATCTGATGCCAAGTGCTCCTTAATTCACCCACCTTTGTCAGCAGGTACTGGTATGCCACCCATTGCCCCACTTTGTTACAGGGTCACTTTGTGGTCTCCTGAAGCAGCTGCTGCCATCTACACACTATGTCACCTTGACACTCTGTGGTCTCCTCATGCTGCTGCCACCTCCAGACTCTGTCATTGTGCTGCTCTGTGGTCTCCTCCTGCTGCCACCTGCAGACTCATTCATTGTGTCACTCGGTGGCCTCTTCATACTGCCGCCACCTCCAGACTCTGTCACTGTGCCGCTCTGTGGTCTCCTCATGCTGCCGCCAACTTCAGACTCGATCATTGTGCCACTCGGTGGCCTCCTCATACCTCCGCCACCTCGAGACTCTGTCATCGTGCCGCTCTGTGGTCTTCTCATGTTGCTGCCACCTGCAGACTCTATGATTGTGTTGATCTGTGGCCTACTCATGCTGCCGCCACCTCCAGATTCTGTCATTGTGCTGTTCTCTGGTCTCCTCCTGTCACCTCCAGACTCTGTCACTGTGCCGCTCTGTGGTCTCCTCATGCTGCCGCCAACTTCAGACTCGATAATTGTGCCACTCGGTGGCCTCCTCATACCTCCACCACCTCGAGACTCTGTCATTGTGCTGCTCTGTGGTCTCCTCCTGCTGCCACCTGCAGACTCATTCATTGTGTCACTTGGTGGCCTCTTCATACTGCCGCCACCTCCAGACTCTGTCATTGTGCCGCTCTGTGGTCTCCTCATGCTGCCGCCAACTTCAGACTCGATCATTGTGCCACTCGGTGGCCTCCTCATACCTCCGCCACCTCGAGACTCTGTCATCGTGCCGCTCTGTGGTCTTCTCATGTTGCTGCCACCTGCAGACTCTATGATTGTGTTCATCTGTGGCCTACTCATGCTGCCGCCACCTCCAGATTCTGTCATTGTGCTCTTCTCTGGTCTCCTCCTGCCACCTCCAGACTCTGTCATTGTGCCGTTCCGTAGTCTCCTCGTGCAGCTGTAACCTACAGACTCGTTTATTGTGACCTCCTCATTCTGCCGACAACTCTAGACTCTGTCATTGTGCCGCTCTGTATTCTCCTCATGATGTGACAGGCAAATAATTTTATTAAGCTTGTCGGTTAGATTGTTGGGTAACATTTCCACGGTTATCAGGACTTTTTATTATAAATCGTAACAAAAACTATACAAGGAACATTTCAAAAAGAGAAAATTAACCCGACCAGACTCCCACCCTACACCTTCCCCCCCTTTCACTCAAACGACTCATTAATGCCCATTCACAAACTACTGACAAATTTACTTATAAACATATTTAAATAACTATAAGTCAGATAAACTAAATAAACAAACAAAACTATATACATGCCTTACCCTTAACTTATAAGGCCAGTCATATACAAGTAGCTCAGAGGGTGGGTTCCTGCACCAACATAGGCCAGGTACACAATTGTCCAGCCAGGGCACAGTTCTGGAGGGGGAGGAGAAGGAGGAGAAGAAACCATGATGACAGCAGGGTGGCACCCAGAGCAGCTCACATCCATCACTTGAGCGTGGCTGGGGGGATACTGAGGACACAGATGTTACACTACCCACAGAGGGCAGCTTGTCGTTGCCTCTAGGCAGCCTGGCAAATATGAGCGACTACATGCTGCCCACATTCTAACTTGTGAAGATTACTGGGTGGCCACCCTGCTGGATCCCTGTTACAAGGACAACGTGCCGTCCTAAATTCCGTCACTGAAGCATGATCAGAAGAAGTAAATGTTGGTAGACGCGCTGCTGATGGCATTCACACCTGACACCGGGGGCTCAGTGGAAGCACAAGGCTAAAGCAGAGGAGGAGGATGAAGAAGTCGTCAACACAGCTGGGTCACTGTCTGCACCTCAGAACGCAGGGTTAGCATGGCCGAAATGTGGAAAAGCTTTGTCACTGTGCCGCAACAACCAGCACCACAAGCAGATATGGAACGTCTTAGCAATAGGCATTTCTGTAAAATGGTGGAATAGTATCTGTGAACACGCCTACACGTACTGACTGATGGGCCTGCCCAGGGTCGTAGCTACGGGGGAGGCAGGGAAAGCAGCTGCTTTGGGGCCCTGACAAAGAAGGGGCCCATCCAGGAGGAGGAGGACTGAAAGACTTTGTCAGTGCCCCCTCAACAGTATTATACAATTAAATTATTTACAGTGGCAGTATAGACAGTGTAGTGTTGAAAACGAATTGAACAGCTGCCTGGTCTGAGAGAGCGATCTTTAGTAGCCACAGGAATAGGGGCAGCAAGAAAGGAAGGGGTTGCGAAAAAATTACTGGGGGAGGGGGGCCCCATTTAAAAATTTGCTGTTTGGCCCAGTCATTTCTAGCTACGCCACGGGGTCTGCCTCATTCAACTTATGGGTCTCCAAATTGGGGACATGGCGTCAGCTTGACCTTTACGCCTTGGAGGTGCTGGCCTGCCCTGCAGCCAGTGTATTGTCTGAACGTGTGTTTAGCACGGGTGGGGGCGTTATCACAGACAAGCGCAGCCGCCTGTCCACAGCCAACTTGGACAATCTCACGTTCATTAAAAAGAACCAAGCATGGATCCCACAGGACTTGTTCGTACCTTATGCAGAATAGACATGTATACTGGCCTCACATAACCATTGTTATACTACAGCGCACTTACTCTTTGTTTTTTTTTTTTATATTTCCCAATGTTTTGGGGTCTACCCCAATTTATTACAAAAAAAAACAAAACACATTGTTGTTGGCGAGTGGCGACTACCTTTGGCTTCACAGCCAAATAAGGCTTTATGTAAGGCAAAAATGTAACCACCAATTGTAATGAACTAAGTTTGTTATGCAGTGCAGGGGTACTTTGAAAGAAAGAAGGAGTACAGATCAGCCAACAATCTGAACACCACCTAATTTACAGCATATATTTTCCAGTCAGGTATGCAGGGCAGGGATAGTTTGAAAGAAAATAGCGGTCATGGAGCGTTCCAGTCATCAGGCATCTATTTGCCCCGCTAAAGGATTATTTTAAAAGTGTATAGAAGCCACAAGGGGGCCTCACGCTGCAGATTTATCATGGTGACATCATGGAGATTTTACAGCATATAACTACAGCACCCAACAATGTAAACACCGCTTAATTTACTGAATATAATTCCCGGAAAGGTATGCAGTGCAGGGGTACTTTGAAAGAAAGAAGGGGTACAGATCACCTAACAATCTGAAGGCTGACCTAATTTACTGAATATATTTCCAAGTCAGGTATGCAGTGCAGGGGTACTTTGAAAGAAAGAAGGGGTACAGATCACCTAACAATCTGAAGGCCGACCTAATTTACTGAATATATTTCCAAGTCAGGTATGCAGTGCAGGGGTACTTTATGGCCCAAGAATGTAACATACGATTTTTAGTAATTTACCTCGCTTTCACATATGCAGAGCAGGGGGTTGTATACGGCAAAACTGGCAAAATGTCACCCACCAATGTAACAGATGATTTTTTTATTTTATTTACCGCCCTGTCACTTATGCAGAGCAGAGGTTTGTATACAGCAAAACTGGCAAAATGTCACCCACAAATGTAACAGATGATTTTTTTTTTTATTTACCGCCCTGTCACTTATGCAGAGCAGGGGTTTGTATATGGCAAAACTGGCAAAATGTCACCCACCAATGTAACTGATCCTTTTTTGAAATTTACCGCCCTGTCACTTATGCAGAGCAAGGGTTTGTATACAGGAAAACTGGCAAAATGTCACTCACCAATGTAACAGATGATTTTTTGAAATTTACTTCCCTGTCACCTATGCAGAGCAGGGTTTATATATGGCAAAACTGGAAAAAAAAACTTTTTTTTCAGCTTTGTATACAAAAGTGCTCTGTGGTACAACAGTACGGGTTTATTCTACCAACTAAAGAAATGCACTATGTCACCGCAAAATTTTCAAATAGATTTTTCAGCGGTGTGTGCAAATGTGCTCTGTGGTACAACAGTACGGGTTTATTCCACCAACCACAAAAATGCACTATGTCGCCGCAAAATTTTTAAATAGGCTTTTCAGCGGTGTATGCAAACGTGCTCTGTCTTACGACAGTACGTTTTTTTCCCCCCCAACTAAAGAAATGCAGTATGTCACCGCAAAATTTTTAAATAGGTTTTTCAGCGGTGTATGCAAACGTGCTCTGTGGTACGACAGTACGAGCTTATTCCACCAACTACAAAATGCACTATCCATCAAGTAGTAAATTGTATAGAGGAGGGGCACTCAAAAATGGGGCATATTGGATAAAATTATCATAGATATTTATTAGCCATAAAAACACATAAAATTAGGTGCTGGTCACACATGAAACCATATACTACACCAAATCTGAATCTGCCGTAAAAACACAAAACAACAAAAATCCTTTGATGATGAGAAATGTAAATCTGACCCCTCTAGTAACAATTGACATGCACAATGGTTAATCCAACAGGTGGTGCTGGTGTCTTATTGGATCTTTCTTTGGGTCTTATTAATCACTGCTCATCATTACTATACAAGGAGAACAGTAGGCAACAGCAAAGTTTCACTGTCTCAAAGTTCACTGAGATAAATAGCAGAATTTCCATGTATCAATGTATCCTTCAAATCCAAATAGCAAAGTTTCAATGTCTCATTCAGAGACAAATAGTTCACTGGAAGAATATCCTACGTATATATACTGCAGGGCTTACTCAGATGGATATGCATATACTTGACTTTGACTCTTTGCCTCCCAATGTCAGTCACAATGTCAACTATCAATTGGCCTCCCGCCAGATATGTTCAGTATCTGTTGCACTAATATTCTGTCCTCACTGTCAGCGCTGCTTATGGGCACTGCAGATAAAACTGTTGGATTGATGCGCATTGATTTGAATGTAACTAGTGCTGCTATTATACAAGCACTTGCTGGGGTACTTAGACAGTGATCCCGGATCGATTCGCTTTGACTTGGATGTGACTAGTGCTGCTGTTATACCAGCACTTGCTGCGGTATTTACACAAATGTATTAGAGCATTTCATATACGTTACCTCCTTTCAGTAGCAGTGTATAGCCGTCTGTCCTGGTGGTGGTTGCTTCAGACCTGCACGGCGTCCCGGCGGTCTCCCGGTCTATTACACCGCGTCCCGCATTACCGGATAATGTGATGTCTTCAGGAACTGGGGGCACGGTGCTCTGTCTTCTCTGGGTCTTATGGGACTCAGGACTCGGTCATTGTGCCACTCGGTGGCCTCCTCATACTGCCGTCAACTCCAGACTCTGTCATTTTACTGCTCTGTGGCCTACTCATGCTGCCGCCACCTCCAGACTCTGTTCTCATGCTGCTCTGTGGCCTACTCATGCTGTCGCCACCTCCAGACTCTGGAGGTGGTGGCAGTATGAAGAAGCCACCAAGTGACACAATAGAAACATAGAATTTGTCGGAAGATAAGAACCAGAGAAGCATAATGGATCCTGTCTGTGTAGCAGCTGTAAGGCCTGTATGGTCCCAATTGGCTTATGATTTGGTAGCAAAAAGAAGGAGTGGGTACAAAACACAGAAGACATGCAAATCCATTCACGTGTCATATCTGTTTTAGATCCACTCCCGTCTTTTTTTGGCATTAGCAATACTAATGGATTATTGAGCAAATGCTGACCGAGTGAAGGCATATGCTTCACAGACAGAATCCGTTTTTTGTGGGTTATTGTTCTGACGGTTTAGAGGAAGGGCAAAATAATCGGTGATGTCAACACAAACTTTCCGCTGACACTCTCTCTACTCTGTCGGGGGGCTCTACTTGTATAAGCGTTTAATAGAACAAGTTTTGTAGACATCTATGTGGAATCAGCTTGACGCTAGCATCTATCTGTAAGGCTGAGTTGATATTTGAGTTATTTGATTTGATCAGTTTTGGCCCTGGGACCGCCCAAATAAGTGAAGCATGCAGTGATTCTAAGAGCGACGCCTCTCATCTGCATGCCATACAGACTTACAGTATTTTTTCACTACCAAAGCAGACTTCCTATGCTTGTTACTGCAAGGCACAGTGTTTTACACTACTATAAAGGCTCTCATGAGCCAGTAAATAGCCGTTTTTAACGTAACTTAAATATATTAGCAAATATATTCGTATTAAATCACATTTTCCCGAAAAATTCGCCTATCTCTATTTATGACCTCTCAGTCATAAAGTGAAAGTAAAAGTTCCAGTCAAACAGCTAGAAAAACTTTGTGTTAACCTATTTTTTTTTAAAAGTCCAATTGAAAATATGACTTTTAGTAAAAAATAAGTTAAATGCAATCCTTAAAAAAATTTACTCCAAAGGTGTACATAACCTTTAAGGCTTCATGCACTTTGTGAATTTTTTGCAGATAGCAAAATGACTCATTCATTTCTACATCTGTATTTTTTGCAGATCCATGTGACTGCTCCGCATTTATAGAGCAGGTCCTATTCTTTTCTGTATTGTGGACGAAAATAGCCATTCCTATTCATAGGAGTGAGAAAAATACAGAACCCACATGGAAGGTATCCGTATTTTCAAGATGCATCTTATTTTGCAAACACAAATATGGACACAGCCTTGTGCATGAGTCCTGCGTTTTTTTGACACATCTCTTGTCTTGTCATTGGTTCAGCTAGCTGCTCTGCTGAGCTAACAAGAACCTAATGTGCAAGATCTGAGGAAAGTAATCTGACTACAACTCCCAGCATGCTCCATTCATTTCTATATGAGTTCTGAAAATAGCCAAGCAAGTGTGCATGCTGGGAATCGCAATTTCACCACAGCTGGATGTCACGGACGTTCCCATGACAGGTGGCAAGAGATCGTTGGGACTGGCAACACGTGGTTTGATCTGACATGTTTTCCGTTTGGATCAAATGATGTCTGTTTCTGGAGCTTGCCACACCTTCTTGCCCCAGGTGTGGCTATTTGGGTAATTTAACCTTCTCTATTTATAGTTGCCTCTCCCACAATGCTGTGCGGTTTATAGCTTTTGGTAATGCCGTCATTGCAAAGCTCAGCAGTGTGGCATTTTTTTGTGCGTCTGCCTCGGATAACAGCGATGCCATTTGCAACCTGTGCCAAAAGAAACTGAGTTGTGGGAAGTCAAAAACACCCACCTAGGTACTACTGCTTTGCGAAGGCACATGATCTCACATCACAAACACCTATGGGATCAACACATGAGTATAAGCAGGACACAAACTCAAAGCCACCATGCTCCTCCTGGTCCAGCATCTTCAGCCACGTCAACCACTGCTGTCCTTCTGCCCCCTCTCAACCACCCGCCACTCTGCCTCTCACCTTCAGCAGTTCCTGCTCATCTGCCCACAGTCAGTTGTCTGTCATGGAAATGTTTGAGCATAAGAAGCCAATGTCACAGAGTAACCCCCTTGCCCGGCGTCTGACAGCTGGCATGTCAGAACTCTTAGCCTGCCATCTATTACCATACAAGCTGGTGGAGTCTGAGGCCTTCAAAAAATTTGTAGCTATTGGGACACCGCAATGGAAGGTACCCGGCGAAATTGTTTTTCACAAAAAGCAATCCCCAACCTGTACTCTATTGTGGAAAAGGAAGTCATGGCATGTCTGGCACACAGTGTTGATACCTGGTCTGCAAAGCATGGGTAAACTTGCTGACACTGCCAAGCATGGAATGCGTGGCTCTGCAGCGGAGTTGGTGACACGGCCACGACTTGTAGGCAGGCCTGCTGCCACCTCCTCTACTCCTCCTACTCCATCCTCTTCGCTAACCTCCTCGGCTGAGTCCTCTTCTGTTGCTGCGTCTTGCTCCACATCATCAACTGCACCCCCCCCCCCCCAGCTCCCCAGGGGCTATTCCACACACCGGATACGACAGTGTCACGCTGTCTTGGGGTTGACTTGCCTGACAGCAGAGAGTCACACCAGACCAGCACTCCTGTCCGGCCTGAACACACAGGTGGATCAGTGGCTGACCCCGCGCAAACTGGAGATCGGCAAAGTGGTGTGTGACAACGGAAGCAATCTGTTGGTGGCATTGAATCTGGGCAAGTTGACACATGTGCCATGCATGGCACATGTGTTGAATCTGATTGTACAAAACTTTGTGTGTAAGTACCCAGGCTTTACAGGACGTCCTCAAGCAGGCCAGGAAGGTGTGTGGCCATTTCAGGCGTTCCTACATGGCCATGGCGCACTTTTCCGATATTCCGCGGCGAAACAACATGCCAGTAAGGAGCTTGATTTGCCACAGTCCGACACATTGGAATTCAACACGCCTAATGTTCGACCGCCTGCTCCAACAAGAAAAAGCCATCAATGAGTATTTGTATGACCGGAGTGCTAGGACAGCCTCTGCGGAGCTGGGTATTTTTTTGCCACGTTACTGGACGCTCATGCGCAATGCCTGTAGGCTCATGCATCCTTTTGAGGAGGTGACAAACCTAGTCAGTCGCACCGAAGGCACCATCAGCGACCTTATCCCATTTGTTTTCTTCCTGGAGCGTGCCCTGCGAAGAGTGCTGGATCAGGCCATAGATGAGCGTGAAGAGGAAGAGTTGTGGTCACCATCACCACCAGAAACAGCCTTATCATCATCGCTTGCTGGAACTGCGGCAACACTGGAAGAGGAGTCTGAGGAAGAGGAGTTAGAGGAGGAATGTGGCTTTGAGGAGGAGGAAGACCAACCACAGCAGGCATCCCAGGGTGCTCGTTGTTGTCACCTATCTGGGACCCATGGTGTTGTACGTGGCTGGGGGCAAGAACAGACCTTCATTGAGGACGAGGAATGGGACATGAGTAGCTCGGCATTCAACCTTGTGCAAATGGGGTCTTTCATGCTGTCATGCCTGTTGAGGGACCCTCGTATAAAAAGGCTGAAGGAGAACGACCTGTACTGGTTGGCCACGCTACTAGACCCCCGGTATAAGCAGAAAGTGGCTGAAATGTTACCGAATTACCGTAAGTCAGAAAGGATGCAGCAGTTCCAAAACAAGTTAAAAAAGTATGCTTTACACAGC
The DNA here is from genome assembly GCA_033119425.1 of Bufotes viridis. NCBI lineage: Eukaryota > Metazoa > Chordata > Amphibia > Anura > Bufonidae > Bufotes > Bufotes viridis. Next base: position 270,255,413 of record CM065589.1, read on the forward strand.
GTATAAGGGTGATGTTAAAGCACAACGGGAATCTAAAAGGGGAAGAGGTGAAAGTAATGACCGGCAAGGACAGGATGCGTTACACACGTGTTGTTGATGGAGGACATGCGGAGCTTTTTAAGTCCTACGCATCGCTACAGCATCCACCATCAGAGAACGACTCGACCGACAGGTAGCAGACTACCTCGCCTTAACTGCAGATATCGACACTCTGAGGAGCGATGAACCCCTTGACTACTGGGTGTGCAGGCTTGACTCAGTTTGCGATAGAACTTTTGGCCTGCCCCACTTCAAGTGTCCTGTCAGAAAGGAACTTCGGCACAGAGATTACCTCACCCTTATTAAGATGAATGAGGCGTGGATACCGAAGGGACTGACAGTGGGGGATGCATTTGACTAAAAAAGCCTGATGATATGCCTTGGGCTAAAAATGATCCCCACCCTGCTGTATTTAATCTCTGCATGGCTGATAACTTGTGTGACTTCTCCGCCACCAACTAGGGTTCAAGACGCAATGTTTTAGTACACTTTCTGCCAGGAAAACATCAATTTTTCCGTCCGCTGCCACAGCAGTGGCTGCAACAATACCTAATTTTTCAGGCATGTGTACATTTTTCTGGCCTCTGGTGCTGCACTGTGGCTGCAAAAACAAAACAAAAAAAAAGGCACATACATGTGTCAATTCCCCTTCGTGATCGTTACCTTGTTGTGGTGAAGGCGCTTGCGTATCACAATGAAGCGATCAGCTCTATCATTGTGTTGGCAATATTGGCACACTCCAGATGATAAGGTCGTTGCTTCATTGTGAACAGACCAAAAGCGATGTGCTGGATAATTTTTCATAGAAAAAACATTAATTTTCATTGTGATCATCTAAGGTGATCATTAAAGCCTACTAGGCCAACAATGGGCCCACACTGCAGAATAATTGTTTTTGGGTCACTTAACTGTCATCGAACTACCTCAGCACAACCATAGGCTTTGAAAAACCGCCATCGCCTGCAATCTCCCAAACCTGCGAATGAGCACAGTCATCACTACACAATGATTGACTCATAGAGGAATACAATTTATGTCATGAGTGTGTCAACTATTGACAACTCTTTGCGGTTATCTAAAATCTATTCGATACATGTCCCCTGATAGGGGACATAACAGGGATTAAACTGATAAGAATATTACTACTCATATAGGGTGTCACAGTACATTGTGCAGCGCACGCGCAGTGCCCCAAATTGGAAGTAAGAGGACCGACCAATCATCTTTTTCCATCTCCCGATTCCTAAAATCTATTCACGTCCCCTGATAGGGGACGTAAAAGGGATTAAACTGATAGGAATAGTACTACTTAACACACCACTCATATAGGGTGGCACAGTGCTTTGCACGGTGCACGCGCAGTGCCCCAAATTGGAAGTAAGAGGACCGACCAAGCTTCTTTTTCCATCTCCCGGTTCATAAAATCTATTCGATACACGACCACTGATAGGGGACGTAACAGGGATTAAACTGATAAGAATAGTACTAAGTAACACACCAGTCATATAGGGTTGCACAGTACATTGCACGGCGCACGCGCAGTGCTCCAAATTGGAAGTAAGAGGACCGACCAAGCTTCTTTTTCCATCTCCAGGTTCCTAAAATCTATTCGATACACGTCCCCTGATAGGGGACGTAACAGGGATTAAACTGATAAGAATAGTACTAGTTAACACATTAGTTAACACACCACCCATATAGGGTGGCACAGTACATTGCACGAGGAAGAGACCTTCAATGATGTCAGTGAGGACAAGGAATGGGACATGGCTAGCTTGGTATCCAACCTTGTGCAAATGAGGAGTTTGCGGTTGTGCAAATGGACTGTTTGTGGTTGTTTGCGGTGCGTTAAACAGGGAGTTTGTTCTGTCACTGTTAGGTCTGTCACTGTGAAGCAGGCTTAACCCTTACACTAACCGATCAATACAACATCTTACCTGATCGTATGGATGTTTTAAAGTACGTTATTCCAAACAATTTTGGAATGTTAAAGGATAACTGTCATATTTTTTTTTTAATATCTTAATAGAGACCATCTTCATGACATTAGTGGCTGGCCATCTTCATTTTTTTTTTCATTATCCCTGAACCCCTATAAAACTCTCATTTTGCCCCCCTCAGCGCCTATTTTTACCTTAGCCTAAAAACAGGTTGCTATGTGAGGTCCGTCTATCTCCTGGAGGACGGGAGACGCACAGTAACTTGTGCGTGCACACTCCCGGAAGTGAGAGCTCTCTAAAATGCCGGTTTCAGGCTGCGATCTCCACTCTGGAGACTGCAGTCTGAAATCGCGTTAGTGCCCCAGTCTGCTGCCGTGCCCCCAGTGCCCACAGTGCCCCCAGAGCCTTTTTATAAATAAATGCCCCCACTGCCCCCCACATGCGGCCATCATTGCCCCCATATGCCTCCATATGTCCCCCTCTGCCCCCTCCGTTCCTCCTCCTAATTGTTCCCCCCCTCTGCTCCGCTCCTCCTGCTGCCGACTGTATTCAGCAGCGAGTGTTATTTGTAACATACAGCTAAAACTCTGCTGCTACACCCCAGATCGGTGCTGACACCGATCTGGGGCATTTAAGGTCAGCAGCCGCCCGCGGCATCCATGGGGTTAAGAGGGATGGAGCTCCCTCTCTCTTCTATTGCGCTGCTGCTGCTGTGATCGCAGCGGTGCGATGGTTGCCATGGCAACCGGACGCCTTACAAAGGCATCCTGGTTGCCAAGTTACCTAAGGCTGATGAGACCCTGAGGGTCTCATCAGCCTTAGTGTAAATCTAGCACTGACTATACAGTGCATTGCAATAGATGACTATTGCAATGCACTGTACAGTGATCAGGCCCACTGGATCTTCAGGATCCAGATGAGTCTTGATAAGTAAAAAAAAAAAGAAGTTAAAAAATAAATAAATAAAAATTGAAATGAGAATAAAATAAAAATGGTCTTTTTTCAAATCTGTTTGTCATAAAAAATGAAAAAATATATACATAATTGGTATCGCCACGTCCGTAAAAAACAGCTCTATAAAAATATCACATGACCTAACCCCTCAGGTGAACACCGTAAAAAATAAAAAATAAAAACCATGTAAAAAATGACAAAAATTCTAACACAAAGCGATCAAAAAGGCGTACGCCACCCAAAATAGTACCAATAAAACCGTCACCTCCTCCTGCAAAAAATGAGCCCCTACCAAAAACAGTCGCTCTAAAAATTAAAAAACTATGGCTCTGAGACTAAAACATGATTTCTTTTGTTTTAAAAATGCTTTTTCGTGTTAAATGTAATTTTTTTTTTAAAAAGTAGACATATTAGGTATCGCCACGTCTGTAAGGACCTGCTCTATAAAAATACCACATGACCTAACCCCTCAAGTGAACACTGTAAAAAAATAAAAAAAAAATAATAATAAAAGCCATTTTTTTGTCACCTTACATCACAAAAAGTGTAATAGCAAGCGATCAAAAAGTCATATGACCCCAAAAATAGCACCAATCTAACCGTCACCTCATCCCGCAAAAATGATACCCAACCTAAGACAATCGCTTAAAAACTGAAAAAAACTATGGCTCTCAGACTATGGAGACACTAAAACATGATTTTTTTTGTTTAAAAAATGATTGTGTAAAACCTAAATAAATAAAAAAAGGATATATATTGGGTATCCCCGAGTCCGTGAGGGCCTGCTCTATAAAAATATTACATCATCTAACCCCTCAGCTGATCACCGTAAAAAAAAATAAAAAAAAACAGTGCCAAAAAAAGCCATTTTTGTGAACTTACATCACAAAAATTGCAACACCAAGCGATCAAAAAGGCGTATGCCCCTCCCCAACATAGTACCAATAAAACCGACACCTCATCCCGCAAAAAATGAGACCATAACTAAAACAATAAGTCAAAAAATAAAAAAGCTATAGCTCTCAGAATATGGAGACACTAAAACATCATTTTTTTGTTAAAAAAATGCTATTATTGTGTAAAACTTAAATAAATAAGAAAAAGTATACATATTGGGTATTGCCACGTCCGTAATGATCTACATTGTCAGATGAATCTTGTAAAGTAAAAAATAAAAACAGTGCCAAAACAGCCCTTTTTTGGTTGCCTTGCCTCACAAAAAATGTAATATAGAGCAATTAAAAATCATATTTACCCCAAAATAGTACCAATAAAACTGGCACCTTATCTCCTAGTTTCCAAAATGGGGAAAATTTTTGTGAGTTTCTACTGTAAAGGTGCATCAGGGGGGCTTTAAATGGGACACGGCATCTAAAAATCAGTCCAGCAAAATCTGTCTTCCAAAAACCATATGGCGCTCCTTTCCTTCTGTGCCTTGCCGCCTGTTTACGACCACATGTGGGGTGTTCCAGTAAACCGTAAAATCAGGTCAATAAATATAGAGTTTTGTTTGGCTGATAACCCTCGATGTGTCCCCATGACACTAATTCTGCCGCCCATGTATGTCCCCCTATCACAGCAGTGATACAGCACAGATGTGTCCCCATGACAGTAATTCTGCCGCCCATGTATGTCCCCCTATCACAGCAGTGATACAGCACATATGTGTCCCCATGACAGTAATTCTGCCGCCCATGTATGTCCCCCTATCACAGCAGTGATACAGCACATATGTGTCACCATGACAGTAATTCTGCCGCCCATGTATGTCCCCCTATCACAGCCCTGATACAGCACAGATGTGGCCCATGACAGTAATTATGCCGCCCATGTATGTCCCCCTATAACAGCAGTGATACAGCACATATGTGTCCCCATGAGAGTAATTCTGCCGCCCATGTATGTCCCCCTATCACAGCAGTGATACAGCACAGATGTGTCCCCACGACAGTAATTCTGCAGCTCGTGTAAGTCTCCCTATCACAGCACTGATACAGCACAGATGTGGCCCCATGACAGTAATTCTGCAGCTCGTGTATGTCTCCCTATCACAGCAGTTATACAGCACAGATGTGTCCCCATGACAGAATATATATAGTGTAAGGCAGTGCTATTATATTATAAAGACTAGTTTACCATTAGTTTTCTTTGTCCACGCAACAGAAAATGTTCACACAGTTCTACCACTTGTGTATGTGATAGCAGGAGGAGGGCGTGTTTCAGTGTGGAGAGCACCTATTGGTTGAGGTGCAAAAACTAATGCACGAGGAGCTCAATGCATTGTGGGTAGTGAGGGCAGGCGGGATTAGCCTCAGGGTGAGGGCAGCAGCAGCCATCTTAACTGAATAAGGAAATTGCAGTTTTGTGCAGACTGGTTGCTAAGGGCTGGATCTTATGAAATATGGGGCGGGTAAGTCTAATAGTTATTGATTCTGGAATATCATGTTATTGGTAACTACATATATGAACAATGAAATTTGGGTCTAAATGTGACAGTTATCCTTTAAGTAATTTATGCCGTTTATGGATTCAAACCCGACTCTTTGTCCACTACGTAGTTTTCCATGGGAGTTTTGCCATGGATCCCCCTCCGGCATGCCACAGTCCAGGTGTTAGTCCCCTTGAAACAACTTTTTCATCACTACTGTGGCCAGAAAGAGTCCCTGTGGGTTTTAAAATTTGCCTGCCTATTGAAGTCTATGGCGGTCCGCCCTGTTCGCCCGTTCGTGAACATTTGCGGAAGTTCGCGTTCGCCGCCGTTCGCGAACTGAAAATTTTATGTTCGCGACATCTCTATTTGATAGTGATAAAATAATAAAAAAGTGCAAAAAAATTTGTTTTATTTTTTCGCCGCCGTATTTTGACCCTTATAACTTTATTGTAATTATGTGTATGGAGCTCTGCTGGAGCTCATTTTTTTGCAGGGCAAACTGAACTTTTCATTGATACCATTCTGGGGTGTACGTGACTTTTTGATCACTTTGCATTAAAAAAACTTGTAGAAAATGAAGCAACCAAAATGGGCGAATCAGCCATTTTGATGCTTTTTTCCGTTTTGCTGTTTGCCATATGGGGAATTTATTTTTATAAAATGGGCGTTTTCGCTCATCGCGACACCCATGATGTATATTTTTAAAAACATTTTTGTTCTTTTATTTTTATTTTGGGAAAAGGGGGGGTGATTTGAATTTTTATGTTTTTTTATTTTTTAATTTTTAAAAACTATATTTAATTTTTCACTTTTTTATAACTCCCATAGGGAACTATAACAAGCAATAATTAGATTGCTATTCTCAAATTGCTAGTATCCTATGGAGCCCTATTACAACAAGGGCTGCATAGGAAATACTATGCAGCAGCCTCCTGTCATTCACAAAGACAGGGGCTGCTGCACACAAGCTCCGGCTCCTCCGATCGCCGTACGAGGGAAAAGGACCATCACCGGAAGGGTGTGCTTCAGGTGTTTTTTTACGTGCTCAGATGCCGTAGTCAGGATTGACCGCGGCATCTGAGGGGTTAAATGTTCGCGATCGGCATTACAGCAGGATTTGAACATTAGCCGCGGGTGTCTGCTATAACAAACAGTGGGCCACCTCCAGCTTTGCCACACGCACCGCTTAGTAGCTGATGCCATCTTTAAAGACCCGGCCAACAATGTACTAGTACTCGCTGGTTGTTAAAGGGTTAACTCATTGTCTGCTATTTTGGCTTTTATTATTGAATCTCCTTGCTCAGCCTCTGGCTAGAGATGAGCGAACACCTGGATGTTCGGGTTCGAGAGGTTCGGCCGAACTTCCGGAAAATGTCCGGGTTCGTGATCCGAACTCAACCCGAACTTCATCCCGAACCCGAACCCCATAGAAGTCAATGGGGACCCGAACTTTTGGGCACTAAAAAGGCTGTAAAAGACTCCTGGAAAGGGCTAGAGGGCTTCAAAAAGGCAGCAAAATGTAGGTAAATCCCCTGCAAACAAATGTAGATAGGGAAATGATGACTTAACATAAAATAAATAAAAATTAACCAATATTTGTGGTTGGATCGGCTATCAGAAAGGTGTACCTAACCTAACAACCCTATCTACGACAAGCAGTAGAATTGTGCCATGACTGCTGCGGTAGGGCAGCCTAAAGGGGGTCACCCTAATATGAAATGACTGTAAGAAGGTGTGGGTGGGTGGGAGAAATCAGCTGAACCGGCGTCAGCCTGGACCCACAGGTGCCTATAAATAGCCTAGCAAACAGCTAGCCTACGCCCACAGGTGCATGTAAATTGCCTTGTAATCAGCCTCCCCTCCCACAAATACAGGAAATATATTTGCTTAATACTAATTGGAGTTAGGTCCCATAGCACAGAATCAGGCTTCAAATCACCCACCAATGGAGAAGGTCGCTTACTATTATTTCGACCCCAGCATCCAGACAAAGGAGAGAGGTCCCATAGCAGAGCATCTGGCATCATATCAACCACCACAGGAGAAGGCCACTTTCAGTGACTTAGGCCTTAGCACCCAGACAGAGGAGACATGTCAGATAGCACAAGCATTACATTTATACCATCCAGCACAGGAGAAGGCCACTTTTAGTAACTTTGACCCCTGCACCCAGAAAGAGGAGAGAGGCCCCACAGCACATATTCAGGCATCATATCACCCACCACAGGAGTAGGCCACCATTTAGTTAATTTGACCCCTGCACCCATGTCAGCTGGTACAAGCATCAGTTTTACATCACCCAGCAGTGCCAGCACAAGAGAAGGCCACTTTTAGAGACTTTGACCCCTGCACCCAGACGGAGGAGAGAGCAGCAGAGAATCAGGCATTTAGATCACCCACCACAGGAGTAGGCCATCATTTAATGGGACCCCGGCAACCATGTCAGATGGTACAAGCATCAGTTTTACATCACCCAGCACAAGAGAAGGCCACTTTGAGAGACTTTGACCCCTGCACCCAGACGGAGGAGAGAGGTTTTCACAGCAGAGAATCAGGCATTTAGATCACCCACCACAGGAGTAGGCCACCATTTAATGGGACCCCGGCAACCTTGTCAGATGGCACAAGTATAACATTTATATCACCCAGCACAGGAGAAGGCGACTTTGAGAGACTTTGACCCTGCACCCAGACGGAGGAGAGAGGTTTCACAGCAGAGAATCAGGCATTTAGATTACCCACCACAGGAGTAGGCCATCATTTAATGGGACCCCGGCAACCATGTCAGATGGCACAAGCATCAGTTTTACATCACCCAGCACAAGAGAAGGCCACTTTGAGAGACTTTGACCCCTGCACCCAGACGGAGGAGAGAGGTTTTCACAGCAGAGAATCAGGCATTTAGATCACCCACCACAGGAGTAGGCCACCATTTAATGGGACCCCGGCAACCATGTCAGATGGCACAAGTATAACATTTATATCACCCAGCACATGACAAGGCCACTTTCAGTGAGTTAGGCCTTAGCAACGAGACAGAGGAGACAGGTCAGATAGCACAAGCATCAGTTTTACAGATCACCCACCACAGGAGTAGGCCACCTTTAGTTAATTTGACCCCTGCACCCAGAAAGAGGAGAGAGGTCCCACAGCACATAATCAGGCATCATATCAACCACCTCAGGAGAAGGCCACCATTTAGGTACTTAGGCCTTAGCACTGACACAGAGGAGACTGGTCAGATAGCACAAGCATCAGTTTTACATAAACCACCACAGGAGAATGGCACTTTTAGAGACTTTGACCCCTGCAGCCACACGGAGGAGAGAGGTCCCACAGCAGAGATTCAGGCATTTATATCAGCCAGCACAGGAGAAGGCCGCTTTCAGTGACTTAGGCCTTAGCACCGACACAGAGGAGACAGGTCAGATAGCACAAGCATCAGTTTTACATCAACCACCACAGGAGAAGGGCACTTTTAGAGACTTTGACCCCTGCAGCCACACAGAGGAGAGAGGTCCCACAGCAGAGAATCAGGCATCATGTCAACCACCACAGGAGTAGGCCACCTTTTGTTTCTTTGACCCCTGCACCCAGAAAGAGGAGAGAGGTCCCACAGCAGAGATTCAGGCATTTATATCAGCCAGCACAGGAGAAGGCCGCTTTCAGTGACTTAGGCCTTAGCACCGACACAGAGGAGACAGGTCAGATAGCACAAGCATCAGTTTTACATCAACCACCACAGGAGAAGGGCACTTTTAGAGACTTTGACCCCTGCAGCCACACGGAGGAGAGAGGTCCCACAGCAGAGAATCAGGCATCATGTCAACCACCACAGGAGTAGGCCACCTTTTGTTTCTTTGACCCCTGCACCCAGAAAGAGGAGAGAGGTCCCACAGCAGAGAATCAGGCATTTCGATCACCCACCACAGGAGAAGGCCGTTTTCAGTGACTTTGGCCCCCTGCACCCACACAAAGGAGACATGTCAGACAGCACAAGTATAACATTCATATCACCCAGCACAGGAGAAGGACACTTTCATGTACTTTGGCCCCGGCACCCAGACAGAGGGAAGGTTCATTCAACTCTGGGTTGCAACCCAAGATCCTACTTAATTTCAAAAATTGATTTTTCAATGAAGAAGTGGCCAGGAGTACAAGACAACATGGTTTAAGGCAGTTATTAAGGACTACTCTGCACAAGGGAGGGTCAGGTCTTGTGGGATTCATGCCTGGTTCATTTTTATAAACGTCAGCTTGTCCAAGTTGGCTGCGGACAGTCGGCTGCGTTTGTCAGTAATGACGCCCCCTGCCGTGCTGAATAAACGTTCAGATAAAACGCTGGCCGCCGGGCAGGCCAGCACCTCCAAGGCATAACATGCTAATTCTGGCCACGTGGACAATTTGGAAACCCAGAAGTTGAATGAGGCCGAACCATCCGTCAGTACGTGGAGTTGTGTGCAGACGTAATGTTCAACCATGTTAGTGAAATGTTGCCTCCTGCTAACACGTTCCGAATCAGGTGGTGGGGCAGTTAGCTGTGGCGTGGAGACAAAACTTTTCCACATTTCTGCCATGCTAACCCTGCCCTCAGAGGAGCTGGCCGTAACACTGCTGCTTGGGCGACCTCTAGCTCCTCCTCTGCCTTGGCCTTGGCCTTCCACCTGTTCCCCTGTGACAGTTGGGAATGCTCTCAGGAGCGCGTCTACCAGTGTGCGCTTGTACTCGCGCATCTTCCTATCACGCTCCAGTGCAGGAAGTAAAGTGGGCACATTGTCTTTGTACCGTGGATCCAGCAGGGTGGCCACCCAGTAGTCAGCACACGTTAAAATGTGGGCAACTCTGCTGTTGTTGCGCAGGCACTGCAGCATGTAATCGCTCATGTGTGCCAGGCTCCCCAGAGGTAAGGACAAGCTGTCCTCTGTGGGAGGCGTATCGTCATCATCCTCTGTATCCCCCAGCCACGCACCAGGGATGTGCCTGCGCTGTGCTGGGTGCCACCCCGCTGTGAACCTGCTTCATCCTCATCCTCCTCCACCTCCTCCTCATCCTCCTCGTCCTCCAGTAGTGGTCCCTGGCTGGCAGCATTTGTACCTGCCCTCTGCTGTTGCAAAAAACCTCCCTCTGAGCCACTTCTAACAGACTGGCCTGAAAGTGCTAAAAACGACCCGTCATCCTCCTCCTCCTCCTCCTGGCCCTGGCCCACCTCCTCTTCCATCATCGCCGTAAGTGTTTTCTCTAGGAGACATAGAATTGGTATTGTCACGCTGATAACAGTGGCATCGCCACTGGCCATGTTGGTGGCGTACTCTAAACAGCGCAACAGGGCACACAGGTTTCGAATGGAGGCCCAATCATTGGTGGTGAAGTGGTGCTGTTCCGTAGTGCGACTGACCCGTGCGTGCTGCAGCTGAAACTTCACTATGGCCTGCTGCTGCTCGCACAGTCTCTCCAGCATGTGCAAGGTGGAGTTCCACCGGGTGGGCACGTCGCATATTAGGCGGTGAGCGGGAAGGCCGAAGTTCCGCTGTAGCGCTGACAGGCGAGCAGCGGCAGGATGTGAATGCCGGAAGCGCGCACAGACGGCCCGCACTTTATGCAGAAGCTCTGACATGTCTGGGTAGTTGTCAATTAACTTTTGCACCACCAAATTCAGCACATGCGCCAGGCAAGGGATGTGCGTCAAACCGGCTAGTCCCAGAGCTGCCACGAGATTTCGCCCATTATCGCACACCACCAGGCCGGGCTTGAGGCCCACCGGCAGCAACCACTGGTCGGTCTGTTGTTCAATACCCCGCCACAACTCCTGCGCGGTGTGGGGCCTGTCCCTCAAACATATGAGTTTCAGAATGGCCTGCTGACGTTTACCCCGGGCGGTGCTGAAGTTGGTGGTGAAGGTGTGTGGCTGACTGGATGAGCTGGTGGAAGCAGAGGAGGAGGAGGAGGAAGCTGAGTAGGAGGCTACAGGAGGCAAAGAATGATGCCATGTGATCATTGGCGGCGGAAGGACGTGCGCCAAGGAACTCTCCGCTTGGGGCCCAGCCGCCACTACATTTACCCAGTGTGCAGTTAGGGAGATATAGCGTCCCTGGCCATGCTTACTGGTCCACGTATCTGTGGTTAGGTGGACCTTGCCACAAATGGCGTTGCGCAGTGCACACTTGATTTTATCGGACACTTGCATGTGCAGGGAAGGCACGGCTGTCTTGGAGAAGTAGTGGCGGCTGGGAACCACATACTGGGGGACAGCCATGGCCATCAGCTGTTTGAAGCTGTTTGTGTCCACCAGCCGGAATGACAGCATTTCAAAGGCCAGTAGTTTAGAAATGCTTGCATTCAAGCCAAGGGCTCGAGGGTGACTAGGTGGGAATTTGCGCTTCCTCTCAAAGGTTTGAGAGATGAAGAGCTGAACGCTGCTGTGTGAAATAGTGGAGACGCTAGGTGACGGTGGCGGTGGTGGTGGTGGTGTCGGTGGCACATCCTCTGTTTGCTGCTCGGCAGGTGGCAACATTCCTCTCGAGGCGGAAGCCGAGGCAGCAGCGGTAGAGGAGCAGGGGAGCCTGAGCGGGTTCCTTGTTTTTAAGGTGTGTACTCCACTGCAGTTCATGCTTTGCATGTAGATGCCTGATCATGCAGGTGGTGCTAAGGTTAAGAACGTTAATGCCTCGCCTCAGGGTCTGATGACACAGCGTGCAAACCACTCTGGTCTTGTCCTCAGCACATTGTTTGAAGAAGTGCCATGCCAGGGAACTCCTTGAAGATGCCTTTGGGGTGCTGGGTCCCTGTTGGCGCTGGCCAATAGCAGGCGAACTCTCTGGACGGCGGCTGTTCTGCTTTTGCCCCCTGCTCCTTCTTTGGCTTCGCTGTTGTCTCGGTCTCACCACTGCCTCTTCCTCTGAACTATTTAAGTCAGCGGCACGACCTTCAGTCCATGTGGGGTCTAAGACCTCATCGTCCTCTGCATCGTCTTCCACCCAGTCTTCCTCCCTGACCTCCTCCTGTTCAGTATGCACACTGCAATAAGACGCGGCAGTGGGCACCAGTGTTTCGTCATCATCAGAGACTCGGTCACTCTGCTGTGGTGGTATTCCCATGTCCTCATCATCTGGATACATAAGTGGTTGTGCGTCAGTGCATGGAATGTCTTCCACCGCTGGGGAAGGGCTAGGTGGACGCCCCTGGAAAACTGTGGGAGCAGAGTCTTCAAACAGAATAAGAGACTGCTGCATAACTTGAGGCTCAGCCAGTTTCCCTGATATGCATGGGGGTGATGTGACAGACTGATAGGCTTGGTTTTCAGGTGCCACCTGTGCGCTTTCCGCAGAAGACTGGGCGGAAGACAATGTGCTGAACGTGCTGAAAGCACTGTCGGCCACCCAATCGACTAATGCCTGTACCTGCTCAGTCCTTACCATCCTCTTAACGGCATTGGGCCCCACCAAATATCGCTGTAATTTCTGCCGGCTACTTGAGGGAGTTGTTTCACTACTTTGTGCGCCTGAGGCCGAACATCCTCTGCCAGCAACAGAGGCTCCACGGACACCACCACGACCGCGTCCTCGTCCCTAAATAGAATGTTTCCTCATTGTTGCGATTCAACTCGCACCACAATAAAATATATTATTTTTTAGCCCCAAAATTCCCACACTGGAAGATATAATTCCTTTTTCCGGTATTAATTACAAGAAAACTGCTGCAAATTGGACACCAGAATTTTTAAAATGCTAGTTTTGGTACATAGATTCCCACACGGGGAGATATAATTCCTTTTTACAGGAGTAAAAACGTGAGGCCTACTGTTTCTGGTCTAACTAACACCAGATTGATTAAATTGGCCTTTTGTTCACCAAAATTACAACACTGGACAATGTAATGCCTTTTTGCGGTATTAATTACAAGAAGACTGCTGCAAATTGGACACCAGCATTTTTAATATGCTAGTTTTGGTACATAGATTCCCACACGGGGAGATATAATTCCCTTTTACAGGAGTAAAAACGTGAGGCCTACTGTTTCTGGTGTAACTAACACCAGATTGATTAAATTGGCCTTTTTTTAAACAAAATTACAACACTGGACAATGTAATGCCTTTTTGCGGTATTAATTCCTTTTTACAGGAGTAAAAACGTGAGGCCTACTGTTTCTGGTGTAACTAACACCAGATTGATTAAATTGGCCTTTTTTTCACTGGACAATGTAATGCCTTTTTGCGGTATTAATTCCTTTTTACAGGAGTAAAAACATGAGGCCTACTGTTTCTGGTCTAACTAACACCAGATTGATTAAATTGGCCTTTTTTTCACCAAAATTACAACACTGGACAATGTAATGCCTTTTGCGGTATTAATTCCTTTTTACAGGAGTAAAAACGTGAGGCCTACTGTTTCTGGTCTAACTAACACCAGATTGATTAAATTGGCCTTTTTTCACCAAAATTACAACACTGGACAATGTAATGCCTTTTTGCGGTATTAATTACAAGAAGACTGCTGCTAATTGGACACTAGAATTTTTAAAATGCTAGTTTGTGTACATAAATTCCCACACTGGAAGATATAATTCCTTTTCCGGTATTAATTACAAGAAAACTGCTGCAAATTGGACACCAGAATTTTTAATATGCTAGTTTTGGTACATAGATTCCCACACGGGAAATATAATTCCTTTTACAGGAGTAAAAACGTGAGGCCTACTGTTTCTGGTGTAACTAACACCAGATTGATTAAATGGCCTTTTTTCACTGGACAATGTAATGCCTTTTGCGGTATTAATTCCTTTTTACAGGAGTAAAACTTGAGGCCTACTGTTTCTGGTCTAACTAACACCAGATTGATTAAATTGGCCTTTTTTAAACAAAATTACAACACTGGACAATGTAATGCCTTTTTGCGGTATTAATTCCTTTTACAGGAGTAAAAACGTGAGGCCTACTGTTTCTGGTGTAACTAACACCAGATTGATTAAATTGGCCTTTTTTCACTGGACAATGTAATGCCTTTTGCGGTATTAATTCCTTTTTACAGGAGTAAAAACATGAGGCCTACTGTTTCTGGTCTAACTAACACCAGATTGATTAAATTGGCCTTTTTTTCACCAAAATTACAACACTGGACAATGTAATGCCTTTTGCGGTATTAATTCCTTTTACAGGAGTAAAACGTGAGGCCTACTGTTTCTGGTCTAACTAACACCAGATTGATTAAATTGGCCTTTTTTTCACCAAAATTACAACACTGGACAATGTAATGCCTTTTGCGGTATTAATTACAAGAAGACTGCTGCTAATTGGACACTAGAATTTTTAAAATGCTAGTTTGTGTACATAAATTCCCACACTGGAAGATATAATTCCTTTTTCCGGTATTAATTACAAGAAAACTGCTGCAAATTGGACACCAGAATTTTTAATATGCTAGTTTTGGTACATAGATTCCCACACGGGGAAATATAATTCCTTTTTACAGGAGTAAAAACGTGAGTCCTACTGTTTCTGGTGTAACTAACACCAGATTGATTAAATTGGCCTTTTTTTCACTGGACAATGTAATGCCTTTTTGCGGTATTAATTCCTTTTTACAGGAGTAAAAACTTGAGGCCTACTGTTTCTGGTCTAACTAACACCAGATTGATTAAATTGGCCTTTTTTTCAACAAAATTACAACACTGGACAATGTAATGCCTTTTTGCGGTATTAATTACAAGAAGACTGCTGCTAATTGGACACTAGAATTTTTAAAATGCTAGTTTGTGTACATAAATTCCCACACTGGAAGATATAATTCCTTTTTCCGGTATTAATTACAAGAAAACTGCTGCAAATTGGACACCAGAATTTTTAATATGCTAGTTTTGGTACATAGATTCCCACACGGGGAAATATAATTCCTTTTTACAGGAGTAAAAACGTGAGTCCTACTGTTTCTGGTGTAACTAACACCAGATTGATTAAATTGGCCTTTTTTTCACTGGACAATGTAATGCCTTTTTGCGGTATTAATTCCTTTTTACAGGAGTAAAAACTTGAGGCCTACTGTTTCTGGTCTAACTAACACCAGATTGATTAAATTGGCCTTTTTTTCAACAAAATTACAACACTGGACAATGTAATGCCTTTTTGCGGTATTAATTAAAGAAGACTGCTGCTAATTGGACACCAGAATTTAAAAATGCTAGTTTGTGTACATAAATTCCCACACTGGAAGATATAATTCCTTTTTCCGGTATTAATTACAAGAAAACTGCTGCAAATTGGACACCAGAATTTTTAAAATGCTAGTTTTGGTACATAGATTCCCACACGGGGAGATATAATTCCTTTTTACAGGAGTAAAAACGTGAGGCCTACTGTTTCTGGTGTAACTAACACCAGATTGATTAAATTGGCCTTTTTTTCACCAAAATTACAACACTGGACAATGTAATGCCTTTTTCCGGTATTAATTCCTTTTACAGGAGTAAAAACGTGAGGCCTACTGTTTCTGGTGTAACTAACACCAGATTGATTAAATTGGCCTTTTTTTCACCAAAATTACAACACTGGACGATATAATGCCTTTTTGCGGTATTAATTACAAGAGGACTGCTGGTATTTCAGAACACCGGAATTTTTAAAATGCTAGTTTTGCTAGATAAATTTCCCACACTGGGAGAAATATTGCCTAAGCCTTTTTACAGTATTCACTACAACAGGAGTGCTTCTTCTGGTCTAACACCAGAATAATTTTATTATTACGGTGAAAGCTTTTTCTAATTTATATTTCTGGCACATAAAAAAAAAAAAAAATTCTGGCTGAAAGTATTGGACTTGGCTGTAGTGGCACTGGCTAGCCTAGCTGGAACAGCACATTCATGGGATTTGCTATCCAAGTGGGTTACTTTCAGTTTCACCACTGATATATTAAATATCTTTGCAGTTAGTATGGGTGACACAAGCACAGCCAAACCCCTGATGTAGTATATCTATTAAAAAATCGACTATTACATGAGATTAATGGACGTTGTGGCAGCTTTTGCTGTAGCACCACAAGTCCCAAAATGGCCACCGCCTATCAGCCCAGTAACATGTGCCAGAAAACAGTCTGCCCATCCAGAAAAAAAATAGACTTTGACTGAGCAGCTGAATCGCTGTTGTTCTGATTCACAGGTGTAGATTTTTCACTTCTTTGGAGCTTTGGTTTAGACTCTGTGGCAGCTTGTGCTGGCGCACCACAAGTCCCAAAATGGCCACCGCCGGTCAGCCCAGTTACATGTGCCAGTAAAAATCGGTCTGGCCAGTCTCAACAAAATAGTGACTTTCAGTGAACAGCTCAGCTGAGTTGTTCTGATGCACAGGTGTAGAAAGGTAGATCATTCAATCACTTCTTTATCCCTGCCTATCTCGCCCTCACAGAAGCTGCATCCTCTCCCTACACTAGTCAGAGCAGTGTGACGTGCGGCGCTACGTGACTCCAGCTTAAATAGAGGCTGGGTCACATGCTGCACTTGGCCAATCACAGCCATGCCATTAGTAGGCAAGGCTGTGATGGGCTCTTAGGGCAAGAAGTAAAACGCTAACTGATTGGCTGCTGTGCAGCCCTTCAGAAAGCGGGAAGTAATCGACGAACACCGGACCCGAACCCGAACTTTTTGAAAATGTCCGGTTTCGGGTCCATGTCACGGATACCCCAAAATTCGGTACGGACCCGAACGATTTTCGAACTGTTCGCTCAACACTACCTCTGGCTTGTTTTACTCTCCTGTTACTCTTTGGCATCAGATAAGTGTGCTACCTGTGAGCTTGCACCTGTTTTCTGCCACCTTACTCTGCAAACAATACATGGCTCCCTAGCATTCAAGTCCAGGTGGACATGTGTCGAGCTCTGGTGAACACTTAGAGGTGTAGTCTTAGACCTTTTTTTTTTTTTTTATTCTTTTTTTTTATTCTTTATTTATAAGTTTTTCATAAATACAAAATGCACCAGAATAGATAAGGAAATGGGACGCAGCCCAACAAGTCACATGGTAGCTATAAGAATACAGTACAAATCATCTTCAAAGAGAAAAAACATAGAGCGATTAAAGACATATCGATGAGGTCATACATCATCGCCCAACTGTTAAGCAACAGTCTCAAGACTGACAATAACGTAAACACTTAATACAAGATTACAGGGGCGTCAAACTCCTGCCGAAGGTAGCGCCCATTGACATCTATAGGGGAAACTGAGTGTTAATGCGAATCGTAGTAATCCAAAAGCACATTTCCTAAAACTAAAAGGGAGAGAGGGAGGGGAGAGTAGGGTAAAGCAAGACTGAGAGAAAGGAAACAGAGAGAAACAAGAAGGAAGAAAGAAGGCGACGAGTCCAGCCTGTCAGGTACGACAAAAGCTCCATGTTACCGAGCAAGCAAGGAAGCAAACTCCCGAGTCTCCTGGAATACCAGCCAGCTCCTCCAAGTTTTATGAAACGTTTTTTAGGGCGGCAGTGAGCTCCTCCATCCTTAGTGTCTCCTGAACTTTTCGTATCCACATAGCCATAGTGAGAGCAGTAGTCTGACACCATAACAAAGGGATACAAGCTCTAGCCGCGTTCACCAAATGTCACACCACAGATCTCCTGTAGGTCGCTGTAGAAAGGTCGCACTGGTGGAGCAGAAAGAAGGCCGGAGTCTTTGGGAGGACATACGTTGTGAATTTAGATGTAACCTGCCACACTCCATCCCAAAATTCGGAAAGGATCGGGCATTCCCAGAAAATATGCAGTATGGAACCTTCAGCCACGTTGCACCTCCAGCAGAGTGGAGAGACCGAAGGAAACAGCCTGTGCAGTTTGACTGGGACCCTGTACCATTTAGAGAGCAGCTTGAAACCTGCTTCCTGTGTGTTGCTGGCAATTGATGACTTATGTGTGCAGAAGTACAACCTGTCTGTCTGTTCCTGTGTAAAAGTCACACCAGAATCACGTTCCCACTGCGTTATGTATTTCGGAGAGGGAAGTTCAGAGGGTGAATTCAACAAGGCATAAGTTTGGGAAAGGGTATGGCTAAGAACGTCCCCAGGGTCACACAGTTTTTCGAGGTCAGTACGGTCTCTAGTAAAGGAGGCCGCGGGGGGTAAAGACGACAAGAAATGCCGCAATTGCTGGGTTTGCCAGAACGACAAGGTTAAAGGGGTTCCGCCTGGCAAGGTCTGGGTAGGAATCGACCAGTCATCTGCGGTAATGAAATGGTGTGCCCGGAAGATGTCACTAG
Organism: Bufotes viridis; assembly: GCA_033119425.1. Classification (NCBI taxonomy): domain Eukaryota; kingdom Metazoa; phylum Chordata; class Amphibia; order Anura; family Bufonidae; genus Bufotes; species Bufotes viridis. The sequence continues at coordinate 270,274,006 of CM065589.1, forward strand.
CGAGCAGTGATTGGAATCCACCTTGGTCAAGGCCAGGCAAGAACTGAGGGTTACCTAGAATTGGAAACATTGGTGATGGAGAGGGAGAGATGTTCGGACCAGCCGTTGTTGAGGCAAAGGACCGTAGAGTCGGGCCAACCGTGGGATGGAGGCGAGCCTGAAGGGGGACATGAGTGTCCAGCCACATGGTAGAATGTAACGGGGTAGGAACGAACGACTGCTCCACCTGTACCCACTGTTTATGTGTGTGGTGCCAACACCAGTCTATTATCCGCGTTAAGTGGGACGCCCTATGGTACGCTACAAAGTTTGGTAGACCCAAACCCCCGCTGTTCTTCGGACGAAACATCGTAGAGCCATAAATTCTAGGAGATTTCCCAGCCCAAATAAATTGAGTAGTCATTTTCAGGAGTCTTAAACCTTTTAACTGAAATAGTGAAGAAAGACAGATGACAGATTTAAAGTTTATCGGTAGTGGTCCTGGATGATGACCTTGTATTATTCCCCACCTTTATTTCCCCACAACTATTATAAGGGTGTGCATCTGTTGACTTTGCTGTATTTTCTGCTATGTACCATTTTAACTCAATAAATTAATGTTAAAAAAGAAATCCTGTTGGCATGTAAGAATGCTTTTATTCATGTTGTAGCTGATATGTTTTCATTAATGTTGCCTTATTGTGTTGGTCCACACTTGTGTGCTATGTATGATATGCCATGTGATGTGCTATTATATGCCTTATGCCACTTTGATACTAAAGCAAAGGATTGACTGATGTAATTTTAGTACTGTGGGCAGTGGCGTACCGCCAATAGAGGCAGACCACGCCATTGCTATGGGGCCCGTGAGGTCAGGGGGCCCGAGTCAGCTGAATGGCCCCGCCCACTTTCCGATGCAATAGCACAGTAGCACCGGCTCTCTAATCTGCTGGTCTACTCCAGCAGAAGCAGGAACAATGTAAACTGAAGCCTGCTCATCCTATTGGCTCTCTGTCTGTCAGCAAAATTCAGCTGGCCAATAACCAGAGAGATGCTCTGCTGTTTGCTTTGCTTATTGGCCAGCTGAATTTCGGTACTGCCTTCAAGAACTTTGGGCACAGCGGGAAGACGGGCATCTCATTCCAGCTGCCGGGGACATTGCAGGAAGGTGAGGAAAAGTTCAACAATCACCCGGCTCTGACTGTGACTGCTGCAGCCATGCCACGTGCTGCTCCAGTGAGGCATCTCCGTGAGGAAGAGAGACTGGAAGGACAGCAATCATCATGAGCATCATATTGGGTGTGAGTGACAGTGACTGACTGTAATACTCACCACGCACACACACTGTGCCACAGTCCTGTCTGTGTGGACCTATAATATATATATTACTATATATATTAGGGGAAGATTACTGTATGGCTGTAGTAGCCTACCATTTGTGCAAGCCCCCCCCCCCCCCCTTCACCCCAGACATACTGCAGGACATTTATAAAGCTAATTTTGCCACTATTGTGCCTTAAAAAAGTAACAAATTACGGCACATGCCATATGTGCACCATAATTTGCTACTTTTTAGGCTTTTCACCATTTTTCCGAAGTGGCTAGAAAAAGGGGTGGGGCATAGTGCCGTTCCGCTGCATTTACTATAACTTTCACCAGAAAGTGGCAGAAGCTATAGCTGAAGTCTATGCCAGCCCGTAGCTGGCATAGATTTCAATTTTTGGCGCACCTGATTTGTTAAGAGGCATCTACCTCTGAATAAATTAGGCGCGTCTCATGCCAGCACAGAAAGATCAAGACTGGCGTATGTATGTGCCAGTCTTAATATATCTCCCCATTGTATGCTTCATCTTCTAAGGGGGGTCTAACATTATCCTGAAGTATACATATAGGTTGTTCTGTGGCTTAGTGGATTGCACAAATAGTAATAGGGCAATGAAAACCAATATATATCTCTAGTATATTCACAAGTTTCAGATCGGTGGGGGTGTCACCTCTGGGACCTGCTCTAATTTCCAAACCAGGATCCCCGAAGTGAAGGACAGCAGCCACGTCTCCATTCGCTGCTTTTGGACTGATGGACATGGGCAGGTGTGCTTGATTTATTGGCTAATAAAACCAATTTTGTTTACCCATAACAGTCCGATTAGGCCCCATGCACACGACCATATTTACGGTCCACATCCACTATGTATTTTTTGCGGATCAGATGCAGACCCATTCATTTCAATGGGGTTGCAAAAGATGTGGACAGCAAATAGGGGGTCACACTGTTCCATGCCACCTTCCCCCCCTGTCCATTTTGCAGACAAGAATAGGCAGTTCTAACAGAGGGCAAAATGCAGAACAACACACAGTCGGAATCCACGTTTTCCAGATCCACAATTTGTGGACCACAAAAACCAAATTGCGGATCCATAAACACACCCGGCCGGCAGCCCCATAAAAAAGTCTATTCTTGTCCGCAATTGCGGGCAAGAATAGGACATGCTCTACTTTTTTGCGGAGCAGCGGCCGTAAGATCGGCGGCGCGCTCCGCAAAAACTGATGCGGAGAGCACAGTGTGTGCTCTCCGCATCGTTCCGTGCCCCATTCACAGTCAATGGGTCCGCATGTATTCCGGACATTGTACATTGTACATTGTAAGGTTGGCTTCACACGTCCGTTAAACCCGGACGTGAGCAGTCCGTAGTAATGCCGGCTGGATTTGTTCTTTACATCTAGAGCGCACGGCGTCATTGGTTGCTATGATCTATACCAGTGTATTACTATCCTGCAGCGGTGGCAAGGAGCGCACGGCGTCATAGCAACCAATGACGCCGTGCGCTCTAGCTGTAAAGAACTGTTTCATCCGAAGTTGATTCGCTCATCCCTAACCCTGGGAACACACCTGAGCGTTTTTCAGCGCGTTCAAACGCGCTGAAAAACGCTCAACAAGTGAAAACCCATGTATTCCAATGGACATGGTTCACACTTGAGCGTTTTACAGCGCGTTTGAACGCGCTGAAAAACGCCAAACGCTAACGCTTGTGCATGAGCTTCTTTGGGGCGTTTGCCCAAGCGTTCGCACCCATTGAAAAGCATGGGAACGCGCATATAAGAATATATGCGCGTTTTCCGCTTCAAAAAACGCGCATATGAACGCGCGTTTTTGTAGTAAAACCCAGCAGAAAGGCAGAATCTCCACCCACCTTTGCTGGGTGGGGATTCTTTTTTTCTGCAAACTGTAAGCTGTCAATCAAAAAACGCCCCAAATACGCGCGTTGCAAAAATACAAAAACGCCTAAAAAACGCGCGTTTTCCGCGGAAAAAACGCTCAAAAAAACGCCTGATCCAAAAACGCCTAGGTGTGTTCCCAGCCTAAGGGAAAGATCTGCACCTGTTCTGTGTTTAGAGCCACACCTGGTTTTGGCTCAAAATCACTGATGGAAATCACTGACCAAACACTGACGTGTGAATGAGGCATTAGTCAAACATTAATTGTATTTTATATTGAGGGGGGGGGGCCCAATTCTGAGTTTTGCTATGGGGCCCTATGATTTCTATGTATGCTCCTGACTGTGGGTAAAACAGCAAGTGTATGTTGAGATCATTTTCATAGTGGTATACTGTGTTGGAGGCATCACAGGTAGCTTGTGATAGGTGAGTGATAACCTGGGAGCCAGATAGGTTGTAAATGGCTGGATAAACCATATAAACCATATCAGATGTGAACAGCACCGTGTAATGCCTAGATAGCTATAGATAGATATATAGATAGATAGACAGACAGATAGATAGATGTAAAGTTTGTATATATAGTGTATGTCTAAAGGCTATATCTACTGTATATGTATGTATGTATAAAGCCTGTATATATATATATATATATATATTTATATCCATATATGCTGCGACCTATGAGGAGCCCAAACAGATGCAATGCAATTGTCTCCCTGATAGTAGTTTATCGGTTTTGGCAAGGATCAGAATTATGACCCTCATTCCTCTCTATCTGACTAAAGTCTCTCACAAGAGAATCGATGGCAGGCAATATTACTAACGCAATAGTGGCTGTAATGACCACTGAGAGATACTCGATGGCACATCTGGCTAGGACATGTCCAAGTGTGAAGGGTGTCTTAACAGTTTTCCCCACTGCAGTAAGGTATGAATGGCTGTAGTCGCAAATAACCTTACTGACTCTTATGCTTGGCCAGGCAGATTCCAAATTCTCCTTTTCTCTATTCTTTTCTTCTCTTTCTGTAGATCTTGCAGAGATATATTAGTCTCTGGAACTTGAGGCCTAAGAAGGAGAAGCACAACTTCCTCTCTCAAACTCTAGTCTGTACTATTATAAAAGTTAGGGGTGGGTCCAGCTCACATCTACGAGAGCTGTGCCAGAGTAATTAACCTTGGGTTTGCCGTCCATACAGACTATACTGGATGTAATACATAATATAGTATAACAACGCATTACATAACATTTACAAAATAAAAACAACTATTTGCAGATACTCCCTGCACTGGGGTACTGTATATACACAAACCCACATATACACATAGATTTTTTTTTAACAATGTAGGCTATTTTCACAGTATCTGACACTAATGGATACCTGAAGGTACAGAGTTTAAAGGGAACCTGTCACCAGGAAATTCACTGATAAACCAGGCATGTTGCCTTGTAGGGCTCACTCTGCTGAATATAATGTTACCTTTCACTTGGTGATCTGTCGCTTTATTGTGGAGAAAAAGCACTTTTAATCCATATGCTAATGAGCTGATTTGAGTCCAGTAGTTGATATGAGTCCAGCGTTTTTTCTATTCAGAGCTGTAGCCACTCCCCTATTCACTTCTTCAGATGTAAAAGGGGCGTGGTTTATTAAATCATTCATTCATTTTAATAATTGGCAGGAAAATTAATAACAGGGAATGCTAAGGTATTATATTACTAAGGAAAAAAAAAAAAGAAGGGGGAGGAATATACTATTGAAGTTAGTAATTATAATAAGGGCTAGTTTGTTCAGGGGGTTATAATCACATGTTTGATAAACAATTATTAAAAGGAATGATGTAATAAACCACGCCCCTTTGAAAGATATCATTATATTCAACAGAGTGAACCCTACGAGGCAGCATGCCTGGTTTATGAGTGAATTTCCTGGTGACAGGTTCCCTTTAACCCCTTAAGGATTTATGACATACCGGTACGTCATGGTTGCCAAGTCCTTAAGGACCCATGACGTACCGGTACGTCATATCTTTAAATTAACAGTGTGGCACAGCGGGGGTTAATAGGTACAGGATGACCACTGAAATCGTTCAGCGGGCATCCTGTCACAACGCCGGGGGGGTCATGTGACCCACCTGTATCGGCGATCTCAGCAAACCGCAGGTCAATTCAGACCTGCGGTTTGCTGCGTTTCCGGTGCATTCGGGTCTCCGGTGACCCGATGAACCAGAAAAGAACGGTGATCTGTGGTGTTATAACACACCACCAATCACCGTCCTTGCATTGGGGATGGTGGTGGTGGCGCTGGCTTGTGATTGGTCCGGGGAGAGAGGCGGGAGATTCAAACTCCCGGCGCTCCTCTCTCCCCTCCTCTTCCTGCTGCTGCGGCTGTGCTGTGAGGATCGTGCAGCACCAGCTCCAGGACCAGCTCCAGTGACCCACATCAACCTCCTGCACCCATCAGGTAGGTTAGGGTCAGTGAGGGAGAGGTACAATTAGGAAGGGATAGAGTTAGAGGGAGAGTTGGTTAGGGTCAGGGAAAAAAAAAAAAAAAAACACACACAACAGATTCAGCACTGTCTGTGGTGGTTGAAGACCACAGCAATTAGCTGTGAGACCCTAGACCCACCCAGGGGTGCTGCCCCTTGCCACTCCCCTCCCCCCCCCCCCCCACAGCTCCTCTCCACCACCACTTTTTTTTTGCGTGCGCTGACCATGGCCGGCACTCTTAGCGTCCAGCCACTGTTAGCGCATCGCCCACCCCACCGCTGATCAGCAAGTTTGAACTTTTTTTCTAGTCCTTTTTTTTTTTTTTACTTTACCTTTTTAGTACGTGAACACCCGTGCCCCCACACACACGCACATACCCATGGCCCGCCAGACGTTCTCGGTGGAGGAGGCATACGCCTATATGCTCTCCGACTCCGAGAGCCCCACTGAGGGTGAGGATGACCCCACGTTCCTCCTGTCATCCGCATCCTCCTCATCATCATCTGATGACGATGAACCCCCAAGGCAGCGGAGACGCCGCCAGGCGGAGCCAGGGGCCCCGCATGCTAGGGACCCTGTGGCCCACACCAGTATGAGCAGCCCTGGGGCTCGTACTGGTTTTCCGGCCCACCGAATAAGGCCTCCGGAGCCCCCTATCGGTGAACTTAGCTGGTGTCCCCCAGTGGATTTTGAGCCCGAGATTCCGGATTTTGTTGGCAATCCAGGAATCCAGATTCCCACAGTGTGCTTCACTGAAATGGACTTTTTTAGTTTTTTTTTCAGTGACCCACTTGTAAATCTGATAGTGGATCAGACGAATCTGTACGCCCAACAGTTCGTTACTCAGCACCCGTGCTCCTTTTTGGCTAGACCCGGTGGCTGGACGCCGGTCAGTGCAGCCGAGATGAGGACGATTTGGGGCATCGTGCTGCATATTGGTCTAGTGCAAAAACCGAGTGTCAGGCATTACTGGAGTGAGGACGTCCTCTATCATACCCCACTATACAGTAGGGCCATGACACGTCCCAGATTTGAGGCCATCCGGAAATGCCTGCATTATGCAAATAATGCAGCATGTCCCCCTCCGAGGTGATCCTGCCTATGACCGTCTGTATAAGATACGGCCGGTCATCGATCACTTTGGGGCCAAATTTGTTCAGGCCTACGTACCTGGAAGGGAGGTCGTGGTTAATGAGTCTCTCGTTGCTTTCAAGGGGAGACTCAGTTGCCGCCAATACATTCCCACTAAGCGGGCGAGGTATGGCATAAAAGTGTACAAAATTTGTGAGAGTACCTCAGGGTACACTTACAAAATTCGTGTGTACGAGGGGCAAAATTCCTATATTGAACCCCCAGAATGTCCCCCCACTCTGGGTGTTAGCGGTAAACTCGTGTGGGACCTTATGTACCCACTGCTAGATAAGGGTTACCACTTGTACGTGGATAACTTTTATACTAGCATTCCCTGCCAGATCCACGTCCGCTTGTGGGACCGCGCGGAAAAATAATCGCGGCCTCACCTACCTCCCCCCTCCAGGTACCTATCCCCAGGGGTGAGACCCGTGCCCTTACCAGTGACAACCTGTTGCTGGTCAGATATAAGGAAAAGAGGGATGTCCTTATGCTGAACACAATTCACAGTAACGGCACCAACCCCATCTCTGTGCGAGGTACCACGGCAACGATTGTATCGTCGACTACAATTGGTATATGGGAGGAATTAATCTATCTGATCAAGTCCTAAAACCATATAATGCCATGCGGAAAACCCGGGTATGGTACAAAAAAGTTGCGGTCTACTTGGTACAGGTTGCCTTGTACAACGCTTTTGTACTATCCAGAAGCGCTGGCAGCACAGGGACATTCCTCCAATTCTTTGAGGCAGTCCTCAAGGACCTGATGTTTTCAGACCGGGAAAGAGCAGGTCGGAGTATCTCGGGAATTGGAGGCGCCCGGATTGTCCCTGGCCAGTACTTTCCAGGTGTGGTCCCCCATACTGGAAAGAAGGGACTAACCCAAAAAAGATGCAGAGTGTGTCACAAGAGGGGGATATGGAAGGACACCACCACTCAATGTGACACGTGCCCTGATCATCAGGGCCTCTGCGTTATTGGTTGCTTCAGGGAGTATCACATTTCCATGGAGTACTACATTTTTATAATCCCCAACAGTCCGCTAGAGAACATAAAAAAATATAACTCTCAGACTTTGGAGACACGGAAACAATTTCTTTTCCCAAAAATATTAGTTTTAGAGGCATCCTCAAACTGCGGCCCTCCAGATGTAGTAAAACTACAACTCCCAGCATGCCCAGACAACCTACAGCTATAAAAGCAGGATCTTGACATAGGGGCCACTTAATATGGTGGATTTGGTGATCTCTGTAATGGAGACACCCCTTTGCTTGGTTTTCCTTCCTTTGAGGGATATCTGGCTTTCATTGTGTTGTAGACCCATAACTGGGGCTCCACATTTATTTTGCATAAACTTACAGCTATCAGCAGGGCATGGTGGGACTTGTAGTTTTACAACATGTTACTGTAAATTGTGGTCAGCATAAGGACATCCTATAAAAATAACATTTAACCCAACCCCCCGGATGAACAGCATTAAAAAAAAAAGTGTAAAAAAAAAAGCCATTTTTTGTCACCTAACATCAAATTTAAGTGTAATAGCGAGCGATCAAAAAGTCATATGCACCCCCAAATAGTGCCAATAAAACCGCCATCTCATTCCGCAATAAATGAGCCCCTACATTAGACAGTCACCCAACCCAAAAAAAACTGTAGCTCCCAGGCTATGGAGATACTAAAACTATGTAATTTTTGTTCCTCAAATGATAATATAGTGTATAATCTAAACAAATTATATAAAATAGACATATTAGGTATCACCACGTCCGTATTAATGTGCCCTATCAAAATAACATTTGACCCAACCCCTCGGATGAACAGCGTTAAAAAAATAAAATAAAAACCGTGTAAAAACACCAATTTTTTGTCAAATCTTTCATTTGAATCCATTTTTTCAGTAATAAAGCAAGGGTTAACAGCCAAACAAAACTAAAAATGTATTGCCCTGATTCTGTAGTTTGCAGAAACACCCCATATGTGGTCGTAAATGGCTATATAGCCACACGGCACGGCATAGAACGAAGGGACTGCCATCTGGTTTCTGGAAGGCAGATTTTGATGGACTGGTTTTTTTACACCATGTCCCATCAGCCCCCCTGATGTAGCCTAGACTAGAAAATCCAAAAAAATGACCCCATCTAAGAAACTACACCCCTCAAGGTATTCAAAAATTACTTTACAAACTGTGTTAACCCTTTAGGTGTTCCACAAAACTTAATGGCAAATGTAGAAACAATTATAGAATTTATATTTTTTGTTAGCTTGCGTCAGAGCAATCAAAAATCATATTTAACCTAAAATAGTCCCAAAACAACAACCACCTTATCCCGTAGTTTCCTAGATGGGGTCACTTTTATGGAGTTTCTACTCAAGGGGTACAGCAGGGGGCTTGGTATGGTACATGGTGTAAATAAACCAGTCCAGCAAAATCTGCCTTCCAAAAACCATATGGCGTTCCCCTTCTTCTATGTCCTGCCGTTTAGCCAAATAGTAGTTTACGACCACATATGGGGTGTTTCTGCAAACTAAAGAATCAGGGCAACCTATATTGAGTTTTGTTTGGCTGTTACCCCATTTTTTCCAGTAATAAAGTAAGGGTTAAAATGGAAAATTTTCCCAAAAATCGAAATTCCCAAATTGTTTCTCCATCTGCCGTTAACTCTTGTGGAACGCCTAAAGGGTTCAAAAAGTTTGTAAACCCAGTTTTGAATACCTTGAGGGGTGTACTTTCTTAGATGGAGTCATTTTTTTGGAATTTCTCTTCTAGGGGTGCAACGGGGGGCTTGAAATGGGACATGGTATAAACAAAAACAGTCCCGCACAATCTGCCTTCCAAAACCCAATATGGCGTTCCCCTCCTTCTGCGTCCTGCCGTTTGGCCAAACAGTAGTGTAGGACAACATATGGGGTGTTTCTGCAAACTACAAAATCAGGGCAACCCACATTGAGTTTTGTTTGGCAGTTAACCCTTACTTTATTACTGGAAAAAGTGTATTAAAATGGAAAATTTTCCAAAAAATCGAAATTCCAAAATTGTTTCTTCATCTGCCGTTAACTCTTGTGGAACACCTAAAGGATTAACAGAGTTTGTAAACCCAGTTTTGAATACCTTGAGGGGTGTACTTTCTTAGATAAAGTCACTTTTTTGGAATTTCTATTCTAGGGGTGCAACGGGGGGCTTGAAATGGGACATGTGGTAAATAAAACAGTCCCGCAAAATCTGCCTTCCAAAACCCATATGGTGTTCCCCTCCTTCTGCACCCTGTCGTTTGGCCAAACAATAGTTTAGGACCACGTATGGGGTGTTTCTGCAAAGTGCAGAATCAGGGCAACCCATACTGTGTTTTGTTTGGCAGTTAACCCTTGCTTTGTTCCTGGAAAAAATGGATTATATTGGAAAATTTTCCAAAAAATCAAAAGGTATTCAAAATCAGTTTTGAATACCTTGAGGGGTGTAGTTTCTAAAATGGGGTCATTTTTAAGTGGTTTCTATTACGTAAGCCTCACAAACTGACTTCAGACCTGAACTGGTCCATAAAAATTTTATTTGTCAAATTTCTGAAAAATTTCATAATTTGCTTATAAACTTCTAAGCTATGTAACATCCCCAAAAAATTAAATGGCATTCCCAAAATGATTGAAACATGAAGTAGACATATGGGGAATGTAAAGTCATCACAAGTTTAGGGGGTAGTACTATGTATTACAGAAGTAGAGAAACTGAAACTTTGAAATTTGCTAATTTTTCCAAAGTTTTGGTAAATTTGGTATTTTTTTATGCAAAAAAATTTACTTTTTTGACCCAATTTTAGCAGTGTCATGAAGTACAATATGTGAGGAAAAAACAATCTCAGAACGGCCTGGGTGAGTAAAGGTTTTTTAAGGTTATTCACACATAAAGTGACACTGGTCAGATTTTCAAAAAATGGCCAAGTCCTTAAGGTGAAATAAGACTGAGTCCTTAAGGGGTTAACTGAATGAAACTGAAGACCAAAAAACCCCTTTCTTATGTTCTGATCCTCTGACAGATCAGAAGAAAGGAAAAGACAGCAGTATTGTGAATATACCCCAACAATAACAGTGGAGGCTGTGATCTACATGTGCCTGTTTTATTAAACCTAAGGTGATTACATGTTTGCTCTGGGTCCTTGCTGTGGTTCGCCTCTGTGAATAACACTTTTCCCTGGTCACAATAAGAGCAAAGAGACTTAAAGGGATTGTGTAGGATTTTTGTTTCCCCAACCAGCAGTACCTGTGAAGAAATCCATACTTACCTGCAGCAGCACATATGACTCCATTCATGCAGAAGTTGACAGACTGGGATACAAAGACCAGTGAAGAGAGCCATGGAACTGGAATAGAGCAGCAGGGACCAAGTGAGTATGTATTTTTTCATACATACAGCTGGAGATATATAAAATCCACAGAAATCAGCACCAGAGTCCTTGCCCACCTTAACATCCGAAATACATAAACAAGCAAAAGACCACAGCGTTGCAGGCTTCAAGTGTGACTTGGAGCTACTTTTGAAGTCTGTGGTGCTGTGATATTTTGCTCGTATATATACAGTTGCAAGAAAAAGTATGTGAACCCTTTGGAATGATATGTATTTCTGCACAAATTGGTCATAAAATGTGATCTGATCTTCATCTAAGTCACAACAATAGACAATCACAGTCTGATTAAACTAATAACACACAAATAATTAAATGTTACCATGTTTTTATTGAACACACCATGTAAACATTTACAGTGCAGGTGGAAAAAGGATGTGAACACTTGGATTTATTAACTGGTTGAATCTCCTTTGGCAGCAATAACTTCAACCAAACGTTTCCTGTAGTTGCAGATCAGGTGTGCACAACGGTCACATTGCTCTTTACAGAACTGTTTCAGTTCAGCAATATTCTTGGGATGTCTAGTGTGAACCGCTTTCCTGAAATCATGCCACAGCATCTGAATCGGGTTGAGGTCAGGACTCTAACTGGGCCACTCCAGAAGGCGTATTTCCTTCTGTTTGAGCCATTCTGTTGTTGATTTACTTCTATTCTTTGGGTTGTTGTCCTGTTGCAACATCCATCTTCTGTTGAGCTTCAGCTGGTGGACAGATGGCCTTAAGTTCTCTTGCAAAATGTCTTGATAAACTTGGGAATTAATTTTTCCTTTGATGATAGCAATCAGTCCAGGCCCTGACGCAGCAAAGCAGCCCAAACCATGCTGCCCCCACCACCATACTTTACAGTTGGGGTGAGGTTTTGATGTTGGTGTGCTGTGCCTCTTTTTATCCACACATAGGGCCAGATTTATCATTACACTTCCATCTTACTCCAATTTCACATAAGTCCAAAGTCACTTTTGGCTTAGTCAGATTTATTAATGGTCCTTTAATACTGTGATAAATGTGTTTTGATGGCAGCAGTTCATCCTTCAGTAAATGGCTTTACAAAAGTCGCACATATTTACAAAAAAGTTGCATGTTCTATTAAAAAGTCGCATAAGATATGGATGGCCCTCACTGGAGTGAAATTGGGATTTTTTTGCGACTTTTTTAAAAAGTCCCAATGATAAATCTGGAGTGAAACTGATTAACATGGCTAACAACGCCCATTTTTACAAAACTGGAGTGAGTGGTGTACACATGTAAAAAAGTCGCTAAATTATGCGCAAATGAGTGTGAAAAGTTGCTAATGCCCTATTTTGGGACTTTTTGATGCCAGAATTCTAAAGTGAAGGTATGATAAATCATGGCCATAGTGTTGTGTGTTTCTTCCAAACAACTCAACTTTGGTTTCATCTGTCCACAGAATATTTTGCCAGTACTGCTGTGGGACATCCAGGTGCTCTTGTGCAAACTGTAAACTTGCAGCAATGTTTTTTTGGACAGCAGTGGCTTCCTCTGTGGTATCCTCCCATTAAATCCATTCTTGTTTAGTGTTTTACGTATCGTAGATTCGTTAACAGGGATGTTAGCATATGCCAGAGACCTTTATAAGTCTTTTGCTGACAATCTAGGGTTCTTCTTCACCTCATTGAGTCTGTGCTGTGCTCTTGCAGTCATCTTTACAGGATGGTCAATCCTAGGGAGAGTAGCAGCAGTGCTGAACTTTCTCCATTTCTCCATGTATAGACAATTTGTCTTACCGTGGACTGATAAACAGCAAGGCTTTTGGAGATACTTTTATAATCCTTTCCAGCTTTATGCAAGTCAACAATTCTTAATCGTATGTCTTCTGAGAGTTCCTTTGTGCGAGGCATCATTCACATCAGGCAATGCTTCTTGGGAAAAGCAAACCCAGAAGTGGAGTGTGTTTTTTATAGGGCAGCTGTAACCAACACCTCCAATCTCATCTCATTGATTGGACTCCAGTTGGCTGAGACCTCACTCGAATTAGCTCATGGGGTTCACATACTTTTTCCACCTGCAATGTGAATGTTTACATGGTGTGTTCAATAAAAACATGGTAACATTTAATTCTTTATGTGTTATTAGTTTAAGCAGACTGTGATTGTCTATTGTTATGACTTAGATGAAGATCAGATCACATTTTATGACCAATTAGTGCAGAAATCCATATCATTCCAAAGGGTTCACATACTTTTTCTTGCAACTGTATGTATATATATATATATATATATATATTTAATTTTTCTATAGTATTTTCTGTAATACAGATCATAATAGGTTGCATGAAATAATTATAAAAAAAGAGTTAAAACCATTGCTTAAAAATACAGTCCAAATAGCAAAAATGGCAAAAAAATATTGTGTGGAAGAAGCCAAAGTTGTTATATATGGTAATGCACAATTGTAATTACCTGCATTATAAAGTTATAGGGGTTGTCTAGCCTTTAGTAAGTAGCGAGCTCCATCCACTACTACACTGTTGTTGTTCCTGTGTTGCTCTGGAGCATTGCATTTTGGAAGTAGTGTTATATCTCTTTCCTGTACAGGCTGATAATCAGAAGCAACTGTGTGAATATGTGTAAATATGAGCTTGCTCATTGGATCCAGCCACTGAACAGATTTTGTAGGCTTATTTTATGCTGTTTCACAATCAGCTGTTGATGCCGTAGCCTCTGTCCATTTTTTTGTAGTCGGGGGAAGGGGTATCATTTAACTTCTCACCTTAGGCAGCAGAAAGGCTATGCACACCCCTGTCTATGTATAGCACTTATAATTTTTCAGCATGATGAATCCGTACACCGCAGCCATGTATGCAATATATGAATTTCATATGCGCTGCAGTCTCCTCATAATGAGATGCGTCACTGCTTCAGCCTATGCCAGTTCCACCAGCCCCACTCTACTAAAGCCTGGCAAAGCCTATCCATGCAGTTTCTCCTCTCTGAATGTGCTCTCAATAGCACATTGCAGCTCCTGCCTGTAACCACTCCTCTGTATAGCACATTGCTGCTCCTGTCTGTGACCACTCCTTTCAAAGCTCTGTGTAGCACATTGCTGCTGGAAACTCTCTGCAAATGGGCTTGCTGCCGAGCGGATCGGGCACAGACAGCAGCAGCAATGTGTGCTCGTGCCAGTTCTAAGCTGCAGTGCCAATTCCTATAGAACTCTGGAATTCATACATGCATTTATAGTATGGCTACGGTGTATGGATTCTGTATGTGCAACAGTTAAAACCAGCATACACAGAGTGGAGCTTCGGGGCCTATGTAGACAGGAACAGTGTAACATTAATGAATAAAATACAGGCCAAAAACATCCTTTCGTTTGGTCTGACCTCCTTACAATCTGTAAGGTTACTTAAACACAATTCTTGTTTGGTCAGAGATTGATCAGAGATTATCATCAGCGATTGTGAGCCAAAACCAGGTGTGAGTCCAAAACACAGAACATGGGCAAATCCTCCCATTATACCTTATCTCTGTTTAGGCTCCACTCTTGGTTCACAATCCCTTATAATAATCACTGAACATAAACACTGAAATGAGAAAGCAGTCTACAAACTGTAACTGTATGAAAAATGCTGCTAAATTGCATGTGGTATTAAATATACTGTTTTTGATGTGGCTTTAACCTTAATCACTATTTGTGACTGCAAGACAAGACAAATCATATGTATATAGAAACCATGCACAGAATGCAAAACACCAGCTTACAATTTATTTTGCCATAAAGTTGACAATACATTTAATTAATTAGATCCATGTGAAAGGAGACACTAACACCTCATAGGACATCTGAAAGGGTTTATCCTCCACCCCAACAATGCAATTTGCACAGGTGTAATTGCTCACAGTGAGGCCTATACACATATAAACCTGTGTTGTTATTCAATCTTGATAGCTCAGAGCAATTTGTCCCCTTGTTTGTCTTCTGCTTCAAGAATTGTAGAAAAGAATAGAGATTTGTTTAAGGTAACTCTACACAGTTACAGTTTGAGAGCTGCCACTTACTTAGGTATTCATCACCCTTAAGTACTGGGATATACATCTTAATTCCTGAAGTGGGGATTTGTTAAATTAACCTCTTGATCTCAAGATGCATTGCATGTTTCAATTGTCAGGATTTATTTATTTTTCTTTTTATGTTTCAGCACTTTTGTGTTGTATTGATATGGGTTCATACCTAGGTTTGTAAGGGAGTTTTTAAGCACACTTGCAGGTTTTAGTGGTGTTTTTTTTTTACCTGTACTTTTTTGGTTAAAAAGACCACTATATACTGCATACTACATATATCAAGTGTTAACTTGTGACTTTACTGTATTTAAAGTATTTTAAAATGTGTTATTAATACCATAGGGTGGGGTGTTAATTTAGATGTTTTACTGCTATAATGTTTAAGGTATATGCTCTTATATTAGCCTGTGATGTAATAGTATACAGAAAAGTTATAAAAATAATCATAATTCTAACAGCTGAACCAGTTTGTAGTGAAATGATGGTGTGTAGGCCAATAGAGGAAAATATTCCTTGTCAATTCAGGAATAGCTACAGGACTCTACAGGCTGACAAACTTGTTTCAGTGGGTAAGTAAAAATCCAGTGTTGTGCATAAGAATGACTTATTCTTTATTTCTACAGTTTATTTCTACTGACCCCACCACCATGGCTACAAGTGCCACTACAATCACCACCCCACAACCAACACAGCTATATATTGGGGTCACTAACCTTCCCCTGAACCTTCTCCTCATGGCAGTCCAAATGACTGTTCTTACACAAGTCATCAACAGGGAGACACTATTGAGTATCCTTCATGGAGCATGGTGAGGTTTTGATGCTTCTTCTTAGGAACAATACGGTGTCCACTAGGAGAGGGCAGTGATGACAGAGAGGCTGCAACTGAAAGGCTTCTCTGTGGTTGTAAGGAGGAGGAGCAGTAAAAATAAAGATTTCCAGTAAATTATTCTCACATTTCAACCATTCTTATGTGGGAATGAATGCTCTCCTTGACTCTCCAACTCACTGGGATTCCACCTTGCAGATGCTAGAGTGTCTGTATGAGCAGAATAAAGTAGGGAATTATTTTGTCATGCACCAGACCACCTCAGCAGGGAGCTTGTGTTGTTTCGAGGTCAGGCAGTGGCAGCTCATCAGAGGCACCTGTCGCATAATGAAACTCTTTGAAGAGTCCACAAAATTTGTCAGTAGGGACAACTGCATCATAAAAAATGTCACCCTGCTGATTCAACAAGGGATAGTGAAAGAAGAACATCTTACGCATTTTGCTAGCTGCCCTGTAGCTGTTGGGGACCCCCATGGAGAAAATCCCATGGAGGAGGAGGATGAGGAGCTGCCACCAGAGGGGGAGGAGGAGTCGGTGGTGGAGGAGCAAGAGGATGATGATAATGATGACAACAGCAGCCACGATGACCATTCATCTCAGTGGGAGGTGATGCCGTAAGGAACTGGGTCCTATGGTACACTGTCCACAATGGCAAGCTCTGTGTTTACCTGCTTGCTTGCTTACAAAATGATAGTCATATTATTCACATGAAGCAGTCATTCACATGAAGCACATGATGGTCTAAAAGCCATGCAAAGCAAAATGGGGGAATATGTTCCTCTTGCTGAAAGGGAGGCCAAGTTATTTTATAACTAGGAAACACTGTATATGCAGCTTGCCTCAGCTTCATATCTGTGGCTCCTTGCGGCCTCCCACAGAGTCACTCACCTCCTGCCATCTTTGCTACCAGAAGCAGCAGCAAGAGGAGCCAATTCAGTATCATCAACATCATGGAGCAACTTTTTTATGTGCAGAGCCAGGTTTAGGCAAGACGTACTTCCTTAACACCCAGGTTCAATCCTACCTAAATTTTTGCAATTCTCCAACGCACACTGTGTCCCCTGACCCCATAGACTTCTTGGAAGCCAGACTGGAACAGTGGCCTGAACTGGTCCAGTATTCCCTCTCTTTTCTTTCTTGCCCTGCCTCCAGTGTCATCTCAGAAATGGTTTTCAGTGTGACAGGGGACATGGTGACAAAGTTGTCCTCCACTAGTATACAAATCAACACTTTTGTCAAAATGAACGAGGCATGGATGCGTAACAATGTTTACACACCTCCGGCTGAGACTGATGAATAGATCTGCCCTTGCTGACTGTGCCCCAGCATGCCACTTCTGCTGTCTGCCTGACTGCTATCATGTTCTATATCATATGGCTGCTGCCGTGATCATGCTGCTGCCACTACCTGTACAAAATGTATTTGCTAACAATCTCAAATTTACAAAATAAGCGCAGCATTAGCTCCAGAACATTTTCTATTACTATTGCATTATTGAACTTTATTTGGTTTGCAGAGTGCTGTTGCATTGTGTTTTTTTTCTACTTGCCGACTATCCTGTTTTGTACCGTGTGGCTGCTGCTATCATTTTAAAGCATTAAATTTGTAGTTACCTTGGACATCCCCTTTTAGAAGTGAAATCTGATGGATTTCATATCTCAGGGTGGTGGAGATGTGGTCCAAAGTTTACTCTGGGGCCATTGTTTTAGCCGCTGGCAAAATTTACACTAATAGCGCATGTAAAATGCCATAGAAATTTTCTCTCTAGATATCTGCTGTTTAGGCACAGTATAAAGTCCATGCTATGCAAAGAAGTGTCTCCCAGGGAAAGAGAACCATCTCGCTAGTGTCACCTTTTTGAAGTGGTTCACTATGAGTCAAAGTCTGACTTTAAGCAACAAACTATGAGAATCATTTTCATACACAAGCATGGGGTTGTTTCTGCAACATGTTTATGGGTTTCCAAATCCCATTCAGATGTGTGGAACGGATGCAGAAACCTTTGCAACAAATCTATCACCTAGAAATGTATCTTTCAAAGAAAGCAAAACTGATTAATACAATATTTTGAATAAAAATGCACTGTGCTTAATGTGTATTAGATATTCGCTTTATATAACAATGAGTTATTTTCTCCAATTATTAACATTTATGTGTTAAAACAGTTGTTTTTAGGTTGAGAACCTAATGGTTTATCCTCACAACATAGTGTATAGGCCTCTGCTGGTGAATACTCATGGGAAATGATTTCACTTATAGAATGAGAAGTGTATGCTTGCGTGGGAATCCTTACTGCATGCTAGTTCGAAACCATTGTTTACTATGAAAATACAGTATGTCTAAGGACAATTAATAAGCCAAGTCTGTGTTGAACACTGGAATTGATGCATATAGCACTAATCTTTTCTCTCCATAAATATGTTTGACAGTTACTCCATTGCTAAGCAGAAAATTCTGCCTTTTAACATTCACCCTTATATGGATTCTGTATTAATATAACCAGCAGATGGCAGCCCCAGCATTGCATTCTAATCATTTGCTTTTGCAATATTATCACTAGTGTTGGATCCTCAGTCATTCCAGAGTGACATATTACAGGTCAGTTCTTAGGATCCACACCCTGCAACGGACATTGTGGAAATGAAAAGCATTGTGAGCATTGCACCCCCAAGGTGGACTAGAACGTAGCTTAGCCTGATATAAGAGCATGTATCTTGATAAAGTGATTGGAGACTATCTTTCTGATTCTGCTGGGACTCTTTAAGACTGTTTATGGTGATTTTTTTAGGTGTTTTCTTTTCTTTAATAGAAAAGTCTAATTACATTGCCTGTATGTTTGGGGTTGTTGCCCTGTTGCAGAATACATTTAAATTTAAAGAGGTTATCATATGATTAATGTTAAAAAAAGAAAATCATCTATCATATAGTACATGACAGCCTCTAGCTAGAACCAGCCCTGTACCTCACATGGATCCAGAGATATCTCCATTTATTGCTCCAATTGCTCTGCTAGATTTATTTCAAGCTCGTAGCTTGGGGGGGGGGTCCTTTCTGCTGCAGCTAGGGGCATACTTACTTTGCAGCATTTTGTTCCACACCTGCCTAAACCTTTTTCACTGTACTGTATTTAAACTGTACAATATGATACATAAGACACCATATCTGAAAACGTTTTATTATACATACAGCATCGCACAAAAGGGCAACACCAAAGAATGTCCACTTTCTACATTACTAGACATTGGAGACTTAGGCCTGACTCACACTTCAGTTATTTGGTCAGTTATTTCCATCAGTTATTGTGAGTCAAAACCAGTAGTGAAGCCAACTCAGAGATCAGATAAAATTTAAAGATTTGCACCAGTTCTGCATTTTCACCTGCACCTGGTTTTGGCTCACAATAACTGATGGAAATAAATGATCAAATAACTGAAGTGTGAACTCAGCCTAAGCAATAAAAGCCACCTAGCGACCTAGGGCTAAGTAAAGTATGGACCATTTGGCATTATACAAACAACTCAGCCGCTATTTGTGCAGTCTCTTAATAAAAGTAAAACCTTCAATCATCTGAGTTGCTTTGTTATCTGCTGCTGATTTGAGATTCTTCAGGCCTTAGGCCTCTTTCACACGGGCGTCATGTTTGACGCCCGGATAAGAGGCGGGTGCGTTGCGGGAATCGCCGCGATTTTTCCGCGCGTGTGCTAACGTTTGTAGTGCATTTAGCACGCGCGTGAAAAAATCCGCATGCTTGGTACCCAGACCCGAAGTCAGACTTCATCAGTGAAGTCTGGTTTCGGGATGAGTATTCTGTATGTGTAATTATTTTCCTTTATAACATAGTTATAAGGGAAAATAATCGCATTCTCATTACAGAATGCAATGTTCCCGGGCTTTAGAGGTTAAAAATAATAAAGAGTTAACTCACCTTCTCCCATTGTGCAGCGCAGAGCCCCAGAACGTCCTCTCTCTTGATGGTTTGGATGCTTGAGGACCTGTGGTGACGTCACAGGGTCACATGGTCCAATCATAGAAGCATTTGAGTGGACCATGTGACCCATGTGATCCTGTGACATCACGGCAGGTCCCTTCATCCATGTTGGATGAAGGACCTGCCGTGATGCATGAGATCACATGGGTCACATGGTCCACTCAAATGCTCTATGATTGGACCATGTGACCTGTGACGTCCACAGGTCCCAGCATCAAACCATCAGAAGACGTTCTGGGGCTCTGCTGCATGGGAGAAGTGGTACTCTTATTATTGCAACCCTCTAAACCCGAGAGCTGTGCATTCTGTAATGAGAATGCGTTATTTTCGCTTATAACTATGTTATAAAGAAAATAATAACGATCGGGTCCCCCATCCCGATCATATCCTAGCAACCATGCGGGAAAATCGCAACGCATCCGCACATGATTGCGGATGCTTGCGATTTTCCCGCATCCCCATTCACTTCTATGGGGCCTGCGTTGCGTGAAAATCGCAGAATATAGAACATGCTGCGATTTTCACGCAATGCAAAAGTGATGCATGAAAATCACTGCTCATGTGCACAGCACCATAGAAGTGAATGGGTCAGGATTCAGTGCGGGTGCAATGCGTCCTCCTCACGCATTGCACCCGCGCGGAAAACTCGCCCGTGTGAAAGGGGCCTTAGTGAACTAGAAGAGAATCTGCCTGGCACAGAGTATATTTAGAAATGAAAGCAATTGACATTTACATGCTTGTGGCACCATACCTTCAATGAAGAATATCCAAAATGTTCTTTTTAAGTCCTTGAATCACTTGATCCTCCTCAAATTCTGTACATTATTTCCTAGTTGAAATCTGCATAAAGAGTTGAGTAACATTGTACATTCTTCATTTATTCTGCGTATGATTTATCTGCCTGGCGCTAACAGTTTTGTATTGTTTCTCTGTTTGATGCATTACTTTTTGGTGGCAGGAGTCCAGCAGAATTCTACCTGGTTTATTAAACATCATCTAATTAAACATTTCCATAAAGAACATGAATGTCTGATGTGACCATTTTCTTTTTTTTTACTAACCCCTTATTGACCAGATTAAGTTTCGGCATCATCATCACACTTTGTTCTGTCAATCAAGCAGGATAAATATGATCTATGGAGTTTTCATTATTTAGAGGAGAAAGCAAAAAAAAACAGTAATTGAGCCATTGTTTTGTACTTTGATGCCACTGTTTACCGTGCAGTAAAAATTGGATGTTAAATTTAATCTAGAGATTGATATAAATGTGGCAGTACCAAGTAGATATATATTCACATGTTTCTGGGAAAAAAAGTATTTTGTGGCACTTCATTCTGAGAGCCATACTTCTCATTTTTTTTATTTCTCTGTCAACGTGGCCATAGAATGGTGTGTTTTTTTTGTGGGATCAGTTTTTGTTAATACCATTTTGGGTTCCATATAGTTTACTTGACTCATTTTTATACGCTTTTTCAAATCCTAATCTTAGTAAGAAAACATTTTTTATTTTATGTTTATACCTTGTGCCATGGGGTAAATAATTATATTTAATCTACAGGTTGTTACAAATGTGGTGGCACCAAATGTGTATTTTTCCCAGTAAACTATTAAAAAAAATTATGAAAATAATTTTTGGGTCTTTTTATGAAACCATATTATTAAACATAATGTTACATTTTGTTGTCTCGCTAGGTGACTTGAATACGTGATCCTTTGATTGCTTGGTATAATTCTTTAAAAATTCTTAGGATTCTAAAGCATTATTGCCTGCCATTGTCACACTAACAGGCAGTCTAATAATAATGGTCTAATAAGCAGATCCCTTTGTTAGGCCTTCAACTGCCATGGTAACCCATACGGAACCACATGATTGTTGTTGGCTGCCAGAGGGAGCCACCTCCCTTCGTCAAAACACTTTACATGCTTCAGTCACTATTAACTTCAGCATCTAAGAGGTTGAACTGCTGAGATTTGAGGTTTTTTTCCCTCAAGTTGGGGCAAGAAATTGACTGTGTATTACTGTGCTTTTGCTTAGATCTCATGGGTTCATTTGGCAGTATCCATGATATACCAGTGACAGATATATCTATAAAGACTTAACTCTTTCATGCACAGTGATGTACAAGCAGATGATAGGTGCGCTGGGATGTATAGTGCTTAGAAGATATCTATTGCTCCTCGGTAAGATGTTATAAAATGCTCCATGCAGGGCCTGAGCATAATGCAGGGCCTTAAGCATAATGTCATGTGTGAGATTTACTATGCTAAATGTTATAGAATTCGGACTCAAATGCATCAAAAAAACTGGCATACATGCAATGCTTCAGATTTGTTATGTGTTTCAGACACTTTTTACACCTTACTAGATAGTTTTAAAAAGTTTCTGGAAAAGGGAATGTCTGTCCAAAGTTTAGGAAAACTTTAATTCACAACAAATCAACAATTTTCTTGCGCTTCATGGTAACTAATCAGTTTTTTCTAAAATGGCGACCGCACATGTTACAAAATGAAATTAAGAAGCCCGGGAATGCGATATCACCCATAATGCTGTGCAGCCAGCCAATCCACAGATAGCCCTCGTCTGTTTTATCACAGCCCTATAAATCCCCCCCACTTTCAAGAAGTTTTCCAGTGAGTTAATATTTTTGGAAAAACAGGTTAAAATATTTTAAAAATTAAAAAGGATTACTTACCACCGCTGATCTTCCACAATGCTGCTATTTTGACACATTTCTGATCCCCGTTGCTTTATTGTTCCTATCCCAGTTTGACACCCGAAAAATGTAAAATAAAAAACATGCTCAGCCAATCACTGACCTTAGTGGTGACCCAACTCATCCACTGATTGGCTAATCAGGCCTTTCTTCGCATTTCTAGCATGTGGAGCACAGACAGAAAGTAAATAGCATTTTGGACTGGCAGCAAAGAGGGATCTGTAGAGATGGGTAATTCTTCTGTATTATTTTTAACCAGTTCTGACCTTGTTTAAGAAAAAAATGTACTCTCTGGGAAACTCCTTTCAATGACACATGGAGGAGTTCATCAATATAGTAGGGCCTCATAAACTTCTCTACAATCTGGAGCTGTATGGAACCACAATATGGTTATGTGCATGAGCTGTTGGATTAACTTGGTACAGTGATTAATCACATCTTATAATGCTAGCTACTTCTATATTGGTTTGATATGTCATGCTAACAAATTGATTCCAATAAACAAAACATAACTACAATTAACAGCAGTTTATTACAATAATTCACAATATAAAGTTAATTTTAGCAAATAATAGTCTTCTACAAAAAATACAAAGCATATAAAAGTATTATTAATGCACATAGAATCTACAAAACATTCCTTTCAAACTACAGGTAAGATGTTGATGTGTATTTTTTCTGTTACTAGTGATTTTCTTGGTTTATCCTGGGATAAAGTCCATTCATGTTAACAGTGTCCTTTCGTTGGTAGTAAGAAGCATCTCGTAACATTCCTGGAAAGGCATAATCCATTCCAGGATGAAAAGGAAATGATGGAACAAAACCAGATGTAAAATAAGGGGAAATAAATCCAGGAAGTTCTCTATTAGATGTGGAATAAGCAAAGCGTAATGGACTTAGCCCAAGTCTTGGATGAAACATACTTGTATCAGCACTAACCGATGATGGACTTGCGTGTAGAGGAGAAAAGGCAGATTTGACACCAAAACCACCAAAACTTAACCCAGTAAAGTTTAATGCTGAATCTCTTGAGAACTTACTGAGGTCCGAACCGGATGGACCATTCATTTCTCTGGCAACTTGTGTGTGTTCTTTTCCATTTAAAACCAATTCTATGGCTTGGACCACATCTCCTTTGCAATAATGCAAGATGCCTTGTAAATTGGCTGTTTTATGATTAGGAAAAACTTTGCTAAGAATCTCTAGAGGATCTCTTGGTTTTCTAGACACAATTGGGATTTTAGAACTTGAAGCACTGTTCTCTTTTGGCCATTCACTCTCATTTCCTGATTCCAGATCAGAAGATGATAAAGATGTTGGACTGTCAGCACCTTCAGATCTTCCTTCAGACCCAGGAGATTGAAGGGAATCTTCTTTGTTTGCTGTTTTTAAACTAGATGGCATTAATAGGTGACCTGCACTGACCTCTTCATTTGGAGGTGCTTGTAGTACAGTGGCAATGGTGTCGGAGCTTGATAATCTATCATAAAATTGATCATATTTTCCTGTTGATTCATCAGAACCTAAATGAAAAAACATACAAAAATAAATTAGCAATTTGCTACCGTATTGTCTGAACAGTATTTTATCTTTGGGTATGTTTTTACTTTGATAAGGTTATTCTGGAACATAGAATTGGTATATCTGTAGGTAGAGACAGCCTATATAGCAGGGGTAGGGAACCTCTGGCTCTCCAGCTGTTGTGAAACTACAACTCACAGCATGCATACTTACTCTGCTCTTCTCTGAACTCCCTTAGAAATTAATGGAGCATGTTGAGAATTGTAGTTTCACAGCAGCTGGAGAGACAGAGTTTCCCTACTACTGCTATATAGCATGAACAGGGCTCCCAAGGATGTAAAGAAATAATGACTGGAACCAGGTACATAACAATCAAAAGTCTGCATTAAAATCCACAAAAAAGAATGCCATATTTAAAGCTGCATAACTGAAAGCAGGTCATCAAAATGGAAAGCCATGTATTTTACAATATGAGTGTATAGAATACTATGATATGGTATTTTTTGTGTGAATTTGAGTTTTCTGCCTTCAATTTGAATCTAATAGATTTATAAAGTGGGCAAATATCCAGATGCTATATAATCTGTAGCTGTTTAAAATGTACTGCTGTGATAATTATTCATGGTTACTGTATGTAAAAAACTAACCTAACTAAACTGAACTAAATTACACTCATTTAGCATGTTCAGAATCATCTACTCTGAATTTGTATTAGTTTCTATTCACTCTATGTTCAGTAATTTCATTAAACCCATAATCATCCAAATGTATACATTTCCAAAATGAACTATAAGCCAGATATATGCCTAAAGAATATCCCTTTTGCCATACCGTTGGCTGATTTACACTACTTTAACAGTAGTGAAAACCAAGACACCTATGATTTCCAGTACTTTAAGTTATACATTTTGCATAGTGCATGTCAATGGCAGACACATAACACTTTATAGACATCATGGCAGTTGTATACTTTCTAGAGTATACATTTTTTATCCCCAACATGTATGTCAAACAGAACTTGTATTGGGCAGCCTGCTGTTCCATAAAATTAACTTTTGAAACGTCTGCATTGATGAGATGACAATGCCTGTCCAATGCAGGGACTTTCCTGTGATACCAGGCACAACAATACATTTTATTCACAGCTGATTCGATCTCAAGTGCCGTGAATGTGTTGCTATACTGAAAAAAATTATAATAAGGAATTAGGATTTACGCCACAATCGCACACACATATAATTTATATTACTTCCACGTGATTTATTTTTAATGGAAATATTTCATATTAAATAATTTTCTTATAGTGCTAAGACTGCACTCCTGCCAGCATCTTTTTATGTGAGCTAGTATATGGTTATGTGCAAAAGGGATTAAACAACTAATTCCCTAAATGCACAGCTGGCTGTCTCTATCAGTTAAAAAATGTAATAGGCAATAGAATATTTGCTTGCATAATGTTGGCAAACATTTTTTTTTGTTTCATTTTTACTATTATCAAGTTTATGATTATAGTTAAAGTTCATGTAATAGTTCTGCTAGACAAATTGTGTCACATACCGTGTATGCAGTAATCAATAGCATATTTACTTAATTGCAATATTTCCATATTTAGTTGCTATTAAGTAATAAATGATGTGTAATCAATCTAAAAAATAATTGTGGCTCAAATGTGTTTGACCTATAGAACACATGTATAGCACAAATACATTTTAGATAGTAGTAAAGGTAATATAAAATTCCTGACACACACAGCGCACAGCTGTATAATTTCCAGCGTGAACAATAAAAGAGAGATATTTAGTTTAGAGATTGAAAATTATAAAGATTTTGGACATATATTTAGAGTAAGTCAACCGAGGAAGTCAATCAAGTGATGAGTTTAAATATTACCCTTGGTCATTTTATATATAATATTGATAGCTAAAATATATTTTACCTATTGATATGTTCAGCAGTGTGAGACAATATTCAGTTTAAGCAAGCTTATCATTGCTGCAAATTGTTTTACTCACATGTGTACTTATAACTTAAATAGTAGCAAAATATTCCTATAAACGTGTATGTGGAAATAGGCAACACTTATAAATTCAATAAATAAATTCACATCAATATAAACTGGGGAGGTTGGAATTAAGAAGATAAAATACACACACATAACATACAATTTACTACTTTTACGTTAATATGCATTCGTTACCTAATTCTTTTTATCACAATCTGGATAAACACAACGTTTTATTTTCCTTAACAGTTTTTTTTTTATATTTTAAGGACAAGTATTAGCTTAAAAGTTTCAGTTGCAAAACTGTATCAGTAACTGAGCAAACAATAAGCTATGGAGTTTTTATTATTATTATTATTATTATTATTATTATTATTATTATTATTATTGTTATTATTATTATTGTTATCATTATTAGACATAGAAGCAAGTAAAAGGGTTAGGTATGTTTTCTTTCTTATGTTATGAGACATAATTGTATATTGATGGGGGCCAGGGTACTGCAATCCTTAAACAGTATAATTTTATATTCCAAAAAACATAATTCCTTACATGTTATATGCATAAATAATAAACCAAAGGAGAAAACATAATTTCTTACATTTTATATGCATAAATATTAAGAATAAATTACGGTAAGTGTAAACTAAATATGTATTCTTTTACATTCACAATAAAATATATCTAGCCAGTTAGTAAGACTAACTGTATTGATATTTTTCTCAACTATGGATTCATACTTTAGTATAACTTTCAAACATTTTATTAGGTTCAATTACTAGTAACCTCATTATGTAACTATTTTTTTCATTTAGTAAATGCGCCACATTTTTTATCATTTTTTTTCACTATGCTCTACCTCTACCATTGCAACACTAAATCACAAAATTATTACAATATGATTAAATGTGCCTCTTCATTTATTCATTGTTATTTTACGTATTGTTATTCATTTATTCATGTATTGTTATTTTATTAAGTTTGTATACAGCATTATTACAGCATACACCCATGAATATGAACTAAATGTCAAAAAAGAAGAAATACCAATTAAAAAATAATTGAGATTGATAAACTATTATTCTATATGTTATATATTCCATTTAAAAAATGACACAAAAGCTACACCACTACATAAAACATATCTTATTGTATTCAGCATGTTGTTGATTCTGTACAGCCACATTGTGTATAAATTTTGCCACATTGTGTATTTTGTATATTCAAATTATGTACTGTATTATGTATCATATATATATTATAAATAATATTATGTAGACATGGACTAAAATATTGAGAGAATATCTATAATGTAATGTAAATGTTGTTGTATCTGACAACAATATACCAGTTAAGACAGCACGCATTTAAGTATCATGCATTGTGGAACATTTATTAAGGCTCCAGTGCAAATCTTTTAGTGACACTTAGTGCTAGTGTTGCCAACTGTCCAGAAATTTCTGGACAGTCCGTAAAAATAGGCATGTTTTTTCCTGTGTCCGTGAATCCCCCCCAGATATGTCAGTCTTTTTTTGAGACTGGCGGTACTTGACTAGATTATTTTGGTGATAATTATAATCATTTTGCAGCTCACGGTAAATGCTGATAATGAGCTCTTATTAGTATATTGAGCTATAGGCAGGTAGTACTTATAATCTTTAGCAGTCATGGTTACGGTTTTCCAATTTGTCTGTAAAAAATGTTGCCTGTCCGTGCTTTGGTGATATGTTGTCCAGAAAAAAGAAAAATTCTGGTTGGCAACCCTGCTTATTGTGTGCTCTCTGAACTGGCAGATTGTGAGATCTCGCGGACCTGAAACTCATATTGAGGCCTATGAAGGAATGCCCCAAACAAGTGAATCTGATGTAAAGTCATTCTCCAGGATTTTCCAAATGCATTTAAATGAGCTTACAGTAGCATAAGAGATCCTCAGTTTGTAATTTATGATCTGTCCCTGAAAGCAGATTGTGAACTACGGTGGAAGCCATCCAGCACTTCTACAGAAGAGATAGTTAAACATAATACAGGACATAAACCAATAGTGTTGTCAGTATGACACATTTATTTGACTATTGATGTCCCTGGATAATCACTCATATTTATAAATATGTCATAACACACTTCATAAATTTGTTTTAACTTGGACTAGATGAAAGCTCAGTGGAGCTCTAACCTTCTATATATATAGTGAGTGTGAGACTTTACTTTAGAAATTTTGCGTCTTTTTTAGCACAAACCTTTTACAAACCAATCTTATTCACATAGAACACAACAGCAACTTTATGTCAGGTATCAAATTATTTCAGAACATGTTTACATGCCAAAGCTATTCCTTTGCTAGTTCAATAACATAACACATATTTCATTAAAACAAGAACATATCTATTAATGCCTTAAAACAAATAAAATTTGAGTAATAGATAAATAGATGAGAAGTATAGATAACATAAAAGAAAGTAGGGGCGTGAAATGGGTGGGTGCTGCCCCTCAGGACAATCGACTGCTGGAGAAAGATCCCATTGAGCAGGGCTGAAACATTGCATGGGGGAATGAAGTACCACACACTATTTCACTGAAACTTTGAAGAGCTGCCTTATTTTTGGATTCATATAATATATAGATATATAGACAGATTATATATGTTAGGTAGATTAGGTTGGTAGGTAGGTAGGTAGGTAGGTAGATAGATAGATAGATAGATAGATAGATAGATAATTATTTTATAGATATATAGTAGATCCAAGATTAATTGATAGATAGATAGATAGATAGATAGATAGATAGATAGATAGATATGAGATAGATAGATAGATAGATAGATAGATAATTATTTTATAGATATATAGTAGATCCAAGATTGATTGATAGATAGATAGATAGATAGATAGATAGATAGATAGATAGATAGATAGTCACCAGAGACCAGAACCAGGGTCCACTGAGAATAAAAAAGAAAAAAATTGCAGAACTCCACTTAAATCTAATCAAAAGTGATTTGTTCACTCATGTAAAGACAGCAATGTCTCAGTCCTATCAGAGGGACTTTTAAAAGCCTTATGTTACATTTTTAAAGTTCAAATTGTGGAAGCAGGTACATTTAGATAGATAGCAAGATGAACAGATAGATACATAGATATGAAATGCAAATATAAATAGATACGAAATTTAGATAGATACAAAATGTATAGATAGATATAAATAGAAGATATATAGATTGATAGATAGATAGAAATAGATAGATAGACAGATAGATAGATACATAAATAGATAGAATTAGATAGATAAATAGATATGAAATGCATAGATAGATAAGTATGAAATGCATAGATAGATAGATAGATAGATAGATAGATAGATAGATAGATAGATATGAGATCCATAAATTATTTTTTAATGGTTTTATCACTTTTACTTACCTTTAGTTTCTTGCTGGCTGAAAACTGGAGATAGCTCTGTTTTATGTCTACTGGCCTCCCGTCCATCGTTTCCTCCTCCAGTATACATGAAGTGTGGCACACCCCGGACTTCACATTCTTCTTGAGCTTGTTGTCTTCTGAGAGCGACTTGTGCAGCCATAACTCTTTGACGTTCTGCAATTAGGGTACATTTGGCACAAGCACAGTCCCTCCAGCGGCAAAAACGCTTATGTCCTTTAAGTGCTGATACCACCCCATGATTTCGGCATCGTGCACATTTGGGTGTTCGGGGATATAGAGCACTCCCACCTGCTCCTCTTTCCAATGCCATCCTTGGTGTACAAGCTGCTGCTGCGGCTGCTGCAGCGGCTCTTAAGAGAAGGGTTGGAGGCCTCAAAAATGAGGCAGGCATGGGCACCGATGGAGGCACTGACATTGTTGATGAGGACGAATGAAGAGGAGGGGGAACTGGAGCAAGCAAGCCAGGAGGTAGCAGTGGTCTGGAGGTGATGTTTGAACTGGAGTTGCTACAGTCCATTGCTGCTTGGCAACTGGAGCAAAACTTCAGCTCAGCTCTGACTGCCTCCCTGTAACAGACTGAGTTCTTCAATGTGTCAACCACTGGTAAACAAATCTGTGTGACTGTGAGTCCGTCCCCCAGTCTCCTCCTCAGCAAGCCAGATGTTCAGTGTGATTTCAGGTTTAGCAGGAGGGTCGAGGAATAAGATGCTTTGAATGGAGGCGTAGCTCAAATTGTATAGGGATTTCACAGGCACTGACCATTCTTGCAGAGGGTGTACTATTAATAGCAGGCAAATAGTGAAGTACACCGTGACTATAGAGAATAGGGGTTTAGGTGTGGCTGGATTAGAAACTGCAGAAAGAATTAAGAGCATGCGAATTGTATATCCAGATTAGGAGATGATGTCAATAAATAACACATTCATTTTGTCAATATACATACATTAATAATAAGGCCATGTGCACACTAGAGTTTGTTGCCATATGATTTAGAGGAAGCAGAATTTCACCCAAATCAAAAGAAACTATTTAAAATATAGAATGACTTTTATACAGAACGACTCCTTGAACCCCTTGGTGACATATGCCATACACTTACAGCATAATAGTGTCAAGAGAGTATGGCACCATCTCGTGTACTGTGCCCATTCCATACACGGCTGGTGCTCACAGAGAATTACAACTGACACCCGCCCACAGTGACCAATCTATAGTGACCACTGCATCTCAGCGATTAGTCAGAAGCAGAAGGCTCCTCTGACCTATTATCAGAACCTCCAGCAGGGTGCTGATTGGTCGTCATGGCAGCCTGGGGTATTGTGAATGCTGCCAGGCGTGTCCTAATAATATGCCTATTAAGTACTTGCAGGGCTTAGTTGGAATTCCCATAGACTGCAATGGTAAACTATTGGAACAATGGAATGTCCCCTAGAAGGAACTAAAAATGAAAGTTAAAAGAAGATTTGTAGTCTGTAGTGCATGCCTTAATTGAAGATACCTGAAGAACAGTGTGCGTGGCATCTCATATCTCTCCTGAAGTTGCGCAAAGGAACGCAGCTGTCCTCCCTCGTACACATCTGCCAGGGTTAATACCCTATATTGCTTCCACTCGGCCGTTCCCTTCAGGGGGGCAACATGACGGAACATAGGATTGTCTCATAAGGGAACCGCGTCAGGTAAATCAGCGTAAGTATTTAGTTTAAAAGCCTTCCAGGCCAATTTATGCAGAGGCAAGAGACTGCCTCGTGGGGGGTTGTCGCCCTCCAGGACAGGCCACAGTGTGAGCAGACCCAGGTGTACATGCAAGTAGTACTCCGCATTAGGCGGAGGGGAGCCCGCGACCCAGTGCCTCAGAAACCGCAGTTGGCTAGCGAGGAAATACAGGAAGAAGTCCGGGAAGGAAGCACCCCCCTGCAATTTGGATCTTTGTAGCACTAAGAGGGAGAGCTTCCGTCTAGCTTTGCCCCAGACAAAAGATGTCACCAACGCATATATACGAGCAAAGATCCCCTTGGGCACTGCAGTACAGGCATGCGATAGCAGGTATAGGGCCTTGGGCAGCAGAACCATCTTCACTAAATTCAATCGTCCTATGATGGGTAGTGGGAGGGCTCCCCAGGATTTCAACTTATCCTGGAATAAAGGTTCCAGGGGGGCAATATTCAAAGTGTACGACAAGTGAGAATCTCTAGTAATGATCACTCCTAAATATTTGAAGCGGTCTGTTACCAGCAAGTGAGACAGTGAGAGGGCCAATCATGAGTCCATAGAGGCATAATGGCCGACTTGGCCCAATTTATGTGCAACCCGAAGTAGCGGCCAAACCGCTCAATTATGTCAATAGCCCAAGGGAGCGTAGTCTCCGGGTTGGACATGAAAAGGATCAGGTCATCGACATAAAGGCCTATTCTGTCCTCCCTGTCTCCCAAACGGATACCCGCGTATCGCCGGTCCTGTCGAATTAGGAGAGCCAGGTGTTCAATAGCCCTGTCTTGTGCCCCTGTGGAGGGGAACGAGGCAGAGTGAGTACCGTTAACCAGAATGTTAGCTGTGGGCTTCTTATACAAGATCTCAACCCACTGAATGAACCTGGGACCAAAGCCAAATCTCCGAATACTCCTAATATTGTCAGACATGGATCTGCCTGGAATAAGATAGAGAGTAGATGGAAGTCCTCTATTCCTTCTCTGACTTCTGAGGACTGGTGTGAGGCTTTAACAGTTCCAACGAAAGTGTCGCCCTCTATTAACAACAAGCTAATACAGCTATTTATCCTTCACCACAGCTATCTTTCCCCACCAGATTGCATAAAATGGGTCGCCTATCCCACATCAGGTGCCATAGATGCGATGTGGTTGGCGCCGACTTCTGGCACAGGATGTGGGAGTGTGAACCTATACGCAGATTCTGGTCCTCAGTGCTGGAGATCCTGTCTACCTTGGTCCCGGCAGCGGTACCCCTATGCCCTAAACTATGTGTCCTGGGCATTATAAATGAAGAGGCCTGGACACATTATCACAGGAACTTTTTGGGAGAGTCCCTGTTTCTTGCCAGGAAGGCTATTGTCTTGCGTTGGATGGGAGATAGGACAGTGGCTAGCTTTAGTGAATCAGGCTGCATCCCTGGAGAACCTTTTGTTCAAGCATAGAGGGTGCCCCCAAAAGTTTTATAAAGTATGGGATGACTGGTGCTCCTCCCCTCTGACCCGGCACTCCTCACATAGGTGTTCTGTGACGGACCCCCAGGTCCTTGATAAGGTTTATCTATCTTAGCCCTCACAGATAATAGTGATATCTCAATGTTTGCCAGATATTGAATACATGACCGGACCTATAGCATGTCTATTTTCATATGTTGCTATACTTATGGCACTGTGCTTGTTTTTTTATTATGTACATTGTCATTCCCTTTTACCCTCATTACAGCCCCTGCGTGGGCTGCTTACTTGATATTTGAAAGCTGTACACGTATTGCTTGTTTATCTCTAATAAACCGAGTTAAAAAAAAAAAAAAGAATATTTCTAGTAATATAAACAAAATTCTAATTACCCCTTTCCCCATTTCACATAAAAAATGAATAAAAAAATAAAACATAATTGGTAACGCTGCATCTGAAAATGCCCAAACTATTAATGGAAAGAAAAATCAAAATGTCTGAATCACTGTTTTGGTCACCTTGCTCCCCACCCCAAATAAACAAACAAATAAATTAATAAAAGTGGTACCAATAGAAACTACAGCTCACAATGCAAAAAAGAGTACTCTTGTGACACAAAACAATTTATTTAATTTTAGATTTTTTTATATATTTTTAAGTAGTATGCCAAAATAAAAATTTGCTGTACACATTTTGTAATCATGCTGAACTGTACAATAAAGGGAGCATGTAAGTTTTAGCACACAATGAACACAGTAAAAAATTAAACCTCACTGCCCCAGTCCTCCGCACTGCCTCCCACATGGCCATTTTTTGGTCTCTGGACTGGTTATATCCAGTGGTGCATGAGCAGAGTCTCATGATCCACTGTAGCCAATAACTGGCTTCAGTGGTGACATGGCCACAAGCTGTACATCACTACTAAAGCCAGTTATTGAACCGTAATATAGATAGGAAAAATTTGATTTGCCACTTAATCGCGGAGCAGCCGCTCACTCCCGTCTTGATTGAATAAAACCCGCCAAAGGGCCAGTGGCAAGCATGTTGACTTGACCACGTGATCACATTGGACGTCATTGCACGCACTCCATACAATGGTATACAATTTATGATGAAGTAATTTATAACAAATCGAATTTGGCAAAGCTGCCAAGCCGAATTTTTTAAAACTTCGCTCATCTCTGATGAAATTCTGAAATTTTTACTAATCCACATCCTGCCTGAAGGAATATAGCTCACACAGGCATAACTGCAATACACAGACTACCCATGACATCATAGCTCACTAGAAATGAGTGAATCTTCCAAGATTCGGTTTGTTTCAGATTCGACAAATTTTTCAAAAAGTTTGATTTGGGTCCGAATCTATTCATTCCGAAGCAAAGTTCCTCCAATTGCCCTGAAAATTGACATATAAGCACCTCTAAAACACAGATTTTTTTTTTTTTTTTTATGAAAGCTCCTATCTCATTTTGTTATTTTTTTTACTAATTTCTTTCATTTTCCTTCGCCCATCCCCTCGGTCTGATACAGTGACAGGTGTAATGTAACTACACCGCAACTGACTGCAATTACCTCCTGTTTGGTGGTAACAGAACACTATTGATTGCTTATACACTGGGCACCTTTTTGAAAGATTTGTCCAAATCGAACCAGAAAAAATAGATTCGCTAATCTACAGCCCACTCATGGCCACTTTCAAAGGATAATTAACCTACAGTAGTACATACAGTATATTACTTAATACCTAACTGCCAAAATAGTAAAAAAGAAATATTTTTCCTTGTAAAAGGGGTCTCAGAAATTTTCAACCCTCTTATAGATGCTTTCAGACTTCATATGTTGCTAGAACATTTCTGCAATGCAATTGTGGTATTCTGCTTCATGAAGCAGAGTGGAATATTATACCATACTTGCTGAATCAATGTCAGGCTTCAGAAAACCTTGCTAAATGATTTGTGTTTTGGTGATATGATACATTTGGTTATATACATAAATATACATTTCAATCTAGTACCATTGGGCTAGGGCTACATGTGTTGCTAGACAGAAGGACTCCAAAAGTTACTCGAAAGCTGTCTTACATTTAGAACTGGCGCTGGGTGCGCCAAAGTTATGTAGAGGCTTTTGCTATTGGTCTAAAATGCTGGTCTTAATAAATGTGCCCCTAAATGTCTTCAACAAATGTAATTTATCGTGTAATATTGTATGCCTAGACATACTTGTTCTGATCATTTTCTGTACTTGGATTCAGTTCCAAGGAATTACTTGGAACCGAACCCGAGTCGGGGAAGTGTTTTTTTACAGTACAAATTAATTTATGAAGTTATTGTGTGAAGTCTCGCGAGACTTCGCGAAGCAATAACTTCGGCTCATCAAAGCCAATACATTCTAATACTGTACGGAGCTCCTGCTCCGTACAGTATTAGAACAAGGTTTTATAAGAATCGACTTT
The DNA here is from genome assembly GCA_033119425.1 of Bufotes viridis. Lineage (NCBI taxonomy): Eukaryota > Metazoa > Chordata > Amphibia > Anura > Bufonidae > Bufotes > Bufotes viridis. The sequence goes on from CM065589.1 coordinate 270,309,342, forward strand.
GGATGTTTCATCCGACGTCGATTCGCTCATCCCTAGTTATTACCTTTCCGTTGGACTGAGCCCAGTGGAGGGATAAGTACTGACCAAAGTCTCTTCCCACAACAGGGGCAAAACGTGGCCTGATTTTTAAAAAGCCTGGATAACCTAAAGACTTTCTTCAAAATTAATTGGAGTAACAATAAACTAATTAGATGTGCAGTATGTCTTACAATCTACCCGTAGAAGTGCATTTTTATATTAATTTCACATGTAATTAATAGTAAATCATGACAATTTTCCGACTGAATTATCAGTAAAGACAAATGGTAAAATGAGCTATTGCTCTGGAGCTATTTGAATTGAGGACCACTTGAAATGATAGCACCATGTCTCTGAACAATCATGGCAAGTTATTTGGACAGCTTCCTAAAGCGATGTATAGATGGCTGTGGAAGATTGTTCTAATTAAAAGAACCTTTGTGAGCTAAACAAATCACTCTATATAGTGAAGCTATGAGAAGGAGCTGTCTCTATTTTTATGCATTAACTGAAAACACATCTTTGAGTCAATGGCGTCTTTGAACTTTGTTTCCTTTGTGAGCTTAGGCTTGCAGGAATACAAGGTGTTGTCACAGCCATTGCTTGTAGAATAAGGCAATTGTATGTGATTAATGCCTTCAAAGTGTTAAGAAAACAAAAGCAGCAGGTTAAACATCATTAAATAGTAAGTGTTTTGTTCTTCCCAACAGCCTCAGGATATTTCATTCTGTATAGAGTTGTATGAGACTCCTAAAACTCCATCTATACAAGCCATGGGGTATTTTTAGCAAATTACACCCTGTACAAGTTGATTTACTTGTACAAATTTGTACAAATTTACCAAAATGCATCTTATGGTCAAGAAAACAATATGTTATCAATGGCCTTTCATATTGAAATCAAGCCCTTCAAGACTATGCTATCACCTCATTAAGTGTAGTTGTGTTTTTGTTGCTTGTTTGTTGGTTTTGTGTTGATTTTTTCTTGTGATTATACATGGTAGGGTAGAAAAAAATGTTGTGTTGCTAATGAAAATGTTATACCGTATACTTTTAATTCTTTTTATTTTCCCTGTCTTTTTCTCCCTTTTCCCTCTCTTTGCTTGCATATCCCAATGGAGTTTTTGTGAGCACCACCTGGTAAATGATTTTAATAAACACTTTTAGCTGAATGTACATTAAAAGCAATCCTTGTCTTATGGTACAAACAACCACAAACATACCCTGTGGGAATTTTGGTATTGTGTATTAAGACTAGAGCACTAGGCTTTGCCTGCCTCAGCCATACAATGAATTTTACCTTGTTGAGTTGGTTGCTGTTAACAACCCACCTATAATCATCACAATGAAATTAATTAAACAGATTGCTTTTCTAGCAAAAACTAAAATTATTAATATATTATAGCTAGATGAACCCCCATTGCTGATGTCAGATTATCATAATGGCTGCACTATGGGATATTTCTAAGTGTGTTACTTGTGGGAAATTTGGAATAGTATAAAACATTAAAATAACTGAAAAAACAGCCATGTGCAGAAAGTTCAATTATATACATAATACAAAACCATACAACAGATAATTCATTTCATCCTGATGCATAATTGTATATATAATTAGTAACAACCAGTATTTAAATGTGTTCATTGTTTAAAGAGGTTGTGCCTATTTGGGGGAGGGGGCAGACCTGCGAAGGGAAGCATACTTACCTGCTTCCCGTTCCTTCTTTCCCCGACCTTGGCTGCTCTGCTGCGCAGGATGTAAACTTTTGATGCAGCTGCAACCAATTTCTGTCCACAGCAAAGATATGCTCCCCTTGCATCATGTCAAATGGTCACATGACACAAGGGGAGCAGGCCACAAAGATTGACTGCACCAGCATCAAAACAGAAGTTTACATACTGGGAGCATAGTGGAGCAACTGAGTGCGGTGAGAAAAGGAGCAGGAAACCAGCGCTGTAAAGCAGTTAAGTATGCTTCTCATCACAGGTCTACCCAAGAGGGAAGGGGAGGGGGGGTACCAATGCCCACAGGGGTGGTCTGGGAACCTAAAGTGGCCCTGAAAAAAAAAAGCTAAAAGTGTTGTGGACGAGTCCAAATTGACAAAAGGCAGGGCAACAGAAGTAAATGGGGCCAACACAAGATGGCAGGGTCAGTAACACCACAGTACAGCAAAACATACATCCCGGGGAGCTGTGCCTCTGTGGTGGCCATCAATAGCTGCCATTTTCTGTCCTCCTCCTCCAATTGTGTCTAATATGGATAGGGAGCAGGGGACTTAGGAGGTGAGATGTGGTCCACAACACCAAGCCAGCACTACCTTCAGCATGCTGCCTAGATGTCCTCTAATAGGGACCCTTATGGTTCCCCTAGTAGTATGTACAAGGCTAGCGGCATTGACAAGGGTTTGGGTGGCCCTATGGGGCATCTGCTCACCATGAAAATTCCCTTTACACTCTATGGCCAGTCTGCCCCAGAATGCACATGTATATATGTAGTTGTATCAAAGTAAAGAGTAGTGTTGAGCGAACAGTTCGAGCATAGTTCGGGTTCGTACCGAATTTTGGGGTGTTCGGGACACGGACCTGGATCCGAACATTTTCAAAAAAGTTCGGGTTCGGGTACGTTGTTCGGCGATTTCTTCCCGCTTTCTGAAGCAATCAGCTAGCGTTTTACTTCTTGCCCTAAGAAGCCATCACAGCCATGCCTACTAATGGCATGGCTGTGATTGGCCAAGTGCAGTATGTGACCCATCCTCTATTTAAGTTGGAGTCACGTCGCGCCGCAAGTCACACTGCTCTGATTAGTGTAGGGAGAGGACGCAGCTTCTGTGAGGGCGATATTAGGCAGGGAAAAGTTAGCAAAAGCACCTAATGAACTGATCGATCTACAGCTGTGAATTATTCAACGTCTGCTAGTTAATTGCTCACTGGTTTTTAGGCTTCACATAGCGTTTTTCTGTCACTTTTTTCTGGGGTGATCGGCGGCCATTTTGTGACTTGTGATGCACCAGAACAAGCTGCCACCAAGTCCATCAATCCATCAATACTAGTTTTTTTTTTTTGCTATATCCTACATCAGGGGCTTGGCTGTGCTTATTGTCACCCCTAGAAACTCAGGATAGAAATTTCTATATTTTATTAAGGGGTTGAATTCAATTGCCAAAATAGCAATCCACTAAATTTGGTGTCCTAGCTGTGGCTAGCCAAGTGTAATACTGTCTGCTGTCTGGCAAAGGATAGATAATTTTCTGTGGTGAAATTCAATTGCCAAAATAGCAATCCCCTAAATCTGGTGTCCCAGCAGTGGCTGGCAAAGTATAATAGTGTCCAGCAAAGGATATATTTTGTTTTGGGGTGAAATTCAATAGCCAAAATAGTAATACCGTAAATCAGTGGTTTCAGCTGTGGTTGGCCGAGTTTAATAGTGTCTGGCAAAGGATATATTTTGTTCTGGGGTGAAATTCAATTGCCAAAATAGCAATACCATAAATCAGTGGTTTCAGCTGTGGCTGGCCAAGTTTAATAGTGTCCGGCAAAGGATAGATTTTTCTTGGGTGAAAGTCAGTAGCAAAAATAGAAATACAGTAAATCTGGTGTTCCAGCTGTTGCAGACCTAGTTTAAATCTGTCCGTAAAAGGGTATATTTTTTTCTGGGGTGAAATTGAATTGCCAAAATAGCAATACCCTGAATCTGGTGTTCCAGCTGTGACTGGACAATTTCCCTAGTGTCCGTCAAAGGATAGATTTTGTTCTGTGGTGAAATACAGTTGAAAAAATAGAAATACAGTAAATCTGGTGTTCCAGCTGTGACTGAACAAGTTTAATAGTATCCTTTAAAGGAAAGATTTTGTTCTGGGGGGAAATTCAATTGCCAAAATAGCAATACCCTGAATCTGGTGTTCCAGCTGTGACTGGACAATTTTCCTAGTGTCCGTCAAAGGATGGATTTTGTTCTGTGGTGAAATACAGTTGCAAAAATAGAAATACAGTAAATCTGGTGTTCCAGCTGTGACTGGATAAGTTTCATAGTGTCCGTCAAAGGATATATTTTTTTCTGGGGTGAAAATCAGTTGCAAAAATAGCAATACCCTGAATCTGGTGTTCCAGCTGTGACTGGACAATTTCCCTAGTGTCAGTCAAAGGATATATTATTTTCTGGGGTGAAAGTCAGTAGCAAAAATAGAAATACAGTAAATCTGGTGTTCCAGCTGTTGCAGACCTAGTTTAAATCTGTCTGTAAAAGGGTATATTTTTTTCTGGGGTGAAATTTAATTGCCAAAATAGCAATACCCTGAATCTGGTGTTCCAGCTGTGACTGGACAATTTCCCTAGTGTCCGTCAAAGGATAGATTTTGTTCTGTGGTAAAATACCGTTGCAAAAATAGAAATACAGCAAATCTGGTGTTCCAGCTGTGACTGAACAAGTTTAATAGTATCCGTCAAAGGAAAGATTTTGTTCTGGGGTGAAATTCAATTGCCAAAATAGCAATTCCCTGAATCTGGTGTTTCAGCTGTGACTGGGCAATTTCCCTAGTGTCCGTCAAAGGATAGATTTTTTTCTGTGTTGAAATGCAGTTGCAAAAATAGAAATACAGTAAATCTGGTGTTCCAACTGTGACTGGACAAGTTTCATAGTGTCCGTCAAAGGATATATTTTTTTCTGGGGTGATAATCAGTTTCAAAAATAGAAATACAGTAAATCTGGGGTTTCAGCTTTGGCTGGACAAGTTTCATAGTGTCCGTCAAAGGATATATTTTTTTCTGGGGTGAAAAATCAGTTGCAAAAATAGAAATACAGTAAATCTGGGGTTTCAGCTGTGGCTGGACAATTTTCATAGTGTCCGTCAAAGAATAGCTTTTGTTCTGGGGTGAAATTCAATTTCCAAAATAGCAATACCGTAAATCATTGGTTTCAGCTGTGGCTGGACAAGTTTAATACTGTCCGGTAAAGGATAGATTTTAAATTGTTGGGTGAAATATTACCATTTTTGCCAGGTACAATCCCCTGCACTGCATAACTGACAGGGAACTTACCATTGGCGGTTACATTCTTGCATGAAATGAAGCATTTTTGTGCTGTGAAGCCAAAGGTATTCTCCAATAACTGTTTTTTTATTTTTTATTTTACAACAATGGTTGGGTGAGGCCGGTATACATGTCTATTCTACATAAGGTTCAAACAAGTCCTGTGGGATCCATGTCTGGTTCTTTTTAATAAACGAAAGCTTAGTTGCCAACATTGTCTGCGGACAGGCGGCTGCACTTATCTGTGATAATGCCCCCAGCCATGCTAAATACACGTTCAGACAATACAGTGGCTGCAGGGTAGGCCAGCACCTCCAAGGCGTAAAGAGCAACCTCAGAACAAGTGCCCAATTTGGAGACCCAGAAGTTGAATGGGCCAGACCCAGTGGCATAGCTAGAAATTTTTAAATGGGGCCCCCTCCCCCAATAATTTTTGCGCAACTCCTTCCTTTCATGCCGCCATGCCTGTGGCTAATAAAAATCGCTCTCTCAGACCAGGCCCAGCAGCTGTTCCATTCGCTTTCTACACTGTCTATACTGCCACTGTATATAATTTCATTGTATAATACTGTTGGGGGGCCCAGACAAAGTCTTTTAGTTCTCCTCCTCCTCCTCCTCGATGGGCCCCTTATAGGTCAGGGACCCAAAACAGTAGCTTCCCATGCTTCCCTGTAGCTACGTCCCTGGGCAAACCCATCAGTCAGTACGTGTACTCTTCCACCATATTGCTAAAATGCTGCCTCCTGCTAACACGTTCCAGATCTGCTGGTGGTGCAGGTTGTTGTGGCGTGATAACAAAGCTTTCCCACATTTCGCCAATGCTAACCAAGCCTTCTGAGGTGCTGATGGTGACTCAGCTGCCATGAGCTGGCTTGGGTGCCACCCTGCTGAGAACACGGTTCCTCCTACTCCTCCTCATCCTACTTATCCTCTTTATCCTCCAGAACTGTGCCCTGGCTGGACAATTGTGTTCCAGGCCAGGGCCTATGTTGGTGCGGGAACCCACTCTCCGAGCCACTGGTAGTTGGCTGGCCTTGAGTTAAGGATAAGACGTGTATATAGTTTTGTTTGTTTGTATGGTTAGTTTAGCTGCATTATAGTTATTTTAATATGTTTTTAAGTAAATTTGTAAATAGTTTGTTAATGGTTTGAGTGAACGGGGTGGGGGGAGTGGGTGTTGTGTGTGTTCGATTAACTGAATTGATTTTCACTGTCTGGTGTTTCGGAATTTCTGCACCCCAAATTCAGCACATGTGTCAGGCAGGGGATGTGCGTCAAACCGGCTAGGCCCAGATCTGCTATTACATTTTGCCCCTTTAGCGCATAACACCAGGCCGGGCTGAAGGCTCAATGACACCAACCAATCATCTGTCTGTTGTTCCATGCCTGTCCACAGCTCCTGCGCGTTGTGGGTTTTTTCCCACAAACACACAAGTTTTAAAACAAACTTCTGTCATTTCCCCTGGCTGTGCTGCTGTGGGTGGTGAAGGAGTTACACTGAGTGGATGAGGGGGTGGTAGAGGAGGAGGAGGAGGAGGAAGCAGAATAGGAGGAGGAGGTAACAGGATACAAAGAAAAATGCCCAGCAATCCTCGGGGGCGGAAAGACATTCGCAAAAATGCTATCCGCCTCTGGGCCAGCCGCTACATTTACCCACTGTGTTGTTGGTTATGTGGACGTTGCCATAGATAGCGTTGCACAGTGCACACCTGATTTTGTCCGCCATTTGGTTGTGCAGGGAAGGGATAGCTCGCCTGCAAAAGTAGCGGCGGCTGGAATACACGTACTGTGGGACAGCCACCGCCATAAGGTTTTTAAAACTGTCCACCAGACAGAATAACAGAATTTCAAAGGACCAGGAAGTTTGAAATAAGGCATTCAGAGCCATGGGTACTTCCTCTTTCTATTTCTTTTTCTCTCCAGTGTTTGGGAGATGGACAGCTGATAGCTGAACACTTTCATGGGATTTGGTGGAGATGCTTGGTGACGATGACAGATGTGGTGGCGTTGCTGCCACATCCTCTGTTTGCTGGGTAACAGGTGCCACTGTCACTCACTTGGGCTCAAATTTAGAATGTTTATTTATTATTTTTCTCTATGTTATGTTATTTTAAGTCATTTCCCTATCCACATTTGTTTGCAGGGGATTTACCTACATTTTGCTGCCTTTTGCAGCCCTCTAGCCATTTCCTGGGCTATTTTACAGCCTTTTTAGTGCCCAAAAGTTTGGGTCCCCATTGACTCTAATGGGGTTCGGGTTCGGGGTGAAGGTCGGGTCGAGTTCGGATCCCGAACCCAAACATTTTCGGGAAGTTCGGCTGAACTTCTCGAACCCGAACATCCAGGTGTTCGCTCAACTCTAAACAGAATAACTGCTGCAAAATGCACTTTTCCGGCTCTTACTCCACCAGGGCCAGGACCCCCGTCTATCACAACCCCAGGTAGTCTCCTACATATCCCCCCCCCCTTTGTTCAACCCTGAAGGGTTGCACACCCTGTTCAATCCTGAGAGGTTGGACACATGTACAGCAGTGTACCCAGGACAGGGCATCTGAATTCCCCTGTAAGCGGCCTTCCCTGTGCTCGACACTGAACTTAAAATTCTGGGGGGACAAGAATCCTCCTTGGCCTGGCTCATCCACTGGAGAGGGGAATGATCGGTCACCAGACGGAACCTTCTCCCTAACAGATAGTACCTAAGGGACTCAAGGGCCCACTTGATGGCCAGGCATTCTCTCTCTATCACGCTGTACCTGGTTTCCACTGGAGTGAGCTTGTGACTCAGGAAGACAACTGGGTGTTTCTCCCCATTGACTTCCTGAGAGAGTACTGCCCCTAGGCCTATTCCATAGTCTTCCGTCTGAATGAAAAATTCCTGTGTGAAGTCGGGTGTCACCAAAACCGGGGACCCACACAGAGCCGACTTCAAACGGGAGAATGCCTCTTCTGCCTGCTCATCCCAGCGGACCATCACGTCTTCCTCTACTTTAAGAGTCTTGTCAACGGGGCCTCTACAGTGGCAAAGTTGGGGATAAAGCGTATGTAATATCCTATCATCCCTAGGAATGAATGTACTTGCTTGGTAGTAAGAGGTCTGGGCCAGCTCTTGATCCCCTCAACCTTGTCTACTTGGGGTTTGACAACTCCCCGCCCGATCACGTATCCCAGGTACCGGACTTCCTCAAACCCGATGGAACACTTTTTTGGGTTGGCCGTCAGTCCGGCTTTTCTAAGTGAATCGACTATAGCCTGTACCTTGGGTAGGTGACTCTCCCAGTTCTGGCTAAACACGATGATGTCGTCCAGATATGCCGAAGCATATGGACGATGGGGCGGTAGGATGACGTCCATCAATCGCTGGAAGGTGGCTGGAGCGCCATGTAGGCCAAAGGGCAAAATTGGGTACTGAAATAACCTCTCGGGGGTGACAAAGGCCGTCTTCTCCTTTTCCGCCTCTGTGAGAGGCACCTGCCAGTATCCTTTTGTGAGGTCGAGGACAGAGAAATAGCGAGCTTTCCCTAGCTGTTCTATGAGATCGTCTACCTGGGGCATGGGGTAGGCATCGAATTTCGTCACCTCCTTGAGCTTTCTAAAGTCATTGCAGAAGCATAAAGTACCGTCAGGTTTTGGGATGAGCACTATGGGGCTGGCCCACTCGCTTCTTGACTCCTCAATGACCCCTAACCTCAACATGGACTTTACTTCTTCTGAAATGCCCTGTCGCCAGACCTCCGGTACCCGATACGGCTTCAACAGTGCCCTGATGTGTCATGTCGGACTACTGAAGTTCGACCAGGAAGCTCAGAGAACACGTCCCTATTTCGACTCACCAACTCTTTGGCTTCCTGAGCTTGTTTGGTCGACAGTCCACCCGCTTTCTTTACCACGGAGGTGCCCTCCGGGACATCGGATGGGGTGGGGATCTTTCCCGCAGTCAAGACAGTGCTTGGGCCGTCCCCAATGAGATTCTCCCTATCTCTCCACGATTTCAGTAAATTTACATGATATACCTGTTCTGGCTTCCGCCGTCCTGGCTGGGATATCCTGTACTTCACTGGCCCTACCTTCTCCTTCACCTCGTATGGACCTTGCCACCTTGCCAAAAACTTGCTGTCAATGGTGGGGAATAGCACCAGTACCCGGTCACCCGGGTTAAATGTCCGGCCCTTGGCACTCGGGTTGTATCCCGCCTCTGTGCCAGTTGGACAGCCTCCATGTGTTCCTGAACGATTGGTAGGACTGTCTCTATATGATCCTGCATCTTTTCTATATGCTCTATGATACTCTTGTGTGGGGTGGGCTGCTGCTCCCACGCCTCTTTAGCGATGTCCAGCAACCCTCTTGGACGTCGACCGTATAATAGCTCGAAGGGCGAGGACCCCGTAAATGCCTGGGGCACTTCTCGCACTGCGAACAATACGTACGGCAGCAACAGGTCCCAATCCTTTCCATCTTTGGTTATGGTTCTTTTGAGCATAGTTGCTATGAGCTTTACCGATGTATGATGTAGTGGGATCGCTTCAGGATATCTGGTGGTGTAGTCTAGGACCACCAAGATATTCTGGTGCCCTCTGGCCGACTTGTTTATGGGGCCTACCAGATCCATCCCTATTCTTTCGAAGGGGACCTCGATGATTGGCATGTGCACTAGGGAACTGCGATAGTGGGGCTGGGGGGTCGTCATCTGACACACTGGACAGGATTGGCAAAACCTTTTGTCCTCCTCATAAACCCCAGGCCAATAACACCTTTGTAGAATCCGCTCTTGTTTTTTTTTTATGCCCAAATGTCCTCCCAGCACGTGGGAGTGGGCCAAGTCCAGTACCATATGGTGGCATGGCTGGGGCACCACCAGCTGCTCCACTACCTCCTGCTGCACCTTGTCCACCCTGTACAGCAGGTCCTGGTTAAAAGCCAGATAGGGAAACACAGAGTCGGCCCCTGGGTGCTGAGCGACCCCATTTACCACTGTCACCCCTTTCCTCGCCCGCAATAATGTTGGATCCTGGAGCTGGGTGGTCCCGAACGTGTCACAGGATACCTCCAGATTCGGGATGGACGGGGTTTCCACAGATTCATCTGCCAACACCTCTAGGGGAAACCTATCAGGATCACACTCTACAGGTGATGTGGTGACCCCTACGGCTGGTATTCCCGCATCTGGATCTTCGGTCACTGGGCCCGATTATCGTCCGCCCCTAAGGGAAGGCATATCGCTCTTCCATAGAGCCCAAAACAAAGGAAAATCCCTTCCCAGTATGGCGGCATAAGGGATTTGGCTTCCCACTCCGACAACATGCTGCACCTCTCGGCCCAACACGGACATGGTAACCCTGGCGGTGGGGTACTCCCAGCGGTCCCCATGGATACTGATAATGGAAAGGGTTTGCTTCTCTGGAAGTGTCTCACTCACTAAGGACTCATGCACAAGGGTCACCAGGCTCCCAGAGTCCAGCAAAGCATTAATCGGATGCCTATCGATCAAGACTTGGCACAGGGGTGGCATATCGGCGGCCTGTCAGAGGGTCCGCGGTACATACAGGCCGGGCAAAGAAAGAGGATCGGCGAACAAACTCGCAGTCCATGGGTTCAGGTGTTTGAGGACAGTTCGCTAGCCTATGTCACAGGCCGTGGCAGTGCCAACATTGAATCCCTGTGGTCCCTCCCCGGTCTCTCTTCCCCGGAGTAGGACTAGCCTTTCCCCCCTTTGTGGTTGGGTCCCTTTTTCCGGATCCCTAGCCTGAGAGGGAGCCTGACGGGATTTCCGTGCCTGCGTTGAGTTCCGCACCAAGTCCTGGGTCACCTCATAGCTCTCGACTAGGCTTACCAACTGATCCAGGTTGCCGGGGACTCCCTGACTGACCCAGCGCTGTATGGCCCTTGGCAGTGTCCGCATGAAACGGTCCACGGCCACACGGCCAGCAAACTGTTTGTTTTTTGCTGTTGTGCATTGCTCTGCACCAACTGCTTAACCAGCTCCTCCATTTTGTCAGGGACGACCAAGCTTGCTGGTTTAATGTATAACATGCAGCCGTGCACCACCCGGATAAATATTCTTGGCTAGCATCACTGCAGTATGCCTGCTGCAAGCCACCAATTGTGTGGATCTGCTCTGGTAGGCAGTGGTAGCGAGTGCAGTATAGAGGCAACACAGACAGGTCTTGGTGTGAAACGGTGCTTTCTTTATTCACACGGTGTATACAAGTGAAAGGCAGTGCAGTTCATAAAGAGGGTGGTCACACACCACAGCAAAATAATAGTTTAATCACAGCAAGTCCCTGAATAGGCCCAGAACCAGCTGCAGGCTACTTGAGGCTTGTTTCCGTCACATAAAGCAAGGTCTATTTAAAGCCAGGAGTAATGTCACCTTTTTCTCCTTGGTGAAATAAGTCCCTGGATCCGTCTTCTAGCCACGGAACATAGATCTCTCCTGGCTTCAGCTGCGGTTCCCTGCACAGTCCTTTACAGGCCTCAGCACACAGCCCAGCTCACCTCCACCTCTCACTCTCACAGCAAGAGAACAAAAACCTCCACATTGCACACCACACCCTTGTTGCTGGTCGGGTTTAACCCTTCCCTGCAAAACCTGGCCTGACCGTGGGGAGACAGGCACTCTCCCGCATATCTGCCTGCTCCCAGTAAGAGCCGGCCCGGATCCGCTGTGTTAACAGCATAACTGCTGCAAAATGCACTTTTCCGGCTCTTACTCCACCAGGGCCAGGACCCCCGCTGGCAAGTACCTCCCGTCTATCACCACCCCAGGTACTCTCCTACACCCCATAGTCATTTTTGGTCAACTTGACTCTAAACAAAACCATATCAAATGATCAAAAAGTTATATGCACCGAAAAATAGTACCAACGAAAATGTCAACTCATCTCATCGGCAGAAAAATAATGAAAATTATGGCTCTCAGAAAATGCTTTGTGCAAACGCGGTAAAACGCAAAAATTATATGAAATCGGTATCTCTGTAATCACACTGACTATAGTATTAGTACCAGCCCGACCATGAAAGTCCCAATAAGCCATGCCAAATCAAACAATAGGTATTGTGACTAGTACAAGGACTATCAATAGGAGGTAAAGGGGTGCAAGCTCGCAACTATAAGCAAAACAAAAACCAACACACCGAGCTCAAGAATTTACCCATAAAATCATCAATTTTATTAAAGTAACAAGGTCATATAAGCAAAATCACTGCCATAAAAAAAGGCCAAAAGGACAGAATAAAACACTATTCTGGCATGCAACATTACATAAGTACAATGGTAATTACAAATGAAACCCAAGTGGAAATGTAAGACAAAAAAGCATGGATTTTTGACAACAATATTAAGTAACCTAACCTCAGCCCACAAATGTGAGGCTGGTTCAATGAGGGGAGTCACAACCTATGAAGATAGACGGAGTAAAAACACCCATACTCACAAATTTCACAATGCACCAAATGTGCATGCCAGGATGGCGCTACCCCAATACGACCAGGCGAAGGCATGCCGAAACTAATGAAAATGAGGATGTCAACTCATCCTATAAAAAAAGAGCCCTCACATAAGACCATCGCCAGAAAAATAATCAAAATTAAAAAGTAATTACAAAGTTATATGTACCCCAAAACAGAACCAATGATGATGGTTTCTCATGAAAAAAAAAAAAAAAACAACACACATTTCTGTCAAGAAAAAAAATAAAGGACTTGTGGTTTCCAGAAAATCGATATACAAAGTACTTGTTCCCCAGAGGCTGTTCCATAGCAAGATGATGCCTGTAAACCAGGGGTGCACAACCTGCGGCCCGGGGGCCACATGCGGCCCTCAATACCATCTGGTAAAAGACATCTAGGTCTATGTCTTATGGCTTCTTCCATATGTCTTCCATGTATTCTCCTATTAGATGGGAGTCCTAGAACTTTAACTAACCATTTATAGTAAATACTGTATGTTCAATATGGCAAAAATACAGTATTTCAGTTGGTAATACCCCTTTAAGTTTTATTTTCGGCCCTTGGAATTGGTTCAGGCTGACAATGTGGCCCCTGACCAGAAAAGGTTGTGCACCCCTGCTGTAAACCAATAAATCAAAATCTGCTCTTGGGGAGTTTAGTTTACAAAATGTGGTAACACATGGGGGGTTTCTACTATAGAGGTACTTCAAGGTCTCTTCAAATGCAACATGGTGGCCAAAAAGGATTCCAGAAAAATCTGTACTTCAAAAGCTATATAGCCACTCCAAGTCCCTTCAGGACTGAAGTGGGCCTTAAAAATGTTAGTTTTAGAAATTTTCTTGAAAACATTTTTCGAAAATACTGAGCCTTCTAATGCATAAAAATCTAAAATTAAATTAAGAAAATTTTGCTAACATAAAGACATATGGTGAACATTAATAAATATTTTATGAGATATCACTATCTGTCTTAAATGGAACCTGTGACCGTTGAATATGGAGTCCGAGATGCAGACAGCATTTATTAGAGCAGAAGAAGCTGAGCAGATTGATATATACTGTAGTTTTGTGGGAAAAGATTCAGTATAACTTATATTTTAAATTCTTTCTTGTTCAGATCTTTGAAGTCCAGGAGGAGGTCCTATCTGTGATTGACAGCCTTTCCCCTATGACTGTATATACAGAGATTGCTGTCAATCACTGCTAGTACAGTCTCCTTGACTTCAAAGCCCAGAATGAGCAGGAATTTAAATGAATAAACTACAAGTTATACTAAATCTTTTCCAACAACTCTATATATCAATCCGCTCAGCTACTCCTGCTCAATAATATGGTGCCTGTAGCTTACATTGCATTTTATGGTGAGAGGTTTTCTTTAAAAGCAGAGAAATTTCTGTACATTTTGGCATCAGCGGTTTCCTGGATCTAATAGAAGGCTAAACAAGGACCATTCAGCTTCCATTTTTACCCATTACTGATAATCGACATGAGTGCTGAGGATGGATAGAGATCACTGTGCAGCTGTACCTGTACAGCAACACAGTTTTCTCTGTGATTGGACACACTATTCATTAACGCTTTGCTTGATCTATAAAGGAAGGGCTCAGGGAATGGTTCAAGTTTTTTTACTCCACAGTCACACTGCCATTCAGCTTACAGGGGACACGCACATATTGAGGAAGGCAGCACATATTCCAATAGCACATACCAAGGAGCAGTGCTCCAGTGTGATGAATTTTGTCTCTATCAAGGGTTTCAAAATTCTCCTTGGTTTGAAATGCATTTTCAGGTTATCGTTGCACATTTTATTTTTGGGCTTCTAAAGTTTACAAGTTGTAATAATTATGCAGTAGACATTTAAATGAGTCTAAGCTTAAACACTTATCAAACATATCCTTGTGTCATTTTACCTGTTTGTTTTAGGCTAGATTGACTCTGTGAGAGACTCTTTGGAGAAATCTTCAGTTTAAGCACTGTTTGCCTACCTTTTAATTAACAGCATAACAAAAGTACATGCCCATCTGTTAGCACATGGTCATAATTACTCCAAAATGTCCATAGAAAAAAGTCTCCAATCACATTAAAAAACAAAGGCAGATCAGATTTCTAACGCCAGATTTTCCTAGTAGTTAATGCTTGGGAATATCACATGCACATACAGAAACACTATATTTTTGATCGCTCTTGGCCTTAGTTACTTGAGATCTTATTACCTTTGTATTAAGTCAACCTTTTTTTTTTTTATTCAGTTTCTTAGCTAACTCCAAACTATTATGGGTATACTGTAAGTCCTCATGCTTAAAACTTAGTTTTATTTATGCAGTAAAGTTATTATTATGTCATGTGTTTTGTTTTATAGACTTGCTATATGTGGACAAGTCATTTACATGTATTGTAATTATGACATGGAAAATAATGCAAAGGGTGAAAAATATTCGGTCAGCCATTATTCAGGTTTCATGCACACAAGTATTGTGGATCAGCTCAGCAATATATATATCCCAGAGAAATGTATTGGGCTTGCGGTATTCTAATATAGAGGGTATCTGCCATTGTTGGTAATGTAAATTCATGTTATTTACTTTATGTGATTTAATGCATACCCATTGTGTTATTGTATAGGGTAGGCATGACCAGAGTTAATAATACTGGCCTGGCCCTCTTAGGAGTTCAGGGTGTTGGTTGCCCCCATTCTCTGGCTAGAGAGTTCCATAGGATTCTAGTGATTCAGAGGTAGACAATGAGGAGGTAGCGAGCAGACTCAAGGTGCTCTTCTTCCCAGGGTCTCCAGCTCTAATCCCTGGAGCTACTTGTATCTCTGCCAGCTCCTTGGAGAAAAGGGAGAAATACAATATACAGAATCCAAGCAAGGAGTCAGTCAGCAATGTAACCTGCATAATGCTTGCCAGACCCTGCTGTAGTGGAGGGGAAACACGTTAAGACACCATTCACACTTCAGAAACGACTTGTTGGCCAGTCATAATATTTAGGAACTGCATGTCTCTATGCAAATTGCAGACATTTTGCTATTACTTAGTTTGAGATTTTATAGGCACTGCAGGTCCTGGCATCTTCCTTATGGACACCAATAACACAACATTTGGAGCATGCATTCGTTTTTGTGGGTTTGGTGTCCTGCTCACCACTTTTCCAAAAAGCAGTCAGAGCAGGGTGGGGAGCGGATGTAGAGCCAATGCAGCAGGTCTGTCACATTTGTTATACTCTACACCAGGAAACTACCATAAATTATAGCAGAAATCTTCACCAACTCTATTGCTGGTGTAGATTTTCAATTTAGTACATGGATCTGCACAGATGCGCTACAATTATTAAGTGGTTTACATCTTTTAATAATTGTGGCACATCTGATGCCACTGCGGGACAGGTTAAGGCTGGCATGTAATACACTGGTATTAGGTTATATTCCCATATGTTTTTTTTTTGCTTCAGAACTATACAATGATTACTAAACTGCTCCCTGAAAGAGCACAGTGATTTTCTTTACCATAAATCTGTTAGAATACCAATTTTTATTAAATAGTTACATTTGAACATGATATGCATTTTTATCATCATTAAACAGCATATTATTCAGTATATTTATTTTTGGAAAATATGTGTAGTATATAGTCAGAATCATGAAGAGTATTAACAGTATGTTTGTTTTAACAAAAAGAAACTAATAGTAACTTACTGAAAAATTATATCAGCAATGTAGAATATGTATTACATCTTTCTGTAAATTCTGAATGAACTTTTACAATGCCCAAATGTCAGATTTCAAGAACTCAAAGACATAAGATATGCCTGACAGGTAAGACAAACCCAGACATCAGCGTTTACCATCTTCACGGCTCCAGTATGATGCAAAACCAGGTTCTTGAAAACAAATGACTTTTAGGCTGTCACTAAAAACGATAGGACATGTCAATCTAATGTTTTTTTTTTAGCCTTGCATCATTTTACCATAACTAATTGTGTAATATACTTTTCTAGACAAGTCAAAATTGATGATGGATTGTATTTTCAATAAACCAATAAAGTGGTGGTAAAGTTGTAACAGTCAATTAGGAAATAAAGTAGTTGTTTTAAACATTCTAGTTACCCTTCATTCTGAGGATCCATATCAATTCAGGTCTAACAAGATTTCCTTGTTTTCTTCATCTGCCAACACACCAACTAGCAACAAGAAACACACCTTGTTTGAACATCTATATATCTTTTAATTAATGTTGACATAGTTTTCCAATGGAAAACAAGACTTTTTTTTGTTATTTTATGTCCATGCTTTCAGATGTCTCCTTGACTCACCAAGGCTCATAGAATGTCTTGACAAATGTTGATCACATACTAAAAGACCACCAGCTGAGGTCATGCATTCCTTGAGCCATTTTGCTATGTCTATTGTCAAAATTCCTGAAGAGCAAACTTATCTGATCTCAAATCTTTATTTAAGGTGCTGTAATATTAAAAGTCTCAAAAAGTAAAGAGCCCATAACATTGTGCTTTAAGAGAGCATATTAAACTGTTATGGGTCATCTGGAAAAAAAAACACAACTGAGTGGGGCACTCTGAAGATAAATGTGTTCATTATAGAGGATTTAGAAACATAGCATTGATACAATTATGAATTAATAGCTAGTGTTGAGCGCGAATATTTAAATCACAATTTTTTATCGCGAATATCGCTACTTCGAGAATTCGCAAATATGTAGAATATAGTGCTACAGCATAGTTCGCATTCACGAATAGTCTTGATTGCAAATATTCTAATCATGAAGTTATAGCGAATATAGGCACTTAGCAACATCCCTAGCAACCAATAGGAAAATTGCCTACCCCTTAGTGTTGATCGTGAATATTCCAATCGCAAATTTTTATCACGAATATATTACATTGCCGATTTTCACAATCAAGTAAATAATGACTGGAGATCACAAATTCTCGAATTTGCTAATTTATGGCGAATATTCGGGCAAAAATCTGCGAAATATCACAAATTTTAATATTGACTATGCCGCTCATCATTATTAATAGCTAAGCATAGAAATGGTTTTATTGTAAAAATGTGAGTAAAACCACAATTGTTTTTATGGTATGTCCGTAGTGAAACATTAAATTGACTAATGTCACCATTTTGGGGTATATCTAATGTTTTGTAAAACTTTAAAAAAAATAGCAATTCCAAAATTGTTTTTAGGGTTTCTTTTTTTTCCGTAATTTAAAGAGGACCTTTCACTGGTCCACAGTTTATGAGGCAAATGTATATACATGCAGAGTGGCACCCAGGGATGACCCTGCACTTACTTGTATCCCTGGGTGCCGCTCTGTTCGTCCTCTGTAGCCCCCGGTACGGGCCCGCGTGCTACTGATATTTTTGCCTGGGGTGGAGACATCTTCTTTTGCCCTGGGCATCTCCTTCTCTCAAGCCTGGAGCGCTGGCCAATCGCAGAGCTCAGCTCATATCCTGGATATGAGCTGAGTACTGCGATTGGCCAGTGCTCCAGGCTTGGGAGAAGGAGATGCCCAGGGCAAAAGAAGATGTCTCCGCCCCAGGCCAAAATAGGAGAAGCACGTGCGTCGGTACCGGGGGCTACAGAGGATGAACGGAGCGACACCCAGGGATACAAGTAAGTGCAGGGTCATCCCTGGGTGCCGCTCTGCATGTATATACATTTGTCTCATAACTGTGGACCAGTGAAAGGTCCTCATTAAATTTTTATTGAGAATAATTGTTACAATAATAAAATACATAGACAATCGTTTGAGGTATTTTGTAGTAATAAAGTAGAACAAAAAGAATAGGAAAGTCAAATAAAATAAAATACGGTAGTTCGTCCTACCTAAAGGTACAGAAAAGAAAAGCAAAATTTGTTGGTCCGGGTAATCAAATTATTTGCTGCACATGATAACGATACATCCCAATTATTTTTGAAAGCCACAATGTTATCCAGTGCAGAGGAAATCATTGATTCATACCAACAGTTATTGTTCACCCCTTGTATTACCCTAGCCATTGATGGTATGGCTGGAGACCTCCAGTTATGGGCAATTTGTTCTCTTACTAATGTAAGCACATGGAGAATGATAGTTTTGTGGAATAAAGAAAATTATCCGGAACTGATGTTCAGTAATGCAGATGGGGCCTCGAGAATTATTGGAAAGGCACATATAAATGATAGAAGTCTCCTAATCCATTTCCAAAATCCCAGAATACATGGGCACTCCCACCATATATGTAAAAAGGATCCAGTTTGGATCGGCATATACTGGGAACGTCGCTAAACAGGGACATCCTTGCAGGCACCATAAACCATTGATATAACAGTTTCCTAGTTAGTTCAATATGAGTTGAGCATCTAGAGATCTTAGAAATTACAGTGTTTGCTTCCTACCATTCATTTTCTGAAAAGGTAGTTTTGAGACCATTTTCCCATGTGTTATATTTCGCAAGGGGATCAGGGCCTGAATTTATAAGGATCCTATAGCAGTAAGATATTTCCTTCCTTGTGGTTGAAAGAGAGGTAACCAAATGCGGTTTGGAGATTTTGGTGCTCCAGCAGACCAGATTGTCTTAGCTAAAGCATGTCTGACTTAAATTTGTAAAAGTGAAAATTTGTACTTTAAACTTCCAAAGCTGGTAGGTCGGTTGTCCGATCTGATAATTTACATATGCCTTTTTATCTCCAGTTAGACAAATCAGTGTTCAGAATAATGGATTCAAGCAATTCGATACCTGCAACCAGAAAGTTCATGGAAAGTTTACGTTTAATAACTGCTGTCCACCAGAAATCCATGATTGCTCCTATAGTCGGATGAGAGCTAATAAGTAGTGTATGAAATAGTGTGGCAGCCTCCAATTTCGCAGATATACCTAGTCTACTTAAACTGTATGTCTTAATATCAACTCAGTGTTTAGATGTATGTCGAAGCCAGATTTTAATTGGTCTAATATTATAGCTCGATAATAGTAGCTAATAGAAGGACATCCCATACCCCCCATCTTAACCTCCTTATACAGTATGTCTGCACTAGCCCTTGGGGTTTTGTTGTTCCAAATAAATCTCATTATTAAAGATTGGGTCTTTGTTAGAAAGGCATTAGATAAGCGAATCAGGACATTTCTAAGCATATATAGTATTTTGGGAATTATTGACATTTTGACAGCTGCAATCTTTCCAAATGAAGAGACTCCACCAGTTCTAAAACTAGTCAGTTCCTTCTTAATTTCTCCAAAAAGGGGTAAGTAGTTGGTCTCGAATAGCTTAGAAAAAGGGTATTTGAGTTTCATGCCTAAATATGAAAGAGCAGAAGTTTCCCATACAAAAGAGTATCCATATTTTAATTGTGATACTGTATTAGATGAGGAACACCTATAAACCAGACCAAATAGGACCACATATATGGTAAACCAAACCTACCAAAGACATGTGTAACGCCCACATCTAAATACAATATATACGTACAATATATAATAGCAAAATGACTTTTAATACTATTAATAATATAGTAAAAAATCATACATTGGAGTCAACATAAAAAAGTGGAATAAAAATCACAATAAAGAGGGACATCATTAAAGGGCAAGTAATAAATAGTGTACAGCAAATCAGTGTCCATAAATAATGGTCATGTATTACCCAAAGCAAATAAGTCATTTAATTAAGACAAGCAAGGGAGGCAAAAGTCTATCCCAGTTAAAAGTGTAATAAGCATATAGTAAAAGCAGCTACTAACATACGTTGTCTAGAAAGACTAAATGCTACAAAAGTAATCATGTAATCAAATGTAGGCCCAAGACTGCAGAATAAAAAGTGCCAACAGGGAAAAAACATGACCCAAGGTATAAAGTAAGTAAATGAAAACAGTATAAATAGTATTGCCCCCTTCCCAGTGTTCCCTCACCTACCCAACGCGTTTCGTCAAAAGGCTTCGTCAGGGAGCGTGAGAAGCAGTGGTATGGTTGCGGTATAAATAACTAAAACAGCCAGAACAACTGGAAACACCTGTGACACCGGCAGTGTGTCACAGGTCACGTGGGTGTATGCCGCGCCTCCGGACACATAATAAATGAACAATAACAATCCTCCCACCTCATACGAGGAGGTATGTAATAACTCTGCGCCAAATAAAATTGACAGGCGCACGCGCAGATAATGGAGAAGCTGCGGGAAAGCATGGGCAAATATATAACTGCCTACTCTCCACCTACTAGGGCGAATCAATACCCAAACCAAAGATGGCCACGAGAAGTTATGCGCAAGTGTTACGATCAGCTGACTGGATCACATGATCCCCCTCAGATACCGGCAAAGTCAATAATGCAGACAATGCAATGAAATACCTGCGCTATGTGTAAGTATGTGTCCTTAGGCAAGCATGGACCAACGAAGACCCCACAGCAAATTATAAAGCAGGGGAATATCACATATTCAATGTATACAAAAAAGGGGGGAATAATGATGGAAAAAACTGTACACAGGATAAAAAAATCCATATACATAAATACACATAGACATAAAACAATAAGAACGCAAATATATGAGAAGTGGCCATAAATAGAATGAATAAAAAAATAAAATCAACTGAAAATGAGTGTGCCTAAGAAAAAAAATGTGTATACGTGTACCCAAAAGTGGAAAGTGCTTAGTGCCAAATCGCAAGAAGCAACCCTGGTGATGTTAGTGCCGTACTTTTAAAAAAAATATATAAGCGTGAATGATGTAAATATAACTTGATCGATGTAAATAAGAGTGACAAAAATATGTATAAACAAGTGCTAGACAATGAAATAAGTGTACGTGAGATATGAGTGAATAAAAATTATATATGCAAATATATATATATATATATATATATATATATATATATATAAAATCATTAACACATAGTGGAAACAACGCAACCCTCTTCTGTAACAATCCCCATATATGCTACAGTTGTATCAGAAACCCAGTCCATTGTTCGGTACCAAAATCTTCTCGCTTGCGGGGCAAATATAGTACTACAAAAAAAATAGAAAAGAACAAAAGTGGTAAAAATATATTAAAAGCAACCAATATTGTAGCAGTACCGTAGCAGTACCGTAAGGAAACCACACCATATTCATTGAGGCCCGGTGGGGATAACGTACCTAATTAAAATATCCATGGGGATTCCTTTTGAGCCAACTTCTTCTTCCAGTTGCCCCCACGATCTGGTATACACGATCAATTGCTCTTATCTGTAATAAACTTGGATCACATTGGTGTTGAAGTTTGAAATGTCGTGGTATTGGCTTCGAATGCGAGACAAATTCTTCATCCTTTGCAGATATGATGTCCAAGACATGTTCCCGTACTCTCCGTTTAAACTCGCGTGTGGTCATCCCAATTTTTCCGTATGGGCATGTAGCATAGTATATGACACCTATCGATGTACAGTCAATCCTGTGAGTGATCCTGTAGACATGTTGTCCTGTGGCGTCCTGAAAGGAATCACATTTTAGTACATTGGAGCATGCAACACACTTCCCACAGGGGTAACAGTCCCACTTTGGTCCCTTAGATCCAAATGCTTCACCAGGCTGCTCACCCCTGTTGTGGCTCCAAACCAACAAATCATGCAGGCTCCGACATCTTCTATAGATGGTTGGGAGGAGAGATATTTGTGCAGAGTCGTATCCGATAGTAGAATAGGCCAAAATTGTTGTAGATTTTCCTGTATTTCCTGTGATCTGAAAGTGAACGTAGTGATAAACCTTACCAAATCAGTCGGTTCCTTAGATATTTTCACATGCAGCAATTAATTGCATTTAGTGTGAATCGCACGATTTTGGGCCCTTTTCAATAACCTGTTACTATAGCCCCTTTCCTGAAAGCGCATAGTCAGATCATTCAACTGTCTTTTGAAAGTATGTTCCTCTGAACAAAGACATCTCATACATAGGAATTGTCCCGTCGGGATATTCCTTATAAGATGTCGCAGATGTGCTGAAAATGCGTGTAGAAAGCTATTCGTGGCTGTAGGTTCTCTAAATAAATCCTTTTGGATATGATCGTTCTCTTCCCTCCTCAATTCCAGATCCAAGAAATCAATTTTGTCTCTACTCCATCTGTAAGTCAGCCGTATATTGTATGGGTTCCCATTGAGTCCCGTAATAAAATCCTCAAGTTCCTGGACCGAACCCTGCCAGAAAAGCAGAATATCATCTATATACCTCTTTCAATGCCTCTTGCAGGGTAAGCCATAAAGATTTCCCTTCCCATTGGCCCAAAAATAAATTTGCATAGGATGGCGCAAAGTCCGCCCCCATTGTGGTCCCCTGTATTTGGAGATAAAACATCTCCTTAAATATAAAAAAGGTATGGGTAAGGGCAAATCTGATTAATTTGATTATGTATTCACTCAGTATGGCATCGGTGTTATTTATCATCAAGCACTTGGATATTGCCAAAATGCCGTCATCGCGTCGAATCGATGTATACAGGGACTCTACGTTGCATGTCTGCTTGAATATGAGTCCCGTCAATCTTCCCCAGCAAGTCCAGACAGTCACGGGTATAAGATGGAAGAGTTTCTACAATGGGTTTTAGCTGAAAGTCAATTAATTGGCACAAAGGTTCTAACATATTGCCCGCCCCAGATACAATGGGCCTACCTGGCGGATTATCCAAATTCTTGTGCATTTTGGGGAGTAGATACAAGGTAGATACAGTAGGTTCCTCTACCATCAGTCCAGAAACTTCTTGTTTATCCAAAACACTAGCATCTTTCGCCTGTACGAGAATCTCCATAAGTTCTTTTTAAATTTAAGGAGGGGGATAAAAGTAAGTCTCTTGTTGCAATCCGAGTCCCTTAGTTGCCGTAAGGCCTCCTTGTCATACAGTTTGACTGGCCATATCACTATGTTCCCACCTTTATCTGATGGTTTAAAAACCACATTATTCATATTTTGCAGCTGTTGTAGAGCTGTCCGTTGGTCATGACTGAGATAAATAAATAAATCTCAGGATGTTGTGATAACTGTGGGAATTTTTTGGATTTAGGTAAAGTAAAGCGCGTGGATACTCACTGTTCATAGTTATAGATTGCTCCTGAAGGAATGAATGTAATACTTTCACAGTCTCTTGTTCTTGTGTAGAAAGCAAGTTGTCCTCTCTGGTATGCTCCTTACTAAAAATCTTTTTAAAAGCCAGTCTATGACCAAAAAGATGGAGGTCCTTTTCTAAAGAAAAGTTATCAAGGTTAGTACTGGGACAAAAATTCAACCCAAGGCTCAAGACCTCGGTTTGACTCTTAGTTAAGACAATGTTAGACAGGTTTACTACCTTAAGACCGACAGATGCACCCTCCCCATGTTCCACATCTCGTTTCTTCTTTTTTTGGATCTGAGTATCAGACTGAAATGGCCTTTTCCCTCCACCGGTTGGGTATCTCCCCGTGCTGTGATCAATAAATGACCTATTTGTACTGGTGGAGGATGTGGAGATAATGGATGCCGACCTTTCTGTAGTCCCCCGTGTTCTATACCTCCACCTATACACTCTTATTGTTCTCATCGGCCAAATCACGCTGGAATTTGCGGGTTTAAACAGCTGACAATTGGTCCCCCCATTCTTGAGACTACTCATCCATCTCCTTGTTCAATATAGCTAATTACTCCTTAGTGCACACAGGCTGTACATCATTAAGGGTTTTTTCAATGTCCTGCTCGATCTCATTCAATGTCCGCTCATTGTGTGCTACAATCATCTCCAAAAAGGTTTTGGAGCACATGTTACATGCCTGTTCCCATTGTAGTAAAAAATTCTCATCATGCATAGAGAAAGAGGGAAATACCTGTACCCGTAGGCCCCTCGGAAAAAGTTCCTTAGCTATATTATTTTGTAAAGTAATCTTGTTCCAACATATTCTTGTGCCTTTATGTAGGGTATTTTTTAAAATTATTTTCAGGGATCCTTTTTGGTTACCTCCGCTGGACAATGAAGACTCAAACGTTTTTCACCTGGTTTGTCCGGGACACATCTTTTCTACCTCTTTATTGGGGATTTTTATTCTGCTGTTTCATGTTGACTGCAATGTACGTTTTCTACTATGTTATTAATAAAGTCATTTTGCTATTAAACCCTTGTGGAATTAGTAACATAGTAACATAGTATCTAAGACCGAAAAAAGACATTTGTCCATCCAGTTCGGCCTGTTTCCTACAAGTTGATCCAGAGGAAGGCAAAAAACTGTGAGGCAGAAGCCAATTTTCCCCACTTAAGGGGAAAAAATTCCTTCCTGACTCCAATCAGGCAATCAGAATAACTCCCTGGATCAACGACCCCTCTCTAGTAGCTATAACCTGTAATATTATTACACTCCAGATATACATCCAGTCCCCTCTTGAATTATTTTATTGTACTCACCATCACCACCTCCTCAGGCAGAGAGTTCCATAGTCTCACTGCTCTTACCGTGAAGAATCCTTTTCTATGTTTGTGTACAAACCTTCTTTCCTCCAGACGCAGAGGATGTCCCTTCGTCACAGTCAGTCCTAAAAATAGATGATGGGAGAGATCTCTGTACTAACCCCTGATATATTTATACAGAGATATTAGATCTCCCCTTTTTTCTAAAGTGATTAATCCTAATTTTGATAACCTTTCAGGGTACTGTAGTTGCCCCACTCCAGTTATTACTTTAGTTGCCCTGCTCTGAACCCTCTCCAGCTCTGCTATGTCTGCCTTGTTCACAGAAGCCCAGAACTGTACACAGTACTCCTTGTGTGGTCTGACTAGTGATTTGTAAAGAGGTAGGACTATGTTCTCATCACGGGCATCTATGCCCCTTTTGATGCAACCCATTATCTTATTGGCCTTGGCAGTAGCTGCCTGACACTGGTTTTTACAGCTTAGTTTGCTGTTTATTAAAATTGTAGATATATATTTTATTTAGATGTGGGCGGTACACATGTCTTTACTATCTTAAATGGAAGACCCATATTCAGGATAGATGATTTGGATTGATTCACTTTATAATATAAAATCTTACAAAAGTTGGTGAGTACCTTGATAATAGCTGGGAGACACTCTACAGGGTTTTTGCATATGAGAATTATGTCATCCGCAAACAAACCTATATGGTGCTCAGTTTGGCCTACCTGTATACCATGTATGAAAGGATCAGCTCTTATTGTTTAAGCTAGGGGTTCAATCATAAGGGCAAAGATAATGGGGGATAAGGGGGAACCCTGTCTTGTACTGTTTGTAATTGTGAAGCTTTGAGATAAAAAAAAAAACCTGATGAAAAACAGATGCGGATGGGCTGGAATAGAGTGCCATCTCAGCAGAAAGAAAGGGGCCATTAATTCCAAATTTGCAAAGCACTTCTTTCAAAGAACCCCAGTGGACTCTGTTGACTGCCTTCTCTGCATCCAAAGATAGAAGCAGAGAAGGTGTTCTAGTCTGTTCCACATAGTAAGTTTGGTTTACAAATCGTCTGGTGTCATCAATTGTTTGCCTGTTTTATAAAGCCCACCTGATCTTTTTTTTATTAATCTTGGGAGCATGTTAAGTAGTCTATTAGCCAATATTTTGGAGTAGATTTTCAGATCTCAATTTAGGAGGGATAGTGGATGGAAATGTTCCGCTTTATCTGGTGTTTTCCCTGGTTTGAGGAGGGTGAAAATTAAGGCATGAAGCATTTTCCATGGTATGTTGCCCATGTCCATTACATTGTTAAACACTAATAGTAAATGAGGAATAAGGAGTTGGTTCATTTTTTTATAGAACTCGTTTGAGTGTCCGTCTGGACCAGGAGATTTAATTACCGTATTTTAAGTTTCTGAATAAATGATCCAATTTCTAATGCCAAGATAGGGGCATTAAGGTACATTTTTTCTTTCATTGAGAGAGATGGTAAATCTAAAGCACTCAGAAAAGCTTGTATTGTATAGCTTTTTCATCAGGTTGTGGGGTCTGGGAATCATGCTTTAGGTTGTATAGATCTGAATAATACTCCGCAAAGGCATTGGTTATGCCCTGAGAATTAAGTTGTTTGTTTTTATCATAAAGATATGGGATTTTAGCTTTTGCCACTTTGTCTTTAAATTTGCTGGCTAACAAGCGTCCCACTTTATTGCTCTGTCCATAAAAGTGCACCCTGTTCCTCCTATACAAGTATTTATAGTGATCATGGTACAATCTTTATAGCTGGGTTTGTAAGTCTTTAAATTCACCTGTCTGCGGAGGAGACATCTGAGTCTTATTTTTAGATTCAAGCACTGTAATGCTTTTTAAAAGCTCCTCTATTTTTTCCCCTTTTTGTTTTTTCTTCATAGCTACCAATTGTATACATTTTCCTCTTATCACTGATTTGTAGGTGCACCAGTTAGTAAGAATAAAGAATAGATGTATCCTCATGGTGATTAAAATCTGAAAAACTCTACAAAACTACTACAAAGTAGTAATATTTGCGCCAAAACTGAGACTCGACCAGTGCCAATCAAAAAAATATACTGCAATAGTATGTAAAATGCCAATATAAATTTTATTAAATATACACAAAAAATAAATGAACCGGAGACAAAGTAACCACTGAACAGCCTAATAAATATCAGGCTAGCACCCAGAGATTGATATCGGGTGAGTACAACAAGTCAGCAAAAATCTTATATATATAAAGTTTTATAAGACGAAGCCTAAACGGTGAAACGCGCGTTGAGGTGTATCATTATCGGGTGTTACACTAGCCGCAAAATGGGTAATGTTGTTACCTTTTCTGTTTGTTCTTACCCTCAGTGGTGTCTGTTACTTTTGGATGATAGGTTTATTGTCTAACAGGACATTTGTGCATTTTTTCTGATACTATATCCCACATGTACCTTATTCAGGTTGTGTTGATGATTCATCTTACATGCTTTATTTTCACCACTCTGAGTCAGGTTGCTCTTTTCTTTTAAAACTTTATATATATAAGATTTTTGCTGACTTGTTGTACTCACCCGATATCAATCTCTGGGTGCTAACCTGATATTTATTAGACTGTTCACTGGTTACTTTGTCTCCGGTTCATTTATTTTTTGTGTATATTTAATAAAATTTATAGTGGTATTTTACATACTATTGCAGTATCTTTTTTTGATTGGCACTGGTCAAATTTCAGTTTTGGCATCAATATTATTATTATACCAGTTGCATAAGATGTTTGGTGGTTTACCTTGAGGTATTTTGTAGATTTTAAGTATTAATATCTTACTAAACCATGCAAGGGTGCAATGTATTTGGCCATAAAAAGTTCAAAAGCTACCACTATAAACATCATCAAGACAAAGTTAGCCTAAGAAGTAGGTATGTAGAATTTTTCACAATTTGACAAAAGACAATCTATGGACTATTAATGTAAGGCTTATTTAACACTTCTGTCATAGTTTATAAAGGAGACCACAACTCATAGCCAGAGCCATCACATGACAAGTACCACCAGGAACAGACAGGCCACATTGACTTAAAACTGGTTTCCACTTAGGTGCCTGTTATTATGTCGGGAAAAATAGTGATGTATGCAGTACTATTCTTCCTCATCAAATATTACAGAAACTCCTATGCATAAGTGAACATCGCCTAATATGTACAATGCATGTGGTAAAGTTACTTTGCGTATACCTAAGTAAAAACAACTAAATATTTATATTACATATAATACATATAACTTATAATACATAATATTATAACAATATAATTTTCATTGTTTAGCTACATAAAAACAATAAGCAGACACAGTAGAATACAGTTAACAACTTTATTCATAGAACGAAAGAGGTTTGTAAGGCACCACATTCATGTAACATAAATTTTACAGTGATAGAACAAAACCCTTCTAAAACAAAATTGGTGACATTATTATTCCTTGTAATAGAGTATATTGTTGTAACCTCCCTCTTTGTGTTGTTCAAATACAAAAGTGTGAGTGTTTTATGCTTAAGCAACTTGTAATAAAATCTACCTGTATTGAAAGGAACCCTGCACTGCAAACCATTATAAGACTCGTGTAACAGCCAACAAGAAACACATGGAATTTCAGGCGCCACTGTTGTTTGCTCACCTTTCATCAAGACATCAGATTTCTACATCTTTTTTTGTTTTTGTTTAAAGTTGTAGGCACAGGAGCATTGGATGATCAATCATATTAAAACAGAAGTAAAGTTTGAATGAACTTTTTAGTGTGTTTTCCATTCCATTAGGTGCTTATAGAATAACACATAAAAATATTAGTGTCACTCAGTAGTCAATACTATGAATTATCCTCTTATACAGGATCCATAATTGATGTACTTATCCCCTTGTATATATTGGAAAAGTCATGCACATGGCTGGACAAGAATGTCCTTATTGGAACTCAAGTGCCTTGCGGAGTGCAACAAACAGAGCTGCTTTAGGCACTTGCATGTGATTTTCATGTTACTGCAGCATCAGCTTTATCATTCCAATTTTTTTAATGAAATAATTGGGGTGAGGCTTCTTGTACACAGTCGTGTACATAACATTGTCTGCAAAAATGGATCCACAAAATATGGATGCATTCCTTGTGCATTCTATATTTTTCCACTCCCATCAATACAAAGGACTATTCTTGTCCACAGTACAGAGAGAATAGGACATGGTCTATAATTTTCAGAACTGACACATAGATATGCAAAGAATACACATGTGCATGATCACATATAGAGATGAGCGAAGTTTTGAAAAATTTGATTTGGCAGCTTCTCCGAAGTTCACAAAAAAATGCAATTTTTTACTAAATAATTTGTGACTAATCACTTTAAACCAGGCATAACCAGATCACTCTGCCTAATGATATTCTTTCCACTTGAATCTAGTTGTATTTTGCTTTTAAAATTATTAGGGTTATTACAAGGTGGCAGAACATGGTGGAAGGATCAAACATGACCACTGGATTAATGCAGTAACACTGTCCCTAGTGCATGGGCCCTTGCCATGTCTCTCCCTATGCTTAGCTCACAGGACAATGGCGGAGACCATGCGGAATGAGGCTTTTATAGGGCTGTGACATCACAGGGGATGGCTACCTGCAGATTGGCTGGCTGCATGGCATTAGAGATGATCTTGAATTCCCAAGCTTCTTACTTTCACTTTTTCACACATGCAGACACCATTTTAGGAAAACCTGATTTGTGAGTTGTGAATCGAAGTTTTGCTAAACTTCGAAACAAATTTCACTCGCTTTGCTTCGCTCACCACTAGTCACATAGAAATGAATAGGTTAGTGTAGTATTCGCAAAAATACTAAGAGCACACTGAAAAAGACAGTTGTATGCATGAAGCTATTCAGAAGAAGCATTCAAGAATGGGTGAACATTTAGAGACTAAGGGCTCATACACATGGCAGGACTATGTGGAGTCTGCATATCAATGTACGAAAGCCATACAGCTTACGTGTGTGGAGGTGTGTGGTCTTGGTGTGTGTATGAGATATAGATGGAATCCTCCATACATATGGACTTTCAGGGAACATACCACAATATATACATAACATTTTATGCGCTTTATGTGAATGCATTTTAGCATAGGTAAAATAAAAGGCCATAATCTTGGTTAGGTACTATACAAACAAAAAAAAATTTTAACAGCACTCTGCAACCAGAACTCTGCCCTGCCTCTATGACAGAAGCTGTAAGAGGTAGTTAGTGTACATTTTGATAAAAAGGTAATAAGCCACTCACCACGCCTAGGCCCCCTCGTGAGTGGTCCTAACGCTAAATCCTACCTGTTATGGGCCATGACAGCCACATAAAATCCAAGGAGTGCGGGCCCAGCATGCATGGGATCAACCGTACTTATTAACCCTTTCTGGTGCTATAACAGCCTCCATTAGATCCAGGGACGCAGGTACCAACATGCATGCTGAGCCCACTGTGTACTCCTCTTGGAACCGGATGGTTACTAGCAGGCACTATGAAAGCCAGTTCAGTTTTGTACTCACTCTGATTAAAACCAGCCTCTAAGGCAGACAAACTAGTCAGGTGTGCACGACTGTGAAGGACGTGCTGACTGACCCCCAATTTGTGTTTCTTGGTTAGGTACTATAATATGTTTCTGTATAACTCGTAGAGTGTGTGTGCGTGCTTGAATAATAATGAATTTATTTAAACTTTATTATTCACTGGAACAAAAAATAATCAAATGGAAATCACAGTTAACATGTTTCAAGCAAAGGCTCATGCACAAGTGTGCGGTCCATGCACATATTTTGGCCCGCTAACAGTGGGTCCGCAATTTACGGGCACCAGCCGTGTGCGCTCTATATCATTAATATGGACTTAAATGGGTCTGCAATCCGCAAGATACGGAGTAGTGCGAAGGCACAGAGTGGAAGCCCATGGAAGCACTACGGAACACACTATGCTGGTATCTAGAACGTCAAGGAGTTGAAAGCACTGAAGGACTTGAAAAATTATTTGAAGAACAGACTTTTTATAGTCTAGGGAAGATATAAATGGGCTGTGCCAAGTTTTTAACTTATCCTCTATCTACTGTAACGTTGCTGTTTTGGGCAGTCTCACAGACAATGAATGGAGTGGCATTGACTCCCCTGTTCCCCTAATGATCAGATATGTATTCCTTAGCCTGGTACAGTGATGGCTAACCTGCAGCACTCCAGCTGTGTTGAAACTATGACACCCAGCATGCTCCATTCATTTCTGTGGAGTTCTGAGAACAGCCAAGCAATTGTGCATCGTGGGAGTTGTAGTTTTACCACCGCTGGAGTGCCGGAGGTTAGCCATCACAGGCCTAGTACTTTATACATCTTCCAATATACTACTTTCACAAAAACAATGATTTTTTTATATGTTCGAATTTAACCTTTCCTATTTTGCTTCACTTTGGTCTGTGTATTTTCCCTAGGACATGACCTTAGAATTTTATTCCTAAGCAAGGACAAACTGCCCATTGGTCTTACAATCTAAGCTCATAGCTGCTAGCCAGGTACGCAATGACTTGACAATCCCAGCATTAAGTAACGTTAGATAGCGGTTAGAATGGTCTGGAAGGTGAGGCACAGGTCAGGATGGCGATACAGTTGAATATTGTGCTGGGGTATCAGAGGCAATGGCTCCCTGTCCCTCCATTCACCCTTATAGACCTTAGGCCACTAAGCCTGAAGCCTATGAGATAAGGTATCAATGGTACAGGTGACCATTAGGCAACATCGTCATCACTGCCTATGCGGGTACACAGACATCTCAGGCCAAAAATGGTCTGTGACCTGCACCGCAAATGGCAGCATGGATAGGGAATCAAGTAATTTTATTTGTCCTATTCAGTACTTGCCCAATTTAGGGCAACATACTGCTGGAGGCAATATAAGGGTCTTTATAGGGTCACTATAGGGTGCTTTCTTACTCATTAAATATGGGCTTTATTTCTATTGGAGCCACTCTGGGTGAGCATATTATTGATCGATCCAAACAACTGAAATTTAGACTCATCCATCCATAATGTTTTTTTCAGTAATCCATCATCTAATGTTTACATTTTTTTAATCCGTTCTTTCAAGTAAGCAGTTTTTTAACTCCATCCATAAGACCAACATACTCATATTGTCCTTGCTATTTTTCAGATGACACTGGTGTTTGAAGTTTAATATCTAACTAAGCGTCATTTCCAGTGTTGCTTTTTCTAACTGCAGACTCTGATGTACTTGTGCTCTTGTGCAGTTGTGCACTTGAGTTTGCCTTTTCTTCATCTATCAAGATCTATCTTATATTCTTCATTTATCCTGGTTAGATCTGCAGTGGTCCTTGAGGAGTCGGAGCAGAGGATGGAAGTGGTAGTGATTCCAATTATAGCACAGTATATTACAGTGGCTTTTCTGTCATCGTCGCTCCCTAGTGCCAGTGCAGGATGGGGAACTCTTTGTTCCCTCAGGGACCACTCTGGTTCTGGAGCTCCTGCCTGATGTTAGGTGTAAAATATAGGTGTTGTTTCTCCAAATAATTGATGTATTTGCTTTCTTTTGTTCATTAATTGCTAGCTTTATCGAAGCATGGTCCGACCACTATCAAACCAACACTGGAGGATTTAGAATCGAAGAGTGTGGTATGGTCAACTAAAAACAAGTCAAGAGGAATGAAAAGGGGAAAAAAGACCACCGCAGCACGTCTCTGATGATGATGAAACACAGGTGCCAACCGCTGCGGCTTTCTGCAGTGTGCAGACCGGCAAGTAGAGCAGCGGTGAAGAGTGGGTGGAAGATGATTTAGAGGATGATGAAGTTCTAGACTTCACATGGAATCAATGTCATGCGAGTGACGTGTGCAGTTCAGAGGAAGAGGTGGTGGTAACACAGCGCCAGCCGCACAATAAAAGAGCGAGCAGGATGGCCATCCCCTAGCCAGTACGCCTGCTACTGCGCAACGCACCCAGCGACTGAGCACACCAAAGCCAGCTCCAAGGAGTTCCCTGGCATGGCAGTTCTTCAGACAATGTGCTGACAACAAGACGCGAGTCGTGTGCATGCTGTGCAATTGGAGTCTGAAGCGAGGCATAAATGTTCTAAACCTGAGCACCACCAGCATAAACAGGCATCTAAATGCAAAGCACGAGTTGCAGTAGAGTACACACCTTAGAAACCATAAAAGATCTCAGGCTCCTCCTGCTCCCTTTTCTGCTACAGTCTCAACCTCTTCCTCTCCATCTGGAGTGACAGTGGCACCTGCCACACCACAAATAGATGATGTGGCAGCAACACCACCACCGCCACCATGGTTACTGTCACCAAGCATCTCCACACTGTCCCATGGAAGCGTTCAGCTGTCCATCCCCCAAACACTGGCGAGAAAGAGGAAGTAGCCCCTACCCACCAGTGATCCCTGGCCCTGAATGCCAGCATTTTAAACTTCCTGGCCTTCAAAATGCTGTCATTCCATCTGGTGGAGAGGGAGACTTTTAAAAACCATATGGTGGTGGCTGTCCTACAGTATGTGGTTCCCAGCCGCCACCACTTTTCCAGGCGAGCCATCCCTGCTTTGCACAACCAAGTGGCGGACAAAATCAGGAATGCACTGCGCAACGCCATCTGTGGAAAGGTCCACATAACCACCGATACATGGACGAGTAAGCATGGGCAGGGACATTATATCACCTAACTGCACACTGGGTAAATGCCTTGGTGGCTAGGGCTGGGGCGGATAGTAGTTTGGCGTATGTCCTTCTGCCCCCGAGGATTGCAGGATGTTTCTCGTTGCCTTCTTTTTCCTCCTCCTCCCACTCTGCTTCCCCCTTTACCGCCTCCTCATCCGGTCAGCGAAACACTTGCACTACCAACTTCAGCACAGCCAGGGGGAAACGACAGCAGGCTGTTTTTAAGCTCATCTGTTTGGGGGAAAAACCCCACACTGTGAAGGAGCTGTGGACGGGCATGGAACAACAGATGGATGAGTGGTTGGTGCCACTAAGCCTCAAGCCCGGCCTGGTGGTGTGCGATAATGGGCAAAATCTCGTAGCAGCTCTGGGCCTAGCCAGTTTGACGCACATTCCTTGCCTGCCGTATGTGCTGAATTTGGCGGTCCAGAGGTTCCTGAAAAATTACCCCAATATGTCAGAGGTGCTGCAGAAAGTGCGGGCTGTTTGTTTCTTACCCTGCAGCTGCTTCCCTGTTTGCGCTGCAGCATAACTTCAGCCTTTCCTCTCACCGCCTCAAATGCGACGTACCCACAAGGTGGCACTCCACCTTGCACATGCTGGAGATACTGTGCGAGTAGCAGCAGGCAATAGTGGAGTTTCAGCTGCAGCACGCGCGGGTGAGTCACTCTGCAGAACAGCCCCACTTCACCACTAACGAGTGGGCCTCCATGCGTGACGTGTGTGCCGTGTTATGCTGTTTCGAGAACTCCACCAACATGTCCAGTGACGATGATGCCATCCTCAGCGTTACTATCCCACTTCTATTTCTCCTTGAAAAAAACACTTTGGGTGATGATGAAAAAGGATGTGGTACAGGAGGAAGACTTCCACGGTTATCAGGCCAGTCATTCACAAGTGGCTTGGAGGGTGGGTTCCTGCACCAACAGACGCCAGGTACACAACTGTCCAGCCAGGACACAGTACTGGAGGATGAGGAGAAGGAGGATGATGATGAGGAGGGACCGTGTTCACAGCAGGGTGGCACCCAAAGCAGCTCATGGGCATCGCTACAGAGTGACTGGGGAATACAGAGGACACAGACGATACACCTCTTACAGAGGACAGCTTGTTGTTGCCTCTGGGCAGCCTGGCACACATGAGCAACTAATAGCATGGCTGCTAATGGTATTTCCACCTGACAGCAGGGGCTCAGTGGAAGCACAAGGCGAAGGCAGAGAAGGAGGAAGAAGTCACCAACGCAGCTGGGGCACGGCCAGCACCTCAGAAGGGAGCGTTAGCATGGCTGAAATGAGGAAAAGCTTTGTCAGCATGCCACAACAACCAGCACCACCAGCTGATACGGAACGTCTTAGCAGGAGGCAGCATTTCAGAAACATGGTGGAACAGCACGGTGCACACGCCTACATGTACTGACTGATGGGTCAGCCCCATTCAACTTATGGGTCTCCAAATTGGGCACATGGCCTGAGCTTGCCTTTTACACCTTGGAGGTGCTAGCCTGCCCTGCGGCCAGTGTATTGTCTGAACATGTGTTTAGCACGGCAGGGGGGGTGATCACTGCTGCCAGTCCACAGCCAACGTGGACAAGTTCACGTTCATTAAAATGAACCAGGCATGGATCCCACAGGACTTGTCCTTACCTTGTGCTTAATAGACAAGTATACCGGCCACACCCAGCTATTTTTATAGTCCGGCATACTTTTTCTTTGCCTTCGCTTTTCCATTTCCCAATGTTTTAGGGCCTTCCCAAATTTATTAAAAATAAATAAAGGAAGAAAAAAAACTCCCAGTCCTTGCTATCTCCTCCTCCTCCCCTGCCGCTTTCAACTACACCACCATGTGTACCGCCTCCTCAACCTCCTACTCCTCTTTGACCTAGGCCTCCTGGTTCAAGATTATAATTTTTTTATTTTTCTGTTCTATATTATTTTAGGCCATTTTTCTATCCACATTTGTTTGCAGGTCAATTGTCCTGCTCTTACCTGCTTTTATTTTGCTTCTTTTGCAACCCTCTAGCCTTTACTATGACTATTTTACTGCCATGTTAGTGCACCAAATTTCGGGCCCTTATTGACTTCAATGGGGTTCGGGTTCGAGTTCGGGTCAAGTGTGGGTCCCGAACTCGAACTTTTACCTGAAGTTCGGCCAAAGCCTGCGAACTTTAACATCCAGAGGTTCGCTCATTCCTACCAGTGATACATAATGTTGTGGCTGCGAAGCTCAGTAGTGATGCGGATCAATGCCCTGAGTTGGTAAAGCGTTGCAGCAGACAGATCAGTGAACAGTTTCAATCTATGAAACAGTGGAGGCAGGGACTTGTGTTTCCTGGCTGCCGCTATAAGTGCTTTCTTAGCACAAAGAAATGGTTCCTTGCCAATGTGTCTGTGTCTGGGTATATCATTGCCAAAATGCTTCAGGTTTGGGACCCTATGCATCCTGTCAATGATCATATCTTGTGAAGAAAGTTCTGGAATGAGTGCTTTCAATAACATGTATAGATAAGATAGCAGCTCAACTAAAGAAAGCATGAACAATCTTCAATATCCCCTATTTTAGCTTTCAAAGATTCTACCTCATCAGCCATATATCCTTATGAGCATCTATGACAGTGTTTTGAGATGTAGCAAATTTGTCCATCTTATATTCTATATACTGCAGCTAATTCTCCATCTCGTGGATGGTGGTAGAGATAGGGTACAGCCATGTCCTTGTGAAGGGAAGAGTTTAAAGCTAATAACATATTCTTTAAGATGTTCTCTGAAAGTGGCTTCTTTGAGGTCGGAGAGTCCAGAAAGTGTCAGGCACATCAGGAGTGAGTGTGGTGAAGGATCCAGAGGCACTAACCTGTTGTGGGGCTGTAAGCCTGAACCTCGGTCTATGCTTCGCAGGACTGTGGGAAGATTACTCGGAGGCTAAACATTCCTGGCTGCCATCTTATGTGTTCTGTGGCTCAGAGGCCATCGAACTGACATCCTCCAGAGTCAGCAGGATCAAAAGGACAGGAGAATCTGAAGGTAGTGGAGGACAAGAGTCCGAGGTTGGAGAAAGAGATTGTGGCATCTATTCAGGGGAAATGTGGCTCAAGGTATTAGAGGACCACCTGCCTGCACGTGCCATCTCCATCTTTGCTCCACTCTTTCTCAAAGTAGTTTTCCAGGTTGTTTGTCAGTTTGGATAAAGGTCCATGGCACAGTAACTGCATCACTATGTGGTTAGTGTAGTTCACTAGTTGAGGAAGGACCGCTGAGCGTCTGTAGTAGTGATGTCGCAAACATAAAATTTTCAAATTTATGCAAAGGTTCGCGAACGGGCGAACCCGGCAAACCGCCATAGACTTCAATAGGCAGGCAAATTTTAAAACCCACAGGGACTCTTTCTGGCCACAGTAGTGATGTAAAAGTTGTTTCAAGGGGACTAACACCTGGACTGTGGCATGCCGGAGGGGGATCCATGGCAAAACTCCCATGGAAAATGACGTAGTGGACGCAGAGTCGGGTTTTAATCCATAAAGGGCATAAATCACCTAATATTCCTAAATTGTTTGGAATAACGTGCTTTAAAACATCCAGTGTGTGTATACGATCAGGTATGATGTTGTATCGATCAGGTAGTGTGAGGGTTACCCCGCTTCACAGTGACAAACCTAACTGTGACAGACCAAACTCCCCGTTTAACGCACCGCAAACAACTGCAAACAGTCCATTTGCACAACCGCAAACTCTCCATTTGCACAAGGTTGGATACCAAGCTAGCCATATCCCGTTCCTTGTCCTCACTGATGTCATTGAAGGTCTCTTCATCGCGCAATGTACTGTGCCACCCTATATGAGTGGTGTGTTGAGTAATCAGTAGTACTATTTTTATCAGTTTAATCCCTGTTACATCCCCTATCAGGGGAAGTGTATCAAATAGATTTTAGGAACCGGGAGATGGAAAAGGAAGCTTGGTCGGTCCTCTTACTTCCAATTTGGGGCACTGCGCGTGCGCCGTGCAATGTACTGTGCCACCCTATATGAGTGGTGTGTTAAGTAGTACAATTCCTATCAGTTTAATCCCTGTTACGTCCCCTACCAGGGGACGTGTATCGAATAGATTTTAGGAACCGGGAGATGGAAAAAGAAGCTTGGTCGTTCCTCTGACTTCCAATTTGGGGCACTGCTCGTGCGCCGTGCAATGTACTGTGCAACCCTATATGAGTGGTGTGTTAACTAGTACTATTCTTATCAGTTTAATCCCTGTTACGTCCCCTATCAGGGGACGTGTATCAAATAGATTTTAGGAACCGGCAGATGGAAAAAGAAGCTTGGTCGTTCCTCTGACTTCCAATTTGGGGCACTGCGCGTGCGCCGTGCAATATACTGTGCAACCCTATATGAGTGGTGTGTTAACTAGTACTATTCTTATCAGTTTAATCCCTGTTACGTCCCCTATCGGGGGACGTGTATCGAAAAGATTTTAGGAACCGGGAGATGAAAAAAGAAGCTTGGTTGTACCTCTTACTTCCAATTTGGGGTACTGCGCATGAGCCGTGCAATATACTGTGCAACTCTATATGAGTGGTGTGTTAACTAGTACTATTCTTATCAGTTTAATCGCTGTTACGTCCCCTATCGGGGGACGTGTATTGAATGGATTTTAGACAACCGCAAAGAGTTGTCAAAAGTTGACAAACTGCAGAAATTGTATTAATCTGTGTGTGCGTCAATCTTGTTGTAGTGATGACTGAGCTCATGCGCACGTTCGGGAGATTGAATTGAATTGAATCCTTGCATGGGAGATACAGAAAAGAGCTTGCTCTGTCCTCTTCCTTATAATTTTGGGCACTACAGAGAGAATCATTACGACATCATGAAATAATAATTTTGTTCCTCTGAAGTACATTGAGTATCCAGCTATACTGTTCTGAGCTCTGCACTTGCTCTGCCAAGTGAATGAGTTCTGTATTTCATCCATTGTCACTGAAAAAGTGCTTGATCTACAGAAACCAAATCTGAAACTCTTTATAGATAAAAAAAATGTATTTGATCTAAGGGAATTGCAGTTCATTTTAACACTGACATCAAGATACACCCCTATTATTAGTTACATATGTTCCTAGTAAAACCCAGTAGACTTTAAGTCATGGATTAGCTTCAGTATTTGCGCTTCTTTATACAATGATTTGGGGTTTCTGGATACAAAGTGAGATTCTGAGACTGTCCTATTTGCAACCATGAGTCCTGTACAATTGGTCTGGCCCTTTGCATTTCCACCATAGAAGAGTGTAGACGGCTGTACATTTTTTCTCTCATCAGTCTGTACATTTAGACCAAATTGTATTTGCACTGTCACAGACTCACAGTATATATTAAAAAGGAAAGCGTAACAATGTTAATACACTATACTGTTTTGTTTGTTTTATTTCTTTAATCGGGTGAAAAGCCTAAGTTGTATTGCAATTGATGGGTATTTTTTTAATTGTTTGCATTATTTCTAATAAACTATTAAGAGACTTAATTATGATTTTTTAACTTTATGTATTAGAAACCCAACTTGAAAAAAAAAAATCACAAAGAAAATTAATGTTTTTTCTATGAAAAATTATCCAGCCGATCGCTTTTAGTCTGATCACAATGAAGGAGTTATCATCTGGGGTGTGCCAACATTGCCAACACACTCATAGAGGTGATCGCTTCATTGTGATACGCAAGCCTCTTCACCACAACAAGGTAATGATCACGAAGGGGAATTGACACATGTATGTGCCTTTTTTTTTGTTTTGTTTTTGCAGCCACAGTACAGCACCGGAGGCCTGAAAAATTAGGCATGTACACATGCCTGAAAAATTTGATTTATTGTTGCAGCCGCTGCAACTAAAACATTTGGGTCTTGAACCCTAGTTGGTGGCGGAGAAGTCACGCAAGTCATTCGGCATGCAGAAATTAAATACAGCAGCGTGGGGACCATTTTTAGCCCAAGGCATCTAATCAGGCCTTGTTTTAGTCAAATGCATCCTCCACTGTCAGTCCCTTCGGTATCCACACCTTATTCATCTTATAAAAGGTGAGGTAATGTACACTTTTTTGACCTAGGCGACTTCTCTTGTCAGTGACAATACCTCCTGCTGCGCTGAAGGTCCTTTCTGACAGGACACTTGAAGCGGGCATGCCAGAAGTTCTATTGCAAATTGTGATAGCTCAGGCTACAGGTCAAGCCTGCACACCCAGTAGACAAGGGGTTCATCACTCCTCAGAGTGTCGATATCTGCAGTTAAGGCAAGGTAGTCTGCTACCTGTCTGTCGAGTCATTCTCTGAGGGTGGACCCTGAAGGGCTGTGGCGATGCGTAGGACTTAAAAAGCTCCGCATGTCCTCCATCAACAACACGTCTGTAAAGCGTCCTGTCCTTTCCGGCGCGGTCGTGGTAGGAGGAGCATTACTTTCACCTCTTCCCCTGTTAGATTCCCATTGTGCTGTGACATCACTCTTATACGCTGTGTAAAGCATACTTTTTAACTTGTTTTGGAACTGCTGCATCCTTTCCGACTTCTGGTAATTAGGTAACATTTCAGCCACTTTCTGCTTATACCGGGGGTCTAGTAGCGTGGCCACCCAGTACAGGTCATTCTCCTTCAGCCTTTTTATACGAGGGTCCCTCAACAGGCATGACAGCATGAAAGACCCCATTTGCACAAGGTTGGATGCCAAGTTACTCATCTCACAGTTCCTCGTTCTCACTGATGTCATTGAAGGTCTGTTCTTCCCCCCAGCCACGTACAACACCACGGGTCCCAGATAGGTGACAACGAGCACCCTGGGGTGCCTGCTGTGGTTGGTCTTCCTCCTCCTCAAAGCCACATTCTTCCTCTGACTCTTCTTCCTCAGACTCCTCTTCCAGCGTTGCCACAGGTCCAGCAAGCAATGATTATGAGGTTGTTTCTGGTGGTGATGGTGACCACAACTCTTCCTCTTGAGCGAATGAGCCTACAGGCATTGCGCATGAGCGTCCAGTAACGTGGCAAAAAAATACCCAGCTCCGCAGAGGCTGTCCTAGCACCCCGGTCATACAAATACTCGTTGATGGCTTTTTCTTGTTGGAGCAGGCGGTCAAACATTAGAAGTGTTGAATTCCAACGTGTCGGGCTGTCGCAAATTAAGCGCGTCACTGGCATATTGTTTCGCTGCTGAGTATCGGAAAAGTGCGCCATGGCCGTGTAGGAACGCCTGAAACGGTCACACACCTTCCTGGCCTGCTTGAGGATGTCCTGTAAGCCTGGGTACTTACACACAAAGCGTTGTACAATCAGATTCAACACATGTGCCATTCATGGCACATGTGTCAACTTGCCCAAATTCAATGCCGCCAACAGATTGCTTCCGTTGTCACACACCACTTTGCCGATCTCCAGTTGGTGCGGGGTCAGCCACTGATCCACCTGTGTGTTCAGGGCGGACAGGAGTGCTGGTCCAGTGTGACTCTCTGCTTTCAGGTAAGTCAACCCCAAGACGGCATGACATTGTCATATCTGGGATGTGGAATAGCCCCTGGGGAGATCGGGGGGTGCAATTGATGATGTGGAGCAAGACGCAGCAGAAGAGGACTTAGCCGAGGAGGTTAGCGAAGAGGATGGAGTAGGAGAAGTAGAGGAGGTGGCAGCAGGCCTGCCTGCAAGTCGTGGCGGTGTCACCAATTCCATGCTTGGCAGCCGTCAGCGGGTTTAGCCAATGAGCAGTTTACGTGATATACCTGCCCTGACCATGCTTTGCAGACCAGGTATCAGTGGTAAGACTGACACTTGCCCCAACACTGTGTGCCAGACATGTCATGGCTTCCCTTTCCACAATAGAATACAGGTTGGGGATAGCCTTTTGTGAAAAATAATTTGGGTCGGGTACCTTCCACTGGGGTGTCCCAATAGCTACAAATTTTTTGAAAGCCTCAGACTCCACCAGCTTGTATGGTAAAAACTGGCGGGCTAAGAATTCCGTCAAGCCAGCTGTCAGACGCCGGACAAGGGGGTGACTCTGTGACATTGGCTTCTTACGCTCAAATATTTCCTTGACAGACACCTGACTGTGGGCAGATGAGCAGGAACTGCTGAAGGTGAGAAGCGGAGTGGCGGGTGGTTGAGAGGGGGCAGGGAGGACAGCAGTGGTTGACATGGCTGAAGATGCTGGATCAGGAGGAGGATGGGGGCTTTGAGTTTGTGTGCTGCTTGTACTCATGTGTTGATCCCATTGGTGTTTGTGATGTAAGATCATGTGCCTCTGCAAAGCAGTTGTACCTAGGTGGGTGTTGGATGTCCCACAACTTAGTTTCTTTTGGCACAGGTTGCAAATGTCATCGCTGTTATCAGAGGCAGACACACAAAAAAAATGCCCCACTGCTGAGCTTTGAAATGACGGCAGTCTGGTGGTGGCAACAGCATGCGTTGATTGGCGTGCTGTCCGGTTGACCCCGGGTGCCGATACATGCTGTCTGACTGTGCCACTAGCTCCTTGCGACGAC
The DNA here is from genome assembly GCA_033119425.1 of Bufotes viridis. NCBI lineage: Eukaryota > Metazoa > Chordata > Amphibia > Anura > Bufonidae > Bufotes > Bufotes viridis. The sequence goes on from CM065589.1 coordinate 270,351,446, forward strand.
CTCCTTCCAACTCGTCTCCTCCTCCTCTCTGTCTCCCCATCTGAAATTTCCCCCTCTTCTTCTTCTCTTTGAGCGGGCACCCACGTGACATCCACGGACACATTGTCATCATTAACCGCTTCACTTATATCTGATAACTCAGTAAAGAAAGCAGCAGCAGGTACAACATCATCATCATCACACCGTACGTCCATGTGTGTAATGCTGCCTGACTGAGACATATCCCTGTTATCTACATCCTCTGGCAATAATGGTTGCGCATCACTCATTTCTTCCAACTGATGTGTAAATAAATCCTCTGACAGATCAAATGAAGCGGCTGTGGTGCTAGTGTTGGTGGTGGCGGCAGGTGGGCGAGTGGTAACTTGAGAGGTGTCCGAAGCTGAACTGGAGGAGGATGGTGCGTCAAGGTTCCGAGCGGAAGCTGTAGAAGATTGGGTGTCCTGTGTAAGCCAGTCAACTATGTGCTCAGAATTTTTCGAGTTCAGGGTATGTGGCCTCTGAACACTGGGCATTATTCTAGGGCCAAAGAAAATCACAGCACCACGACGGCCCCTGCAGGGTAGCCTGCCTCTGCCTGTCATTTTTATTTTGATTAGTTGTACTATGCGTGCAAGGTACTGTGCCACCCTATATGAGTGGTGGGCACTGGCAGTGGGCACAGTACAGTCTGTGGGCCTTACACACACTGGCAGGCAACTAACCTTAATTAAAGGGTAAAAATGTAATGCCTTACTTATCGGCAAGCTACTGTGCCACCCAGTATGAGTGGTGGGCAATGGCAGTGGGCACACTACAGTCAGTGGAAGTGGGCCTGACACACACTGGAAGGCAACTAACCTAAGATTAAAGGGTAAAAATTAAATGCCTTATTTATCTGCAAGCTACTGTGCCACCCATTATGAGTGGTGGGCACTGGCAGCGGGCACACTACAGTCAGTGGAAGTGGGCCTGACACACACTGGCAGGCAACTAACCTTAGATTAAAGGATATAAATTAAATGCCTTATATATCGGCAAGCTACTGTGCCCCGGTATGAGTGGTGGGCACTGGCAGCGGGCACACTACAGTTAGTGGAAGTGGGCCTGACGCACACTGGCAGGCAACTAACCTTAGATTAAAGGGTAAAAATGTAATGCCTTATTTATCGGCAAGCTACTGTGCCACACGGTATGAGTGGTGCGCACTGGCAGTGGGCACACTACAGTCTGTGGAAGTCGGCCTGACAAACACTGGCAGCAGGCAAGCAACTGAAATTACACTAAAGTGTAAAAATTAAATGCCTTTTTTTTAAGCAAAGTCCTGTGCCACACGGTATGAGTGGTGGGCACTGGCAGTGGGCACTCTACAGTCTGTGGGCCTGCAGCCTCTCACAAACGGGCAGGCCAGGCAACTGCAATATATACATAGAGAAAAAATAAATAAAAGCAGACTAATGTAGCAGCCCTAAGAATGGCTTTATGGGGTGCTGTGACGCTGTACTTACAGCAGATGAGTCTGTGGACACAGAACACTGGCTTAGCTAATGCTTTCCCTATAAATTCATCAGCACAGCAGCAGCAGCTGCACTCTCCCTGCTCTCACTAACACACTGCAACTTCAGACTGAATCTAAAATGGCTGCCGTTTTTATAGGAGGTGGGTGGGTGTGGGAGGGTGGGTGCTGATTAGTTGGAATGTGTCTGCTGACTGTGAGGTACAGGGTCAAAGTTTGCTCAATGATGATGTTGTATAGGGGGCAGACCGAACATCACATATGTTCGCCCGCCGCGGTGAACGCAAACAAGCTATGTTCGCCGGGAACTGTTTGCCAGCGAATAGTTCGGGACATCACTAGTCTGTAGGAGGCAAGATATCGCTGTGTATAGTCGCTTGGTGCAAGAGCTCTCTGCCTAGGCAGCCTAGCCACTGCCCCCAATTCTGTTACTTTATATTTTTCTGCATCTGATGGGAATTTGCTTTTATGACCTTTTTAAAAGAATCAATAGCTATTTATTTAAAGGGGTTGTGCCACCAATAAATGTTTTTTTTTTAATATGAAAAAATAGTTCAGATTTTAATGTACTTTCAGTTAGTGTTGAGCGCAAATATTCTAATCGTGAATTTTAATCGCAAATATCGCCGCTTTGAAAATTCACGAATATTTAGAATATAGTGCTATATATTCGTATTTCTGAATAGTGTTGATCACGAAGATTGTAAGCGCGAATTTATCACGAATTTGTCACGAATATCGCCACTTAGCAACATATCTAGCAACCGATAGGAAAGTTGCCTACCCCTTAGTGTTGATCGCGAATATTCTACATATACTACATTGTCGATTTTCATAATCAAGTAAATAATGACTGGAGATCACGAATTCTCGAATTTATGAATTTTTATGGTGAATATTCGGCCAAAAATTCGCTAAATATCGTGAATTTGAATATTGCCAATGCCGCTCATCACTACTTTCAGTTACAAATATGATCCAGTGGTGAGGTATTCTCTTTACTTCATTATAATGGTATTAAATTGGTATAGTATTGTGCTCAACCACAAACTGAGCACATGTTCAGTTCCATCTTTCAATTGCTACCAGTTGGACAATGTAACCATTACAGGGAGAGAGATGCAGCAGAAAGGACATGACACCTCAGATTGGATGAATCCCTTGAGCTGCCGGTCTGTATATAATCTGGCTAACCAGTTGGAGCAGTGAGTGGGGAAATTTCTGGATCAGTTTTAGGCACAGGGCTGGCTCAGGATTTGTTAGAAGGAGATTATCATGTGCTATATGATGGCATAACCATCAGTCATGACTAGGGATGAGCGAACCTGAACTGTATAGTGTATGTATGGTTCGAACCGAATTTTGGGGTGACACGGACCCGAACCCGAATATTTATGTAAAAGTTCGGGTTCGGGTTCGTTGTTCAGCGATTTCTATGGCGCATTTTGAAAGCCTGCAAAGCAGTCAATCAACAAGTGTCACACTACTTGCCCCAAGAGGCCATCACAGCCATGCCTACTATTGGCATGGCTGTGATTGGCCAAGTGCAGTATGTGACCCAGCCTCTATTTAGGCTGGAGTCACGTTGCGCCGCACGTCACTCTGCTCTGATTAGTGTAGGGATAGGAGGCAGCTGCTGTTAGTGCGAGATTAGGCAGGTATTAACTCAGCAAAAACACTTAGTGAAGTGATCGATCTACAGCTGTGAATCATTCAACTTCTGCTAGTTAATTGTTCACTGTTTTCAGGCTGCCCAGAGCATTTTTCTGTCATTTTTTCTGGGGTAATCGGTGGCCATTTTGTGTCTTGTGGTGCGCTAGCACAAGCTGCCACCAAGTCTATTAATCCATCAATAGTAGGGTTTTGTTTTTTTGCTATACCCTACATCAGGGGCTTTGCTATGCTTATTGTCACCCCTAGAAACTCAGGATAGAATTTTCTATATTTTATTGAGAGGTGAAATTTACTTAAAAAAATAGCCAAGTGTAATACTGTCTGGCAAAGAATATATTTTTTTTCTGGGGTGAAATTCAATTTCCAAAATAGCATTACCCTAAATCAGTGGTTTCTGCTGTGGCTGAACAAGTTTCATAGTGTCCGTAAAAGTATAGCTTTTGTTTTGGGTTGAAATTCTATTACCAAAATAGCAATACCGTAAATCTGGTGTTCCAGCTGTGACTGGACAAGTTTCATAGTGTCTGTCAAAGGATATATTATTTTCTGGGGTGAAATTCAGTTGCAAAAATAGAAATACAGTAAATCTGGTGTTCCAGCTGTGACTGGACAAGTTTCATAGTGTCCGTCAAAGGATATATTATTTTCTGGGGTGAAATTCAGTTGCATAAATAGAAATACCGTAAATCTGGAGTTCCAGCTGTGACTGGAAAAGTTTTGTAGTGTCCGTCAAAGGATATATTATTTTCTGGGGTGAAATTCAGTTGCGAAAATAGAAATACAGTAAATCTGGTGTTCTAGCTGTGGCTGGACAAGTAGTTTAATAGTATCCGTCAAAGGATATATTTTGTTCTGGGGTGAAATTCAATTGCCAAAATAGCAATACCCTGAATCTGGTGTTCCAGCTGTTGCAGGCCAAGTGTAAATCTGTCCGTAAAAGGATATATTACACTCAGCATGCACCTCCAAGTATATTTCTTTCCATAAAAGTGTATATTACACAAAGTGTTAAATTACAATTGCTGAAGCATAATCCTTTAAATGTTAACGCACTATTGTGCATCTCATAGTGTATTTCTGTCCGTAAAAGGGTATATTACACCCAAGGTTTATATACAAGTGCTGATAGGATCATCCTCAATAACTTCACACGCTACCGTCCAAGGGTATTTTTTTCCATTAAAGGGTATATTACAGTAAGTGTTAAAATACAGCATAATCCTCTACATTTGCACACACTGTTTTGCATCTCTAAGTGTATTTCTTTCCGGTAAAGGGTATATTACACAAAGTGTTAAAATACAAGTGCTGAAAGCATAATCCTATATATTTTTTCACACGCTACTGTGCATCTCCAAGTGTAAATCTTTCCGTAAAAGGATACCTTTCATCCAGGGCATAAATACTAGGCCTACAATTGATATTCCCCTAAATCTGTGGTTACTTCTGTGCCTGGATTAGTGTAATATGGTACATAAATAGACAGATAGTGTTAGGTGCCTGTAAAAAAAGGCCTGAATTTGAATTCAATACATTGGGCCAAATAATTTTTTTATTATTGTGGTGAACGGTAACGATGAGGAAAACATCTAGTAAGGGCCCATCACTGGTGCGTGGCTGGGGGTAAACGGAGTACGATGACGATATGCCTCCCACAGAGGACAGCTTGTCCTTACCTTTGGGCACCCTGGCACACATGAGCGACTACATGCTGCAGTGCCTGCGTAACAACAGCAGAGTTGCCCACATTTTAACGTGTGTGGACTACTGGGTTGCCATCCTGCTGCATCCCCGATACAAAGACAATGTGCCCACCTTACTTCCTGCACTGGAGCGTGATAGGAAGATGCGCGAGTACCAGCGCATGTTGGTAGATGCGCTACTGAGAGCATTCCCAAATGTCACAGGGGAACAAGTGGAAGCCCAAGGCGAAGGCAAAGGAGGAGTGAGAGGTCGCCAACGCAGCTGTGTTACGGCCAGCTCCTCTGAGGGCAGGGTTAGCATGGTAGAGATGTGGAAAAGTTTTGTCACCACCGCACAGCTAACTTCACCACCACCTCATATGGAACATGTTAGCAGGAGGCAGCATTTCACTAACATGGTGGAACAGTACGTGTGCACACCCCTCCATGTACTGACTGATGGTTTGGCCCGATTCAACTTCTGGGTCTCCAAATTGTCCACATCGCCAGAACTAGCCTTTTATGCCTTGGAGGTGGTGGCCTGCCCGGCGGCCAGCGTTTTGTCTGTATTCAGCACGACAGGGGTCGTCATTACAGACAAACGCAGCCGCCTGTCCACAGCCAATGTGGACAAGCTGACGTTCATAAAAATGAACCAGGCATGGATCCCACAGGACCTGTCCATCCTTTGTGCAGATTAGATATTTATAACTACCTCCCCTTAACCATATATTCTTGGACTCCAGGGCACTTTTTCATTCAATCCTCTTTTTTTAATTTTGCCATTATATTCCGGGGCAAATCACAGTTGAATGAACCTCGACTCCGTCTGGGTACCAGGGGCTTAAATATCGTAAAGTGGCCTGTTCCAATGGTAAGTAACATGAAGCCTGATTCCCTGCTATGCGACCTCTCTCCTCTGTCTTGGTGCCAGGGCCTTAATATCTGAAAGTGGCCTGTTCCATTGGTGGGTGACATGAAGCCTGATTCTCTGCTATGGGACCTCTCTCCTCTGTCTGGGTGCTTGGGTCTGAATAAGTAAAAGTGGCCTTTCCATTGGTGGGTGACATGAAGCCTGATTCTCTGCTATGCCACCTCTCTTCTCTGTCTGGGTGCTGGGGCCTAAATAACTGAAAGTGGTCTTTTTCATTGGTGGGTGACATGAAGCCTGATTCTCTGCTTTGGGTCCTCTCTCCTCTGTCTGGGTGCTGGGGCCTAAAAAAGTAAAAATGGCCTTCTCCATTGGTGGATGAGATAAAGCCTGATTCTCTGCTATGGGACCTCTCTCCAATTGATATTGGTAAATTTGTATCTATTTTATTTTAATTCATTTCCCTATCCACATTTGTTTGCAGGGGGTTATACCAAAATTTATGCTGCCTTTTGCAGCCCTCTAGCCCTTTCCTGGGCTATTTTACAGTCTTTTTAGTGCCCAAAAGTTCTAGTCCCCATTGAATTCAATGGGGTTCGGTTCGGGGTGAAGTTCGGGTCGAGTTCGGATCCCGAACCCGAACATTTTAGGGAAGCTCGGCCGAACTTCTCCAACCCGAACATCCAGGTGTTCGCTCAACTCTAGTCATGACATAACCCCTTTAATGTAAAAGGTGAAAGGGGGCTTTCTGTGCCAGGTATGGTACCTCTGTATTGTGTTATCTAAATATTGTGGAGATATTCTAAAATACATCTACAATAATAAAGAAAGATGGCACAATTCATTTCTGTCACTTTAATACATCATGAAGCAGAAATCTTTGTATGGCTCAGGATAAAACTGGAGGTTCAATAGGGCTCCACAGTCTGCATAAGGTTATAGGGGGAGATTTATCAAAAATCACCAATTTACTTCTGTCCTTGAAATCTCCTGCACTGCCAGAGGATGTGACTAATTTATGACGAGGAGCAGGCATTTTCCAAAATTAGGCGCCTACACCAGATGTCCGTGTATCAGAAAAAAATCTCAGGAGGCTTGGGGCTGCCGTAGATTTCTGTCTTCATTTGCACCTAAAATGTGACACTCCAGCTGACCTTTCCTACTACCTACCAAACTCTTTTATAGGAAAGGCATTTAAAACACAAGTGGTGTCACTTATCAAACTGGTGTAAAGTAGAAATGTCTTAGTTGCCCATAGCAACCAATCAGATTGCTCCTTTCATTTTTAACAGCTCCTTTGGAAAATGAAAGGTGGAATCTGATTGGTTGCTATGGGTAACTACTGTAAGCCAGTTCTACTTTACACCAGTTTGAAAAAATGACCCCAAAGGTTTGTGACTTTTTAATGCCAAAACAGTGGAAAGGTGGATGATACTTCTCCTCAGTAGTGCCTACTAGATATTGATGAGTCAACTTTCCAGTTGTAAGATTCAAAAATTCAGTCACTTCTAGTAGTTGTCAATGAGGTACCTTACTGTAAGATAGCCTTAAAGAGTTGACACTACAAGAGATGCATGGTGCACTGTACTGTGGTGTACAACTCCAAGTCTGTCATTCTGACATATGAAAGAGTATGTGTTCATGCAGGACATAACATCACATGATATGATATTTAAGTAATTGCAGGATAATGCAAAGTAAAATATTTTTACAGTGTAATTGGTTAGACAAATATTGGAGCCATGATACCAGAGGTAGCATTTAACAGGCTTTAATTTATTATGTATCTATGATTGACAACTAAACCAACATGAACTTAAGTGTCAAACACTAACTTGGAAAATATTAACCTGTCTGTGATTATGACATTATGTGTAAAAATCAACAAGGTTACATATTACTGTAATTATACTAAATGTCTATATTTCTGTGTGGCTTTCATTAAAAGTAAGCCTTTCCACCAAAGCAGGACTGAAGTTCAACCACTGTCTGATCCAAATATCCTTTTCCTATATGTTTCATTACTAAAAAGACATGAAAAAATTGATTCTTCGTGGTAAATGGTATCTGATTTAATGTAAAGCTGTAATGTAAACTGCATATACAGACTTGACAAAATAAGTTCTTAAAATTAGAATTTTTAAAGCTGATGATTTATTAAATAATACTGGAACTAGAGATGAGCAAATCGAAGCTGACGAAGTGGAATTCGATCCGAATTTCCTCACACTTCGTGGTAACAACTTTTTTCCTAAAACGGCTGCTGTACGTGTGAGGAAATGGGGCAAGGAGCTCTGGGAAGGTGGGATCAAACATAATGCCATGCTTGCAGCCAATCAGCAGCCAGCCCTGTGATGTCACAGCGGTATAAATAGCGTCAGCCATCTTAGATTCTGCCATTTACCAGGGTACTTAGTGCAGAGAGAGATATGTCTGCAGGCGCTAGGGACAGTGCTAGGAAAGACTTGATTGTGGTGAGAAAACGATTTATCAGTGCAGGGAAAGGATAGGGAGAAATCGTTCCACAGCATTTATGAAGGGTTCAGTAGGGAAAGGTTACAGACTGGGTAATAGGAACAAGCCTATTACAACTTGGTGCACTGACTGGGGATCCAAATTGTCATTATACATATGAATCTTTGAAGCTAAGGATGGACTTTTTGCACAACATATATTTGAAGCATTTTTTCATTTAATTCAGAAGACTTGTCCCTTTGTGTTCTCTCGGGGATCACCTGACAGGGGTGGGTACCCCCTTAGGGGGTGTGTCATTTGACTAATGGGGTTATTGGTATATGTGTATATATATGTGTTGCACTCTGGATGTATTTTATGCTTGATAAAGACCCCCACCGGGTCGAAACGTCGCATCTCACGTGGTGGAATAAATCTTGAATATTTGAAGACTTCGGAGTGCTGCGATCTTTTTTCATTTGTGTCCATTATACAGCTCTGTCATTCCAGCAAACCGTTCTTGTTATTGGGGTGCAAGTGCTGTTTGATACAGCCATTAACAGGGTTTATTACAAGGAAACACTTCTACAGTATGGCTTATTTGCCCTTATGCGGTACAGTTATATGTTGTAAAGGCCTTTTTGCCATGTATTATGCGGTGTAGTGATATATTCTAAAGCCCTGTTTGCCGTGTATTAGTGGCGAAACAATTATATACAACAATATATTCTCTGTTCAGCGTTGCACTTGTCTGTTAAAAAGCATTATGTGTTGTGTAAAAGTAGAAAAAAATTAGGGCCAAATTGCTGTTCAGCAGTGCAGTGATATATTCTAAAGCACAGTTTGCCGTGTATTAGTGGCAAAATAATAATATATTCGCCGTTCAGCATTGCAATTATCTGTTGAAAAGCCTTTTGTGTAGTGGAAAAGTGGAAAAAAATTAGGGGCTATTTGCTGTGCAGTTATATGTCTTAACCCCTTAAGGACACGGCCCTATTTAACCTTAAGGACCAGGCCATTTTTTCAAAATCTGACCAGTGTCGCTTTATGTGGTGATAACTTTAAAACGCTTTTCCTTATCCAGGCCATTCGGAGAGTGTTTTTTCGTCACATATTGTACTTCATGACACTGGTAAAATGAAGTAAAAAAATGTCATTTTTATTTATAAAAAAAAATACTAAATTTATCAAAAATTTGGAAGAATTTGCAATTTTCCAAGTTTCAATTTCTCTACTTCTATAATACATAGTAATACCGCCAAAAAAGTTAATGATTTACATTCCCCATATGTCTACTTCATGTATCAATCATTTTGGGAATGCCATTTCATTTTTTGGGGACGTTACAAGGCTTAGAAGTTTAGAAGCAAATCTTGAAATTTTTCTGAAATTTTCAAAAACCCACTTTTTAGGGACTAGTTCAGGTCTGAAGTCAGTTTGTGAGGCTTACATAATAGAAACCACCCAAAAATGACCCCATTCTAGAAACTACATCCCTCAAGGTATTCAGAACTGATTTTACAAACGTTATTAACCCTTTAGGTTTTCCACAAGAGTTAATGGCAAATGGAGATAACATTTCAAAATTTCGATTTTTTTTGGAAAATTTTCCATTTTAATCAATTTTTTCCAGTAATAAAGCAAGGGTTAACAGCCAAACAAAACTTAATATTTATTGCCCCGATTCGGTAGTTTGCACAAACACCCCATATGTGGTCGTAAACTGCTGTATGGCCAAACGGCAGGGCGCAGAAGGAAAAGAACGCCATATGGTTTTTGGAAGGCGGATTTTGCTGGACTGGATTTTTGACACCATGTCCCATTTGAAGCCCCCCAATGCACCCCTAGAGTAGAAAATCCATAAAAATGACTCAATCTAAGAAACTACACCCCTTAAGGTATTCAAAACAAGTTTTACAAACTTTGTCAACCCTTTAGGTGTTCTACAAGAGTTATTAGCAAATGGAGATGAAATTTCAGAATTTGTATTTTTTGTTAACTTGCCTCAAAAAAAGTGTAACATAGAGCAATAGAGATGGCCCGAACTATTCACCGGGGAACAGTTCCCGGCGACCATGGCTTGTTCGCGTTAGCCGCGGCGGGCGAACATATGCGATGTACGGTCAGCCCCTATACATCATCATTGAGCAAACTTTGATCCTGTACCTCACAGTCAGCATAAACATTCCTGCCAATCAGCAGCAAACCCTCCCTCCCAGACCCTCCCATCTCCTGAACAGCATCCATTTTAGATTAATTCGGAAGCTGCAGTCTTAGTTAGAGGAGGGACAGTGTATCTGCTGCTGATTTAATTGGGAAATCGATAGCTAGGCTAGTGTATTCAGTGTCCACTCCAGTCCTGAAAGACTCATCTGATCTCTGCTGTAAGGACAGCGTCCTGACAGCACCCCAAAAAGCCCTTTTTAGGGCTGCTACATTAGTCTGCTTTTTTTTTTCTCCATATATATATTGCAGTTGCCTGGCCTGCCCGTGTGTGAGGAGCTGAAGGCCCACAGACTGTAATGTGCCCACTGCCAGTGCCCACCACTCATACCGTGTGGCACAGGACTTTGCATCAAAAAAAGGCATTTCATTTTTACACTTTAGTGTAATTTCAGTTGCTTGCCTGCTGCCAGTGTGTTTCAGGCCGACTTCCACTGACTGTAGTGTGCCCACTGCTAGTGCCCACCACTCATACCGTGTGGCACAGGACTTTGCATCAAAAAAAGGCATTTAATTTTTACACTTTAGTGTAATTTCAGTTGCTTGCCTGCTGCCAGTGTGTGTCAGGCCGACTTCCACAGACTGTAGTGTGCCCACTGCCAGTGCCCACCACTCAATCATAACATGTGGCACAGGAATTTGCATCAAAAAATGGCATTTCATTTTTACACTTTAGTCTAATTTCAGTTGCTTGCCTGCTGCCAGTGTGTGTCAGGCCGACTTCCACAGACCATAGTGTGCCCACTGCCATTGCCCACCACTCATACCGGGTGGCACAGTAGCTTGCCGATAAAAAAGGCATTTCATTTTTACACTTTAGTCTAATTTCAGTTGCTTGCCTGCTGCCAGTGTATGTCAGGCCGACTTCCACAGACTGTAGTGTGCCCAATGCCAGTGCACACCACTCATACCGGCTGGCACAGTAGCTTGCCGATAAATAAGGCATTTAATTTTTACACTTTAGTCTAAATTCAGTTGTTGCCTGCTGCCAGTGTGTGTCAGGCTGACTTCTACAGACAGTAGTGTGCCCACTGCCAGTGCCCACCACTTATACCGGGTGGCACAGTAGCTTGCCGATAAATAAGGCATTTCATTTTTACACTTTAGTCTAATTTCAGTTGCTTGCCTGCTGCCAATGTGTGTCAGGCCGACTTCCACAGACTGTACTGTGCCCACTACTCATACAGGGTGGCACAGTAGCTTGCCAATAAATAAGGCATTTAATTTTTACACTTTAGTCTAAATTCAGTTGTTGCTTGCTGCCAGTGTGTGTCAGGCTGACTTCTACAGAGTGTAGTGTTCCCACTGCCATTGCCCACCACTCATACCGGGTGGCACAGTAGCTTGCCGATAAACAAGGCATTTCATTTTTACACTTTAGTCTAATTTCAGTTGCTTGCCTGCTGCCAGTGTGTGTCAGGCTGACTTCTACAGACTGTAGTGTGCCCACTGCCAGTGCCCACCACTCATACCGGGTGGCACAGTAGCTTGCCGATAAATAAGGCATTTCATTTTTACACTTTAGTGTAATTTTATTTGCTTGCCTGCTGCCAGTGTGTGTCAGGCCGACTTCCACAGACTGTAGTGTTCCCACTGCCATTGCCCACCACTCATACCGGGTGGCACAGTACCTAGCACGCGTAGTACCACTTATCTAAAAAAAAAAATGACAGGCAGAGGCAGGCCACCCCGCAGGGGCGACTGTGGTCGTGGTGCTGTGATTTCCACTGGCCCTGGAATAATGCCCAGTGTTCAGAGGCCACGTACCCTGAACCCGAAAAATTCTAAGGACATAGTTGATTGGCTTAGACAGGACATCCAATCTTCAACAGCTTCTGCTAAGAACCTTGACGCACCATCCTCCTCCAGCTCAGCTTCGTTCACCTGCTC